>CM053141.1:187670832-188270832 GCA_028571685.1 Heterohyrax brucei
CTTAAGGTTCTATTCAGCATTACAGCTGCTTCTGCAGCTGCTATTCCTCTGAGATTCTATGACTTCATGAGACTAACAGGGCTCCTATTTGGAAAAGGGTGTAATTGGACTCAAGGGAGATACTTAACTTGGTGTTCCCTAGAATGTGCTACAAGAGTATGTATTATTCCCAACTCCAAGAAGAGTTTAGGAATGTAAAGAAAATGAATGGTGGATGAAACTTTTAACCATTACAAACTGACATAAGCAACAACAGAAACGTTCATTTCTCTGTCTCCCTAGGTGTTTAGCTAGCTCGCTATCCATATCTGGTTTTTCTCTTTGTATCAGAATACTGCTTTGTAAAGTTAATTTTTCTGATAGCTCAATTTCCAGTTCGGTTTCATTTCTTCTTTCAAGACTGATGAGTAGTAGAACTTTTGGATTTCTAAGCAAATTACTTATTCTACAAATATTATTGATCACCTACTATGTGCTTAGTCCCTGGGTGGTACAAATGGTTAAGCATGCAACTACTAGCCAAAAGGTTGGTGGTTAAAATTCAACCAGAGCTACCTAGGAAGACAGGCTTGGCAATCTGCCTCTGAAACGTCACAGCCCTCTCTCTAAATCCTTTGGAGTAGATTTATTCTGCATATATAGTGTCACCATGAGTCAGAACCGAATCTGCTGCAACTAATAACAACAACTGTGTACCTCCAACAAAATTCTGCAAGTAGACACAAAACTATCATTTAGGTTCTTTCTGTAAGCTCAGAGAATTCCTACTCTGTCTTTTAGGTGGAGCCCTGTGGCCCAGCAGCACATGTTTTGGCAACAAAATTCTGATGGCACAATCAGTTAACATTTCAATTGAATCAATTAACAGGATCTTCCAATGTGTTTAAAACAGAGGTACAGGCAGAAAGGGTTTCACTGGACTACAAATACCTCTCTAAATGTATGAAGCTTCAAGCATGGTCAGATTCACATACCATGTTTATATATAACTAACTTTCTAATAATCTCCAAATGTAAACTTTACTTTTTATAAATGGGGGGGGTCTTTCACACTCCTTCTTCTAATTAGCACACTTTCTGTTGAAGATTTAGACAGAGATGTTGAAGATACTTGTCTTCACCGTTTATAGATCCCTAATTGAAATCTTCAAATGCTAGCTCGCCTCCATTGACTACTGGCTGTGATTCAACGGATCAAGGACAAACAGAGAGAATGAAATCAGTGCACAGAACATTATCACCCACTGTCTACTCTGGAGTATTTTAAAGTAAATTTCAAACAATATAAGAGGAAGTCTAGGATCTCACTCTGAGCCTGAATCTTGCTAAATTATAGAATCCACAGTTTAGCCACAGGGCTGCAGTAGAAGCAGCCCCTGGTTGAGCCAGCAAGACCTTGGGGACCATCCCCCCCACGGAAACCACATATCTACAGAGTCCACCATCAGCAGACAGGCTGGAACAAGACAGAAACATCCACCTCCTTCCCACCACCAACCGAGTAATGAGTACTATTAAATAAGCCCTAATATTTCTCTCTCCCCTTCTCTAGAGCTTACCTTGAAAAGCTATCACTAGAAGAGTATATGAGGAGATCAAAAACCAAAGCAAGCAATCGACACCACTACTTATCTTCTCCATTCTAGTGATTCTCTCTCTAGGAGACTAGGTCTGAGGTTTACTCAGTGATAAAAAGGAAATAAATGCTGACTTTGATGATTTAAATGAGTCTGAAATCAATTTCCTTGTTTGAAGTTTTTATTTAATATATGACTGAAGAGAACAGTTATGGAATTTGCCCAAGATGTCTTGAGGTAGTGAGATAATGGGAAGAAGGCATTGGATAATGTCTTAGTCCCCTAGTATGGCCATAGCAAAACAACATGAAATGGGTGGCTTTTAGTAACAGACATGTGTTCTCCCACAGTCCTGGATTCCAGAAGTTCATATTAGTGTCTCAGCCAAGTTGATTTCTTCTGGGGGTTTTGAGAGAGAAACTATTGCATGCCTCTCGCATGCCTCTCTCATAGTTTCTAGTGGCTGTTAGTGATATGTTGTGCAACTTTGTTGCTTATGGAAACATCTGCTTCTATTGTCTCCTGGTGTCTATCTTCTGCTTCTGTGTGAGTCTGATTTTATAAGACATCAGTCAGCAGATGTTAGAATTATGACCCATGCTACTCTATTAGGACCTCATTTAACTCAAATAACATCTGCAGGAACAAACCTATTTCGGCCAACAAGTTCACATTCAGGGGCGAGAACTACAGTGTGTCTTTCTGACTGACACAGTCCATTCTGTAACTGACTATATCATCAGGAAGAGTAAAGGGTTTGGTAGTGACACCCCAGCACGCCGAGATTCTTTACATTGGTTAGCTTTCTATGTATCTAAACTGCAAAACAGCCGCACACCTCAGAGGCACTCAGCAGCGCACATTTAAGGTGTACACGCATCTGCAGGTAGGCTCAGCGTTGGCTGCTCCAGATCAGGGTGACTGGATCTCAGCAGAGCTCATCTCTAGGGACTCTGCTTCATGTGTCCCTCATCCTCCTCTTGGGCCCAGAGGGCTAAGCATGACATCAGGGAGATCGAAGAAGCATGAGGGCAAGTACAAACAAAGGAGTCTCTTAGGATCCCCAGCTCGTAATGGGCACATTGTCACTTTTATATTTTTCTGTTACCCAGAGCAAATCCCATGCCTGTACGCAATACAAAGGTGTAAAGAAATATATCCTGTCGGTTTGAAGGGCAGAATGAAAAATCATGGGGTAAAGAAAGTGAATTTAATTCATCTTCACCTCGCTTCTTGGTAGTTTTTAAGTACAAAATTGACTCCTGTGGTTCACTTATGACTTCTCTTTCTGAAAGAATAGAGACTGAGACTAAAGTCTTATTTAAAGCTGGCAAAAGAAACTGGAAATAACAACAACAAAAATGATACATCTTTTTATCCTTTGTGTCTGATTGGATTATTTCAATTAAATATGTAAGTACTGCTGTTTTACTTCACACATGTCTAATTTCCTTAATACTTGTGAACTACTTGAGACCAGTAGCAGTAGGTCTTAGTTACCTAAAACCACAAGTGGATAGCTTCAACAAACAGAAGTTTATTCTGTCACTGTCTCATAGCCTAGAAGTCCAAATGCAGGGTGCCAGCTCCCGCCGAAAGCTTTTTCTCTCTGTCAGCTCTGGAGGAATGTCCCTTGCCATCAGTCTTCCACTGGTTTAGGAACTTCTCAGTGCAGGGACCCCAAATCCAAAGGATGTTCTCTGCTCCTGACACTACTTTTTTGATGGTAGGAGGTTCTTTACCTCTCTGCTTGATTTTCTCCTGTATATCTCAAAAGAGATTGACTCAAGATACAACCGAATCTCGCAGATGGAGTCCTGCTTTAGTAACACAACTGCCTCCTGTTCTATTTCATTAACATCATAGAGGCAGGATTTACAACACGTAGGAAAATCACATCAGATCACAAAGCAGTTGACAAGCTCACAAAACTAGGAATCATGGCCTAACTGGGTTGACATACATTTTTGGAGAACACAATTCAATCCATTATGTATACCTTATCATCATAATAAATACTATTGTTAATAAAAGCATTTATTAAGTACTGATGATGTAACAGGCTCAGTGCTAAATCCAGTGAAATACTATTTCATTTAGTCCTTCAAATGACACTCTGAAGTAGATGTTACAATGCCCATTCTGCAGAGGAGAAAACTAAGAAAACAGAGAAGTTTAATTATTCGGCAAATTCATACAGCTTCTTTACCTGGTAGCCAATCAAAGTAGGAGATCCACAAGTATACAATGTGAGCGAGAGTGCCATGCTGCAGGGTCATGGAACACTGTTTCTGCCAACTGTCCCAAAATATGTTTTCCAAAGGGAAAAATGCATTTACCAGCAACATTAAAGAACAAAACAAGTACATCAAAACAAGCACAAAGTAAAAAATAATAATCGATCTATTTAATCATCACATTGTGAAAAATTCACAAATTATATACTGATATTAAGGAATCTATGGACTCTCACTAGGAGGGGAATCTACCACTATAGTTAGAAATATAACTCTTTTTTTTCTTTACAGTTACATTACTCTTTTTTGTTTTTAATCTAAGCTCTGGATGCTTAATAAGTTTTTATTGGATGAGTAAATGTGATATATAATTTAAATAATCAAAACATGCTTTTAAATATTGAAGTATACAAAATGTCTTTTACTCACAAAATTTCTCACATTGCTTTTTCATTAAACACAGTTACAAAAGCTTCACATTGAATCATAATTAAATCATTGGGTCCTGACATATCCTATTTTGCCATGGTTCATGACCTTATTAAAAATGATTCTCAGACTATTTTCAAGCAGGATATACTTATTTGTATTCCAAACAAGATATAAGAATTTTAATGTTTATTATGAAAATAATATGGTGGAATAGAATAAGATAGTCTGAATGATTAATTTCATATAGCCAGAACACTGTGCAAATTTAAATGATATTAATGCTTCATTTTGTTCATAGTCAATATTTGCATTTCCTAATAGTGAAAATCTGCTAAAAATCAAATGAATCGTGATCCAGAGGCCATGAGCTACTGAGGATTATTTTAAAAAGAAATTTCAGCCAAGACTGTACATCTCCTGGTGGAGGTCAAAATTCTGAATATTGAGATGCTAGAGGTGTAATTCAGCTGCCCATGTTTCCTAATATGTTTGAATGTTAGTAATCATTGTACTGGGAACCAATAAGCACCCAAAGTTGTTCTTCAGTTAGCATTGCCTTTGGTCTGCAATGATGAAACAGAAGCCTCAATTAGCTTTTAACAGGGCTGTTCTTATGATGTTAATTATTTAAATATTGATTTTCTTTTCTGAGTTTGTATTTTTCCACCAACTTCTCTCTATCTCTCTCTCCTTTTTTTTTTAAAAAAGGCCATCTTAAAAATAAAGTCAGTAAGATAGATATATAAACTCTCCCAAACATGATTAAATCCTGAACAAAAGAATATTGTAATAGATTGAATTGCGTCAAAATATGTGTCAACTTGGCTAACTCATGAGTCTCAGTACTGTGTGGGTGTTCACCACTTTGTGATCTGATGTGATTATCCTGTGTGTTGTAAATCCCAAGCTGGAGTTTCTATAAATTGAAATCAACTTGATGGCAATAGGTATGATGTTAATGATGCAGGATTAGAGGTAGTTACGTTAGTAAATCAGAACTCAATCTACAGGAGTAGGCTGTATCTTGAGTCAACTGCTTTTTGAGATACAAAAGAGAAAATCCAGTAGAGAAGAGAGGGATTAAATATCACCAAGATGGTAGCCGTGGGAGCAGAGCTCAGCCTTCGGACCCAGGGTTTTTGAACAGGGAAGCATCTAAACCAGGGGAAGACTGATGGCAAGGACCATTCCATAGAGCCAAAAGAGACAGAAAGCCTTCCTCTGGAGCTGGCACCCTAGATGTGAACTTCTAGCTTCCTAGACTGTGCGAGAATAAATTTCTGTTTGTTAAAGCCATCTGCTTATGGTATTTCTGTTACAGCAGCACTAGAAAACTAAGACATCTGTTCATAATATCTAGTGATATCTTTTTGGAGGGGATTTTGACTTCAAAACTGTACATGAAGCCATACTTTCTGTTGCAAAGAGATACAGTATCAGCCATCAAAACAGTGATTAAGTCAACAAAATGCACAAGTACTAGCATTTTTTCCTGTATATTGAAAATAAATCATTAAATTCCTTCCAGAAAAGAAATTGATTTTTTTTTCTTAAGGAAATTTTCTCATGAGTATAGTTGAAGCTGACTTTATCTATAAAGATTCTTTGTTATTTCTTACAGAATAAAATTGAAAGATTTCAGAAACTAACAGCGGCATTCTTTCAAAGGCACAATGCGATGCTTCTAACTTTCCCCAAGTTGGGGAAGATGACGACAAAGCTTATTACAATTGTGTCTGTAGTAGGGGTAAATAGGCTCTAAAAGGAACCAAAACAAGACACCTGTGAGTAAATTGCAGAAACTATGTGATACTTATTTTGACTTTGTTTCTGTAGTTATTCTTCATTTCCCAGAATTTGCTATGTCACAAATAGTAGAGCACCTTAGAAAGGACTTACTGTTTCAATGCAACCATATACATTGGGCTCATGAGAAGCATGTTTTATACAGCTGAACTTGAGAGCCTGATTTAGGACAATACTTTGAAAAATGTATAAATGTATGTTTTAACCCTTTCCACCTAGGTGTTTATTACCATTTAATTCTATTTGGTTACTTCAAGCTTCTTGCTTTCGTCTCAGCTTAGACAAAAACCAACACGTTGGGTTGCTTCTACTCCAGTACAACATAACCGAATGGTGTTGTGGCTCTTAGTTGCCATGGAGTTGACTTTTACTCATGGCAACACTATCTATAGCAGAACAAACTATTGCCTCTTCGTTTGCCAGCTTCATGATTGCTGATATGATTCAGTCCACTGTTGTGGATATCAGGTAAATTCATGAGGATTTCCCTTATTTTCACTAACCCCTTACTTTACCAAACATAATTCTAGCAATTGGTCTTTCTTAATGCTGTGTCCAAGGTAAGTGAGCTGACCTCCTTCCATCCACACATCTAAGGAGCATTCTGGTTGTATTTAATATTCTGTTTGTATTTATATAATTTCACTTTATTTAATTTGTGTTTTTCATAATTTTTCAGTTTGTTGCAATGTAGTGGCTTGCTTCTTGTTGTGAAGCTAGAAGCTGTGCCACCTGCATTTAAAATATCAGCAGGGTCATCCATAGTGGACAGGTTTCAGTCTAGTTTCCAGACTAAGACACACTAGGAAGAAGGACTTGCTGATCTATTACTTCTTAAAAACTGGGCCAGTGAAGAAAAATCATACTAAAAGCAGTGCAACACTATCCGACATAGTGCCAAAAGATGAGCCCTTATGTTGGAAGACTCTTGAAATACAATTGGGTAAAAGCTGCCTCCTTAAATTGAGTTGACATAAATGACACGGACAGAGTAAAGCTTTGGGGACTTGAACTTGCTCATGTAGAACAACTAAAAATGAGAGGAAACAGTTATAAACATCCATTAATATTCAGAATGTGGAATGTAAAAGTATGAAGTTGTCAAGAAGTTCATTTTACTTGGATTTATAATCAGTGCCCATGGAAGCAGCAATTAATAAATCAAACAACATATTACATTGGGAAAATCTGCTGCAAATGATCTCCTTAAAATGTTAAAAAACAAGGATGTCACTTTGAAACCTGAAGAATGCCTGGCCCAAGCAATATTTTCAATTGTCTCACATACATACAAAATATGAAAAATGATAAGGGAGACAGAAAAAGAATTGATGCCTCTGAATTACGGTACTGGTGATAATTAATGAATACATTATGGACTGCCAGACAAAATTTGTCTTGAAAGAAGTACGTGCATATTATGCAGAGGGACCAGTCCCTTCAGAAAGCTATCATGCTGGGTAAAGTAGACGGTCAACGAAACAGGAAAAGTCCCTCAAAGACATAGACTGCCACAGCGGCTACAGCAATAGGCTCTAACTTCGCAACGACTATAAGGAGAGAGTGATGGGCAGTACATTGTTCAGTTTTACATATTGTCTCTGTCATGGATGGGACTGTGTCCCCCAAAACTATATGTAGCCATTTGGCTGAGCCATCATTCTCAGTATTTTGTGATTTTCCTATGCTGGAAAACCTAATCTCTGCCTGTGGTTAATACATAGGTTGATTATGTTAAAAGAGGGTTAGAGTGGGACTGCGACACCATTGCCAAGGGTGTGTGACTTGTCCCATCCTTTATCCTTTCATCCTACAAGAGATGAAAGGGAAGCAAGCAGAGAACTGGGAACCTCACACCATCAAGAAAGTAGCCAAGGAAGTAGAGCTTGGCCTTCAGACCTGAGGTTCCTGGGTGAAGATGCTCCCTGACCAAAGAGTGGTGCAACACAAGGACTTTCCTTCAGAGCTGACAAAGAGGGAAAGCCTTCCCCTGGAGTGGACACCCTAAATTTGGACTTGAAGCCTACTGGACTGTATAAGAATAGCCTCTTCTTTGTTAAAGCCATCATTTGTGGTATTTCTGTTAGAGCAGTGCTAAAAGACTAAAACAGTAGCTATGAGTCAGAACTGACTCAGTGTCACTTAGCAACAGCAACAACCGTTTGTATTGTAGAAATATAATTTTATGTCTTACTCTTTAAAAAACAAAAAATCCTTACATGCTTTCTACTGCCTTCAAGACTAGACTCCTTAGGAAGATCTTGAAAAGTGTCACAAGGTACATAGAAATCTATTACACACCTATGGATGTTTGACAAACTTCTCCCATCCAATTCCATATAAAATGTTAAATGTTCTCTGAAGCCATTCTTGATTTCTTGTACAGAGTTCATCACTCTGCTATTTCTTCACCCCCTTGATATTTAGGGTATAATTCTCATGGAGTACTTTTCTTTTTCTAATTTTCATTATTGTGATTGAATGAAAATGTACAATCCAGTTTAAATTTGCATGCCCACCTATATGCAGCTTTTTACTCTCCTTGCTGGGTGAAAGCACACTCCTCCTTTCTGTTCTATACATGTCACATCCTCTTAACAATCTCCTGTCTCCTCCGCTCCACCCACTCCACTCTAGTAAAAGGACAGTAGGATGACATCCTATAGATGCACAGAACCATAAAGTACACACACGATATGGTCACTCTGTATCTCCGAGTCCAATCCATTCCTGTCTGAACAGTTGACCTCAGTAATGATTTATGATCAAGGAAATCATCAGTCTAGGGGCCGTGCTCCCAGGGGAACCTCCAGGCCTTTGGACCATCAATTGCAGTCTTTTAGTGGAGTTCTGAGGGTGCACCTCTTTTTCTCTTTTATTGTTGCTGGGACACAACACTGTGAGCCCAATCATGGCTGTCATTGGTGGTGACTGGGCACCATCTGGTTCTTCTATATCACATTTTGATATAGTCACCCATTCACGTGGATCTTTCTGTCTTCTGGGTTCTCTTTCCCCCATATCATGTTTGTCTTTGGTGCTCATCTGTTCCAGCTAAGCTGGGACCATTTGGTGTACCTCAGATGACAGCTTGCTAGCTTTTAAGACTGCAGATGCCACTCACCAGTATGAGGTGCAGAAGACTCTCTTAGCAATAGGCTAGTTGTGCCAATTGGCCTTGATGTCCCCTGATAGCATGGTACCCAGATCCCTGCCCCTGCTACTCTGTCCTTGCCATATTGGGTTAAGATAGGAAGAGTTTATAAGTTATATTGAAATATAGTTAAACTGATCTTCTTTCTAATGTGTGCTGTCACTGCTTTTATCCCCCCAAATTTCTATCAGCTAGCTAATCCATAACCAACCTTCTCCTACCCTCCCTCTCTCCCCTCCCTTGCAGCCCTCAAAGAGACTTTTCTTCTGTACATGAATCTGGTTTTAAGTCCTTATAGTAGGGGTCTCATACAATATTTGTCCTTGTGCAGCTGACTTATTTCACTCAACATAATGTCTTCCAACTGAAACCAGTTTATGAGATGTTTCCTAAAATTGTCATTGTTCTTTATCATTGTATAGTGCTCTGTTGAGCGTATATGCCATAGTTTATCCATTCATCTGTTGTTGGGCAGCGGGTTGATTTCATCTTTTTGCTATTGTGGATTGTGCTGCAGTAAACATTTGTGTGCACGTATCCATTCCTGTGACTGGCCTTGCTTCTATAGGATATATTCCAAGCAGTGAGATCACTGGGTCACATGGTATATCTATTTCCAGCTCTTTAAGGAAGTGCCAGATTGCATTCCAAAGTGGTTGTACCATTTTGAAATCCCACCAGCAGTGTAGGACAGTTCCAGTTGCTCCACAGCCCCTCCAGCATTTGTTGTTTTGCATTTTTTGGATCACAGCCAGCATTGGTGGAGGAAGACAATATCTATCTCATCATCACTTTGATTTGGATTTCTTTAACAGCTAATGATCATGACCATTTCTGCATGTTTCTTTTCGCTGCCTGGATATCTTCTTTAGAGAAAGATCTGTCCATCTCCTTTGCCCAATGCTTAATTGGGTTATTTATCCTTTTCTTGTTGACATTTTTCAGTACCCTGTAGATTATGGAGCTCAAACGTCAGTCTGACACATAGTTGCCAAATATTTTATTTTCCCATTTTGTAGGTGGTTTTTTAATTCTTTTAATGAAGTCTTTGGATGAACAAAAGTGTTTGATTCTTAGTAGTTTCCATTTATCTATTTTCTCTTCTGCTGATTGTGTTTGGTCAGACTTTGAAGTCTGTCTACATTGTGTATTAAAACTTCCATTCTTGATCCTACTTTTTCTTAGATGATCTTTATCATTTTAGATGTAATATTTAGGTCTCTTATCCAGTTTGAGTTAGTTTTCATGTAAGGTGTGAGATATGGGTCTTGTTTCAATTTTTTGCAGATATATATCCAATTTTACCATCACCATTTGTTAGAAACTGTTTTTACCCCAATTTAAAATCTTGGAGCCTTTGTCGAAAATAAAACTGTTCATAGAAGGCTGGTGGCATCTCTGGGGTCTTAAATCTATTCCATGGGTCTACATGTCTGTCTTTGTATCAACCCCAGACAGTTTTGACTACTGTGGCAGCATAATAATTTCTAAAGTTGTATAGTAAGAGGCTTCCCAGTATATTCTTCTTCTTCATTTGTGCTTTGCTTATCCAGGATTTCTTCCCCTTCCAAGCAAAACTGGTGATTTGTTTCTCTGTTTCATTAAAAAATGTCACTGGAATTTGCATTAGGATTGCATTGTATATGTAGATCACTTTGGGTAAAGTATATATTTTCACAATGTTAAGTTTTCCTACCCATGAGCCGGGTGGGTTTCTCCATTTATGTAAGTCTCTCTTAGTTTCTTGCAGTAGGATCTTGTAGTTCTCATTGTACAGGTCTCTTATTTCTCTCGTTAGATTTACTCCTAGGTCTTTGATCTTTTGGGGGGCTACATTTCTTCTTGAATAATCTCTTTTGTTGCTATAAAGGAATCCTACTGGTATACTTATGTTTATCTTGTATCCCGAGACTTTGCTGAACTCTTCTATCAGTTTGAGTAGTTTACTTATGGATTCTTTTGGATTCTCTGCATATACAAACATATCATCTGCAAACAGGGAGATTTTTACTTCTTCTTTGTTGTGTAGGTGCCTTTATTTCTTTGTCTTGTCTAACTGCTCTTGTCGGAACTTCTAGTACAATGTTGAATAGGGGACATGAGGTGGGGCATCTTTGTCTAGTTCCCATTCTCAAGAGAGAATTTGTTTCAATCTCTCTCCATTCAGGGTGATGTAGGCAGTTGGCTTTGCATAGATGGCCCTTAGTGCATGGAGAAATTTACCTTCTATTCCTATTTTGCAGAGAGTTTTTGGCATGTCAAACGCTTTTTCTACATCAATTGATAAGATCAGGTGGTTCTTATCTTTTGTGTTATTTATGTGGTTGTTCACATGAATTGTTTTTCTGATGTTGAACCAGCCTTACATCCCTAGTATGAATCTAACTTGGTCATGATGAGTTTTTTTTTTTTTTTTTTTTTTTGACATGTTGTTGAATTCTATTGGCAGGGATTTTGTTGAATATTTTTGCATCTAGGTTCATGAGTGATGTTGGTTTGTAATTCTCCTCCTTTTATTTTGGTTAGATCTTTCCCTGACTTTGGTATCAAGTTATGCTGGCTTCATAGAATGAATTTGGGAATATTCCATCCCTTTCCATGCTGTGAAAATGACTTGGTAGTACTGGGGTTAACTCTTCTCTAAAAGCTTGATAGAATTCTGTGGTTCACCCATATGGGCCGAGGTAGTTTTTTTGATTACTTTTTCAGTCTCTTCCTTTGTGATGAGTTTATTCAGTTGTTCTACTTCTCCTTGTGATTATTTTGGTAGGTGATACGAGTCTGGAGATTTGTCCATTTTCTCTAGGGCTCAAATCTAGACTACAGTCTTTGGTAGTATTCTGCTATGATACTTTTGATTTCTGTTGGATATGCTGTGACATCTCCCATCTCATTTCTTATTCAGGTTATGTGTTTCGTTCCCTGTTTTGCTTTAGTGAGCTTAGCCAATAGTTTATTAATTCTGTTAATCTTTTCAAAAAATCAGCTTTGGGTCTTATCAATTTTTCAATTGTTCTCTAATTCAATTAGTTTTTCTCTAATCTTTATGATCTGTTTTCTCCCGGTGCCTCAGTAGTTCCTCTGTTGCTCACATTCTGATTCTTCAAGCTGTAGGATGAGATCTACAGTTTGGATCCTTTTGTCCTTCCGAATGTGTGTATTTATAAAGATAAGTTGACCTCCAAGCAAGCCCATAAGTTCTGGGAGGAAGTGTTTGCATTCTCATTTGAATCCATAAATTTCTTTAGTTCTTCCTTGATTTCTTCTATAACCCATGGCTTTTTGAGCAAGGCATTGTTCAGTTTCCATGAGTTCCTGTTTCCGTCTATGTTTTTTCTGCTACTGATTTTGACATTTATGGGTTTATCTGAAAATATGCTTTGCAGTAATTCAGTGATTTGGATTTTATTGAGATTTGTTTATTTCCAGGATATGGTCTATTCAGGAAAACGTTTCATGTTTAATGGAAAAGAAGATATAGTTATCTGTCGATGGATAAAAATTTCTGTATATGTTGATGAGGTCTGTGGCAATAAGATCTTCTGTGTTCTGATTGATCTTTCTTCTAGAAGGTCTGTCCATTACTGAAAGTGTGGTGTTGAGGTCTTCCACTATTATTGTGGAGTGATTTATCTCATTTTTCAGTAATCAGTGTTTCTTCAATGTAGTTAGATGCTCTAGTGTTTGTGCATGAACATTTAATACTGTTAAGTCTTGCTTTTGTATTGAACTTTTCAGCGGTAAATAGTGCCATCCTTTTCCACGATGATGGATTTTACATTAAAATCTAGTTTATCTACGATTACTATTGCCACACCTGCTCTTCTTTGTATAGTGTTAGCTTGGTATGTTTTATTCCATCCTTTCAATTTCAGTTTGTTCATACCTTTAATTCTAAGGTGAGTTTCTTGTAACCAGCATATAGACAGGTTGTGTCTTTTGATCCAAGACATCACTTGTTGTCTCTTTACTGGAGCATTCAGTCTGTTTACATTCAGTGTAATTATTGATAGATACTGTTTTAGTGCTGTCATTTTGATGTATTTATTTTTGTGTTGGTTTTTCTGTTGCTCCTAATGTTCTATTCTGGGTCATTCTTCTTTGTGGATAAATTTTCCATGCTTTTCTGTTGGTTAAAACTCCTATATTGCATTTCTTGTTTTGATATGTTGCATCTTTGTTGAGCTTTCTGGATACCCCATGATCCCCCTTAATAATCTAAGTTCATGCCCAATTTTTACTTCTACATATCTTATTAACATCCTCTCAACCTGAAAGGACTATAACTACTGTAGTGTAGCCCACTCTTTAATGCGATGGTATCTTCATTTTTGTGATATGATCACTGGATTCCTTCTTTTAATATTATGGCTTTGATTGAGTTTTGTGCCTTCTTTAACTGAGCAGGTTTCTGGATGCTGTGTCCTGCATTGGCTTCTTAAATATAGACTTAATGGTTTTGTTCATCTAAGCCAAGAGCTTCTTTCAATGTTTCTTGTAGCTTTGGTTTAGTTTTTATAAAGTCTCTAACTTTCTGTATATCTGTGAATGTCTTAATTTCATCTTCATATTTGAAAGACAGTTTTACAGGTTATGTAATTCTTGATTGGAAGTTTTCCTCTTTCAAGGCTTTGAATGTGCCATCCCACTGCCTCCATGCCAACATTGTTTCTGCCAAGAAGTCAGACTAAAGCCTACAGGGCCTCCCTCTAAATGTTAACTCTGCTTTGAGTCTCACTGCCTTTAAGAGTTTTTGCTTGTTTCATTTTGTTAAACTTGATTGTAGCATGTCCTGGTGTCTTTCTTTTGAGGTCAATTTTAATTTTAGACATCTTGGATGTCTACATTCTCTTCATTCATAATTCAGGGAATTTTTCTGTCAGCAACTCAACAACAATATTCCCTATGTTTTCAGGTACCCCTACCCGTTCAGGAGCTCCAGTTAATTGTAGGTTGTTCCTCTTGATAGAATCCCACATGTTGGTTAATGGTTCTTCATTTTTCTTGTTTCTTTTCTCTGATTTCCCCTCATATATGCTGATGTCAGTAGTTCTGTCTTCAAAGTCAGAAAGTCTAGATTCCAGTTGTTCTGTTCTGCTCTTTTGGTTGATTCTGTAATTTTGTTACTGATCTGTAGGATTTCAGAATGCTGATATTCCATCAAATGGAACAGCTTGCTTAATTTTTCATTTTGCTCTGCTGCATTTTGCGTAATATCTAGGATGGATGGCTTTGTATATAATTCTTTTGTATTCGACCTCCAGGAGTCTTGGAAAGGCTTCTTCATCTAGGAAGTTCTTTGATCCTTTATTTTGGGAGTTTTCTGGAGCCATGAATGAATGTGTTTTTAAAAGTTTCATTAAGGTCTGTTGCTTTCTGGTGATCTAGAGCCTGTTTATTTTCTCTAGTGTCATCTTAACAGGAGCTGAGGTGCTGTTCTGGGAAGGAAGTTGATCACCAGCCACCTCTGTGTACTCCAGAGAGTAGGCCCAGTGGAATCTCTGAGGTAGCAGTCTCTGCTTCTTAGCTGGCAATGACATGCCCCTTCTTATAGAGTCCTTCAACTGACCTTATAATGTGGGTCAGTAAATGTGGGAAGAGATGTCCTTGGGCTGCACCACAGTTATTGTTCTATGCAGTCTTATTTTAAAAAGGTAGAAGCTATCTGACTGCTTCCAGTATTAGTCAGATTATCAGGTTTGATAAGCCCCTCCTTCCAGCTGACAATGGAAAGGCCTTATCAGCTGTTGCCAGATGCTGTGACATAGTTCAAAGCAGGATAGGCTACTTGTCTGCTGTCATCCACTTACGGATCCCTACTGTAAGGCTACACTGTGCTAAATACAACTTTTCTGCTGGAAAAGTACTCCCCAGACTGGGACTGCCTCCCAGCCCGGGAATTAGCCCCTGCTGAGTCCTCTGGTTGAGTATTTCCACCTCCCAGTCAAACAAAATGGCATCCTGGTCTATCTGTCGTGCCCCAGAGAAACAGCAGAATCTATGGCAGAAGTCCAAAAAGAGAGGGTGGAGAGGCTGTGTTGCTCTGAGTCAGGAGCTGGGCTCCCAAAATGTGGCTCCACAACCCACTGATCACTTTAGCACTGTGGATCTGCATAGCTGCTCTTTGAGCCACTCGCCTAACTGCTGGCCAACAAAAAGAAAAAAAAAGTTAAAAATGCCAGTTACCTTCAGTCCGTGGTAGCTGGCCAATTCAACCAGAGCAAGGCTCAGCCAAAGATAGTTTCCCATTCAGTGACATGCATTCCAAACCATCAGCTCTATGATGTGTCCTAGGGCTCACTGGGTGTCCAGAAGGCTCAGTTTAATTATCAGTCTTGGCCTTAGTTTTCAGAGGGAATTAAAGGAGACATGTGTATAGTCTGCCATCTTGACTCCACCTCCTGGAGTACTTTTTTATTTACAAATTTTATTTTTGCTATCAGAGATTGTGGTCCTTCAAAATACGTGCTTTATTATCTTTATTTCTCTGATAATTAGCACCAAGAACAAATACATGTACAGTAGTTGAAACTGTTTAATGAAAATTTATTGAGTGATTACCATTTGATTAATTTGTTGTTGTTTGTTTTTATGTCTCTATGAAACATGTAAACTTTAAGTTCTAAGGGATCGTATTCTATACATACATTCTGTTTACCACTCTAAACCAGTGCTTAGCACAATACTTGGTGCATAGTAAGAATGAAGCAAATGCTTGAAAACTTAGCAAATAAATCAATAACAAAGATACCAACGACTTATTATGACTCTAATGTTTAAGAGAGTGTTTCTGTCCACAAAATTCTTTAATTCAAAAGAAATGAACTTCTATGAACAAGTATTTTGGTATAATGGAAAAGATGGTTTGAAGACACAGCTGTGATTTTCAAAGGTGAATTGTGCATCATAATTATGTGACATGAAATTAATTTAGTTGATTATGACCAGATTGTTTAAAAAAGAAAAAATACATAAACAGGATTTTATGAGTTGTCTACTGCTGCATAGCAAATAACTACAGAGGTAGTAGATTAAAACAGTAACTATTATCATATAATTTCCACAGATTAGATTAGTTAGGTGCCTTGCTCAGAGTTTCATAAGACTACAACGGGTCTTATCTAGAGTTTGGGTAGTCTTTTCTGAGTTCTTGTGATTTCTTTCAGGATTTATTTCCTTAAAACTATGAAAGTCATGGAGAACAGAGCTTCTTTAGATTCATGCTCTCTATAAAGGAGTCTCTTTATTGGGTTAGGTCCCATTGTGGACAAGGATGGTCACTATTGCTGAAAAGTTCAATACTCAAGCAGGATTTAACAATATTAAATATTTATGCACCCAGTACCAGAGCACCTAAATACACTTAACAAATACTGACAACACTGAAAAATGAGATAAATCATTCCACAGTAATAGTTGGAGACTTCAACACTCCCCTTACAGTTATGGAAAAAGCCCAATAAAGATGCAGAAGATATTATTGCAACAATCAACCAACTTGACCTTATTGACATATACAGATCTTTTCCTCTGTCAACAGATAAGTACACCTTCTTCTCCAATGCATATGGAACATTCTCCAGAATAGACCATGTGTTAGATCATAAAGCAATTCTCTATAAAATCCAAATCATTGACTTACTGAAAAGTATCTTCTTGGAACATAGAGCTATAAAAGTTGAAATCAATAACAGAAAATTCATATTTAGAAATATAAACTTATGGAAACTGAACAACACTTTGCTCAAAAAGCCTCAGCTTATAGAAGCAATTAAGGACAAAATAAAGAAATCTATGGATTCAAATGAGAATGAAAACACATCCTACCACAATTTATGGGATACAGCAAAAACAGTGTTCAGAGGTCAGTTTACGTCTGTAACTGCACACATCCAGAAAGAAGAAAGGGCCCCAATTAAAAAAGGAAACTTATAGCTTGAACAAGTAGAAAGAGAGCAACAGAAGAACCCCTCAGGCACCAGAATGAAACAGATTATAGGGATTAGAGCAGAACTAAATGAATTAGAGAAGAGAAAAACAATTGAAAAAATTAACAAAACCCAAAGCTTGTTCTTTGAAAAGATCCACCAGATTGATAAACCATTGGCTATACTTACAAAAAGAAAACAGTAGAAGATACAAATGACCTGATTAAGAAATGAGATGAGAGTTGTTACAACAGAACCAGTTGAAATCAAAACTATCGTAACAGAATACTATGAAAGGCTGTACTCTAACAGGTTTGAAAACCTGGGGGAAATGGACACATTTCTAGGTTCATACAACTCACCAAGATTATCACAAGAAGTAGATAAATTTAATAAATCTATCACAAAGGAACAGATTGAAAAAGTCATCAAAAATCTACCAACCAAAAGGAGTCTTTGCCCAAATGGCTTCATAGGAGAATTCTACCAAAGTTTTAGAGAACAGTTAACTCCAATACTATTGAGGCTATTTCACAGCATAGAAAAGGATGGAATAGTCCCAAATTCATTCTATGAAGCCAGTATAACCCTGTTACCAAAGCCAGGGAAAGATCCCACATATCATTCATGAACCTAGATGCAAAAATCTTCAACAAAATTCTCGCCAATAGAATTCAACAGCATATAAAAAAAAATCATTCATCATGATGAAGTTGGTTTCATTCCAGGGATGCAAGGCTGGTTCAACATCAGAAAAACAATTAATGTAATCAACCACATTAATAACACAAAAGATAACAATCACCTGACTTTATCAATTGATGCAGAAAAAAAAACATTTGACAAAGTTCAACACTCATTTATGCTTCAAACTCTCAGACAAATAGGAATAGAGGGGACATTCCTCAACGCAATCAGTAGCGTCTATGCAAAGCCAACTGCCTTCATCATCCTACATGGTGAAAGACTGAAAGTATTCCTTTGAGAAAGGGAACTAGACAAGGATGTCCACTCTCATCACTTCTATTCAACATTGTGCTAGTATTTCTAGCCAGAGCAATTAGACAAGACAAAGAAATAAAGGGCAACCCTATCGGCAGTGAAGAAGTAAAAATCTCCCTCTTTCCAACTAGAATAATATTTTTTTTTATTAATTTAAAGTTCAACAGATTAGGAACTTAAATAACATTTACAAA
The DNA here is from genome assembly GCA_028571685.1 of Heterohyrax brucei. NCBI lineage: Eukaryota > Metazoa > Chordata > Mammalia > Hyracoidea > Procaviidae > Heterohyrax > Heterohyrax brucei. The sequence goes on from CM053141.1 coordinate 187,689,163, forward strand.
ATCTTTCTACCTTTTTCCTTTAGTGTAATCTAATCAAGGGAATAACATTCTATCACATTCACAAGTCCTACTCAACTGCAACTCAGGGAGAAGGGATTACACAAGGGAGTGTGACACATTAGTTTTCATTTCAGGATTCTGTCTTCCACTATGTAGTATCTGTCTTCCACTAAGGATATGTGTTACTTTTATTTTCTGTTATTTTTTAATTGTGATTAAGTGAAAGTATAGAATCCAAATTAAATTTACATGCCACCTACCTGCAACTCCTTCTGCTCTCCTTGCCCAACGACAGCACACTCCTCCTTTACACTCTATATGTCATATCCCCTTATCAAACTCGTGTCCTCTCCACTCTACCCTCTCCTCTCACATCTAGAAAGAGAACGTTAGGACTGCATCCTGTAAAGGCATACAACCATAAAGTACACACATCATATGGTCACCCTGTGTCCCTGAGCTCAGTCGATTTTTATCCCAAGAGTTGACCTCAGTAGTGTTTTCTGGTCACGGGTAGCAGTAGATTTAGGTCCCATGCTCCCAGGGCAACCATAAGGCTGCTGTACCATCAACTGTGGTCTTTTAGTAGAGTTCTTGAGGTGTACCCTCTTTTTCTTGTGCTGCCAAGGGACTCAAAATTGTGTACCCAATTACAGCTGTCTTTGGTGGTGGCCAAGCAGCATCTGGTTCTTCTGGTCACATGTTGATACAGTCACCCCATTCATGTGGGTCTTTCTGTCTTACGGGCTATTTTTTCCTCACGTTTTTGTTGTTCTTGGTGATCATCTATTCCAGATAAGATGGAACCATTCCGTGTACCTTAGATAGCAGATTACTAGCTTTTAAGGCTCCAGAAGAATCTCATGAATATAAGTTGCAGAAGAGTCTGTTAACAATAGAGTAGTTGTGCCAATTGGCCTCAATATCCCTCAAAAGCATCATCCCCAGCACTCACCCTTTCTACTATATCCTTGCAATTGGGTTAAGATTAGAAGAGTTTTCAGTTTGTGTTGAAGTCCAGTTAAGCTGATCTACTTTCTGCTGTGTGCTATCACTGCTTTCACCCAACCAAATTTCTATCAACTATCTAATCTATAACCAACCTTCTCCCTCCATCCCTACCCTTGCAGCTATCAAATAATCCTTTTTTTTCTGTACATAAGCCTATTTTTAAGTCCTTATAGTGGGGGTCTTATACAATATTTGTCCTTTTGCCTCTGAGTGATTTCACTCATCATAATGTCTTCCAGTTGAAACCAGGTTATGAGTTGCTTCCCAAAATCATCATTGTTAGTTATCATTGCATAGTGTTCCACTGAGTATATGTACTATAGTTTGTTTATCCATTCATCTGCTGATGGGTATCTAGGTTGATTCCATCTTTTAGCTATTGTGGACTGTGATGCAATAAACATTCATGTGTATGTATCTGTTCATGTGACAGCCTTTGTTTCTATAGAATATGTTCTGAGCAGTGGGATTACTGAGTCAAATGGTATATCTGTTTGCAGCTTTTTAAGGAAGTTCCAGGTTGCTTTCCAAAGGGGTTGTACCGTTTTGCAATCTCACTAGCAGTGTAGGAGAGTCTCATTTTCTCCACAGCTTCTCCAGCATTTGTTGTTTTGTGTTTTATGGATCATGGTCAACCTTGCTGGGATGAGATGATATCTCACTGTTGGATATATTTAGATGCTCTGGGAGTGGGTGCACAAATATTTATCACTTTTATATCCTGCTTACATATTGAATCTTTCATCAGTAAATAGTGACCATCCTTGTCCAGGATGGTGTATTTTACATCAAAATCTATTTTATCTGAGATTAGTCTTGCCAGTCCTACTCTTCTTCATATGTTGTTAGTATAATTATCTATCCTTTAATTTTTGTTCATTCATATCTTTCAGTCTAAGGTGTGTTTCTTGTAAGCAACATATTGCCGTTGATTCAGGATGACACTTGCTGTCTCTTTATTGGAGTTTTCAGTCACTTTGCATTCAGTGTAACTATTGATAGGTATGTGTTTATTGCTGTCATTTTGATGTATTTATTTTTGTGTTGTTGATGTTTTCTGTGTTGTTCTTAACATTCTGTTCTGGGTCATTCTTCTTTATGGGTTGACTTTTCATCTTTTTCAGTGTTTTGTGTATGTTGAGACTCTTGCATTACATTTCCAAGATGCAGTGATTTCTCTTCATTAATGCTGGTGTCAGTTATTCTAACCTCAATTTTACTAACTCTGGCTTCCATTTCTTCAACTCTGCACTTTTGGCTTTGGATTGAATTGTCTAATTCCTTAATCTTGTTATTGATCTTCTGTATTTCAGATTGTTGATATTCCTTCAGTTCAAATAGATTGCTTAATTTTGCATTTTGTTCTGCTGTACTTTGTTTAATTTCTAGGAGGGCTCTATAGCTCTTTTGTACTCAATCTCTGTTTCAGAAGTCTTCATCTGTGAAGATTTTTGCTTCTTTATTCTGGAAGTTTTCTGGAGCCATGGTGGACTGCTTCTTTAAATGATTAGCTATTGACTGTTGCCTATATGTCATATAGAGGCAGTTCAGTTTCTCTAGTGTTACCTCAACGGAAACTGAGGAATAGTTCTAAGAGTAGAGTTAGTCACCAGCCACCTCTGTGTACTCTAGTGACCTGCCCCAGGCGGACTCTCTAGGGGGGCAGCTTCCAACTCCTTGTTGGCAAAGCTGGCACCCTACTTATGGAGTCACTAGGGGCCCATCAAGTGATGCTATGATGTGGATTAGTGAAGGGTGGAGGAAATGCTGCCAGGCCAATCAGCAGTCAGTTCTCCAGGCAGTCTTATTTTAAACAAGTCCTTTACTGATAATCAAGGAGCTGTCCAACAGCTGCCTAAATCAGTAGAGCCATCTCATGTGGCAGGCCCTGCCTTCTGGCTGACAATGAAAGCATTTCATAGACCATCTCCAGATGCTATTATGTTGTTCAAAGTAGGGCAGGTGGGTTACAGCTGTGCTGTGATCCTCTGCTGGGCCCCACCCATAAGGTATCACTGTCCTAAGACAGCTTTTCTGCTGAATAAGAGCTTTCCGGACAGGCACTCCTTCTCAGCTTGAGAATTATTCCCCTGTTAGAACTCCAAATGGGTAACTGTGCCTCCCAGATGACCAAGATGGTATCTCACCTGCTGTCCTTCCCACCATGAAACAGTAGGATCTATGGCACAGCTCTGAAAAGAGAAGTTGGAGGGGCAGTGGTGTTCTCAGTAAATAGCAGGGCTCTCAAAATGTGGCTATCCCAAGCATGATCCCTCTGCTGCACTGCACGCTGCCTACTTAACCACTGCAGTTCAGCACATTAGCCTGCTCATGCTCGGCTGCCACTTCCGGATAACAAAGAAGGCGTCAGTACCTACAGCCCTCCAAAATGGTGAGTCAGCTGAAGTAAGATTCAGTGTGCACTGCCTGGTTTTAGAGAGGTAGTTTCTGGTTTACTGGCACATAGTCCAATCTGACAACCCTATGCCAGATCTTATGACTCCTTGGATGTCCATGCTACTCGGTTCAATTATCCTCCCAGGCCCTAGCACTCAGAGGGAATTGTGGAGATCTGTGTCAAGTCAGCCATCTTGGCTCTGCCTCCAGGATGTTTTATGAATTTTTGTTTTAATAATTTGTGTGTATATGTGACTGTGTGAGGAATCCTGTGTGTATGTATTTATGTATTTGTGTGTGTAAGTTGTAACAGGGTAAAGTTTACATTTTATTGTGGTTGTATTTTAAAAATATTGAAAATCATAAGCTTTGTAAATTTAGTATGATTTTCATATTCCCAAAGGTAGCAAAATACTCCAACCACAGACAAGGCTAAGCAGCTTTTCAGATTATTTCCCTGATGCTTATTACTAGCTACAGTATTTTTACAATTATTCCTTCAATTAATGGTTACTGAATACATACTATGTACAAAACTTTGTATTAAGTAACAAAAACCATTCATTCCTTCACATCAACAGCTATGATGAGAATAGAAAGAAAGCAAGGGCTATCAGAGAATTTTGAAAAGAAAATGAGTTGATTTGACAGAGTTTTTAGTACTACCATGTTCGACAAAAGAGTCCCTCAGGGTTGTAAGTGGTTAAAATATTCATCCACTACTAAAAAGTTGAAGATATGAGGCTACTTGGATGCTCCTCAGAAGAAATGCTTGGTGACCTACATGCAAAAACATTAGTCACTGAAAACCCTGTGGAGTGCAGTTCTGCTGCGACTCACGTGAGGTTGCCATAACTCAGACTGAACTTGCTGGCGACTGGTTCCATGCCTGACAAAACAGGCTATGTTTGTTTTTTGGCTTTCTTAAGCTTCATGACAAGGATCTAATAGTTCAACAGTGTGCTCTGTTTGCCATTGAATTGGTTCCCACTCACAGCAACCCTGTGGGACAGACTGGAATTGTTCCTTAGGGTTTCTAGGGAGTGGCTTGTAGAACCAAACTGTTGCCCTTTTAGTTGACAATCAGTGTTTAACCTCTGCACTATCAGGGTCCCTTAGTTCAAAAGTAGAAGGAGAAATTTTTTAAAGTAACTTCAAAAGGAAGAAACGATTCAAGAGGAAGAACATATAAAGGAACCAGTGCCGGAAATCTATTTCTTACACATGTTAAAGCAATAATGCCATTCTACCTAGTAGTTAAAATAGCATAACTTTTATTTTTAGTGCTTTTATTACCCTGATTCATGTCAGTTCAACTCTCAGGGAGAGGTTATCACCCATTATTAAGTTACTGTCATAATGTTTATGAGTCTTTGCATTTGCTGAGCTAGCAATTGGTTTGGCACAAGCTGTAAAATCCCCACAAACCAAGAACAAATCCAGCTTCTCATCTGTCTCTGCCACCAAGCAGAAGTGAGTGGCAATGTGGAGATCACATACATTATACTTAAATTGTTATTTGGGCATGCAGACATCCAAAATTGCTCATAAATGATTGTCAGTTTCCCTGAAACAAAACATATTTAGATTAGCTATTTTTATTATGACACACTACTCATCGTTAATGCCCAGTAATACCACTGTCAAGGTTTAGTTCATAATTTTAATGCCTCCTGTTTTGTCTGCTAACATACTCAGTATTGTCTATGCAAATGGATGCTTTGTCTCCCACACCGAGGCACTGTATGCAAAGAACTGTTTTTTCTTTAGTAACTTGAGACTTCCAAATGAGCTCAGAATGAAAGTTAATGTGTAAAAGTTGCTTTCTTGGCAGTTAAATGAGGACACTATCAGTTTAATGATTGTGAACCAATTGTCAGAGGACTGTCTGCAGTTGTCATAACCAAAAGAAGGAAAAGAAAACTGTGCTACTGAGTTGTTTCTGTCCTATAGCAACCCTATAAGATGCAGTAGAACTGACCCATAGATTTTCCAAAGAGTATCTAGTGGATTTGAAATGCTACCCTTTTGGTTAGCAGTCATAGCTCTTAACCACTACACCACCAGGGTTTAAATGCCCTTTATTTTCCTGGTGCCTTAAAATTTGTATCAGAGTCATTGTCTTCCATCATACATTGACATTTGTCCCACAGTATCTGTAGATATTCTTCTAGAGTTTTCAAAAAACAATTACTATAACTCACTACTCTGTTTTATTAATGCTGTAGATTAGACTTATGAATTTATAGATCTCTAATTTGGATCCTAATTTTGCTCGAGATCATTCAAAAGTGACTGCAGCAGTATGTTCACAGCCAATTGCTGGAAATTCAAGCCAGATTCAGAATAGAATATGGAACTAGGAATACCATTGCTGATGTCAGATGGATCTTGGCTGAAAACAGAGAAGCCCAGAAAGATGATTACCTGTGTTTCACTGACTGTGTGGATCATAAAGATTTATGTAGAAACTTGCAGAGAACAGAAATTCCAGAACACTTAACTGTACTGAAGAGGAATCTGCATATGGATAAAGAGGCGCTTGTGCAAACTAACCAAGTGGTCACTACATGTCTTTAAGTCAGGAAAGGTCTATGAGGGTTGTATCCTTTCACCATCTCTTTCCAGTTTGTATGCCAAATGCAAATAATCTCCAACGCTGGACTACATGAAAAAGAATAAGGCAGCAGGATTGAAAAAAGGCTCATTAACAATCTGTGTTATGCAGATGACACAACCTTGCTTGCTGGAAGCGAAGAAGATTTGATGATGAAGATCAAAGACCACAGATTTCAGTATGGATTGCACCTCAACATCAAAAAGCAAAAATCCTCACAAATATACCAGTAAGCAACATCATGATAAATGGAGAAAGGATTGAGGTTGTCAAGGGTTTCATCTTACTTGGATCCACAATCTATGCCCATGAGGGCAGCAGTCAAGAAATCAGAAGACATATTGTGCTGGGATAACCTGTTTAAAGTATTGAAAACTAAAGATGTCACCTGGAAGGCTAAGGTGTGCCTGACCCAAGCCGTGGTACTTTCAAGCACATCATGTGCATGCAAAACTGGGACAATGAATAACAAAGACAGAAGAAGAAGTGACGGCCTTGAACTGTGGTGTTGGAGAAGAGTGCTGAATGTACCACGGGCTTCCAAAAGAGTCACCAGGACGGTACTGGAAGAAACAGAACCAGAGGGTTCCTTAGAAACAAAGAAGGCAAGACTGCACCTTACATACTTCAGACAGGTTGTCAGGAGGTATAAGTCCCTGGGGAAGGACATCCTGCTTGGTAGAGCAGAGGGTCAGCAAAACAGAGAAAGGCCCTCAACAACACGGACGGACGCAGTGGCTACAATATGGGCTTAAACACAAAAGCAATTGTGGGCGTGGCACACGACTGGCCACTGTTTAGTTCTGTTGTGCACAGGGTTGCTAAGAGTCAGAACCAACTCCACAGCACCTAACAACAACAGCAATGATTTGGACTCATGTGGCATTTGTTTCCATTGAAACAGAAATCTGAGAGATTAATTAAACCTCCATCCTCTCACTTAACTCATGGTCTACCTCTATTAGAAAAAATAACCACAGAATATAAAACAAAGAATTATAGTTGTCACTAATTGATTATTTTTCAGTATTCATGTGTAGTGTATAATCACACAAAATTGTGTTAAATTCCACATTTTATATGAATTGAAGAAGGAAGTAGAAGACCCTAGCAGGAAATTTAGATATTATAAACTCTATTAAATCTAACAAAGTACCTAGAATGACAACCTTGAAATACTTGAGTCAAACACTTTATCTCCTGCCCCTGAGTTCTGTAAAGATAGCTAAAAATAAATTGTTTACTCATTTTCCTGTAATAGAGATTTCAGTTCTTTATTTGCACAGCTTTTGGTGATGTTGCAGCTATTTCCACTTCCGTGTGTATTAATGCAAAAAGAGTTCAAGGGTAGATGTCCTTCAGATAATTCAAAATACATGTTATACTCACAAAAGTTCAGTTTCAAATGAATAACCTGCACTTAGTATAGAGTGACATTTAATTTAGATGTTCAGTGGTATAGATTATTGTTGTGGAGGTTATACCTTGGCCAATAATGAGTGCAAAAGTGACATATGACTAATGTTATTGTTTGCAAATTATTTTACTCCAGTGAAGGTAACTATTAAAGACAATCAAATAGAGCCTAGCTGTATAGTCAAATCATTACTTTCTGCAACTATCTTGTGATTTATTCTAAAGCTTTTGCATTATGAGGTGCCAAGGAATTTTGAGAGGCTGCCCACCGTAATCCAAGGAGGTCGTGACTTCATAGATCACATGGAATGATGAGTTTCTGTTGTCACAATGAGACCCCCTTGAAGACAGAGCTTTGGCAGCACAAGGTTAGCTTGATGCAATTAAAGCAATTAACGGATTTACATAACATTTGAAAAGTCGGTATGTGATCTTCTTTGTCAAATAAAATACTGACTTATGAAAGATTGATATCTTGTTGAAAATATTCATTTCTGGTATAGAACAAAATTGTAAAAAGCATTTATTTTATTAATAGCGCTTACCCTCCCAATAATTTTAAGGGCAGTTTTCATTTTGCCAGGCTCCAGTTCTGTCAGTCTCTGGGCTTTTAGTACATGCAAACTCTTCAGCGTGATAACACACACTTACCCCTCGCTCTTCCTCACCACCATCTATAGGCCACAGAACAACTTAGCAAAGATGATGACTGGCAACTGTAAAAATCATCTCAGATTTTCAGGTATCATTTACTAGCATAATTCAGTTTTATCAAGATTTAGTGGCTTGACTCTTCAAAACAAACAAACAGCAAAAAATCAAATGTCTTCAACCCTCCAGTCTACCATTTTACTAGATGACATATTTAAACTTTTAGGTTTCTAAAGAAGCGCTTCATTGTTCCCTCTCCTACCACAGTGCTGAGTTTGTATTTAAATGTTTCATTTTGTGTATTCAAACTGTCAGGCTGAAGAAATACCAATAAGTGTGTTAGATTTAGATAATCGAAAATTCCCTTTACTCAGCTTCTTAGTCTATATTTATCTGTCTGGCTGTGAAATCTATTCCAGGAGTATTCATCTACCACCCAAATCTATTCACCAAGCATCAAGACTCATCAGTGAGATGGAATAATGCCATTTAATTAGTCTTTGATATACAGCTTAATTAGGTCTTAATAAGGGGTAGTGCATCCTAAAATCAATTATCTTGCTCTTTTTAATAAGAGCAACTAATTAGTAGGAAAATCACCACAGTTCTCTTTTTATCCTGAAGCTTTCCGTGGTGCTAGGAAGAAGGTTATGAAGAAAAAAAAAATTACCTCCAAAATATTTGGAATAAATGTCATAGTTTACTTAAAAAGATATATTTGCAATAGTTGCAATAGGTTAGAGACATTTTACACAAAATGCAGTATTACCAGTTCAACATTTATGTATTTTGTATGTATTTTTAAGTTCATGCAATTAAGAAGCAAGCAAGCATTTTCCATACTGTGTGTCAAGCTCTTACCTTTGCACTGCTGATAGGTGGCCTAGGTGTAGATCCACTGTGACTGTATCTACAGTGCTCAGGATGCTGTATTTATAATGTGTCGTTTTTGCCAACTGGTGTCTCTGCTCTTGCCTAGAAGTATTCCCATGGGCTGTGGAAAACATGTACTACGTGAGTGACTGCACATTCCAGGTTTTAGAGTTTCTCTTTGTATACTTTCTTCCACTGGCATAGTAAATTCTACCTAGAGTTTGTAAATGATTGATTACTTTTACAAGATATTCATTAATTCTCTCAACAGATATTTATTCAACTCTTACTATGAACTAGACCATGCCAAAGCCACTGTGATTTGGCTGTGAATAAAATAAACAATGTTCTGTGTCCCGTAGAACCCACATTTTAATAAAATGAGATAGAAAGTGAATATAAAAATAAATAAGGGAATTTCAGGCAGGAGTTGGAGTTATAAAATCAGTTGAATGTGGGTGATAGAAGGAACCTTGGTGGAGCAGTGGTTTAGCATTTGGCTGTTAAGCAAGGGTCCGAGGTTCATACCTACCAGCCACTCCATGAGAGAAAGATGTAGCAAAATCTGCTTCCATAAAGACACAGCCTTAGAAACTCTTTGAGGCTATTCCATCTTATCCTATAGGGTCATTATGAGTCCAGTCAGCTTGAAGATAATGGATTGGGTTTGATGGATGGTAGTAGAAGCTCACTGTGAGCAGACGATCTGGGAAAATATTTCTGAGTAGGTAATGTTTAAGCTGAGACCAGAAGGAGGAGAAAGAGCCAGTTAGAAAAGATAAGGTAGACGCACAAGAAAGAGGCCTTGATCAGGGTAAAGCTTGATGCACTTAAGAATACAAAAAACAGAAGTTGCCTGGATACCAGTAGCATTGGAAAGGAGAGGAGGATAAGTTTACCCAGTAGCTAGGAACCAGGATCAGGTCAGATCTGTAGACTAGTACAAAGAACTTGGATGGTATTTGGAGCCCACTAAGAATGTCTTCATTCGGGGAATGGTGTGAGCGACTTGACTCACAGATTTTCAAAATCAGTATGAATGTTACTTACAAAATCTAAGTGGTGGTTTTGCAGGTTTTTCTATCAATTTTTTTCACTGTTTCTCTATGTTTGAAAATTTTCATAATAAAGTAGTGGAGAGAATTCAATGTTCAAAATTCTGCTAGAACGGAAAAAGTAGGAGCAGAGGTGCTGTAAGCATTAGATGGTATTAGTTAAAATTACAGTGGTGTGGTGAAGAGGATAGAGATCCCACATTCCAAATTAGGAGAATAAACGTTGCCTTTAAAATTTAAATGAGATTGTGTTGTTCCTCTGCAGAAAATTCCCTCTCTCTTCTTCCTGAATTTGGAATAAAATCCAAGTTCCTGCTATGGCGTAGAATTAACCGGTAGAAGAGAAACCTGTTAACAGTCAGAAATGCCTTCCTTGTCAAGTCTGTCAAGAGTTGTAAGAGTACTTTATGGGGTAAGACTGAGTCTGTAGAGTGTCCTCTGAATCACGCTCCACTACTTATGAAATGAAGCGGCGCTGCGTTCTCTGCCCAGCTGTGGCTGAGTGGTTTTAATTCAGGCACACTTACAGAGACACTGAGGAACCTGGAAGCCAGGTTCAGGCTTTGCCTAGTTCCCTTTGGGAAAGTCACTCACCTCAGCGGACGGCCAACTTCCAGGAAAGTTCTTCAGAGAGTCGATTAATTACAGCTGCTTACTGCTAACTACTTGCGGGGAGCGTATCTTTCACAGAAGGACAACAAATCAGGGACCTTTTTGAAGCGACTAGTAATCAAGTTCAAGAAGATACAGGTCATGGGCTTTTTGCTTGACCCCAAACACAGTCATGCACAACAGACACTCAATAAACACAATTTTGTGATAACATAGTAGAAGAAATAGATACACTATAAAGTGTCTTTGGTACTGAAAGCTGTCAGCATCCCCTCACTCTGACTTGCCTCAGCAGTATGCAATCACAGTTGCACTCATGCTTATACAGCTTGAGCACGCGTCACAAGACACAATTACTGAACTAAGTCCTGCAATGAATTTATATTTTTACCTCGAATCCTTTGAAAGACCATAACCATCCACTTTGAGAGCTCATTTGCTCTTGCCTGGAAGGTATGTGAAAGCGGCTGAAATAAGACAAGCAAAGTCATAAAGGAAGTGCAGTAGTTTTAGTTTGTTACTTCGAGTTGAAGAGACTCTATAATGATGATGAACAGGTGTGTTTCGCCTTCAGTTTCCCTCACACTTAATATGGTATCTTTTGGTCATGTGTTCCCATAATAGTCATTGATCACAGCACACTACTGCTATTTAACAAGTCTAACACACTCTGTGCCTCTTTGTTTCCCCCTTCAGTGTGTTAGTCATGCTTCTTTGAGGGAAGAATTGTTCTGAAAGGCCAACCCCCCTCACGAGGCCTAGTAAACGGTTGCCATCCTTTGATAGCTAATCCTGATTCAAATGTTGATCTTGATAGTTCAAGTCGCATTTTAACACCAGGATGAGTGTAGCTGCTGGATAGGGAAAGCAGGAGAGCTGCTGTGAGGCAAACTACTTGGAGGAGCCACAGAATAGAGGAACAGATGTTCTGTCCTCATTTAATCCAAACACAATGAGATTTTATGTGGGGGAAAGTTGGATAGGGAGGGGAAGAGGAGGGTCCGTTGTTGAAAGAAATGGGTAAACAGATCCAAGTCTTTCTAAGGAAAAGATTTGATTGAACACGGCATTTACAATTTCAGAAGCAACTAGATATCTAATCTCAGCAAAAGCGAAGGATTTAGTGAGAATTCTTGATGTGTTTAAAAATTAGACTATAACAATGATAACAATGAGGTTTACAACTAACAAGTTTTTAAGTTTATTGCTCTCCTGCCACACATGGATACAAATCACACTGCAGTTCAGGCCTTAATACAGAGCACAGCTCTGCAAAGAACTGACAGACAAACGGATGGGGTGCCTAGATGGGTAGATATAGAGGTGAAGAGGTAATAGACGAGTGAACACAATTTCTGACTGTGAAGAGAAATCATTTCATTACATTTCAGGAACAAAAGTCTGAATTCCACTTCCTTTGTTTAGTCACAGGCAGAAAACCAAGGCTTCTGCCAAACATCTTCAATCTCGTGTCTTTCCAGACAACTTGGTGAAATGTCACGTTTGCTTTTTCCAGGGCAAACCAAGGCACTGCAAATACTTGAAACTCCAGATAATGAACACATATCAACCTCCTAAACAAACTTGGCTCCAGTCTCAAACTCACGCAGGCCTTCAGTTGACCAAGGCCTTAATCATTGCCTCTGGCTTAACGGTGTCTCTGTTTCCAAAGTCTGCACCCCCTCGCCTGCTGCTGAAGCTTCAATAACTGTCAGTTCCACACCACTTAACATTTTCTTATCAACTGGCTAACCCACTAGATTGTTTTTAAGTCTGTGTATCTTTTTCATAATAGATAAAGTCTACAGTGAAGTATAAAAACTTAGCAGTGATGTTTCAGATTCCAGTTCCTTCATTTTCCCTGTCTCATGGCCCTGGGTGAAGCATTTTCTGAGCCTCAGTGTCCCTATGGTGCTTTGGTAGGCCCTAAATAAGATGATTCTAAAGCTATTGAATCAGTACATGGCAACAGTAAATCCACAGATGGTTATTGTTAGCACATTAAGGTTTTCAGGAATGCTTTCCCTCTTCATTAACAGTCTTTTTTTTCTATAGCTGAGCATAATGCTATAAACTGTAAGACTAGGTACTCTGACCTTTTTATATCTCCTGTAAAAACATTTTTTCTTTCTTTTATAAATTGTCCTGTTTTTTAATGCTCATATATAAACCTTGACAGTTTATACATAGCAGTACTTTCCCTGTAAACTTCTCTTCCCACCCACACACCAGGTTGTCGCAACTGGTGTGTATGTTGCTTCCCAAACATTCAGTGAATTAACTACTGTGGTAATATTCAACTTGAGCTAAATTTGCCATCATGACAACTAACTAAATAGCTCTTGGTATATGTTTTGAGAAAGCATGGATCTATGAACAGCCCTGTTTAGGTAAGCGTCAAATACACATTGATTTCACTGATGGTAGATAGCCCAAAAATGGCTCTGTGTAGAAGGACTCATGAAGTTTAGAAGCAAAGGAAAGTCTATTTCCCTCTATGGTTCACTTCTAGGGAGTTCATGAAGCCATTATGCTTTCTTTTGCTATTCTCTTTAATTGATTCCTTATTCAGCAAATAGCACCAAGATACAATTAACCTTGTGAATAGTTCTTTAGGGGGGTACATATTCAGATTTGATTGAGTCTCAGTTGGGTCACTCTCATTGACCTGAAGGTCGAAAAAAGAGCATGCTAGCTGCTTTGGGGTAAGTAATATTGAATTAAATCTCTTCTGAGACTAGTTTAAAGCCTGGAAAAGTCTTCTGGCTTAAACAGTGAGAGATAATTGGAGTGTCTTGTGGCATCATTGTGTGAGTGTAAATTAATAATTTGGTGTGATTGCTGGCTGTATATTTTTAAGGGATTTCCATTGAAAGTTAAGTTTACATACAAGCCTCATGGTTATCTATTGAGAACAGTTGTTAAGTAGCAGTTATAGCACTAATTACGTTACTAACATTCGGAATATGGTCAAGTTCATGTTTTCAGGGTGATTTAAAGAAGTATCTACGTAAGTCTGAGTGTTTAAAAAGGTAAATGCTTTCCAAAGATAAAACTTTAATTGAAATTCAATAAGGAATATTTTGTTTTTTCTCTTGTTTTGATGAGGAATTTTCTCCTCTGTTGCTGAAGACTTAGTCCTGCAGTTTGGGGCTAGAAGGGCAGAAAAATGGAAAGCCAGAGGGATCCTTGTGGAAATTTGCAATAAGGTTGTCTCTGTTACTCCCCCAACTTGAAATGACTTTTTTGAATCTTTTGGCCCCTTAGTGCCCACTGCCTTGTGTTTTCTTCACTGTGGGTCTCCTAATTTGATGAACAGTTCCAACAGGTTAAATACAGTGGTTTCTCTGGTCATTATCATTACCCTTGATGTATAATATTTCTTACCTTTTAAGTAATACTATAGGCATACAGCACTCAGAAAGGACTGTCCCTAAGTCTATTTATTTTCTCATATTACTTATTGAAAACTTGAAGCTTAGTTTCTACATGGTTTCGGAGGTAGAATATTTGGTGCTTGGATATATTTATCCACCAAGTACTATAATCTAAGTAATTAGGGTTATCATAGACCTTAAAAAATATATATATTGCCTCAAAATATGTCAAGAAAAGAAATCTGAATTTAAAATAAATACGTGTTTAATTTGATGTTACTGAAAATATCATAGGAGCTATACCAAAACCAAACCAAACTCACTGCCATCAAGTTGATGCCAATTCACATAACAGCTCACAATGCTTAAATGCTCAGTTGCCAACAAAAAATGTCATCGGTTCTAACTCACCACCTGTTCTGCAGGAGGAAAGACCTGGCAATCTGCTCCTGTAAAGAAGAAGGAGAAAGCCAAACTCACTGCTACTGAGTGGATTCCAATTCATAGCAGCGCTATTGGGCAGAGTAGATCTGCTCCACAGGGTATCCAAGGCTGCAAATTTTTACAGAAACAGATTGCCATATCTTTCCCTCCCTGGAATGGCTTGGAGGTTAGAACTGCCAACCTTTCTTTTGGTTAGCAGCCACGTACTTAACCACTGCACCACCAGAATCCCTCCCGTAAAGTTGCTATTTTATTTTTGCAATTCTACTGAGATCTGACTCGACGGCACTTGGCTTTACTCTGTCTTATAAGGTCACCTTATGTTGGAATCAACTTCACACAACAACAACTACAATAAAAATAACATATCAGCTCTATTAATTGTTAAGTTTGGTATCACTGAAGTATCGTAAGTTTTTAAAAACAGTTTGCAAATTAGGTATTCTTTGGGTTTTGTAAGGTTACTTAGGTATACACTGTGACTCTCTGTAGAGTCATTTGGTAAGATATGAAAGACTCACTACTAATCATAATTTTAGCTATGCAGAGCTAAAATGCTGAAATTTTTCCTGCACTAATTAAAAATTATGTTAAATGTCATATATAAATGTTTTCAACATGACGTCAGTTTGTTGGTGTTCGTGGTAGTTGCTGTTGAGTCAGCTCTGATTGGTGGCAACTTTACAAGTAGTGAAATGGAATTGTGTCCAGTTCTGGATCATTTTACAATCATGGCAGCTATTACGTAGTGTCTTCCAACCTAGGGAACACATCTTCCAGCACTGTGTCAGACTATATCTTATTGTGATCCCGGGGTGTTCATTGGCTCGTTTTTGTGGTAGACTGGCAAGCCTTATTTCCTAATCTGTGTTAGTCTGAAAGCTCCACTGAAACATGTCCACCATGAGTAACACTGATGGTATTTGAAATACTCACAGCACTATTTCCAGAATTATAGCAAAATGTAATTGACCACAATAGGACAAATCAGTGATGTGTTATATATAAAATGTTATTTTTGGAGATAATGCTTCCAAAAATAAGAGCACTTGCACATCCAAGGAAGTGCCTTTCTTGATTCCCAGTAAATGAAGATGCCTCGATTTACCTCTTATGACCAAATGGGTATACTATAAAAAAGTTATTGAGCTTTTACTCTATCCCTATACTGTACTAGTTGTAAGGCATACTTCGGTAAATACAACAGGTTCTCTTCACTTCTTCGTGTCACTTTTCCCAATATAAAGGAAAAGAAAATCACACACACACACAAAAAACCCTCTAGCATTACTTTTCAAACTTGAGTTATTTAGAACTCATTTGAAATGAAAAGAATATAAACTCACAGATATGTCATAAATTAATATTTATTATAAGGTTACTCACATATGTACAAAAATTAAGCATGAATAAAAATAATGTCCAATGTTTTACTATAAATTGAATTAGACATTAGAAATAAGAGAGATGGAGCCACATGGCACTGTAGACAGATAACGTACCATCTTTCTATAGCAAAGACCTGAAAAACTAGCTAAAACAGAGATAAACATTAGTACTGGAAACCCAGGTATCAAATGAAGAGATATCATTCAGTCAAGCACCAAATGGAATAAGAAATTGGCAGAGTACACACAGCCAGGAGAGATACAGAATGGAGAGCCCCTATCAGCTTATTTGGCTTGAATATACCATCTTGAGCTCCTCAGCCACCGAGATTAGTGGACTGTGAGTTCCCAAAGCCAACTTTATGGAGCTCCCAGAAGGAGATTGAGCACCTGGTAAGCAGTCATACATGCTTTCCCACCCCCATCCTTCATTGCCTTGCTCAGCCCCCGCTGCTTCCTGGTGGGCTGCAGTAGCTTGACCAAGGAGCTGAGGAGGTGTTGGCTCAGCGCAGCTTGGATGCATTCGGCCAACATCGGATGGCTCCTTCAGCATCGTTTTTTGAATGCTGCTGTTGCCATCCCCCCCTTTTTGTTTTAACTTCTTTTGGTTTCTTCTTTCTCTCACCTTTTCCCTGTGCTTTCTCCAAAGCATCTGGCTCAATGTGCCAACTCTACTTTTTCTAGACAAGTGGTGAAGCACTGCTAAACTGAAAAACTGCTTCTACAGTCTGCACCGTCATGCTGGTGGGATCTCTGAGGACCGTTTTTTCCTTCTTATTCCTCTTTTTTATTCTTATTTCTTTTTTGTTTTGTTTTGTTGTGTTTTTCTTCATTTCTCATTTCTCTCTACTTTCCTTTATTTCCTGTTTCCTGAATACCTGTGTCATCTCTGTGTGTTGTCTTTATACCTTCTAGATAGGCTGTGCAAGTACCTAGTAGCTTGGAAGCCCCTACTTTAGTCCATGCTACCAAGCCTGAGGGCTCTCTTCTTTTTGTTTTGTTTTCCTTTTATCATTTTTTTTTCCTTCATTCCTTGGCTTCTCATCTGCTTTTTTTCTTTTCCTGTCTGCTGAACACTCAAGACTAAGTACAATCTCCACTCCGTCTACACAGGTTGTACAGTAGGTCCTAGTGGCTTGGGAGTCACTTTCTCATTCTGTACTGCCAAGCCAGTGGGCTCCATCTGGGATTTCCTTTTTCTTAGTTCAGTTACTTCTTTCTCTCTGCCATCATTCCCTTCTTTCATCCTAAACAACTGATACTATATGCCTTTTCTGATCCATCTAGATGGGCTGTGCAATGCCACTTTGCAGGCCATCAAACCACATCAGTGGTCTCCCTTGGAGAATCTCTTCTATTTTTTGTTTTGTTTTTCCTTTTGCTTTTCTTTGGAAACCCTGGTGGCATAGAGTTAAGTGCTACATCTGTGAAGCAGAAGGTCAGTAGTTCAAATCTACCAGGTACTCCTTGAAACTCTATGGTGAAGTCCTCCTCTGTCTTATAGAGTCGCTATGAATTGGAATTGACTCAGTGATAGATTTTCTCTCTCTCTCTTTTCATTTGTTTTCTTGATTTCTTATCTCCCTCTACTTTTGTTACTCACCCTTCTCCTGAACAACTGGTGATATGTACTATCCCCCCTCCTTTCTGATGAGCTGTGCAGTACCACTTGACTGGGGACCTGCTTTTTCTGCACTTTAATGTGTTTACCTTTTCCTTCTTTTTTTATCGTGGTTCCTTGTCTCCGTATACCTCCTTTCCTTATCCTTGTCATGTGCCTCTGCTTCTTCTGGGTGGGTTTCCAGGGGGCTTCCTTAGGGCATTCTTCTTCTCTCATTTTCTTGCCTCTTTCTATCTCACTTCCTTTCCTATCTCCCACCCATCTAGTGTCTGCCAAATCTATCTTTCTTGGCAGGCTATGACCCATCACCTGGCTAGAAAGCCTCAAGTACCTGGCTTCCCTGGGTATATGCCACTCCAACAGCAGGCTCCCTTGGTAATTTTTATTTCTTTGTTTTGGGGCTTTTGTTTGTCCATTTTCTCTTCTTTCCTCACCCACTTGGCTCCATAAGTTATAACCTCCCTCATCTCTTCTAACTATTTGTACTGTGTACCAAATATCACATTGTACAGCAGCATAGGCATGACCTACTAGAACCTGCCCACCACTGACCCCTAGCACTACTCTATTGGCACCAGTGTGTGTGTCACAAAAAACCTACTCCAGTTCCTCCCCTTCAGCTAGAGCTGCCATGTAACACCATAGCTGAACACCTCTCCCTTCCCATTTGGCAAGATAGTGAGAAGTATCATACCAACAAGTAAGTGAACAACAAAGAATACTCAAACAACTTGCTCTGCCATCCTACAGAACTCTACCTCAGATATGATAGTGAAATTAGGACATTTCCAGATGAACATATATTAAAGAAATATGTTTAAAAAACACAACACAAACAAAAATGATTGAAAGAAGTCCTTCAGGTTGAGAACAAACAACATCAGGCAACAGCTGGAATTTAGAATGCAAGAGCAAATCAGTCAGATACCAATAGGTGATGAACTCCAAAGGATTAATCAAAACTAAAAGATTTACAACACAAAACCAGAGAGGTTAATCTGTAAATGACAACAAGATCAGAATAACAAAAAAGGTTGCAGGTACAGAACTTTCTAATGGTGAGGGAGGAAGAGAGATACCAAGTAATAAAAGACTAAGTCAAACTTAGGAAGATAAGGATAAATGTTAAGGTAAACACAAATAAATTTAACGAATGTACTCATCAAAATAAAGAAGAAAAACACAAAGTCTCGTTAAATACAAAATCTACAAAAGCAGAAGAAGTAAAAAAAAAAAAATCCACAAACAGAAGGAATCTAATATAGGAGAGTAGGAGGAATAAAGAAAACATCAGCCCTACACAAAAAGCACTACAAAATGACAGCAACAAACTCACACATATCATTAATACACTGAATGCAAATGGACTAAACTCACATATAACAAGATGGAGAGGGACCAAGTTGATTAAAACAAATAAAAAAAGATCTATCAGTAAGCTGTCTACAAGAGACATACCATAGAAACAAAGATACAAATTTATTAAAAATCAAAAGCTCCAAAAAAATCCATAAGGCCAATGAAACACACAAATAGCTATCAAAGAAAGAAAGAAAGAATAGGAATGGCAACACACATTTCAGATGAAATCCAGTATAACAAAAACAAAATCCACTATAAAAAACAAAGAAAGGCATTGTATGGTGATTATAGAGATGATTCGTTAGTAAGTCATTCCTTCCTGTTGCTTTAGCTGCTTGACATTGAAGACCAAGTTCCAGAATCTCTTCTGACTTCCAATTTGTTTTTTTCTTTCTTTCTTGTCTTTTTAATGACCTCTTGCTTTCTTCACGGATGATGTCTTTGATGTCATTCCACAGTTCATCAGGTATTCAGTCATTAATGCTCAGTACTTCAAATTTGTTCTTGAGATGGTCTTTAAACTCAAATGAAATACATTCAAGATTATACTTGGGCTCTTGTGGACTTGTTCTAATTTTCTTCAGTTTCAGTTTGAACTTACATATAAGCAATTGATGGTTTGTGCTGTGGTCAGCACCCGGTCTTGTTCTGATTGCTGATGTGGAACTTTTTCAATGTCTTTTTTCCACAGATGTAGTCAATTTGATTCCTCTATATTCCATCTGGTGAGATCTGTGTCTATAGCCACTGTTTGTTTTGGTGAAAAAAGATATTTGCAGTGAAGTCATTTGTCATGCAAAAGTCTATCTTATAATCTCTGGTATCATTTTTATCACTGAAGCTGTATTTTCCAGCTACCAATCCTTCTTTGATTCTAACTTTTGCATTCTAATCACCAGTAATTGTCAATGCATACTGACTGCATGTTCAGTCAATTTCGAACTGCAGAAGCTGATAAAAATTTTCAATTTCTTCATCTTTGACCTTAGTGGTTGGTGTATAAATTTGAATAATAGTCATATTAGCTGGCTTTCCTTGTAAGTGTATGGATATGAAGGAGTGATGAAGTAAAAGAAATGGATGGAAGATTTCAAAAGGCAGCTCAAGAAGACAAAATAAAATATTACACTGACATGTGCAAACAACTGGAAGTAGAAAACCAAAAGGGAAGAACATTTTCTGTATTTCCCAAGCTGAAATAACAGAAGAAAAAAGAAATCAAGCTTTGAGTTGCAATAGTGAAGGATTCTACTGCTAAAATATTAAACAACTCAGGGAGCATAAAAAGGAGAGGGAAGGAATGCATGGTGATTGTACCAGAAAGAACTGGTCAATGTTCAGCCACTGGAAGAGGTAGCATATGATCAGGAATTGATGGCACTGAAAGAAGAAGTCAAGGCTGCATTGAAAGCAATGGCAAAGAACAAAACTCTAGGAACTGATAGACTACCAACTGAGATATTTGAACAAATGGATCCAGTACTGAAAGTGCTCGCTCATCTATGCCAAGAAATTTGGAGGACAGCTAACTAGCCAACTGACTGAAAATGATCCATATTTATACCTATTTCCAAGAAAGGTGATCCAACTAAGTATCATTAATACCATACGCAAGTAAAATTTTACTCAAGATCAATCAAAAGAGACTGTTGCAATATATTGACAAAAATTCAAGCCAGATTCAGAAGAAGATATGGAACCAGGGATCTCATTGATGATATAAGATGGATCTTGGATGAAAGCAGAAAATATCAGAAAGATGTTTACTTATGTTTCATTGACTATTCAAGGGCATTCAACCAGGTGGATCATAACAAATCATGGGTAACATTGTGAAGAATGGGAATTCCGAAACCTTAATTGTGCCCTTAAGGAATCTGTACCTGGATCAAGAGGCAGTCGTGTGAACAAAACAAAGGACACTACATTGTTTAAAGTCAGGAAAGGTGTGCATCAGGGTTGTATCCTTTCACCACACATTTTCAATTGTATGATAAGCAAATAATTCCAGGCACTGGACTATATGAAAAAGAACGAGGCATCTTGATCAGAGGAAGACTTGATAGCAACCTGTATTATGCAAATGACACCACTTTGCCTGCTGAAAGTGAAGATGATTTGAAACACTTACTGATGAACATCAACACTTATGATGAAGACCATAGCCTTCAGCATGGGTTTCACCTCAACATCAAGTAAACAAAAGTCTTCACAACTGGACCAGTAAACAACATTGTCATAAATGTAGAAAGGATTGATGTTGTCAAGGATTTCATTTTACTTGGATCCACAATCAACAGCAATGAAAGTAGCAGGTAAGAAATCAAAATATGCATTGTACTGGGAAAATCTGCTCCTGAGGACCTCTTTAAAGTCTTGAAAAGTAAAGATGCCATCTGGAAGACTAAGGTGTACCTGACCCAATCCAGGATATTTTCAATAGTATCAAATGCATGCAAAAGCTGAGCAATGCATAAAGAAGACAGAGAGAGAACAGACACCTCTGATTTGTGCTTTTGGAGAAGGCTATTGAATATACCATGGACTGCCAAAATAACAAATAGATATGTTCTGGAAAAAGTAAAATCAGACTGCAAGATTGGGTCCTGCATACTTTTGGACACATTGTCAGGAGGGATCAGTCCCTGGAGAAGGACATCAAGATGAGTTTTCACAGTGGCTGCAAATATGGGCTTAAGCATAAAAATGATTGTGGACATGGCACAAGATCAGGCAGTGTTTCACTCTGTTGTGCATAAGGTCACTATGAGTTGGAATTGACTCATTGGCACCTAACAACAACATTAGAAACTCATTACCATAATAAATGTCTACATACACAAAGACAGAACTCCAAAATACATAAAACAAACATTAACAGCATTGGAAAGAGAAAATGACAGCTCCACGGAATAGTGGAAGACTTCAACACACCATGCTTGGTAAAGGACAGAACATTTAGAAAGAAATTCAACAAAGATACACAAGATCTAAAGTCCATAATCAGCCAAATGGACTTCAAAGACATGTCTAGGACACTCTACCAAACGGTTACAAATTATACACTTTTTTCCAACATATATAAAACATTCTCCAGAATAGATCACACTGTTCACCATAAAGCAACCCTCAACAAAATCCAAAATACTGAAATAATACAAAGTATATTTTCTGATCACAATGTCATCAAAGTAGAAATTAACAAGAAGAGCAAGAAAAAAAAATGAAATACATGAAAACTAAATAGCACCCTGCTTAAAAACCACTTGGTAGTGGAAGAAATCAAAGATAGAATTCAAATATTCCTCAACTCAAACGAGAATGAAAACACAACATACCCAAAGGTTTGTGACACAGCAAAGACAATACTTAGAGATCAATTTATAATAATAGATGAATATATTATGAAAGATAAAAGGACCCAAACTAAAATATCAGCTACACAAGTTGAACAAATACAAAGAAAACAGCAAAAGAAGCCCACAGCTACCAGGAGAAAGGAAATAATAAACATCAGTGCAGAAATAAAT
Source organism: Heterohyrax brucei (assembly GCA_028571685.1). Taxonomy (NCBI): domain Eukaryota; kingdom Metazoa; phylum Chordata; class Mammalia; order Hyracoidea; family Procaviidae; genus Heterohyrax; species Heterohyrax brucei. The sequence continues at coordinate 187,711,517 of CM053141.1, forward strand.
GAAATAGACAATAGAAAGAGTTAACAAAACCAAAGTTTAGTTCTTTGAATGGATCAACAAAATCGACAAAGCACTGGCCAAAATAACAAATGAAACAAGAGACATTACAACAGACTCCACTGAAATAAAAAGGATAACAATAGAATATTAAGAAAAAGCATATTCCTACAAATTTGAAAACCTAGGAGAAATAGACAAATTTCTAGAAACATACCACCTGCCTAGAGTAACAGAAAATCATGTTGAAAATATGAATAGACTTATAAGAAGACAAGAGAATGAAAAAGTAATTTAAAAAAAACTCCCTTCCTCCCCCTCCCACCAGAAAACCGTGGCCCAGATGGTTTCACTGCAGAATTCCACTAAATATTCAGAGAATAATTTATATCAGTACTACCCAGACTATTTCAGAACTTAGAAAAGGAAGTGATACCTTCAAATTCATTCCATGAAGCCAGAATAACCCTAATACCAAAATCAGGCAAACCAACCCACCCCCCCCCAAGAGAAAGAAAATTACAGACATGCAAATACAAATATTCTCAACAAAATTCCAGCCATAGAGTTCAGCAGCATATCAAAACAAACAAAAAAATTACAACATGAACAAATGTGATTCATATCAAGTGTACAGACTTCAACATTAGAAAATCAGTGTAGTCCACCACATAAAAAAAAAATAAAAGAATCATATAACCATCTCAATTGATGCAGAAATGAATGCAATAAAATCTAGCACTCAATCCTGATTTAAAAAAAATATCAAAAAAATACTGGTATAGAAGGGGCATTTCTTAACATGGTAGGTATCTATACAAAACCTACAGCCAACATCATTTTTAATGGAAAAAGGCTAAAAACCTTCCTCTTGAGAACAAGAACAGGACAAGTAAAGTTTTATAAGCACCCCCACTTAATATTGTGCTGGAAGTCCTAGCTAAAGTAATAAGGCAATAGAAAGAAATAAAGGATATCTTAGTTGATAAAGAAGAAGTAATGCTGTCCCTACATGAAGATGATACGATACCATATACAGAAAACACCAAAGACTCCAGGAGAAAACCACTGGAACTCACAGAAAGATTCAGCAAAAAGACCACCTACAGAATGGGAAAAAATATTTGGCAACTATACGTTGGAACAACGCCTGATCTCCATAATATATAAGGTACTAGAAAATATCAATAAGAAAAAGATGAATCAACCAATTAAGCAATGGACAAAGGAGATGGACAGACACTTCCCTAAAGAAAAGAACCAGGCAGCCAAAAAACACATGTGGGCATACAATCATTAGCTATTAAAGAAATTCAAATCAAAACAACAATGAGATACCATCTCACACCAACAAGGTTGGCCATGATCCAAAAAACACAAAACAACAAATGCTGGAGAGGCTGTGGAGAAATCAGAACTCTCCTACCCTGTTGGTGGATTGGAAAATGGTGCAACCTCTTTGGAAAGCAATCTGGTGCTCCCTTAGAAAACTGGATATAGATACGCCATTTGACCCAGCAATTCCACTGCTCAGAATATGTCCTACAGAATCAAGGCCATTCACACCAACTGATACATGAACATGAATGTTTATCGCAGCACAGTCCACAATAGCTAAAAGATGGAATCAACCCAGATGCCCAGCAACAGAGGCATAGATAGGTAAACTATGGTATATATACTTAATGGAACACTATGCAATGATAAAGAACAACAATGATTTCAGAAAACATCTCTTAAACTGGTTTAAACTGGAGGACATTATGTTAAGTGAAAGTAGTCAGCAACAGAAGGACAAATATTATATGACACCCCTACGATAAGAACTTACAACCAGACTCATGCATAGAAGAAAAGACTCTTTGACAGCTGCAAGAAGGGGGAGGGCAGGAAGGTAATGAGGGAAGGGTTTAAATTAGACAGTTGTTAGAAATTTGGTTGGGTGAAATCTGTGACAGCACACATTAGAAACAAGATCAATTTAACTGGACTTCATCACAACTTGAGTACTCCTCCCGTCTTAACCCACTATTGCAAGGACTGTAGCTGGGGCAGGGGGCTGGGGCCTGTGCTCTCAGGGGAAATCGACGCCAATTGGCACCACTAGTGTTTTGCTAATGAGGACTTTCCACACCCCACATTGGTGAGTGGCGTCTGGCGTCTTAAAGGGGAGGAAGGGGAGTAGGTGAACAGGAAGAGATAGGAGACTGTTGGGAGAATAGGACATGTATGGAGCAGAGAGAAAGAGTGTGCTGTCACCATGTAGGGAGAGCAGTGGAAGCTGCATATAGGTGAGCATGCAAATTTATATGGGAATGTATGTTTTCATTCAATCATAATAAAAAAAAGATTCAGTAGTAAAGTAAGCTAAACAATGGCATACAAAAATATCAGTTGATCTCTACATGCCAAAAAAGAGACCATCAGAAATGAAATTAAGAAAACAATATCATTTGTAATAGTTCCTAAAAATCGATACTTAGAAACAACTGGGGATGTACAAGACCTATACAAAATAAATAAATACAAAACACTACTGCAAGAAACCAAGAGAGCTACTTAAAAGGAAAAACACAATCTGCCCATGAATATGTAGATTTAACATTGTCAACATGTCAATTCTACCCAAAGCAATCTGCAAACACAGTGCCATCCCTATCTAAATAACCAACAGAATTATTTTTCTTAAAAGAAATGGAAAAATTAATCATTAATTTTATATGGAAAGATAAGATGTCCCAGATAAGTAAAACACTACTGAAAAAGAATAAGGTAGAATAACTCAAATTCCCTGACCTCAGAAACTGTTACACAGCTACAGTAATCAAAACAGCCTGGTATTGGTGCAATGATAGATATACTAACAAATGGAATAGAATTGAGAACTCAGATGTTAATATACCCACCTGTGCTCACCTGATCTTTATCAAGGGTCCAAAATCCATCAAACGGGGAAAAGATAATCTTTTCAACAAATGTTGCTGGCAAAAGTGGATGTCGGTCTGCAAAAAAAAAAAAAAAAGAAAAGAAAAGAAAAGAAAGAAAGAAACAAGGCATATATTTCACAAGAACTAATTCAAAATGGACCAACGTTCTAAATATGGAGCTATGAACTATAAAGATCATAGAAGAAAAAACAGAATCAACACATCAACACTAAAGGCCCTAAAAAATGTCATTAACAGGATACAAACTATAACAAACAACAGGCAAACTCCGGAAGATAAGTTAGGTAACTGAGATCTTTGAAAAATTGAAAGCTTATACTCATCAAAAGACCACTAGAAGAGTAAAAACAGAACCAACAAACCAGCGAGACTAATCCAGCACAGGTCTAATATCTAAACCCTGCAAGAAAATTCAACATGTCTACAACAAAAAAATAATCCATTTAAAAAAATGGGCAAAGAAAATGAATAGACACTTCCCCAAAGAAGATAATCAAGTGACTAACAGATGTATGAGAAAATGCTTGTGATCACTAGCCATTAGAGAGATGCAAATTAGAGCTTAAATGAGATACCATCTGTTTTAGTCAGCTAGTGCTGCTCTAACAGAAATACCACAGAGTGGACGCTGTAACAAAGGAAGGTTTATTCTGACACAGTCCAGTGGCTACAAGCCCAAATTCAGGATGTCCACACCAGGGGAAAGCTTTCCTCCTTGTTGGCTCTGGAGGAAAGTGTGATACTGCATCACTCTTTGTCCAAGGGGCATCTTTGTGCAGGAACCTCAGGTCTGAAGTACGCCTCTTCTCCAAGTGCTGCCTTCTTGATGGTATGAGGTTCCCAATTCTCTGCTTGCTTTCCTTTTATCTATCGTAGCGTGAAAGGATTGAGTGGTGCAAGCCATGCTGCAGGGAAACTTTCTTTATAGTGGAACAGGGAGATGATCTTACAAAGGGATTTACAGTCCCACCCTAATCCTTTAACAAGCAGCATAGGAAAATCACAAAATGAAGGATAATCATGAAATAATGAGAATCATGGTCCAGCCACATGGCTACACATATTTTGGGGGACACACAATTCAATCCATGACATCCCACCCTTTGGAGCTAAGACATTTAGACCTGCAGAGCATAACGTCATGGGGATAGGAAGCAAAAACCTTGCAAGTGGGTCACTAGGGGTAACAGTGAGTGGTGCCACTCCCGTTTCTACTCCTCGACCCATGAATCTTGGCTATGGGAGAAACAGCACCACATATTGGACACTGGTTTAGAGCATATACAGCCTCCTGGAGAACATTTCCCCAACCCTGCAAGGTATTGTCACCTAGCTGGAGGCATAATTGTGTCTTTAAGAGGCCATTCCATCATTCTATCAAGCCAGCTGCTTCAGGATGATGAACATGGTAAGACCAGTGAATTCCATGAGCATGGGCCCACTGCTGCACTTCATTTGCAGCAGAGGTAACGCTATATGGGATACCATGACAGTGGATAAGGCATTCTATAAGTCCACGGATGGTAGTTTTGGCAGAAGCATGGCTTGCCGGGAAGGCAAATCCATATCCAGAGTAAGTATCTATTGCAGTAAGGACAAAATGCATCCCTTTCCATGATGGAAGTGGTCCAGTCTAATAAGCTTCCCACCAGGTTGCCGGCTGATCACCTCTAGGAACAGTGTCTTATCGAGGATTCAGTGCTGCTCTCTGCTGGCAGATTGGGTACTCAGCAGTGGCTTTAGCCAAGTCAGCCTCGGGTGCTGGAGTCCATGTCGCTGGAGTCCACGTCGCTGGGCCGAGCAAAACCCTGTGAAAAATCAGAAAATAAAAAAAATACTGGATGATCTGTTGAAATTCTTTCCATCCTTCTGGAAAACGACACAGCACTTCATTAGAAAGCTAGAAACAGAAACATTATATGATCCAGCAATCCCACATCGAGGAACATACTCTAGATTAAAAGCTGTCACGTGAACAGACATACATGCACACCCATATTCATTGCAACACTGTTCATAATATCAAAAAAAAAAAAAAAGGAAATAACCTACTTTCCCATCAACAGGTGAAGGGATAAACAAACTATGGTACATACACACGATGGAGTACTACACCATCATAAAGAACAACGATGAATCTGTGAGGCACTCACCACGAGGATGAATGTGGAGGGCATTACGCAAAAGGACAAATACTGTATGAGACCACTACTATAAGAACTCATGAAAAGGTTTGCACACAAAAAGAAATAGTCCTTGGTGGTTACAAAGGGAGGGAGGCATTGGGATAGAAAAACACAAAACAGAAAATAGATAAATAGTAGTTTTGGTGAAAGTACAATAGTACATAGAACTGGGGAAGCGAGAACAACTTGTCCAGGGCAAAGTCACAGATACTCCATGGAAACATTGAAATTCCCTGAGGGGCTGAATTACTGGGCTGAGGACCATGGGAACCGTGGTCTAGAGGGACATCGAGCTCAAATAGCATAATATATTTTATAAAGAAAGTGTTCTATATTTGCAGAGTAGCAGCTGGAATCTTGAAAGCTTGTGAGTGGCTATCTCAAATACTCCATTGGTCTCACACCTTCAAGACCAGGGGCAAATGAAGAAAATCGAAGACAAAAGGAAAGATTAGACTAGAGGACGAATGCTCTGCAACTTCCGCAGCCTCCACCAAACTGAGCCCAGCACAACTAGCTGGTTCCTGGCTACCACCACTGGCTGCTCTGACAGCGATCACAGCAGACAGTCCCAGACAGAGCTGGAGGAAGGAAAAAAAAAAAAGCAGAACAAAATTCTAACTCACAAAAAAGATCGGACTTACTGGCCTAGCAGAGCCCAGAAAAACCCTGAGAAGATGACCCCCCAAATGCTTTCAGCTCAGTAGCGAAGTCACTCCTGAGATTTACCCTTTAGACAACAGTTAGACAGACCCACAAAACAAACTGAGGCTAAAGGGGCTTACCAGGACAGAGAAGAGGATAAGAAGGCAGGAGGAGACCGGAAAATTGGTGATTGGGAACTCAAGGTCAAGAAGATGGAGTGTCTACATGTCATGGGCTTGATAACTAACGTCACAAAACGGTACATGTATCAATTATTTAATGAGATGCTATGTTGTTATGTAAATCTTCATGTAAAATACAATGGTAGTGATAATAAAATAAATTAGAAAAAACACTAATCTATCATCTTTGCTTCTTTATTTTTGTAACCACTGGTGCATACAGCAACCACATACTTTTTTCACTCTTGGAATTTATTGAGAATCTACTGTTCCAGAGACAATATACACTGCAAGTAGTTGGAGACAAAAATCACTGTAGTATGCACTTGAAATAGTTGTGCCAAAAATCACTGTTTTTACAGATCATGGCATTAGCTGGTTTTGATTATTGTTAGGTGCTGTGGAATCGGTGCTGACTCCCAGGGACTCTATATATACAGAATGAAACACTGCCTGGTCTGCTCCCTCTGCACAGTCATTGTTATGCATGAGCCCATTGTAGCCACTGTGTCGGTCCTTCTCATCTAATCGTCATCTTTTTCAGTAATGATCTACTTCACAATTCTCTGCTATAGGATCACCATGAATCAGAATCAACTTGATGGCAGTTTTGGGTTGTTTTTTTTTTTTTTTTCCTATTTTACCAAGCATTATGTCCTTCTTCAGTGACTGGACATTTTTTGTAATGTCCAAAGTACAGGAGATGAAGTTTTGCCATTCTTGCCTCTTCTAAAGAGCATTCTGGTTGTACTTCTTCCAAGACAGATGTGCTCATTCTTTTGGCACTCCATGATATTCAATATTTTTGGTCAATATCATAATTGAAAGGTGTAAATCTTCTATTTTCTCAATCATGGTCCAGATTTTATATACATATCAGGTGACTGAAAATACTATGTCTTGGGTCAGACACATCTTAGTTCTCAAAGTGATGTCTTTGGTTTTTAACACTTTAAAGGAGTCTTTTCAATGTTTCTGGTGGGAATTACATGAAAATTACTTGAGATACATATATCACTCCGGACACTGAGGGTAGGATTGAGGAGGTGAGGCAAGAAAACAAAGAAACATGGTATTTAGTTAAAATTCCAAATACACTTAATCATTCAGTATGCATTTTGTTAATGAAAACATAGGCTATGAACAAAAAAAAAATCAAAGAAGGGAATAGTTGAGTCTCTAAACAGCTACTTGCTCTTCTGAGTGTATCACATCAGGAGCCATATTACCAGTAATGGTAACTTTTATCATTTGGTTAGGATGTTAGAAAGGACACTCCACTCTAGCATTGATTAGTTAGTGTGCTGTCATAGAATGAACAATGTCCCCCAAAAATACATCTTAACTAAGTAGTGATTCCGGGTATTATGTGATTAGTTTCTGTCTACAGATATGGTCTCTTTTGGGAAGTGCTGTCCATTGTATGTTAATGAGACAGGGTTAGGTCATGTTAATGAGAATTAGAAAGGGATGAAATACCCTTTTGCAGGTCGAAGCCTTAATCTGACCTAAGGAGAATTTTTCCTGGTTGTGGCTCACATCATTTTTTATATTGCAAGAGATAAAAGAAAGAAAAATAAGCAGAGAAAAGGGGTACTTGCTACCACCAAGAAAGAAGAGCTGGGGGCGGAGTGAATCCTTTGGACCAGGGGCCTCTGTACTGTGAACTTTTTTGACTCACTATAAGGTGATGTCAAGATACATGACAATCTCTAAGAAATATTGGACCAACAGCTGTTGAAAGGAGATAAAGACATTTAACCAGCAGGAACTGAGGAAAAAGGCTTCTCCTAGAGTCAGCACTGTAATTTTAGACTTTCAACATCCTAAACTAGAAGAAATAGTTTTCTGTTTGCCAAACTGTGAGAGAATACATTTTTTGGGTAAAATAATCCACTTGTGCTGTATCTGTCATAGCAGCTGTCAACAGAATTTGATAACAGGAACAGGGTGCTGCTCTAACAGATAATCAGTGCTGTGAACTCAGACTTCAAGCCTCCTAAACTGTGAGACAATAACTTTCTGAGTGTTACGGCCATCATCTCTGTTACAGCAGCACTAGGTAGCTAAGACAGTTTCTTTATTTACATAAGTAATGGGTATTTTGTGGAGAGATTCTTTGAGACTATTTAGCATTCATTATGATTCTTACCTGACTCAGCTATGATTATGATGCTTGCCAAATATTAATTTTCCAATTTCATCTGAATTTACTAATTGGCATTCTACTGGAAGTTAGAATTTTCCCTCCCCTTTTTATTTCCTTCTTTATATCAGTGTGGGTCTGTGGATTCCTACTTCACTCAGGGAAACACTGGTGGTATAGTCTTTCAGTGCTACAGCTGCTACTCCAGTTTGGCAATCTGAATCCTCCAAGAGCTCCTCGGAAACTCTATAGGGCAGATCTAGTCTGTCCTGTGTTTTACTCTAGAAGCAGCCCTTGTAGCCCAGTGATTATATGCTTAACTGCCAACCATAAAGTCTGCAATCCAAACCCACTAGCTGCTTTGTGGAAGAAACATGAAGTAATCTGCTTCCTTAAACATACAGACTTGGACGCCCTATGAGGCAGTTCTAATTCTGTTCTGCCTTGTGGGACTGCTAAAAGTTCAGGATGACTGAACTGCAGCAGTTTTCAGTTATTTTACTCATAAAAACTAAAAAAAAAAACAAATCCACTGCCCTCAAGCCGGATCCAAATCATAACAACCCCGGAGGTCAGAGTAGAACTGCCCATAGAGTTTCCAAGGAACACCTGGGGGATTTGAACTGCTGGCCTTTTGGTTTGCAAATATAGCATTTAACCCACTGTGACGCCAGGGTTTTTCGTTTTACTTATGCCAGCCAAGTGCTATTGAGTCGGATCTGACTCATGGTGAGCTTAGCCTTATCATTATTTACAAGTTATCCATGAAGTGGCAGATGGAAACACTACTAAACCAGCTTCTCTGACTTTTGACACATTCTCATCATTCTTTTACTACTTCCTTACCTTGTGCCTCTCTTTTTTTTTTCCTACATCTCGTCAGCCATTTTTATAAGAAATCTCTAGTAAATATATATATAGATACATATCTCCCTACATTTGTTTGGTAGAATAATCTACTGATGATATTTGTATTACAGCAGCAATAGATAGAATTGCATACCAGGAGTCGAGTGTTGTTCTGACAGATAACTGGTGCTCTGAATTCAGACTACTAGCCTCCTAAACTCTGAGAAAATAACTTTCTGATTGTTAAAGTCATCATCTCTGTTACAGCAGTACTAGATAACTAAGACAGATTCTTTACTTACATTGATGATGAGTATTTTGTGGGGAGATTCTCTGAGACTATTTAGCATTCATTACAATTCTTACCTGACTCAATTATGATTAAAATGCTTGCCTATTGTTAATTTTCCAATTCCATTTGAATTTACTAGTTGGCATTCTACTGGAAGTTAGAATTTTCTCTCCCCTATTAATATAAGTATTTATTTATCTTTCTATATATGTGTGTATATATTTCCTAGAGACTTACAGATGTACATATACATCACACACACATGTTTATGCATTTCTAGGTGGATAGGTCACAAACTGTGCGTTTATACTGATAGTCACCTAATGAGACACCAGAGTTTATCCTAGCCTTTCTAGTCTCAGCTCCCCTCAAAGGAGAAGGAGAAAAGAAAGAAAGTATACGTGACTACGTTTATCTGTCTTTTCCTTTGCATTTCTTGCTCTTAACATCTTGTTATAGAAATTACCTACTCCTGAGAACATTAATATATTCTCAGTATTACCTTCCAATTGTTATACATTTTTTGCCTTTCAAGTTTAGGTCTTCTAATGTTTCTGAAGTTGATTTTTATTTTACTATGTTATAAATTTAGATTCCAAATTATTTCTTTTTTCCATATGTATAAGCTGATGTTTCAGCAACATTTATGGAAACACTCATCTTTTCCCAGTGGACTTGAAATACTATCTCTGCCATGTATTTTTAGGTTTTCGGTACTGTTCTATTAGTCTGTTGGTATACTCCCGGACCAATATTGTATCACCTTAGTTACTAGAGCCAGGATATGTTACATAATTTGTAAGACCCAGTATGAACCAAAAGGATAGAGTCCCTTGTTCAAAATTATTTAGAATTCCACTTGAGTGACAGCAAAGCAATAGACCAAGAACAAGGCCCTTCTAAGCAGGAGGCCTTGTGGGATTGCAAAGGTCACACGCCTATGAATCCAGCCTTCACTATTTGGCTGTCTGGTGGAGAACTACCCTATCAGAAGGGTCTTGTTTCTTCCACATACAAAATATTCATTTTTTTCCTCTTTAGGAATCTACAAAATATCAGATGTGCAGATTTTGCTTCCCTAAAATTAGTATATTTCTTTTATTGTAGTCTTATAAGAAATAATTTTCCTTCTTATTGAATTCTTGCTTAGTGTTCTCTCTTTGGATAGATAGATAACTATTTAAACACACAGATACATACATGCATACGTACCTGTCTCTGGTACACCAGAATGTGACTTTGACTGTACAGGTGATAAGCAAGCTTGTAGGTGTGATCTAAGTATTTATTTATTGATCTAAAGAGAGTAGGGTGGCTCTTATTCTTATCTAAGTAATATTCTTATGAACGAAGAGACAGATGGAGACATGCAGGGGAAGACAGCCCATGAAGATGCATCTGTAAGTCAAGGGATGTCAGGAGATGTCTGGGCACTGGGGATGTTAGAAACTGGAAGATACAGGGAAGAATATTCCTGAAAAAGGAATACAGAGAATATTGCCTGACCAGCAACTCGGATAGTAAATGTCTGTTGTCCTGTTGTAAGCCACCCAACTTGTGGTATTTTGTTACAACAGTTCTTGGAAGCCAATACACCTACTGAACTCTACTTATTTTTAAAATTCCAGGGAGTAAGTAAAATGTATGTTGAACGATAGTGGCATGAAATACTTCAATAATATTCCAAAACTTCCGGATGTCTTCAGAAATCTCCCTGTGGAGTAACAGTCTATTTCAGCAGTGGACTGTATACAATCCAAAATCATAAAATGGATGAATCAGTATGAGCTATTTAAAATTAATCCTGTTATTTTTATTTTGCCTGTTTTTCTACCAAGGACTTTAAATTGTTCACTGGACACTCTTGACAGTTTGAATTAGTCAAATATAATTGAGCAAGTGTATAATTTTTAAATGAGAAAAAATAGACATCTCACAAGTATATGGGACACAAATCACTTTAATACCAGGAAATTTAGATCAGAAGGCTCTTGGAGGCTAGCTAAAGAAACCGAAATGTTCTGGTAACTTGAGCAATTCAGATTAGGTAAACTAATTCATTCCATGGTTCTCATTTTTCAAAATGGTCTATTATTGCTTTGATTCAGTTTACAAAATAATTTTCAGTTTCAAAGAAAGCATTGTATTGATATTGGCAGGGAAAACTGTTGGGAATTGTAATTAGATTGTAGACAGAAATTACTATGATGATGTATCCCTCTTATACAGCATATTACATTTCTGTTTTCCTCTTTTTTTTTCATATGTCTCAATTTATCAAGTTTTTCCATAGCTTCCTTTTCTGTTTCTTTTTCTCCCCCCACTCCGCAAGCTACAGGCTTAGTCTATACCCTGAGGAACTATTTTCTGTAAAAGAAAAGGTCCCAAGCTAAGAACTGGGCCAGTGGCATTGGTCCAGGTTTCCACACTAAATCCTAAGGTAAGCTGAAATCACTAAGGACCTGCTAAAGAAGCTGTGAGATGAAATGTGACCTCAATCCTTTCTCAAGGGAAAAAGTTTCGCATGAAATCTTTGTGATGGTTAACGTCGTGTGCCAACTCGTCTAGGCTGGCATTCTCAGTGATTTTGCAGCCTCCCAGTGGTCGTCTGTGAGCAGCCAATCAGCTGGAAGATGAGTTTCCTTGGGGGCGTGGCCTGACAGTATAGAAACAAATTTTCTGACAACGCTTGCTGTCTTTCTCAACCTTGCAATCTTCTTGCTGCCTGATCCTTGGTTCTTGGAAAGTAAGCTTGCAGAAGCCTTTAGTCTTCCACCAGCCCTAGAAACCTGCTGAGCCACCAGAGGCCTCTAGCCTTCCGCCAGATCTGCAGATTTTGTGTTTTTCAGCCTTTGCAACCATGTGAGCTCGCAGACGTCTTCAGCCCACTTCCTGACCCATGGGTTTGGGACAGCTCTATACATTTATTATTCTAGAAATATGAAGCCCTTCTCTCTAAATACGTATGATCATCTGTTGTGTGTGTGTGTTTCTCTCTACCTCTATACATGCATGTGTATACGTATGTATGTGTGAGTTAGATCCAACTTGATGGCACTTGGCAGGTGTGTGTATATATGTATACATATTAAATGATATTTATTTGTAACCTCAAAATCAGAATTTCCTGCCAGTTAAATGTTCAACTACTTGCAGAAACATTGATGATTTGAACCTACTCCGAGGTTCTTGAGAAGACCTTAGAAGGTCACAATATGCCGACGCTGTGAAGCAGAGTTGTGTTCTGCACACCTGTGGTTGTCATAGGTTAGAATCAACTCCAAGGCAACTAACCACAACAAACTCAAAATCCATGCTAATGGCACTCTTGCAATCATTCACAGACATGCGCCAAGTAGGGAATATTTGAGTCACTCAGTATGTGCATTTCTAGCTGAGGGCAAATGGGGCTACAAAACGCCTCTTGTTTCAGGTTTCAAAAAGTGTCCCTCTTTACAACCTATTTAGTGTCATGTTTTTCACATTTTTTTGCGTGCTTCCATTGGTGATTTCACCATTTAAAATGTTCCCCCAAACAGTGTTGAACTGCTGTTTAACATTTCTAAGCACAGAAAGACTGTAATGTGCCTTCTGGTGCCTTTAAAAATAAAAACACGCATAAAACAATGTTATACATTAATTAGCTGATAAACGTACAGTGACTGGAGGCTCACGAAAGCTTAACTTCGTGTTTTCTCTAGGAGCAATGGTTCAGTTTTTGCTAATTCTGTGTTTGTGGTGACATTGTAGAACCCACCTGTGTCAAAAAATAGGAATCCAGCTGTACAGATGTTATCATTGCTTTTGTTTGTGTATCAAGTCAGTTGCAGCTCACAGCAACCCTGTGAGCCACAGAATGAAACACTGCCCAGTCCTGCACCATACCCACAATTATTTTTATACTTAAGCCCCTTGTTCCAGTCTCCGTGTCAGTACGTCTTGTTGAGGGTCTTCCTCATTTTTGCTGACCCTCTATCATGCATGATGCCATTCTCCAGGTGCAGATCCCTCTTGACAGTATGTCCAGTGTGTGTAGGACACAGTTTCATCATCTTTGCTTCCAATAAGCACTCTGGCTGTACTTCTTCCAGAACAGATCTGTTTGTTTTTTTGGCGGTCCATGGTACATTCAATACTCTTCTCCAATACCACAGTTTTAAGGCATCAGTTCTTCTTGTGTCTTCCTTATTCATTGACCAGCTCTTGCATGCAAGTGATGTGACTGAAAAAACCATGGCTTGTGTAGGCACACCTTAGTCTTCAAGGTGGCACCTTTACTTTTCAAGACTTTAAAGATGTCTTCTATAGTATACACACACACACACACGTTTGTCCCACTCATTGTGTGTTTTTTCTTTTTATAAATGTGTTCTATTTCTATCTGTAGGACCATTCCCTCCACAACGTGTTTCTATCTTTCACTGAAAGGCTCGGTAATTGACTCACGATTGGCTATGTAGGGCATCTCCTAAGTACAGTGATTTGTCTGTAGTCAATGAGACAGTGAAGTTTTATTGAAGCACATGGGTATGTATATTTTACCACTTGACTTAGCATGAGGGTATAAGCAATCTGGAGAAGATACAGGCACCTTGTCAACACAATGGAAAGACTAGCCTGAAAAGACAGCCAGTTCAGGACAAGGAGAATTGAGACGTGGAGAGACAAGAATCAGGATCTCTTTGAGCCCCTCCACTAGCTCAGTGGAAATGCTACTGAGTTAGTAGTAGCCCTATTACTGCTAACCTCTCTGCCAGGTACTCCTTGAAAATTCTATGGAGAAGTTCTACCCTGTCCTATAGTGTCACTGCGAGTTGGAATTGGAATTGACTGGACAACAGTGGTGTTTTTTGGTTTATTAGCGCAAACCTAAAGTTATCACAAACCCAAATCAAACCAGTTGTCATAGGGTCGCTTCCAACTGATATGACCCTCTTGTGTTTACAGAGTAGAACTGTGTTCCATAAGGTTTTCAATGGCTGTGGCTTCTGAGGAGTAGATTGATCCCTGGTCTTTCTTCTGAGATGCTTCTGGGTATATTCAAACAGCCAACTCTGATTAGTATTTGAGCACTTAATGTTTGCACCACCTTCCTCAACAGAAAGTAGCACAGTCCCCTTGGCAATTCAGTTATGTAAGCCAAGAGATGCAGTGTTATCTGTTGCTTGCAGTCAAAGAAATTCACACTGATAGATTAGTGTTAAGTAGTTCACACTGCTAGGTTAGTGTTATGTAGTTGCTAATGCTTTATAAAATCTTGCCTCTTATAAAAGTCAGTCAGGAAGCTACTTCAAAATGAAGGTTTTTTAGAATTATAGATTTGCTTCTGATGGTGGTGGGACTGGGAGAAGGGAGAAGTAAGGAGAAAAAGTCTAGGTTCTATATTTTTAATAAGCATCTGCGATTATTCTAGTTTTGATAATCTGCACACTAAAAAAAAACAGTTGCCATTGAATAGATTCTGACATATGCTAACCTCGTATGTGTCAGAGTAGAACTGTGTCTCATAGGGTTTCAGTGACTGATTTTTTTCAAAGTATATCACCAGGCCTTTCTTTTAAGTTGCCTCCAGCCTTTTGGTTAGCAATCAAGCTCATTAACCATTTGCACCACCACTGGGAAAACTTAGTGTTGTACTGACCCTTTTCTTTTTCACAGTTGGCCAAAACCTATGCTGACTGTATGTTTTATGCTAATATCAACAGCAAATGGAAAGAAAGTTGAATTGCCATTCCTCAAACACACGCTTTTGAAATTCTTTCTTTGAGATTGTGTTATCCTGACTCCAGAGGTGCTTTAGAAACACGAAATTCTCAGTAGCTCTACCACAAATTACGAAAATCACACACACTTAGAATTTTAAAATTATCTAAGGATTGGAAATTCTGGTGGTGTAGTGATGACGTGCTATGGCTGCTAACCAAAAGTCAGCAGTTCCAATCCACTACACAGTTTTTGGAAACCCTATGGGGCAGATTTGCTGTACCTATAGGGTCTCTATGAATTGGAATTAACTTGAAGGAAATGGTTTTGGTTTAAGACAGAATTTTTTTTTCTTTTTGCAGTTTTAAAGAGGAATTTATTCATCAGGATTTGAAACTTCAACTGAAAAAGAATATTCAGGTCAGCTGGCTAGCACAAAGCCTTCTTCAACCAGCAAAGCCAAAGAAAATTTTGCTGTCCATTGTTCTTTATAACAAACTTAGAGAGTTTTTTTAAAAAAAAAAAAAATCTTATTTTTCTTTAGCCAAGGAAAAAAGTAAATAAGAAACTGGAAGGGGAGAAATGAATTGAGGAAAAGTAATGTGATTACTGAATGTGCATTAACTATTGAATCTACTGATAAGCATAGAAAACTGTTTTTCCCAATGATTCTATTTCATTAGTTTTAATTAACTCACCAGTGTCGTTAATGAATGTTTGTAGAGGGTAAGCTGTTCCCTAAAGGACCACTGGGCGTGCAGCGGTGAGATGAGCTCTTAGTTATCTAGTGCTGCTGTAACAGAAACACCACAAGTGGGTGGCTTTAACAAAGATAGGTTTATTTATTCACAGTTTAGGAGCCTAGAAGTACAAATTCAGGATCCTAGCTTTAGGGGAAAGCTGTTGCTGTTTGTCAACTCTGGAGAAAAATTTTTGCCTTTTTTAGCTTCT
Source organism: Heterohyrax brucei (assembly GCA_028571685.1). Lineage (NCBI taxonomy): Eukaryota > Metazoa > Chordata > Mammalia > Hyracoidea > Procaviidae > Heterohyrax > Heterohyrax brucei. The sequence continues at coordinate 187,727,416 of CM053141.1, forward strand.
CTTGAAAACAATCTTCATGTGGCTCGGCATCTCTCTTCCTCGATTTTGCTTTTCTCTCTTGCTCATTTGATCTTTCTCATATCCCAAAGAAGATTGGCTCAAGACACACCCTAAACTACTCCTGTCTCATTAACGTAAGAAATACAACCCATTTCCAGATGGGATTATAACCACATATGTTTTGGGGGGCCACAGTTCAACCCTTAACAAGACCTGGCCACTAACTGAAAGGTCAGCAGTTCCAATTCACCAACTGCTCCATGGGAAAAAAGTGTGACAGTCTACTTCCATCAAGATTATAGCCTTGGAAACCCCATATGGGGCAGTTCTACTCTGTCTTATAAGGTCTCTACGAGTTGGAATAGACTTTAACACAATGGACAGTTATGTTTCAAGAATTGTACCAGAATATAAAAAAATGAACACACACAGTGCTACCCTTGAGTATTAATAATCTGATTGAGAAGTTCTTTACATGGTCAAACCATGTATGCTTGTGTTCAACAGTGTGCTAGACTTGTTAAAAAAAAAATAGGGTTTTTCAATTAAAGGAAAAATGTAAAAGACAAAGGTTTATGAAGTGAGTAATTCAAATAGTTACTAATAAGACAAATATAACAAGACTAAGGAATTAATCAGTGGAAAGATGAATGAGTATATGAATTTGAAATCACCCAGTATGTTTCCTTTTGCCTCCAGAAGTGATGAATTCAAAAATAACAATATATAACATTGTTGTATCACAGAAAACAATTTTTTTCCTACACTGGCTTCAAGAAGGACAGCAATATGACACATGCTTAGAACAATTCAAGGACCCACATACGTGTCTTGAAAAAGCACAGTGACTTCTAAGAGCTGTTTTGCTGTTTGCCAGAATTATAACACTGGATAAACTTATAAACCTTTCTAAATCTCAACTTCCTGGTTTGTGAAAAGATTATAAAGTTTACTGTGCAGGACATTTCAAATGCTTTTTGTTTTTCTGTGTAGATCCGTATTTCCCTTTGTTGTCATTTTTATTCTGCATAAAATAATGACATTCCTTAAATATTTTATATACTGTGGCTCTTCTGATGATGAATTATTTCAGTATTAGTATGCTTAAAAAGTCTTTCAGCTTTCTTTGTTTTTGAAAAAATATTTTTGCTGGGTATAGAATTCAAACTTAACCTTTTTTTATTAAATAAAAATGAAAGTGTACATATTATGAGTTTACAATATTGGGTTAAGATAGGAGGAGTACACAAGTTGTGTCAAAGTCCCATTAATATTGATCTTCTTACTAATGTGTATTGTCACCAATTTCAGCCAACCAAATTTTTAACAACTATCTAATCTAAATCCTCACCCCTCGCTCTCCCACCGTCCCACCCTCCCCACCCTTGTAGCCGTCAAAGAGTCTTTTCTGTTATGTATGAGTATGCTTTTTAAGTTTTTATTGTAGGGGTCTCATATAATAATTGTCCTTCTGTCGCTGACTAGTTTCACTCAACATAATGACCTCCAGTTGAGACCAAATTGAGAGATGTTTCCTGCTATCATCGTTGTTCTTGATCAATTCGTAGTGCTCCAAGGAGTACATACATGAAAGTTTACCCATCCATTTTTCTGTTGTTGCTATTATTTTTTATTTTGTCTGACTGGTTTTAAGATTTTTCTCTGTACCATGGGGTATTAACAGTTTAATTATGATCTACAGTGCTGTAGTTTTCATTTTCTTTCTTTTATATTGAGAGTTCATTGAGCTTTTTTAATCTGTTGGTTTATCATTTTCATCAAACTGGGAATTTTTTTTAAAATTTATGTCCCAAAATGTATTTTTTTCTGTCCCTTTTGTTTGGCACAGATTCCCGTTTCATGTTTGTTTGTATACATGTAGTTTTATATCTAAAAGAGTGTTCACTTTTTAAAACTGTATGTGGTTTTATTGCTGTGTCTTCAAGTTCACTAATCACTTTTTCTGTAATATTTAATCTGTTGTCATTTCCATCTATTATTGCATTTTTATCTCAGATATTGCAGTGCTCATCTCTAGAATTTTAATTGATGTAGATCTTTGTATTTTTTTATGTTCCCATTTACCTCTTGATCCACACAAGATATAATCACTCTTTTAACATCCATGCCTGCTAATTCTAACATCTGTGTCAGTTCTGGATCAATGTTGATTGATTTTTCTTCTCATTATGGGTCATATTTTCTGTTTCTTTGTATGCCTACTAATTTTATATTGAATACCAAACTAGTGAATCTTGCCATGTTGAGTTCTGGATATTTTATACTCCTGTAAATATTCTTGAACTGAGATGCAGTTAAGTTACTCAAAATCAGGTTAATCGTTTGAAGTCTTCCTTTAAAGTTTTGTTAGGCAGACTAACAGGCTATATAGCCTTGTTACTCTGTGGCTAATTATTCTCTATTTTAGAAACAAAGTCATCTAAGTATCTAATAATTTGTAACTCTTGCGGTTGTCCTATTGGACTCATGCAAACACTATGATGGCACCCAGAGAATTGATAATTAAGTTTGCAAAGTCATTCTAGAAAAAGCACTACATACCTCATTGTTGAATATAACTACAGTCAGCTTTGAAGTCCTCCTCTTGGGAAGCTATGCACCAATGCCAGCACCTAGTCCACCCTTCAAAACAATTTTGGAACACTTTTTCGTCCTTGATGTCCTGAATGTCATCAAAAGGCTTTCTTCCAATATTTCCTTTATCTTTAGGTAAAGACAAAAGTTGTTGGTGGCCAGATCAGGTGAGTAGGGAGGGTGTTTCATACAGTTATTTATTTACTAGCTAAAAACTCCCTCACAGACTGTATAATTAAATTTGCTAACTTGCACTGTGCCACCGTGTGCAGTAGCCATTCCAGGAAGAGTTCCAAAATTGCTTTGAAGAGTGGACTAGGTACTGGTATCAGTGCATAACTTCCCAAGGGGAGTACTTTGAAGATGACCATAGAGATATTCAGCAATGAGATATGTAGCTTTTAGAACAATGAAGTTCACAGACTTAACTGTTGACATTTGTATGCAGATGCCCGTACGCGCACTGGCTACTGGTCCCAGTAATTCTTTGCAGTTGTTCTTTTCTTGGCCCCAGAGTTTCTTTGTTTTCACCCTCTGATCAGTATTCTGCTAAATACTTGAAGGGTACCCACTACAGAACCAGTAGTGTTCACTCTGTGGATTTCTCACCTCGGTGGAACTCTGACTTGAGAGTTTAGGCTGCACTTACATAATCTTCCTGCACTCTAAGCACAACCACTTGAACGCTTGGATTCCTCTGGGTTTGCCCTGAGTCATCCCTTCCTGAGTTGTAGCCTGGAAACTCTCTAGAAGCAATAAGCTGAACAATTCTCAGAAGATACTTACTTTCAGAAATCACTGTTCTTTCTTAGGCTGCTCTCAATGCTCAGAAATTATCCCATTTGTATTTTACCCATTGGGTTTTATACAGGAAGAGTACATCTCTTCTCTTTACTCCATCTTGACTCTAAGTAGAAATTTCACTTTTAGGGCATAATAAGATCTGATTTCATGTTCCTAAGAGGGCAGAATTCCTCATTCTCATTCTCAGAAAAGGTGCCCTTGCAGAGAGAGATCTCATTATCTTGATAGACTCTGGAGTAGACAGCAATAGCACATATTTGGTAATTGTATGCAATTGTGTCTTACCAAGGATAACCTGCATCCTGAGAATTTTAGCCAAGGATTTTGTGTTGTTTAGCATGGTGCCCTGTTGATAGCTGGAGTTGGCTGGCTGGTGTCCTCAGTCTCATCCAATTCATTCAATATCCATCTGGGGAGGATTTATTTTGATTAACATTGTTCTACTAGGTATTGACAGAGTACTGAGATAATAGAGACATCCAGGAGTGAGATATAGCATCCAGAGTCTGCAGAACAATAGAATATAAGCACATGCAAGATAATATTCAGAACAACTGCCATCTACAAAGAAATTTTCCATCACCATATTGCATGAAGTGCAAAGAAACTCTTTAGGCTTTAAAAAAGTAATTAGACAGGTGTAAAGATGTTTGACGAACTCTAGCAGCAGAGTGTGTAAGTGTTTGGCTGCTAACCAAAATGTTGACAGCTAGAACCAACCAGCCAATGCATGGGAGAAGGATCTGGCAGTCAGCTTCAGTAAAAATAACAGATTCAGAAACCCTGTGGGACAGTTCTATTCTGCTCTATAGTGTCACTATGAGTAGACTGAATTGAATTCAATGGCAAATTTGTTTATTAAAATGAAATATACTTTATTTTACTGAAAGAAAATATTTAGGAAAATAACTATGTTAAAATAAGCATAAAGCTTTATTTTTACTTACTATTTTCACTGTGTTTTAAGTGAAAGTTTATAGTTTGAGTCAGTCTCATACAAAAACTATACAAACTTTGTTAGGTGACCCTAGTTGCTCTCCCCATGCTGTGACTACACACTCCTCCCCCCCACCCTGTATTTCCTGTGTCCACTTAACCAGCTCCTGTCCTCCTTTGTCTTCTTATCTCACCTTCAGACAGGAGCTGCTCAGTTACTTTTCTGTATCTACTTAAGGCAAGAAGAACACTCTTCAACAGCATCATTTTGTATCTCCCACCAGGTGAATCTTTATTTGAAGAGCTGGCTTCTGGATTGGTTTCAGTTCTGGGCTAACAGAGTCCAGGTGCCATGTTTTCTGGGGACCCTCCAGTCATTAGATCGTCAGGTCTGATCTTTCTACTAGAGTTCGAGTTCTGCATCTCACATTTCTCCTGCTCCATCAGGGACTCTTCGCTGAGTTACCTATAAGGACAGTCATTGGAGATGGCCAGATCTTGTATCTCACATTGATGTAGTCTCTGGATTATAAACAGCTCCTGTCTCTTAGTCTCCTATTTCCCTTATTTCATGGATGGTCTTCTTTCTCCTTTGTTCTAGGAGAGTTGAGGCCAATTGATACTTCTTCCATGGCCACTTGCTAGCTGTTAGGACTCCGGATTCCAGTCAACAAAGTGAGATGGAGAACATTTTATTAAAATTTGTTGTGTAATTGACCTAGATATTCCCTGAAATCATGGTTCTCAGAGACCCAACCCTACCACACTATCTTTCAAAATATTTGGTTTCATTTAGGATACTTTTAAGCCTTGGGTTTAGTCCATTTATATCGACTTATCCTCTACCGTGTGTTCACTCTCTCATCATCTAAAATATTTTTTGTTTATCATCTAATTAATGACTACCCCTCTCCCTCTTACACCACCCTCAGAGACATCAAAGAATGTTTTCTTCTGTGTTTAAACCTTTTAAGTCTTTATCATTGTGACCTCACACAATATTTTTACAATTTACTAATTTCACTCAACATAATGCCCTCCAGATTCCTTCATGTTATGTGATGTTTTCCAAGCTCATTCTTATTCTTTATCATTATATAGTATACCATTGTGTGAATCTATGATCATTTATTTTCCGTTCTTCCATTGATGGGCACCTACTTGATTTCATCTTTTCACTGTTACGGATGGACAATGTTGTGATGAACACTAAGTTGATGAACTCATACTAGAAAAAGTCCTACATGTCTCATTGCTGAATATTGCTGCAGTCACCTTCAAAGTACTCCCTTTGGGAAGCTATGCACCCATGCCCACTCTTTTTCTGTGATGGCCATCAGAGTTGTTGTTTTATTTCCCATGATGTCCTGAATGTCATCCAAATGATGTCTTTTCAGTATTTCTCTTATCTGGGGCTGTAGGGGGTGTACCAGGTGAGTAAGGAGGACGTTCCAATGCAGTTATTTGTTTACTTGCTAAAATCTACCCACAGACAGTACTGTGTGAGCTGGTGCATTGTCGTGATACAAGAGCCATGAGTTGTTGGCAAAAAGTTCAGGTAATTTTTGTCTATCTCGTGTAGCCTTTTCAGCACTTCGAAATAGTAAACTTGGTTAACTGTTTGTCCAATTGGTACAAATTCATAGTGTACAATCCTTCTGATATCAAAAAAGGTTACCAACATTATTGTAACTCTTGATTCAGACTGACAGAATGTCTTTGGTGGTTGAGAATTGGCTGATTTCCATTCTGGACTTTGATACTTTGTTTCAGGGTCATTTTGGTACACCCATGTTTTATCACCAGTGTTTCATTACAGCCAAAACATCATCTAGCTTCTCCAAAAGGTCTTGGCAAACTTCGAATCTCCATTGCTTTTATTCATTGGTGAGCTCCTTTGGAACCATTTTTGCACTTATCTTTTCATGTCGACATTATCTGTTAGGATTTTTCTGTTTCTCTATCACTGTTTACGTGGCCTGCTATACTTCTCACAATCAGCTGATGATGTTGATGCACAATTTGACAAACTGCAATGTTTCCATCAGTTCTGCTAATTACTGGTCACCCTGACATGTCTTCATCGGTGATGATTTCTCTCTCCTCAAAAAAATGTTTAATCCATTTGTACACTGCCGTTTTCTTCATGGCATTATCCCCACAAACTTGTACTAACATTTCCCTGATTTCATTTTCACTCTTGCTAAATTTAACAAGAAATTGAATATTCATTGCTCTCATTCAAGCTCTGACATCCTCACAATGGCACACAAAAACACACAACAATAATGAACACCACTCAGCAAGACATCGCCACACATTGACACAAATACAGCTGTGAGACACTGATATACCAAGGTTATGAAACCTTACGGAGTTGTTTGTACAGTGCTGCCAACATAAGCACGCAGTGACAAGTTTTTCCTAACTTTGGTATTTGCTTTCGTCTGGTACCTCAAGAGTTTCTTTTGCTGCTGTCTCTCTAGTTGTTTGAGTTACAGTGCTAATGCTTTAATTTGCATCTGTTCTTTTTGGATGTGTGCTTTTATTGAAATAAATCGATGTCTGAGTATGGCTTTTTTTTATCTTTTCAAAGATCCAGGTTTGGGTTTTGTTAATTTTTTCAATTGTTCTTCTATCCCCAAATCATTTAGCTCTGCTATAATCTTTTTCTTGATTATCTGTTTTCTTCTAATGCCTGAGGAGTTGCTCTGTTGCTCTCTTTCAGCTTGCTCAAGTTGTAGGGTTAATTCTTTCGTTTGGGTCACTTCTTCATTCTAAACATGTGCTTTTGTAGAAATAAATTGACCTCTGAGCATTGCTTTTGCTGTATCCCTTGGGTTCTGGCGGTATGTGTTTTCATTGTCATTTGATTCCATAGTTGTTATTTTTTTTTAATTAGTCTTTGATTTCTTCTAAAATCCATGGATTTTTGAGCAAATTGTTGTTAAGTTTCCAAGAATTCAAATTTCTATCTATGTTTTTTCTGCTATGGATTTCAACATTTATGGCTTTACAGGCCAAGAAGATGCTTGGCAATAATTCAATGGTTTGGATTTTGTTGAGACTTGTTTTACGTCCTGACACATGGTCTATTTTGGAAAATGTTTCATGTGCATTGGAGAAGAAGATGTACTTATCTGTTGATGGTAAAAAGTTCTGTATATGAAGATGACATTTAGTTGGTTATTTGTCACAATAAGATTTTCTGTATCTTTACTGAGCTTTGTTCTGGATAATCAGTCCATTACTGAAAGTGCAGTGTTGAAGTCTCCTATTATTATTGCAGAGTGATTTATCCCATGTTTCAATGTAGTCAGTGTTTGTTGGATGTATTTAGATGCTCTGGTATTAGGTGCATAAATATCGTTTTACTGTTATATGCTGCTTATGTATTGAGTATTTCAGCAATAAACAGTGACCATTGTTGTCCAGGATGGCAGATTTTACATTAAAGTCTATTTTATCTGAGATTAGTATAGCCACTTCTAGTCCTCTTTGTATACTGTTGGCTTAGTATATATTTTTCTATCCTTTGATTTTTGGTTTGTTCATATCTTTGAGTCTCAGTTGTGTTTCTTGTAAACAGCATGTAGATGGATCATATCTTCTGATTCAGGATGTTGCTTAGTATCTATTAGAGCATTCGGTCTATTTACAGTATAATTGTTGATAGGTATGTGTTTAGTGCTGTCATTTTATACATTTATTTTTGTGTTGTTGATGCTTTCTATGTTGTTCTTAACATTCTGTTCTGGGTCATTCTTCTTTATGGGTTGGCTCTTCATCTTGCTCAGTGTTGGTTTTGTGGTTGTTTCAACTCCTGTGTTATGTTTCTTGTTTTGATATGTGGTTGTTTTTGTGCTTTGCAGCTACCCCTATGATTCTCCTTACTATTCTAAGTTTAAAGAAGACTTTAATTTCTGCATATCTTTTTAATTTCCTCTCCATCTGAAAGGGTTATAACTACTGCAATATATCCCTTTTTTAGGCAATGATGTCATAATCATTGTGCTCTGATCACTGGTTCCCTTCTTTTAATATAACAGCTTTGATTGAGCTTTGTGACTTCCCTAACTGAGTATGATTCTGGGTGCTGTGTCCTGCATTGTCTCCTTAAGTATACACTTGATGTCTTTGTTTTTCTAAACAAAGAGCTTCCTTCAGTATTTCTTGTAGTTTTGGCTTGGCTTTTACAGTTTCTAAGCTTCTGTTTATCTGCAAATGTCTTAATTTCACTGTCATATTTGAGAGACGACTTCAGGATATGTAATTCTTAGTTGGAAGTTTTTCTCATTCAAGTCTTTGAATGTGTCGTTCCACTGCCTTCTTCACAACATTGTTTCTGCTGGGAAGTCAGATGAAGGCCTACAGGTCTTCCCTCTGTATGTTAGCTTTGCTTTAAGCATCACTGCTTTTAACAGCCTCTATATTTCATTTTATTAAGCTTGATTATAATATGTCTTAGTGTCTTTTGGGGGGATCTAGTTTTATGGCATTCGATAAGCATCTTAGATATCTATGTTCTCTTCTTTTGTAATTTCAGGCAAGTTTTCTGTAACTCTAGAACAATACAATACTCTCTGGGTTTTCAGCTGTCTCTCCCTGTTCAGCAGCTCTCAGTATTCATAGATTATACCTCGTAATAGAGTCCCACACATTTCTTAATGCTTCTTCATTTTTCTTATTTCTTTCCTCTAATCTCACCTCATAAATGCTTGTGTCAGTTGGTTTATCCTCAAGGTCGCTAAATATGATCTTCATCTCCTCAACTCTGCTTTTTTGGCTTTGGATTAAATTATATAATTCTGTATTTTGTTCTTTATCTGCTGGATTTCAGTTCATTGATGCTCCATCAGTTCAAGTAAATTACTTAATTTTTCATTTTGTTCTGCTGTATTTTGTTTAATCTCTAGGACAGCTCTATATATAATTCTTTGTACTCAACCTCTGATAGTTTCAGAAAGGCTTCTTCATCTGGGAAGATTTTGATTCTTTATTCCGGGAGTTTTTGGAAGCCATGATGGACTGCTTCTTTAAATGGTTAATTAATTGTTGTCTTTGTGCCATCTAGAAGCTGTTTGGTTCTGGTGTTATCTCAACAGTAGCTGAGGCATAGTTCTAAGAGTAGAGTTGGTCACCAGCTTCCTGTGTGTACTCTAGTGACTGGCCCCAGGTGTATTCTCTGGGGTGATAGGTTCTGTCTCCTGGCTGGCAAAAATGGCACCCTACTGATGGAGTAACTCAGGGACCATTGGATAGTGCTATGATGTGGATCAGTTACAGGTGGAGGAGATGCTGCAGGCTGCTCAGCAGACAGTTCTCCAGGTGATCTTATTTTAAAAAGGTACTTTACTGCTAAGTGAGGAACTGTCAAACTGCTGCCAGAATCATTCAGGGCCTCAGGTGTGGCAGCCCTGCCTTCCAGCTGACAAGGGAAGCACGTCCTAGTCTGTCCCCAGATGCTATGATGTGGTTCAATGTAGGGAGGGGTCATGACCTTGCTGCCATCCTCTGCCAGAACCCACCCATAACTCTAGGTATCACTATCTTAAATACATCTTTTCTGCTGGAAAAGCAGTTTCCAGACAGGGCTTGCTGCTCAGCATGAGCATTAGCCCCAACTAAGACCTTCTGGTGTCTGGCTCTGCCTCCCAGCTGACCAAGAAGGTGTCCTGCCCACACTGCCTTTCCTGTTGTGAAACAGCAGAATCTATGGTGCATCTCAGGAATGAGAGGGTAGAGGGGCATGGTGCCCTCAGTCAGCAGCCAAGATCTCAAAATGTGACTATCACAAGCACAGTCTCTCTGTTGTCCTATACATTGTTCACTTCACCAATGTAGTTCAACATATTTGCCAGCTCCTGCCTGGTCCCTGTCTCCTGGAAAACAAAGTACCTGCAGTCCTCCCCAGTGGTGACTCAGCAGAAACCTAATGTTAGAAAGAAGTACTTTCTCCTTTACTGGCAGCCAGTTCAGTCTGACAACTCTGTGCCAGATCCTAGGATTTGCATGCTGCTCCATTCTGTTATCATTCCAGGCCTTAGTTCTCAGAGGAAATTGAGGAGACATGTGTCTAGTCTGCCATCTTGGCCCTTCCCCCAGATCTTCATTTTTAATCCAATCTGCCACTCTCTGACTCTTTATTGGTGCATTTAATAAATTTCAGTGTAACTATTGAGAGGTATGAATTTGGTTACAAAAACTCTAGTGGTCTAGTGGTTAAGTGCTACATCTGCTAACCAAAAGGTGGCAGTTCAAATCCACTAGGCACTTTTTTGGGAACTTTAGAGAGTTCCACTCTGTCCTGTAGTGTCTTCATGAGTCAGAAATGCCTCCACAGCAATGTGTTTAGACTTTCTATTTTTAATTTAATACTGTCATTTTGATACCTTTTTGTGTGTTTTTGACCGTCCCTTCCATCTAATTTTCTGTGAACTATTTTTCTCTATGTATTTTCATTGTATGTGGTTTTGTATTTGCTGAGACGTTGTGCTTTTGTTTTGTTTTGTTTTTTATCTTGATATGTAGGACTATTAATTTTCTTTGTGGCCCCTAGGGTTGCCATTAGTCGGATCCAACTTGACGGCACTTGGCTTGGCTTGGCTTGTGGTTACCTTGACACTTACCTCTATTTTCTAAATTCAAATGACTGTTCTATTTTTTTTTTTGTATAGCTTTGAATTCCTATCCATATGAAAGATCTATGACTATATTTTTTCAGTCCCTCTTTTTTGTTATATTATCATCTTTTATACATTGACATCTCTGTGTCCCTATTTTCAGTATTTTAGCTTTGACTTTTTTGTTTTTTTAGCTTCCCTGTTAAGATTGATATCTGTTTTCTCTGTCTTGCATTCTAGTCTTGGGTTATTATCTGATGTTATTAATCTTTTAATCAAAGGACTCACTTTAGTATTTCTTGTCATTTTGGTTTGGTTTTCATAAATTCCCTTAATTTTTGTTTTTAATCTGGAAGCATCTTAATTTCTACATATTTGAGAGACAGTTTTGCTGGACAAATCATTCTTGGCTAGCAATTTTTTTTTTTTTTTTACTTCAGGACTTTTTATATGTCATCTCATTATCTTCTTACCTGCATGGCTTCTGTGGCATAATCTGAGCTTAGTCTTATTAACTCTCATTTGTAGAATATTTTGTTTATCCCTAGCTATTTTTAAATTCTCTCCTTTTCTTTAGTTTTAGTAAGCTTGCTTGTAATATGTCTTGGTGTTTTTCTTTTGAGATCTACCATGTGTGTAGTTCAATGAGCATCTTGGTTAGATATTTTCTCACCTTTCACAGTATTAAAGAAGTTTTTTGTCTATATGTTTTCAAGAATTCTCTCTTTATTTCTGTTATCTCTCCCTGTTCTGGTACTCCAATCATTCACAGAATATTCTTCTTCTTGATAGAGTCTTTCATAACTCTTAGTGTTTCTTCATTTTTTTAATTTTTCCCTCTGATTTTTCCTCAAATAAGTTGTTAATTGTTTTATCCTCAGTCTCACTATTTGTGTGTTCCATTGCCTCAGCTCTGTTTCTTTGACTTTCTATTGAGTTGCCTAATTCTGTAATTTTATTATCAGTCTTCTGAATTTCTGCTTCCTCTGTATGCTTTCTTGTAGCCTGTTCCATTTGTCATTATGCTCTGCTGCACTTTGCCTCATCTCCTTTCTGATTTCTTGAAGAGTTCTAAAAATTAATCTTTTAGTTTCTACCTCCAATAATTCTGTAAAGTTGTCTCTATCTGGAAGCTTTCTAAAGTTTTGGGAATTTTCTGAAGCCATTGTGGTCTGCTGCTTTAAGTGATTTGATATTGACTATTGTCTAACAGCCATCAATAAACTGTATTTATGTATGTTTGCTTACTGTGTTCTAACTTCCCATTTTGAAATGTTCACATAAGCTGGTCATATGAGCTATTATTGCTTCCTTAGAGGTTCTAAAGTCCTGTTACCAGGTGTTTATATCTGTTACTAGGCATTGAGTCCTGGCATACATTTATTTTTCCCATAGGTGTTCAGCTCAAGTGCCCAGGTAGTTGGTTACTAATATGTGGGGCAGGCTGTCTCCTACAGTCCTAGATGGGCAAGGGTGATTGCTGTAGGGACAGGTATCTGCTTTAATGTGCTGAGCAGCTTGCAGATTTTTTCATTTCCTTGTTTATTAAATGATTCCCTTTCCAAGTCTGGGAAAACTGCTCAGAATGTACATAGAGAGTCACAGTTCCTGCCCATGTGATACATCAATCAATCCCAGTGCAGTACAGAGAAGGGAGAGGAAAGTGCTGAGAAAAGAGAGCTTTTTCTTGAGACAAATTTTAGATCTGTATGCATCAGTTTAGATGCAAACTCCTTGGCTTTTGGTGATTGAATGTTGCTTTTCACTGATTGTTGAGGTGTGAGTGGGTTCACTGCCAATCTCTGCCACTGAGGAGGATGCTTTCCAAATGCCACTCTCCATTTACCATGCTGGCTGCCTCTGATTCACCTACAGGGTATCAATTTTCACCAGATCAGATCTGACCAGTGCTATGTACTTCTGGACCTACTTTCCATTCCCTGTTGCTCAGTTTGATTTCTTACTTTTCCCTTTGGAATTCTGGGCTTCTAGAATACTATATATAATCAATTATTATTTTTTTTAATCTTTGTTAGAGAGATCACAGGAAGCACTTGACTACTCCACCAACTTAGCCTCATCTCAAAATGGTGTTTCTAAAAATGTAATGAGGTACTTTACATTGAATGTCTTATTCTCTTTATATAAACATAAGGTTGTGAGACTAAGCTTAAACCGATTGTAGTCCTAGTTTTTTTTAAAAAAATATCTAATGTATATAAAATACTTGCTCGTTGTTATAACCCTAGTGGCATAGTGGTTAAGAGCTATGGATGCCAAAGAGAGGTTGACAGTTTGAAACCACCAGGTACTCCTTGGAAACTTTCTAGGGTAGTTATTCTCCGTCCCTTAGGGTTGCTATGAGTCAGAATCAACTCAATGACTGGGAATTTGGTTTGGTTTTTATTGGTACAGAGACCAAAATGCATTGTGTATATTCCTGTGTCTCTAATGTTTCTCTTTTATGATTAAAGCTTTGACACACATTCTTGTGTGTAAGAATATTTCTATGAATTAGAATTTTGGAAGATAAAAGTGTGCACACAATTTTACTGTCTTCTCTAAATAATTGTATTCTGAATTGGAGTTTATATTACAATAAATGTAAACTAGTAGTAACAATAATAATAATAACTGCCACATCAGCTTCTCAAGACTGGTATGAAAATATTCACTTAAGGTATTATAATTAAATTGCAGATCATAATCCACAGTAAATTTTAGGTTTTTTTGTTATTAATAACAAATACATGATAAGGTATCAATTACTAATTTAGAACTACTCAACTAAATTGTCAGTCTACATAATGACTACACATTATAAACCCATAATTATATATAATTAACTTTTTTTTAAGTAGACATGAAAAGCTTCCATGTCAACGTCTTCAGGGACAGATGAGAGAATTTGCCTACCTAAATAGATTGTATGCCAATGACCCATTGCCGTAGAGTCAGGTGGGACCCATGGTGATTCTAGAGATCAGCGTAGAACTGCCCCCCTAGAGTTTCCAAGTAGTGTGTGGAGAATTTGAACAGCTGGCTCTTTTGTTAGCAGAGATAGCACTTGATCCACTATGACACCATGGTTTTCTGTATGCCAGTGGTGTGTAGTAAATGTCACATTATTTCAAATTCTGTGTTGAGCTAGTACCATAAACAATCATCTCCACTTTGAAACACCTAGCCTCTCTAAATAGGTGACTTCTGTGTATAGTCTTGCCCATGTTCATAATTGTTATGAAAATGGTCTGAATTAGATAAAACTAAGTTGTGAATTCTCAAGAAGGGGAGCTTATAGGAACAGAGTGAGCAGTAATAAAAATCAGTTTCCTGAGTAGCCCCTTTAAAAAAAAAAATACTGTGCTTTAAGTAAAAGTTTACAATCCAAGTCAATTTGCCGTATCAAACTCTGCACCCACACCACCATGCAACTCTAGCTGCTCTCCCCGTTCCTGTCTCCCTCTACCCTCTCATTTCACTTCTCATCTCACCTCTGGACAGTTGCAACTCAGAGAGCCTTGTGTATTTATTTAAGCCAAGAAGCATATTCTTTGCCAGCATCATTCTATTTCTCATAGTCCAGTCTGATCTTTGTCTGAAGAGTTGGTTTTGGTACTGATTTTAGCTCTAGGCTAACAGAGAGTCTGGGGGTCGTGTCCTCAGGGGACTGTTAAGCCTATCAGAACATCAAGTCTGGTCTTTTAATAGAGTTCTAGTTCTGCATTCCCATTTTTCTCCTACTACTTCAGGGACTCTGTTGCTCTACCTATCAGGACAGTCTGACTAGCCCTTTTGGATGTAAGAGAAGAATCCTGAACATGTTTCTTTTAAGTTTAAATGTAAAGAACAAGTCATTGCAGACCATAATATAGATAAAACATCAACAACAATACATAATGTTGCTATAGATCCTTCTAGGGTTGTAACCCGAGAATGTTTTTTATTGGCATTACTAAGTTATCCTAACTCTTTTGTGGACAACAGCCTCAGGGACTTTATCTTTATTTGCATCTGTTACTAATCTCTTATCTTGGTGATACCAAATGGAAAGGGATGAGCCTAGACCTATTTGCTCTTTGTCTTTCAAGCTATTATCAGCAGTAATACAGATAATCTGAGAAAGAGTTGTTGGAACTTATTGAGTATCTTGCAATAATCCTTCTTGTGGGCACACAATGAAATAAACTGACAGCCTGCATTTTAAACACTGAGTTTCCTTAGTAATGGCCAGCCAAGCCAAGTACCGTTGAGTTTAGTAATGGCAGATGTGGGTGAATAGGTCATATCCTTTTAATGAGGACGTATTAAACTTTAGCTCTTCCTCCTGATCTACACACATTGTGAGCCTGTATTTTTTATTTTTATTTTATTTTTTTAACATTTCCAAGTGCCACGCAAGAGGTATTGACTCTGAAATCATCAAGAAGATCTTTTCTTTGGAAGCTGATGTGAGATACATAAGTCTTTCAAGTTGCAGAATTAGCATGGAAAATTTAGGAAACCTGCTCTGCTATACTGAAATTCTCTCTCTTGAAAGAGTTTGTTACAGTGAGAAGGAGGTAGTAGAGGGTTGCCTGAAATACTGAGATTACTGATTTTCCTCACTGAATAGACTGTTTGCTGTCAATACCCTGTACAAATTTCAGTACAGGAGAATTTTACTAAAGCTGAATCCCCATCAAGAAATACTACGAAACAGTTTCTCAGCACATAAGAACAGTTATTAGTTTCACCTCATTTTCTATGTTTTAAATTATAATGCACATCTTCTTTTAACTGAGAACAAAAGCAAAAAAAAGCATTATTTGTCTCTTCTTTGAAAATGAAGCAAGTTCAGTTATTTAAAAGAAAAATAGATATCCCATTTTTTGATGCAAAAATTATTTAGAAACTCTATTTTGTATACATATTCCAATCATCATGGTGGAAAATTATGATGACAGTAGATTCTTGAAGCAAAACCAATCACATGCATTTAGCTGCCATAGTGCTCTTTATTTTCCTGCTTATTCAGAAAGAGGACTGCCCACCTCTACTTCAACCAGGAATAAAAGTAGTCAACCCAGAAATTATCAAGCACATTCATATTTCCTATACCAATTAATGGTAAAGAACAATTTCTGCCTTCTCACTTGCAAAACTTTAGGCAGAGAATGTTAGTATCTTTTACAACTGAGGTACAAATATTACTCTGGAATGCATGGAAATTCATCAACACCAATAAATTTGATTCTATGGAAGATTTTTGATGCAGATTTGACAAGTTAATTCTATAATGCAATAGGAAACCTATCATCTACATTTAGTAATAACTAAAGAATCTTCTACTAGGTTTTTTCCCCAAGCCATCTTCAATGTTGTACTCTGATAACATTTTGCATGTATATTTCCACAGATACATTTCAGACAGCAAGGTAGGAGGAAATTACTGCAGTGAAGTAGTTGAACTGTGAGACTACAGGAACCTTTGTTTTTCACTACTTACCTTAAAATTGTAAAAAACAGCATTCATTTTCTCATTAATTTTCACTTAGCAGTGAATTTTTATTTGAAATCTGACTTTCCTCTTTCTGAGATCGTGTTTGGAATTCTTGTTGTTGTGTGCCATCAAGTCAGGTCTGACTCATCGAGATCCTATGTACAACAGAACAAAGCATTGCCTGGCCTTGAGCCATGTCCACCATCATTTTTATGTGTAGGCCTATTGTTGCAGCCACTGTGTCAACCCGTCTTGTCAAGGGTCTTCCTCTTTTTCACTGAACCTCCACTCTACAAAGCATGATATCGTTTTCCAGGGACTGATCTTTCCTGACAACACGTCCAAGTATGTAAGATTCAGTCTTGCCATCTTCACTTCCAGGGAGCACTCTGGTCGTACTTCTTCCAGAACAGGTCAGTTGGTTCTTTTGGTGGTCCACGATACACTGAACGTTCTGCTCCAACTCCACAATTCAAAGGCATCAGTTTTTCTTCTGTCTTCTTTGTTCTTTGTCCATCTTTTTTGCATGTGTATAATGTGACTGAAAATACTATGGCTTGGGTCAGACACACTTTAGTCTTCAAGGTGACATCTTTGCTCTTCAATTCTTTAAAGAGACCATTTGCAGCAGATTTTCCCAGTCCAATGTGTCTTTTGATTTCTTGATGGCTGCTTCCGTGGGTATTGATTGTGGACCCAAATAAAATGAAATCCTTGACAACTTCAATTCTTTCCACTCTTGTCTTGATGATGTTTACTGGTCAAGTTATGAGGATTTTTGTTTTCTTGATGTAGAGTAGCAATCCGTACTGAAGGTTGTGGTCCTGACCTTCATCACTAAGTGTATCAAATCCTCTTTACTTCCAGCAAGCAAGGTGGTGTCATCTGCATATTGAGTCATTATCCAAACCTGATGCCTCATTCTCCTTTGTATAATCCAGCTTTCAGGATTATTTGCTTGGTATACAGATTGAAAAGGTAAGATGAAAGGATGCGTACCTGATGCACACCTTTCCTGACTTGACCCAAGCAGTGTCCCCTTGATCTGTTTGCACAACTGCCTCCTGATTCATGTATAGATTCCTTAAGAGCATAATTAAGTGTTCTGGAATTCCCATTTTATGCAACGATAGCCATAATCTGTTATGGTATTGGCACTAGGAAAACTTTCAGATGTTTCCAAAATATTCAGTATCGAGTACTTTCTACAGGATGCACTGCACCATGGTGCCTTGGCATGGTACACCTTTTTAGGTGAAGATACTATATAGCCTTAGAAAGAAAACAAGTTTACCAGAAGTTAAGGATAAATTATTAGGCAAATGTATGAAGGAAAAGTGTTCTAAAAATATTTTAAATCTAGAATATTCAAATCTTTGTACTCCAACGAAAGAGTCCTTGTGTGGTGTGAATGGCTGAGCATGCATCTACAAGGCAAAGTGCTGGCAGTTCAAGTGCCAGATATACTCATGAAGAAAGGGCTGACAATCTACTTTTGAAAGCTTATAGCCATATGAAAATGGCTATAAAATGCAGTTCCACTCTGAAATACACGGGGTCGCTACTAGTTACAATTGACTTTATGACAACCAGTTTGGGTTTTGTTTTTAATGCTCTAGTAAAATGACAGCACTTGGTGTGGCTAGTAAAATGACATGAGCAACTTTAGATGAATATGGCGATCTCTGTCATCAACGCATCATAAACGAAAGACTGGCAAAGATTATCCCCCTCACCTCTTGTGGGGAAAATAGAACTCAGTAATTATTTAAAATGAAATAAAGTCAGCTTTTAGAGAAATGTTATAATTTGCTTTCACAGTCTACCTCAGTTTAGATTCTGTGGTCCCTCTGAAAAACATTGAGAGGAATATTGAAAGAAATGCAGTAGTCGTGGGTCATGACTTTGCCTTTAGAAATAGAATCAAATCTGTAAGTCCCAAGAAAGCTACTGAAAACTTAGTTTCATTGTTCAAGAGAAATTCAAGGAAAACCTCTCTTAGGATATGGTAGGACCGTTGATTGACTTAAAATTGACTTTTGTACAAATGGGTTGGCAGCATTTATGCAACTATGAAATAACTACAAAATGGATTGCTAGGAACAGACTGCAAGTAGTCTACAGGCCTTTGGGTAGGTGAGCTGATGAGATAGAGACAGAATAAATACAGAACAGGAAGCACACTGTTTTTAAAAAACAAAAGTTGCTGTAAACTGTACTTTTTTATTTTTAATTGTCCTTCGTGAATCTCATCCAAAGGAGGAAACCTCCTATTTCTTTTGACAATGGTCAAGGAAAGTATATAGAAACACAAACTTCAGATTCTTAAGAGGGCATTCTTCATTAGTCAAGGGCCATCTTGATTTTCTATCCATATAGAGTTGTATTTTCTCTAATTCTCATTTGTGATGGCAAGTAGAGATCCAGAATAATTTTGATCTACCAAGGCTTGCCTTGCAGTATGCTGATGTTTCAATGAATATAAAAAAATATTCTTCTGCAGTCAATTGTGTTGGCTTTAAAATATCCATTTTGAATGTAATTATGCAAAATAAATGAAAGAAACCTACCCTGCTGATATTTATGTAACGATTTCTAGAATAAATCTTTTGATTTACAAATATACTGGGACCACTAACTACAAGCCACACCAAATCATTATTTCTCTGAATTTTAAGGGATGGTGTGATTTTTTTGAATCAGCATTATTTTGCAAACTAAAATAAAATACAGAAAACCAGTTGTCTTTTTCCTAACATTTTTGAAGAAGTAAAGCTGCTTAAAAATCAATGAAGGTTGCACTTTCAGAAATATTTTTAGAAGTATATTTTTTGAAACCATGACTCTTTTTTCCACAATTATTATTATTATTTTGTTTTTTGGAGTCAGTTAATATTCTTGAACCGTGTTTAACTTCCCTGGGAAACCATAAAGTGTGGGTTGAAATCCATAACTGTATTAAAGCTATGGGTCCAATAACAATAGCTATTTCACCAGTGCTGGCAAATGCCTTGTCACAGAAATACAAATGTGGAGAGGAAGTGAGATTTTTCTGTTTACTTTAAGGCAACAATAGTCATGAAAGTGAAGTTGTGAAGTTGAAGAATTTGGGGAAAGAGATATGCATTTATTGGGAGAGGAATGGTCAATATAGAAGCTCTTGATAGCCACCAGCACTTCAACATGCATATACCTAAATAGCGGGTCTCAGCATCAAGCTTTCACTTTTTGCCTGCTCCGGGAAACCCCGGTGGTATAGCAGTAAAGCACTACAGGTGTTAATCAAAAGATTGGCATTCCAAATCAACCACCAGCCACTCCTTGGAAACCTCATGGAACAATTCTGCTCTGTCCTGTAGGGTTGCTATGAGTTGGAATCGACTTGATGGCAACTGGCTTGGCTTGGCTTGGCTGCTCACAGTAGGCATGTCCAATGTCGTGCCCACCTCACACATGAAACCTCTCTGTGTTATATCTCATTCTTTTAATATCTAAATTCGATGCCAGGTGATGAGTGTTTTATTTGATACATCCTAAATGTAGCTTATTGGTTTTTCTTTTTCTTTTTTTCTTTTATATTAATTTGTGAATGTGGTACCCATTACAGAAACATCATAGCATTTTTAAAAAGAACTTTCTGGAAATAATATCTTGACTCAAAGTTTATGTGGGTACAAATCTCAAATGGAAGTTTGTGAATAAAGACTGTGCAGCTGGGTCATTTGTTAATATTTCAGATATGCTACAGAGACGACATCATTGCCCAACCACACATATGTAACCCAGGGAGATGAGCAAAATGTAATACGAAGGTGATAGGGGTATACTGCTTACCCCCAAATTGAACATACTGAGTACCTACCTTTACTCCTTAAATTTTTTAGGGGTTGATACAGAAACATATACATACACACGTACATTTATAAAATTTAGAAGTACAACTTTGCCTTCTAAATGACGTATCCACTTGTCTACATATTTATGTTGACATCCCGAAGTTCCAAAGTCAACCCTAAAAATCTCAACCTATAAAAAAGCCTATAAAAATACCTAATGTAAAGAAGAAATACAAGAAAATACTATTCAAGTAAAGTTGAGGAACCAGATTCTCCTCAGATCTAATAAGGAGCAGATAGAAACAACATTGGCTGTCAGCCTTAAGGAAATGGAGTTCTACAACCTTCTGAGAAAGTAGATTACGAGGCTAGCCATAACAGATGGCTTCAACAAAGAGAAATCCATTATCTCACAGTCCAGTAGTCTAGAAGTTCAAGTTCAGGGTACCAGCTCCAGGACAACGCTTTCTTCTCTCTGTCAACTCTGGAGGAAGGTCCTTATTATCAGTCTTCCTTTTATCTAGAAGCATCTCAGTGCATGGTCTGCAGTTCCAAAGGACACACTTTGATATGGCACTTCCTTCTTGGTGGCATGAGATTCCCATGTCTCTCTGCTTGCCTCTCTCATTTACATCTTCAAAAGACTGACTTATCTAGTCTTTCAGACCTCATCAGTATTACTACTGCTAATCCATCTTTTTAAATCAGAGTGATACAATTTATGACACACAGCAAAATTTGCCAAATGACAAAATGGTAGACAATCATAAAATATTGAGAATCACATTCCAGCCAAACTGATACTTTTTTGGGAGGACATAAGTCAATCAATGAAAGTTAGTTTGGAAATGGAAAACTTACTCTTTTGATTATCTAATTATTAAATTTATGTATCACACGGTGCTCACTGTGTGTCACGTATAGTTGTAAGCACTTCACAAGTATCGTTTTATTCACTTCTTAAAACAACCCTCAAAACAGCCCTCATGACAACATTAAGGTGAATGTTATTGTTTCATCACAAATGAGTAAACTGAGGCACAGAAAATTACGATAACTTGACCAAGTTTACATGTATTAGTACTGACTTAGAAGTGTAGCTTCAAAGGTCATGCTTTTAACCACCACAATATACCATCTACATCTTTGCTTTTTTTCCTTTATTGTGCATGAAAGTGGCCCAGAGAGCTGGTAAAGAAAAGGGATTCCCCAGAGACTTGGATTCAGTAGTTCTATTGGGGCCTGAAGACGTACAGCCCCAGCAACATCCCCGGTGATGCTGATGCTGCCCCTCTGAAGATCACATTTTGGGTAGCACTGGTCTAAGGAACTAAGGAACTAAGCAAGAGAGCGTTACCTTACAAGTGGATTACAAGAATCCATGCTCAAAATCTTTTGGAGTCTTACAGGGCTTTGGACTACACGATAAAACTGTATTTCCTTTTTCAAACTCAAGTGATTGTGTCATGATTCTCTAGTAACCTAATTTCTGGTAATTGTCTCCACATTACATACCACAAGGCTTAGAGACAGTTTGCATTTTCTAGGTCAAAGCTGTGCAAAGGCTCAAGAGAAGATCCTTCACTTGGCCTACACGTCTTGCTGCTAGGCCAGTGCCTCTGTTGTGAAGAGTCTTGCTTCCCTGGGCTTGGCTAGACTCCTCAAGGAGCGCTCCCCAGTACCACCACTCAGGCCTCAGGTGAGTACGCACTGCTCTTTCCTGAACCACTTTGCTCCAAGTAGGTGCTTAACCCTTCTGAGTACTGCGTGAGGGTCTCTGGCACTGCTGGGCTTGCAGTCTCCTTTTCTGCCTGCGTACACACGACCAGGTACAGATTTCCTTCAGTCATAGTGATGGCTCCAAATACTCCACAGCCAAACTGTCTTTCCTTTATTGTTGTCTAAGGCTTGACACTGTCACTAGCTTCAGTTCAAGGTTTACCACTTTTCCCAAAATGATGTATAGTGAGATTTTTTTTCCTTTTAGGAAAAAAGTTTTCTTACCATTTGAATGAATGAATATTGGTGTAATCTGTGGCTGTTTCAAAATGACAATCTCAAATGCTCTAATATTTGTACCTCCCCCCTAATCTGAATTGTAAGGAGCCCTGGTAGTACAGTGGTTCAGTTTCTCATCTGTTAGCCCAAAGGTCAGAGGTATGAATACACCAGCTGCCCAGCAAGGCAAAAAAACGACAGTCAGCTTCCACTGAGGAATATAGCCTTGGAATCCCCTGTGTGGCAGTTCTGTTTTGTCCATATAGGGTTGCTATGAGTTGGAACTGACTTGACAACAAGGAGTTTGATTTGCTAGATAACCTGAATTGTTTACTCACGTTCATGATGTTGCTGTTGTTAGCTGTTACGGAGGTGACCCCCGGCTGATGGGGACCTCACGCACAATGGGTTAGGACCACCGTAATCCATATGGTTACACTGGCTGATGTTCTGGAAAGAGATTGCCAGGTCATTCCTCCCTAGCCTATTTTGGTTTAGAAGCTCTGCTGAAACCTGTGTGGTGTTGTACCATCAAGCAAGCCTCCACTGACGGTAGGTAGGGTCAGCACTTCAGATGCAGTGGTCCACAATAACCTTCTTAAAAAGAAGAACATCTCTAGAAACATGAGCTAAGTGTCTTTACCCACCACATCTGCTAGACATTTATGAGGACTTGTTTTGATTTCTGCTCTCTCACCTTCAGAATTCATCAACCAAACTGAGGTTAGTACACGCAGAATATTAAAAAAATAAAATAAAATATCAGAACACAATCGTTCCAATGTTGAGAAAATGGCTTCTTGAACCCAAAGGGTATACACACACACACACACACACACACACACACACACATATATATACACACACACATATCTATATATACTTATCCTATGTATATGGCTATATACATATGATAATGCTCCAGCTCTCTGGGGCACATCTACGCACAGTAAAGGAAAAGATGCAAAAAAGTAGATGGTGTGTTGTGGTAGTTAAAATCATAACCTTTGAAGCTACACTTCTAAGTCAATACTTAAGAGATGTAAACTTGGTAAACTTGCCTCAGTTTACTCATTTGTGAAGAAACAATAATATTCACCTTAGTGTTGTCACGAGGGCTGTTCTGAGGATTATTTTAAGAAGTAAGTAAAATGGTATCTGTGAAGTGCTTATAACAATATATGGCATGTAGTATTATACATAGATGCTTAATTATTATATATATACAAAATGATCATATACAGACATATATGTATACATATATGATAATACAGGGTAAATGGTGGATAGAACATCTTTGGAACTACCTTATTTGTCTATTTTCCCATATGGTATCTAAGAATTACTGGTAATATTGGTTGCATAGTTGTTAAAGCACCGTTGCTACTAACCAAAATGCACCAGTTCAAATGCACCAAGTACTCCTTGGAAACTCTATGGGGAGGTTCTACTATGTCCTATAGGGTCGCTATGAGTCAGAATCAATTCGACAACAGTAGGTTTGTTTTTCTTTTCTTTTGTTTTTATAAGGCTTGTATTAGGTTGCCCCTAAACATTCTGCCAGATCATAGCAAATAAGAAAAATATGTCAGTTCATTCATTTCTCCAGTTATCATTCGAATTCAGTGTTTTGAACATTTTGTTCCATCCATTTATTTGTCCTTCTGCTCATATAATAAGCTGAATACATGCTGTGTCTCACCCCTTCACCTCTCAGTCATACACAAAATGGCCAAGAAACATATGTCCAGTATTCCCCATTGCCTCTATTTCTGACCATAGACTCCAGTACTTGCATCTTAAAACATCACCTTCCCCACCTCATCATAACCCAAATATATATATATTTTTTATTGTGATTAGGTGAAGGTATACAATCCAAATCAAATTTCCATGCCTGCCTATCTGCAGATCCATCTGCTCTCCTTGCGTGGTGAAAGCACAGTCCTCCTTTTTGTTGTATATATGTCTCATCCTCTTAGCAATTTCCTGTTCCCTCCACTCCTCTGTCTTCTATGCCCTCCAGTAAGAGGCCAGTAGGACAGCCTCCTATAGATATATAGAACCTGCAGTATGCACACCATATGAATACATTGTGTTCCTGAGTACAGTCCATTCCTGTCTGAAGAGTTGACCTCAGTAATGTTCTCTAGTCAGGGGCAGCAGCAGGTCCAGGGGCCATGCTCCCAGGGCAACCCCCAGGCCTCTGGACCAACAACTGTGTTTTTTTAGTGGAGTCCTTGAGATGCACCCCTCTTTTTCTTGATTATCTGTTTTCTTCTCATGCCTGAGGGGTTCCTCTGTTGCTCTTTTGCAGTTTGTGGAAGCTGTAGGGTTAATTCTTTGGTTTGGGCCCTTTCTTCCTTCCAGATGTGTTCATCTGTATAGATAAATGGACCTCTGAGCACTGCTTTTGCTGCATCCCATAGGTTTTGCTAGGATGTATTTTCATTTTAGTTGATTCCATAAATTTCTTTATTTCATCCTTGATTTCTTCTATAACCCATGGCTTTTTGAGCAAGGTGTTGTTCAGTTTCCATGAGTTCCAATTTCTGTCTATTCTTTCTTCTACTATTTATATCAATTTTTATGGCTTTGTGGTCCAAGAACATGCTTTGCAATAATTCAATGGTTTGGACTTTGTTGAGATTTCCTTTATGTCCTAACACATGGTCTATTCTGGAAAATGCTTCATGTGCATTGGAGAAGAAGGTGTAGTAATCTGTTGATGGATAAAAAGTTCTGTACATGTCAGTGAAGTCTTGTAGTTGCAATAAGATCTTCTGTGTCTTTACTGAGTTTTTTTCTGGATGACCTGTCCATTACTGAAAGTGGAATGTTGAAGTCTCCCACTATTATTGTGGCGTGATCTATGTCATTTGTCAATGTAGTCAGTGTTTGATGTATTTAGATGCTCCAGTATTGGGTGCAGAAATGTTTATTATTGTTATGTCCAGCTCACCTCTTGAAACTTTCAGCCATCAATAGTGATATCCTTGTCCATGATGGTGGATTTTACATTAAAATCTATGTTATCTGAGATTAGTATTGCCACACCTGCTCTACTTTGTGTATTGTTAGCTTGATATATATTCTTCCATCTTTTAATTTTAAGTTTGTTCATATCTTTGAGTCTAAGGTGTGTTGCTTACAGGCAACATACAGCTGAGTTGAGTCTTTTGATCAAAGATATTGATCAAATGTAGTCAGTGTTTGATGTATTTAGATGCTCAAAGATATTGATCAAAGATATTATTTCTTTATGGGAGTGTTCAGGCCATTTACATTCATTGTAGTTATTGATAGGTGTGTGTTTGGTGCTGTCATTTTGATGTATTTATTTTTGTGTTGATGTTTTCTCAATATTCTTTTGTGGGTCATTCTTTATGGGTTGACTTTTTATCTTTTTCAATGTTGGTTTTGTTTGTCACAACTCTTTTATTACATTTCTTGTTTTCATATGTTGCATTGTTATTGTGCTTTTTGTCTATCCATATAATACCACTTGATATTTAAGTTTAAACCCAGTTTTAACTTCTGCGTATCTTTTTATCTTCCTCTCTACCTGAAGGGACTATAACTACTGTAATACATCCCTCTTTTTAGTGTGATGGTATCATAGTTTTCATGATATGATCACTGGTTCCCTTCTTTTAATATTGTAGCTTTGATTGAGTTTTTGACTTCCTTAACTGAGTAGGTTTCTGGATGTTGTGTCCTGCATTGCCTCCTTAAATACAGACTTAATGGTTTTGTTTTTCTAAGCAATGAGCTTCTTTCAGTATTTCTTATAGTTATGGTTTGGTTTTTACAAAGTCTCTAAGCTTCTGTTTGTTTTCAAATGTCTTAATTTCATCTCCATATTTAAAAGACAGTTTTGCCAGATATATAATTCTTTGTTGGAAGTTTTTCTCCTTCAAGGCTTTAAATGTGTCCTCTCACTGCCTGCCTTCCAACATCCTTTCTGCCAAGAAGTCAGATGAAAGCCCACAGGGTTTCCCTCTGAATGATAGCTTTGCTTTGACCCTCACTGCCTTTTCAAGCCTTTATTTATGTTTTATTTTATTAAGATTAATTATAATATGTCTTGGTGTCTGTAGTTTGGTTCCTAGTTTTGTGATGTTCTGTATATGTCTTTTATATCTATGTTCTCTTATTTCATAATTTCAGGAAAGTTTTCTGTCAGCAACTCAACCACAATACTCTGTGTTTTTAGCTATCCCTCTCTGTTCAGGAACTGAGATTAATCGTCACAGAATATTCCTTTTAGTAGAATCCCACATGGTTCTTGTTGTCTCTTCATTTTTAAAAATTTCTTTTATCTAATTTCTCCTCATAAATGCTGGTGTCAGTTGCTCTGTCATCAAGGTCACTAAGTCTGACATCCATCTCCTCACTTGTGCTTTTTTTTTTTTTTTTTTTGGAGACTGAGTGAGGTGTACAATCCAATTTAAATTTGCATACTCACCTTTCTGCAGCTGTTTCTGCTCTCCTTGCCAGTGACAGCACACTCCTTCTTTCCATTCTACACATATCATATCCTCTTAGCAATCTCCTGTTCCTTCCTCTCCACCTCTCCACTTCCATCTAGTAGGCCAGTAGGACAGCATCCAATAGATGTATAGAACCACAAAGTGCACACTATCTGATCACTCTGTGTCCCCAAGTCCAATTCATTCTGTCTGAAGAGTGGACCTCAGTAATGTTTCTAGTCTTGGGCCATGATCCCAGTTGAACTCCCAGGCTTTTGGACTATTAGTTGTGCTCTTTTAGTGGAGTTCATAGTTTCACCCCTTTTTTTGCTCATGTTGCCACTGGGACCCAACATTGTGAGCCCCATGATAGCTGTCATTGGTGGTGGCCAGGCACCATTTAGTTCTTCTGGTTACATGTTAGTATAGTCACCCATTCACATGGGTCTTTATGTCTTCTGGGTTCTTTTTCCCTCATTTTATTGTTGTCCTTGGTCATCATCTGTTCCAACTGAGTTGGGACAATTTGGTGCATCTCAGATAGCACCTTGCCAGCTTTTAAAACCCCAGATGCCACTCACCAACATGGGGTGCAGAAGACTCTCTTAGCAGTAGGCTAGTTATGTCAATCGGCCTCACTGTTCTCTGAGAGCTTGGTCCCTGGACCCTAGCATCTGCTACTCTATCCATGCAATATTGGATTAAGATTGGAAGCATTTTCTGGTTATGTTGAAGTCCAGTTAAATTGATTTTCTTTCTAATGTTTGCTGCCACTGATTTCACCCAACCAAATTTCTATCAACTATCAAACTGTAACCAATCCTCTCTCTTCCTTCCTCCCCTCTTTTGCAGCTGTCAGAGTCTTTTCTTCTGTATATGAGTCTGGTTTTAAGTCCTCATAGTAGGAGTCTCATGCAATATTTGTTCTTGTACCACTCACTGATTTCACTCAACATGCCTTCCAGTTGTAACCAGGCTATAAGATGCTTCTGAAAATCAGCATTGCTCTTTATTATTGCACAGTGTTTCATTGTGTATGCATTTCATAGCTTGTTTATCAGTTCATTTGTTGCTGGACATCTGGATTAGTTCCATCTTTTTGCTATTGTGAACTGTGCTGCAGTAAACATTTGTGTGCATGTGTCTGTTGGTGTGACTGCCTTTGCTTCTGTAGGATATATTCCAAGTAGTGAGATTACTGGGTCAAATGGTGTATCTATTTCCAGCTTTTTAAAGAAGCTGCAGATTGCAATCCCACCAGCAGTGTAGGAGAGTTCCAATTTCTCCACAGCCTCTCCAGCATTTGTCGTTTTGTGTTTTTTGGATTATAGCCAACCTTGTTAATGTGAGATGGTGTCTCACTGTCATTTTGATTTGAATTTCTTTAATAGTTATTGATCATGAGCATTTCCACATGTGTCTTTTGGCTGCCTGGATACACTCTTTAAAGAAGTATCTGTCTATCTCCTTTGCCCAGTGCTTAATTGGGTTATTGACCCTCACTTCTACTCTCTTAGCTTCAGATTGAATTGTCTAATTCTGTGATTTTGTTATTGATCTTCTGGATTTCAGACAATTGATTTCCCATCAGTTCAAATGGCTTGCTTAATTTTTCATTTTGCTCTGTTGCATTTTGTTTAATTTCTAGGAGCACTCTCTATATAATTATTGTGTACTTGACCTGAGATAGTTTCAGGAAGCCTTCTTCATCTGGGAAGTTTTCTGAGTCTTTTTTTGTAGAGGGGAGATTTCCAGAGCCATGGTGGACAGTTTTTTTTTTTTTTTTTTCAAATGGTTAGGATAGTTTGTTGCCTTTGGGCCGTCTAGCTGCTCTTTGTTTTCTCTAGTGTTATCTCAACAGGAGCTGATGTGTCATTCTGGGAAGGCAGTTGGTCACCAGCCACCTCTTTATACTCTAGTTACTGGACCCAGTGAACTCTCTGGGGTTACAGACTTTGCCTCCTGGCTGGCAGATACAGTACCCTACTTATGCATTCAGTGGGGGGCAATCAACCAACCCTATCAAATGTGTTAATAAAGGTTGGCAGAGATGTCACTGGGATGCTCAGCAATTATTTCTTCAGGCAGTCTTGTTTTGTAAAGCTAGGAGGTGTCTCACAGCTGCCCAAATCAGTCAGGCTGTCCGTTGTGTCAAGCCCTGCCTTCCTTCTGACTATGGAAGCACCTCTTCAGCTGTCCCCATAGGGCTTAGTTCAAAATAGGAAGGGGTTACGGTCTTGCTGCCATCCTCAGCCAGGCCCTACCCATTAGGTGACACTGTGCTAAACATAATCTTTCTTCCGGAAAAGCACTTTCCAGATTGGCACACTGCTTCTCAGCTTGGGAATTAGTGCCTGGTGAGTTCTCTGGTTGGGTGACTCTGTCTCTTAGCCAACCAAGATGATGGTCCAGCCAAACTGCCCTTGGTGGAGCTCAGAAAAAAGATGGTGGAGGAGCAGTGGTGCCCTCAGTCCCAGGGCTCTCAAAATGTGGATATCCCACACACTGTCTCTCTGCTGTGCTATATGCTGTTTACTTTAGCACTGTAGTTGAGTGTATTTGCCAGCTAATGCCTTTCCTCTATCTCCAAGATAACAACAACAATAAAGTGTCAGTACCTGCAGTCCATCCAAGCAGTGAGTCAGCAGCAGCGGGGCTCAGCATGGCTGGCTTGTGCCAGACAGAGGATGTAGTTCAATCTGACAGCCCTATGCCATATCCTAGGTCTCCTTGGGTATTCAGCATGCTCCATTCAATTATCAATCCAGTCATTAGCTTTCATACAGGATTGAGGATATGTGTGTCTAGTCCACCATCTTGGCTCTGCCCTCTCAAATAAAATTTTAAACTCCTTATATCAGTAACACCACTATTCTACTGGAATACACAGATTCTTGACCTTCAGCTGTCCTTAATAATTCCATAGTAAACTAATGACTAGTTGTGATAAAGACAGTTCTGATCCACGGTGACCACATGAGTGTCAGAGTAGAATACTGCTTCATGTTTCCGTGGCTGATTTTCAGGAATAGCTCTCCAGGCCTTTCTTTCAATGTGTCTCTGGGTGGATTTGCATTGTCAACTTTTCTGCCAGCAGCCAAGCACATTAACCATTTGAATCTCTCAGGAACTCCAATTCCAAAGTATTGTCCAGTATGTGGAGAGAAAACGTGTTCAAGTAATAATAATAATAAAGAATTCTTATCTAAGAAAATCAAGCTCACTGCCATCAAGTCAACTGTGACTTATAGCGCCCCTGTAGGACAGAGTGCTGACTCGACGGCACTTGGCTTGGCATAGGACAGAGTAGAACCGTCCCATAGAGTTTCCAAGGAGCAGCTGGTAGATTCAAACCGCTGACCTTTTGAGTAGCAACCAGACTCTAAATCACTGTGCCACCAGGATTCCTTATCTAAGAATGTCTCCATACAATCTCAGTAGTAATTTCACTACCTGTAAATCCTTCAAATGTTCTGAGAAATAATTTAGGAGCTAGTTCCAAAACATGTTCTATGAGATTTTTACAAAATAACTAATTTGGGACAAAGTTGTTCTTTTACACTGAGGGCTACATTGTGTCCTAATCTGTTAAATTAGTTTTCTTTCACTCTTTACATCTTTCTTTTATTGGTGGCTGTAACGGGGAGATAAAAGCACACATATAACAAATGCAGTTTACAAGTACTAATGGACTCGGTAAAACTTAGTATTGTCAAATTGCTGAAAATTTGTCAGGTAATACAATTTTGTTTTCAATTTATGCCACTGAAAAGCAATGTGTAATGCCAAGGGGGGAAAATCTACACTTCATAAAACTATATTACTTTATATCGGTTTGGCATTTGAGAAGCAAATGAGAATGAGTTGCCCTTTTCTATATTTCTTAAACAGTGTGTAAAGTTGTTAGATTATACTATAACATTTTAAGAAATCTTTTGTGCTATACAAAATTGTCTTCAAGAATGTGATGATGTATACCAAATGTAAGTGACTGAGTGAGAACTTAAAAGGCCAATATGCGGTAGAAAGATCTATGACTGAATTCAGAATTTAGGGTCATCAACTTTTCAATATTATTTCAATGTGAGATTTTAGCTTCTTGACCAAGAAAAGGAAAAATAAATAAATAAGTTGCAAATTAATGATTTCTTGGCAATGCAGATTTAAATCAAGTACCAACTTATGGTAATAAATGGTGTGTATCTTTAATCCGGCTCGATGTATCTTTAAATCCAACTTGAGGGCACTTGGCTTTGGCAAATGTAAATTGTTCAGACTTCAGTGTTAAATGTTTTATTGAACAGTATAATATGCCACTGTAAGAGATAGAGAGGGGAACACAGCAAATTCATCTTCTGGAGAAGGTTATATGGTATACTTTCAAACTCTTTTCTTTTTCCATGATTATCACTGTATGATGATCCTTTTGATATTCTGTTTTTCTCTTCCTTACAACATGTCATCTTAAGAAATTTTCCAGTGTTTCATTTTCAGCATCTCATAAAGTTAATTTTTCTGACGGACTTCAGCATTTTCTAAGCTATACATAAAATGGTAGCCCGGGTAGGCAGTAGTTAAGTGCTAAGGCTGCCAGCCCAAAGGCTGACAGTTTGAATCCACTAATCTCTTCTTGGACACTGTATATAGAAATTCTACTTTGTCTTCCATGGTCAATAGGAGTCACATCTACTCAACAGCAACCTAAAAAGTATTCTTCCTGATCTATAAAAATTTTAGCAAATTCTGAAAAGTCGACTTTCCCATTTAGCTATTCTGTTTTTCCGCCAATAATTATGTTTCATATTATTTTTGTCTCTTAATTCTCTGACTCGACAGCACTTGGCTGGCTTAATTCTCAACACTTTTTTTGTAAATGTTTCTTCAAATGAAAAAAAAAAAAACCTGCCCTCTGATATATATAGTTCTTTAGACGCACTATGTACTTTTATATATTATTGGTTTCAGTTTACATAAATTTACATTATTTTATTGTCTCTATATCACTAACGTGATATAATTATAACAATACAGAATTTAAAACCAAGTCATACACACAGTAGCGAGGATGGGATTTCTGAAGTAGCTTAGATTGGTCAGAATGGCCAGTAGTATCAACAATTCATTTTATTTTCTACATTAAATATCTAATATAATCTAGAAACATCAGGTACTACCAGTAATTGGTTTGTCCAAGTTTCTTCTTGTATAAAATTATGATGCTCACTATTTCAACTATCCATGTGAAATTTCATTCTCTTTAGCATGTGATTCTCTTAGAACTTGTTTATTGCTCATTCTAAAAAAATATCCTTAAACTGTATAATCTTATTTATATTGTTTCCAAGGTAGTATTATTCTTTGAATCAGCATCTCTTAACAACTTACTTGAGAAAGCAGATAGATAATGGAGAAACAGGCCTTTCTCAGCAGTTCCTGTACTCAGTCAGCTTATTTGCCCAGTTCCACTCAGCTTTCCTTTGGCCTTCCATCTTTTCAGAAGCATTTCTGCAATTTCTCTATTGCTCTTTGACCTATCACTAAGCAAGCATTTGTTTCTAAGTGTTTCATTTTGGTTTTTGAGTGAGATGTTCATCTCACCTTACTCAGCTTGAAAAAAAAAAAACTTCCTGAGGCTTTTTGTTATTCATTTTTTTGGTAGAATTCAATCATTTGTTCTCGTTTGTATGTTTCGGTTTATAATGATGTATTGTTAACTTGTTAACTTAATTCTTTAGAATTGTTCAAAATCTTTTCATCTTTGCCTTGTATTTTTTAACCCTTTGAGGTGGGGGTTACACTTTTGTTATTTGCCTTCTCAGAATTTCATATTAGCCTCAGCCATGTTTCAATTTCATGCTACAATGAAGTTGTGACTCTTCTTAAGTTCCTTTTCTTTTTGTCATTATTTATTCTCCTTTATCTGTTACTGTTCTATATTCAGCTTTTCATCCTATACCATTCCAAAATGACATGGATATTTTCAGCATTGTGTGACTTTTTGTTACCTTCCTCTTTGACTTACTGCAATTTTAATTTAGAATTTTTATGAAATGATACCCAATTATACTTAATAGTTATAACTAGTTGGTGTAGTGGGTTAAGTGCTACGTCTTCTAACCAAAAAGTCAGCAGTTCGAATCCACCAAGTGCTCCTTGGAAATCCTATGGGACAGTTCTACTCTGACCTCTAGGGTTATTATGAGTTGGATCCGACTCTACAGCAGTGGGCCAGTTATAATTACTTACTACGATTGTGGACATGGTGCAAGACTGGGCAGTGTTTCACTCTGTTGTGCATAGTGTCACTTTGAGTTGGAGCAGACATGATGACACCTAACAACAACAACTGTTCTAACTTCACTTGCTTGCAATATAATTTCCCACTTATCTCTTAAAATCCAATTTTATTTCTTTACGTTTGATTTCTAATTTGCCATTTCATCTTTTTTCATAGTTTTCTAAGATTATTTAAAAAAAATACTGTCATGTAATTTTCCATTTCATTTGTTTCTCTTCTTTTTTTTTTACACTTAATGTCTTAACCCCTTACATTAATCTTGTCTTAAATCCTTCTGCTCTGATTCTGTCTACTGCTGCTTTTCAAATAGAAAATGATACTCACAAGAATAAATATTTTAGATTAGAATCTATCTAGAAATTTTATATCCACAGAACAAGAAAGACAAAAGTCATTGGTACTACTGGTTATTAAAAATGTTTCCACAAGAAAGTCTGTATGTTGTATCATTGTTTGCATGTTTTAAGTGTACCTCTTTAGCCCTTTTCCTACAAAAGGAATGGTCAGTGAACAAAAGGAAGACATCCACAAGTCGGATTGACACAGTGGCTGTAACAATAGGCTAAAGCATAGCAAAAATTGTGAGGATGGTGAAGGACTGGGCAATATCTTATCCTGCTGCACTTAAGGTCCTTGTGAGTTGGAACTGACTCAATGGCGCCTAACAACAACAATGTAACAAGAATAGTGCTACTGTCAATCACTTAGCATTCTTGTAATAAGATAGCAAACCTGTTGATTAAAGACTGACATTTTGTGGTTTCTACAGAAGTTTCACTCACAAGGAAACTTTGAACTGCCAACAAGTCATTGGCAGTAAATAATGCTTTTAGAATAGATTGTAATTTAAAAGACAAAATAAAGTGAATTGTTGTATCAGTGGCTATTGAACTAAGTTATTCCAGAAACCCTGCCAGGCCAGTGTGCACATGACTGGATTTTAGATTCCTATAATTTTTAGAAGTGAGACCTGGTGGCACCTTGGCTAAACCACTTGGCTGCTAACCAAAAGTTCAGTGGTTCAAATCCACTAGCCACTTGGACGAAGAAAAGTGTGCCAGTGTGCTTCCATAAAGATTACAGAGCCTTGGAAACTCTATGAGGCGTTGCTAATTGCTATGAGTACAATTTGACTTGATGGAGATTTTTTTTTATATATATATTGTTATAACTCATGTTGTATTTATTTTATGGTAATTGCATACTCCTGATTTTTCAATAAAGAAGACCTAATTTTCCTGAAATCTTAAAGTGCTAAATTTTCAAAACTACCAAGTACATATTTCGTGTCAGGGTGTTCATATTGTTTATGGAAGAGGAATCAAGAAATTCACATGGTTTCACACTTACAGACTTCTGCTTCATATATATTTTCTCTTTGAGTCCCCTCCCTCCTTCTAAGATTTAACGACTATCATCTTTTTTTTTTTTAATTTAATGATCCCTGGCTTTCACTTATAATTTTGCTGTCTAGCTATTTTTAAATAATACAGTGTTTGATTTTCCCTGCTTTTGAATTTTACATAAACTTTGTATATATTCTTCTATGACTTGCTTCTTTCTCAGGACAGAGTAGAACTGCCCCATAGGGTTTCCAGGGCTATAATCTTTCCCAAGGCAGACTGTGACATCTTTCTTCCATGGAGCTGCTGGAAGTTAGGATCACCTATCTTTTGGTTAGCAACTGAGTGCGTTAACTGCTGTGTCACTAGGAATCCTTTTCCAGAATAGTATGTACAAGAGTCATCCATATTTGTGCATATAGTGATAGTTGTTTCCTTGTTACTGTGGGATGATGTTCCACTGGGAGGATGTGTACATGCACTTTTCTGATTGCTTTCCTTAGGATACAGTTCTGGATTTTTTTTTTCTTTTTTCTTAATGATGGAAAAAAAATGTGTATTCCCATATAACTTTGCCTTCTCACCTATATGCAGCTCCCACTGCTCTACCTGCCCGGTGACAGCACACTCTTCCTTTCTGTTCCATACATGTCTTCTCCTCCCAACAATCTCTTATCTCCTCCTTTCCACCCACTCCCCTGCCTCCAGTAAGAGGTAAGTGGGATGACATCTTTTAGATGCATAGAACCATAAAGTGCACACATGATATGGTCACTCTGTGTTGCTGAGTTCTATCCATTCCTGTCCAAAGAGTTGACCTACATTATGATTTATGGACAGGGGCAGCATCAGGGCCAGGGGTCATGCTCCCAGGGGAACTCTGAGGCCCCTGGACCATCAGTTGCAGTCTTTTAGTGGAGATCTCAGGTGCAACTCTTTTTATTCTTGTGTTGCCAGTAAGACTCAACTTTGTGAGCTCCATCATGGCTATCACTGTTGGTAGCTGGGCACCATCCATTTCTTCCCGTCACAAGTCAATGTAGTCAATCTCTCAGGCAGGTTTCTGTGCCTTCTGGGCTCTCTTTCCCCCATGTAGTTTTGGTCCTTGGTGACCTTCTGTTTCTGCTCAGTTGGGACCATTTGCTGTACTCTCAGATGGAATCTTGGCAGTTTTTAAATCTCCATATGCCACTCACCAATGTGGGGTGCAGAGGGCTCTCTTAGAAAAATGCTAGTTGTGCCAATTGGCCTCTATTTCCCCTGAGAGCATGGTCCTTGGCCCCCCACCCCAGCTACTCTGTCCTTGCAATAGTGGGTTAAGATGGGAGGAGTAATCACGTTATGTTGAAGTCCAGTTAATACTGATCCTGTTTCTAACATGTGCTGTCACCAATTTCACCCAACCAAATTTCTATCAACCGTCTAATCTAAAGCCTCCCACCACCTTGCCCTGCCTCGCTTCCCACCCTTGAAGCAGTCAAAGAGTCTTCTATGCATGAGTCTGTTTTCAAGTTCTTGTCGTGGGGTTTCATACAATTTGTGCCCTTTTGTCCCTGACTACTTTCACTCAGCATAATGTCTTCCAGTTGAAACCAGCTTGTGAGATGTTTCCTAAAATCAATCATTGTTCTTTATCATTGCATGGTGTTCCACTGAGTATATATACCATAGTTTACCTATCCATTCCTCTGTTGGTGGGAATCTGGTTTGATTCTGTCTTTCAGCTATTGTGGACTGTGCTGTGATAAACTTTTGTGTGTATGTATTAGTTGGTATGAATGGCCTTGATTCTGTAGGATGTATTCTGACTAGTGGAATTATTGGGTCAAATGGTATATTTATGTCCAGATTTTTAAGGAAGAGCCAGATTGCTTTCCAAAGAGGTTGTGCCATTTTACAATCCCACTGACAGTGTAGGGGAGTTCCAATTTCTCCACAGCCTCTCCAGCATTTGTTGTTTTGTGCTTTTTGGATCATGGCCAACCTTGTTGGGGTGAGATGGCATTTTATTGTAGTTTTGATTTCAATTTATTTAATAGCTAATGATCTTGAGCATGTCTGCATGTGTTTTTTGGCTGCCTGGATCACCTCTTTAGAGAAGTGTCTGTCCATCTCCTTTGCTCATTGCTTAATTGGATGATTTATGTTCTTCTTATTGATGTTTTGTAGTACCTTATAGGTTATGGAGATCAGGCGTCAGTCTGACATATAGTTGTCAAATATTTTTTCCTATTCTGTAGGTGGCTTTTTAATTCTCTTAATGAAGTCTTTGGATGAGCAGAAATGTTTGATTTTTAATAGCTCCCATTTACCTATTTTCTCTTCTGTTGGTTGTGGTTTGTTTGACAGATTTTGAAGTCTGTCTATGCTGTGTATTAAAATTTCCATTGTTGTTCCTACTTTTCTTGGATGAGCTTTATTGTTTTAGATTTGATATTTAGGTCTTTTATCCAGTTTCAGTTGTTTTTTTGTATAAGGTGTAAGACATGGGTCTTGTTTTAATTTATTACAGACAGATATCCAATTTTGCCAGCCCCATTTGTTGAAGAGATTGTTTTTACCCCAGTTTAATGTCTTAGGTCCTTTGTCGAATGTCAACTGTTTGTAGGGAGACAGTGTCATCTCTGGGGTCTCGATTTCATTCCATTGATTTATCTGTCTATTTTTGTACTAGTACCAGGCTGTTTTGACTACTGTGGCAGTGTACTAGGTTCAAAAGTTGGATAATGAGAGAGCCCCAGTGTGTTCTTCTACTTCAGTAGTGCTTTACTTATTTCTGACTTCTTCCCTTTCCAAACAAAGTTGGTAATTTGTTTGTCCATCTCATTAAAAAATATCACTGGAATTTGTATTGGGATAGCATTATACATATAGATTGCTTTGGGTAAAATAGACATTTTCACAATGTTAAGTTTTCCTATCCATGAGCAGGGTAGGTTTCTCCATTTATATAAGTGTCTCTTAGTTTCTTGTGATAAGGACTTGTAATTCTCTTTGTAAAATTTTGTTATTTCTCTGGTTAGAGTTATTCCTAGGTACTTTATCTTTTTAGGGGCTATAGTAAATGGTATTGATTTAGTGACTTCTACATTAATCTCGCTGTTGGTATAAAAGAATCCTACTGATTTACTTATGTTTATCTTGTATCCTAAGACTTTGCTGAATTCTTCTATCAGTTTGAGTAGTTTACTTATGGATTCTTTAGGATTCTCTGTGTGTACAATCATATCATCAGCAAATAGGGTGATTTTTACTTCTTTGCCAATGCAGGAGCTCTTTATTCCTTGGTCTTGTCTAAATGCTCTGGCTAGAACTTCTAGTCCGATGTTGAATAGGAGAGGTGAGAGTGGGCATCCTTGTCTAGTTCATGTTCTCAAAGGAAACTGTTTCAGTCTCTCTCCACTCAGGATGACGTAGGCTATTGGCCCTTATTGCATTGAGGAATTGGCCATCTATTGCTATTTTGCTAAGAGTTTTTAGCATGAATAGGTGTTGGACTTTATTAAGTGCCTTTTCTACATCAATAGACAAGACGAGGTGATTCTTGTCTTTTGCGTTATTTGTGCAGTTGATCACATTGTTTTTCTGATGTTGAACTAGTCTTGCATCCCTGATATAAATCTAACTTGTCATGATGGATTATGTTTTTGATATGTTGTTATATTCCATTGGCAAGAATTTTGTTGAAGATTTTTGTATCTAGTCATGAGTGATATTGGTTGGTAGCTCCCCTTTTTTGTTGGGTCTCTCCCTGGCTGGTACCAGGTTTATGCTGGCTTTATGGAATGATTTGGGGAGTATTCCATCCCTTTCTATACTGTGAAATAGTCTTGGTAGTATTGGAGATAACTCTTCTCTAAAAGCTGGATAGAATTCTGTAGTGAAGCCATGTGGGCCTGGGCTTTTTTGGGTTGGTAGTTTTTGTATGACTTTTTCAATCTCTTCTTTTGTGGTGGGTTTATGAGCTGTTCTCTTTCACCTTGTGATAATTTGGGTGGGTGATATGAATCAAGGAATTTGTCCATTTCCCCTAGGTTTTCAAATTTGTCAGAGTGTAATCTTTCATAGTATTCTGTTATGATATTTTTTATTTCTGTTGGTTCCGTTATGACAACTCCCCTCTCATTTCTTATTTGGGTTATTTGTTTCCTTTCCTGTTTTTCTTTAGTAAGTTTAGGAATGGTTTGTCAAATTGGTTGATCTTTTCAAAAAACCAACTTTTGGTTTTTTCATTTTTTTTAGTTGTTCTGTTCTCTAATTCATTTAGTTTTACTCTAATCTTTATGATCTGTTTTCTTTTGCTGTCTGAGGGGTTCCTCTGTTGTTCTCTCTCTACTTGTTCAAGCTGTAGGGTTAGTTCCTTGATTTGGTTTCTTTCTTCCTTCCTTCCAGATGTGTGCATTTATGGAGTTTAATTGACCTCTGAGCACTGCTTTGGCTGTATCCCATAGGTTCTGGCAGGAAGTGTTTTCTTTCTCATTGGAATCCATAAATTTCTTTATTTCATCCTTGACTTCTTCTATAACCAAGGGCTTTTTGAGCAAGATGTTCATTTTCTACGAGTTCCACTTTCTGTCTATGTTTTTTTCTGTTCTTGATTTTTGACTTTTATGGCTTTGTGATCTGAGAAGATGCTTTGCATTAATTCAATAGTATGGATTTTGTTGAGAATCACTTTATGTCCTAACACATAGTCTATTCTGGAGAATGTTCCATGTGCACCAGAGAAGAAGGTGTAGTTGTCTACTGATGGATAGAAAGTACCATATATATCAATGAGGTCTAGTTGGTTAATTGTGGTAATAAGGTCTTCTGTGTCTTTATTGAGCTTTTTTCTAGACAATCTGCCCAATATTGAGAGCAGAGTGTTGAAGTCTCCCACTATTATTGTGGAGTGATCTATCTCATTTTTGAGTGTAGTCAGTGTTTCTGTGATGCTTTTAGGTTCTCTAAGATTAGGTGCATAAATATTTAATGTTGTTAAGTCCTGCTTGTATATTGAACCTCTCAGCAATAAATGGTGTCAATCCTTGTCCACGATGGTGGGTTTTACATTAAAATTGATTTTATCTGAGATTAGAATTGCCACACTTGCTCTTCTTTGTTCATTGTTAGCTTGATATATATTCATCTGTTCTTTAATTTTCAGTTTGGTCTTATCTTTAAGTCTAAGGTGAGTTTTCTGTAGGCAACATATGGATGGATCCTGTCTTTTGATCCAAGATATCACTTGATGTCTCTTTACTGGAGCATTCACTCCATTCACAATCCATGTGATTATTGATAGGTATGTGTTCAGAGCTGCCATTGTGATGTGTTCATTTTTGTTTTGATGTTTTTTCTGTTGTTCTTGTAAATCTGTTCTGGGACATTCCTTTTTGGGAGTTGATTTTTCACCTTTTTCAGGGTTGGTTTTGTGGTTGTTGAGACTCATGTAACATGTTTCTTGATTTGATATGTTGCATCTTCATTGTGCTTTACAGCTGCCCATATGATCCCTCTTAATAAACTATGTATAAACCCAGTTTTAATTACTGCCAATCTTATCAACTTCCTCTCCATCTGGAAGGACTGTAAGAACTGTAGTACATCCTTCTTTTTAGCATAATGGCATCATAGTTTCCATGATATGATCACTGGATCATTTCTTTCACTATTATAGCTTTGATTGAGTTTGGAGCCTTCCCTAACTGAGTAGGATTCTGTGTGATAGGTCCTGTATTTGCTTCTTAAATATCAATTTAGCAGTTTTGTTCTTCTAAGCCAAGAGATTCTTTCAGTATTTTTTGTAGCTTTAGTTTGGTTTTTACAGATTCTCTGAGTTTCTTTCTATCTGCAAATGTCCTGATTTTATTTTCATATTTGAAAGATAGTTTTGCAGGATCTATAATTCTTGGTTGGAAATTCTTCTCCTTCAAGGCTTTGAATGTGTCATGCCACTCTCTCTGTGCCAGCATGGTTTCTGCTGAGAAATCTGATGAAAACCTACAGGGTTTCTGTCGGAATGTTAGCTTTCCTTTGAGTCTCTTTGCCTTTAAGAATTTCTGCTTATGTTTCATTTTGTTAAGCTCGATTATAGTATGTCTTGGAGTCTTTCTATTGAGATCTATATTGAGTGGCATTTGATATACATCTTGGATATCTATATTCTCTTCTTTCTTAATTTCTGGGAAGTTTTCTGTCAGCAGCTCAGCAACAATACTCCCTGTGTTCTCAGTGTCTCACCCTGTTCAGGAACTCCAATTAATCATAGACTATTCCTCTTAATAGAGTCCCGCATGCTTCTTAATGCTTCTTCATTTTTCTTGTTTCTTTTTCTGATTTTTCTCATAGATGCTGGAGTCAATAATGCTGTCTTGCAAGTCAGAAAGTCTCTTTCCATTTGTTCCACTCTGTTTTCTTGGCTTTAAATTGAAGTTTCTATGTCTTTGATTTTGTTCTTGATCTGTTTGATTTCAGAGTACTGGTGTTGCAGCAGATCGAACAGCTTGTTTAATTTTTCACTTTGCTCTGCTTCATTTCGTATAAGGTCTAAGAGGGCTCTTTATGTAATCCTTTTGTATTCACCTTCTGATAGTTTCAGAAAGGTTTCATTGTTTGGGAAGTTCTGTGGCACTTTCTTTTGGGGGACTCCTGAAGCCACAAGTGATTTATTGGTTATGCTTTCATCCAGAGTTTGTTGCTTTGGGGCATCATTTGAGTCAGTAGAGGCTGGGAGAGACCCTGTGAGGATGGACCACAGTTATTTCTTTAGGCTATCTTAAAATGAAAGATAAAAGTTATCTGACAACTTCCAAAGTCAGTCAGTTTTTCAGGTGTATGGGTCCCTCTTCCCAGCTGGCAAAGTAAGCATCGCTATATCAAATCCCAGATGTTATAAACTAGCTCAGAATACAGAACGGCTACAGCCCTGCTGCCGTCTACTGTTTGGCCCCTGTTGTAGGCGACACTGTATAGAATTATGCTTTTCTGCCTGAAAAGCACTCTCCTCTGGGCAGGTGCTGCCTCCCAGCCTAGGAATTAGGTCCAGCTGAGGTCTCCATATGAGTCTGTCCACTTCCCAGTGGAACAGGATGGCATCCCACACAAGCTTGCCACCTGCTTTGGTACAGGCTCCTCTATGGTGGAGGCAGAAAGAAAGACCAAAGGTGCTGAGATGCACAGAATCCAAAGCCAGGCTCTCAAAATATGGCAATTTAGCCTGCTGATCCCTCATTAGTACATCTGAGATTAGTGGCTAGTCAAGTCCCAGCTCTGCCCACTGGCTAAGACTGAGAAAAAAAAAGTTAAAATGGTGAGTTACCTTCTGTCTGTGAAAGCCAGTACTCACCAAGAGTGGAGTCAGTAAAAGAAAGGAGGTTTTCCCTTCAGTGGTATGAAGTCCAAATTAAGAGCCCTCTGCTGTGTCCTACGGCTCACACAGAAGTCTCCATTTAATTATTAGTTCAGGTCTTGGTTTCCAGACGGATTTAGGGAGTCTTGTGTTTAGTCTGCCATCTTGACTCTACCCCCTGGAAATTGTTATGTAAAATACAAGCCTATTTTTAAGGTTTCCAATATGTATAATATATATATCACCTGTCTTCTAAAACTTTCACCCCAGTAAAAATCATTTCCAGTTATTTCTGAGAATGTCCATTTCTCTCCCTTCTCACCAATATGATTTTATAGGTGAAAATTTAGAGTGATATCTCATTCTTTGTAACTTCTTTCATCTGGAATTCCAATGCATTACCTTAAGAATTGTTCATTTCAATGTACATAACATTTCCCAGAAGAAAACAATGCACTTAGTCATAGACACAATACATTAATGTTGTTGGATATTTTCTGCCTATTGGAAATACTTAGACATGGCCAATGAATTTGTAGCATATTGGTCATCAGCATCAAAAGCAGAATATCAGTCTTTAGGCATAATTCTTAGTTTTCCTAAAGGAAATTATTGCCACAAATCTAGTTTTCAGAGACACTGATTTTGTTTGATTTTAAATGTGCGTATGACCTCAGTTGCAACATGTGACTGGCATTTATTTTCTGGCTATATTTGCCTTCTGCTTTCCCTTCTCATACTTTGACCTTTGTTAAGTAGGTGGCATCATTACAGAGGAAACGATTAACTCAAAGGCTGCTTTGCAATCAAAATCGTTCAAAAATAAAAGCTTAACATTTCTGTTATAAACTGATGGGAAAGAAAAGAAGAAGAAGAAGAGGGGGAAAAAAAAGCCTCAATGATGAGCTAACAATCTAGGGGCATGAACAAAGTTTTTCAGAGTTTGTTGTTTTTAAAATATTTCTCTCCAGAATGTTCTATTTCAATTTGTTGATTTCTTCCTCCTCCTAAAATCAAATTATATCCTAAGTTTTATGTCTGTTAATCCTTGTAAGTTGGAGGCTGATTTTCAAAAAGGAATCTAGATAATGAAATCTCTGAAGGAAGTGGGTGAGAGATGTCAGTTTTTTTGTTTTTTTTGTTTTTCCCTTGGAAACCTTAGGAGGAAGGGAAAAACAGAGTGTGACAGCAGCAATCAGCTTAGAACTTTCCCCAGGTAAGGATCAAAATGGAGTTATAAATCTTGATCTTCCGCTTTGATTATTTGATTCAAAACTTCCCTTAATCTCTGGTTGATAAGGCTGAAGAAACTTCTTTGTGGGTAACTCCGCCATTCGACTCCCTCTGGCAAACTGGAAAGAAAATGGGAGATGTTTCCACCTCTCAACACAGTGAATAGCTCTTCCAGAACCAATGTAAGGAATGTTTAAATAAATCTATCTTTTTAATTAGTATATTCCTTTCAGACAAATAACAACAGGTTTCAAAAAAAATCTAAATATCATCATCTATTTTACCTTTTT
Source organism: Heterohyrax brucei (assembly GCA_028571685.1). NCBI lineage: Eukaryota > Metazoa > Chordata > Mammalia > Hyracoidea > Procaviidae > Heterohyrax > Heterohyrax brucei. The sequence goes on from CM053141.1 coordinate 187,770,659, forward strand.
GTGTATTAGAACTTTATATGTGGGAAAAAATTTGTGATAGGGTAAATTTATTTTTTTAGCTTTTTTGATAATGTAGCAAAGCCCCTTGAATATGGACTGGATCTTAAAATACACTTGATAGTGATTTAATAATTGAAAGAATGATAGAAGCTCAAACTATACTCCTCCTTTTGGGTAGTTCACAGTGTTACTCTAATGAGCTTGCTCTCTTAGATCTTCAGTTCTTTAAAAAAGAACCCTTAATCTACAGAGGACGGCATAATACTAAACATGATTTTTCCCTGAACTTTGCACTGTAGGATTTCTGTGAGTCAGAAATGACTCGATAGCAATAGGTTTTATTATTATTATTTTTATACTAAATGCATCAATTTACCCAAGCTTGATATTTTTGTGGTATGGATATGATCACTGAGTGAATAACTTATTTGTTGCAAATTTTAGGCCCTTAATTCTAGTTCTTGCCTCTCCACTTGCTAACTTTGTGATATCAGTGCAATGCAATCTTTCTAAGAAATGAGAATCCAAGACAATAGTGAAAGTTAAATGGAATATGGAATAGTGTAATAGTAAGTGTCTTAGTCATCTGGTGCTGCTAACAGAAAATACCACCAGTGGAAGTTTTTGTGAAGAGAAGCTTTACTGAGACAGTCTGGTAAGCTGCAAATCCATTTATAAATTGTAAGTCCATTCAGTAAGAGAATTTATCACAGGCTGGTAGGCTGAGTCCAAATCCAGAGCATCTCAGCACAGGAACCTTGGGCCTAAAGGACATGCTCTGCTCTGGGTGCTTCTCTCTTGGTGGTATGAGGTTCCCTACTTCCTCGCCTCACTTCTCTCCCTTGTAACCCACAGGCTTGTAGCTTGAAACCTGCCTCACTAATACAACTCCTGCCCATTCTCCACCATCAATCTCACAGAGGCAGGATTTACAACACATGGGGGGAAGGGCACCATATTAGGACCCATAGCCAAATCAAATCAGCATGTACATTTGGGGGGGACATAATTCAATCCATGACAGTAAGTAATAATAAAAACTTTTGCCTTTGAGACAATCTGACTCGTAGTTAACTTCCTCATAGGGTTCCAAAAGAGGGGCCGATAGATTTGAACTGCCAGGTTTTCTGGTTAGCAACTAAGCTCTTAACCACTATGCCACCAGGCTCTAATTGTATGGAAAGTCTTCCAGTAAGGGGCCTGACAAGTGGATATCCACATATGCTAGTTTTCTCTCATCAACGACTAGATGAATTATTGTTATATAATTTTCACTGAAAATAGAGCCAAAAAAGTCAGTAGGATGACTGAGTAGCAGAAGCATCACGCCAAGGGCGGTGACGGGACTCAAAGTCAGCAAAGCACTTGCCGGGCCCATAAGTGACTGTGGGCTGGAGGGAGAGAAAGAGAAATGGTATAATCTCAGGACTTTATGAAAAGATCTGTGGTTGGGAGCATCTTTGAACTGGGATTGTAATAACGTTTACATTAAAAAAAGGAAAGCATTTTTTTTTTTTTTTTTTTTTTTTGGTGCAGGCATCAGTGTGAAAAATGCTCCAAAGTATAGAAGCTAATTGGAAAGGGGCCTACTACAGCTGCACCATACTGTTCAGGAAAGATCTAGTAGCACATTACTTTAGGATACTGGTTACTGCTTATATGTCCGCATAACCTTTTGACTACAACTAAAAGAATATTCAAATTATCTAAAAAGTTCATGAAGTGTATTAGCACATGACTAAGAAATGCATAGTAGTGTACTACATGTAAGGCTGATCCAATGGTTCAACAATATCAATTAAAACAAATAAATAGCTGTCTTCTGTCTCTCTGCTCTGCCTTCTAGTGTATGAGCTGCCCTAAGGCTAGCTCTTTTCTTTGTCAAAAGATGACTGCCAAGAGCAACAGCATTCTGTGTTTTTTCCTTTTTGTCTATCAAGAGAGAAAGAGATCCTCTTAACAAGTGATCAAACAAAGAATCACGCTGATCCAGCCAACTTATATCACATTCTGATCCTTGAAACTATCACAGTTGCTAGGAATTCCATTCTTATTTATCAAGGCTTGTTTTATACTCCTGTCTCTAAATCAAAGCTGCATTAAAGGAAGTATAATAACACTGAATGACTAAGGCCAATAAAGACCTCTTCCCTTGAGCTGAACTACAGCAAAATCTACTAAGCAGCCAGCCTCCTACACAGCTGGGGAGGTGAATTTAAGATGCTCCTAAAGCAAACATCAATGTATGCTCCCCCACAGAGCCTGTACAGCAAGAGCTCTGAGTGTCACATTAGAGTTTATAATTTACTCCATACATAAAGGGACACTATCATTTAAATCAAATACCACCTGTAGGATTACTTACCTCGTTTGTAGTGGACTGTCCTAGTTACCTAGTGCTGCTGTACTACAAGTATCACAACTGTTGTCTTTAAAAAACAGAGATTTATTTTCTCACAGTTCTGGCAGTTCAGAGTCTATGCAAAAGTCTTGGCCATGTCCGTTCCACTCTTGTCAGTAGCCCTGGGTGTTCCTTCATTCCCTGTGTTGCAAACGACGCTCACGTGAGAGAAATGATTAGGTTTAGGATCTACCCTATATTGTGTGGCTTCATTAATATAAAAAATAAAAACTTATGTCCAAACAGGGTCATATCCACAGTGACAGGGGCCAGAAATTCCACACATTTTTGTGGGACTACAGCACACTCCTAACTTGTACCACAGAGATAGCAGTAGATATAAATGAGTTGTTGTTTGTACCATTGAGAAAATAATATTCCCATGTAACTCACATGACCCAGATTATATTTATTGAAATGACATTAAATTTGAATAACCAATCTTTAGTATGCTAACAACAAAGAGACTTTTTTCTTTTTTAGAAATTATGAAAATAATAGCTAATGTTTATAGCTATGATCCAGATGCTAAATACTGTACATACATTACATCTTCAATTCTCATAACAACATATGAAATAAATAATACTATTTTTACCTATTTTGTAAAAAGGAAACTGAAATCTATTACAGGTTAAATAATTTACCCAAATGATTCTTAAATTCATGCAGAGAATTTAAGGAAATGTACCTATAATGTCCATGAGATTAACAGGTATTAGTGAGGGCTAGTAGGTTAGATTAATCCTAAAGTCGTGGAAATTTCTAACAATTTTGGTAAATATTTAAAATAAAATTATTTGGATTAAATAATTCTTAGAGACATGGGAGAGGAGTGGGACAGAATGAGGAAACAGGAAGTAGTTCTCATTAGTCACTGTTTTTTCAAAGGAGACAAAAGAGTGTCTAGCATAAGATGTTGGCCTACTCTACTAAATTATTTCGGCTAATGGAAACTTCAGAATTCTGGAAAAACTCTAAGTTATATAAGCACTACAGGGAATTAGTAAATGAAATAAAACCTAGAATAACATGAAAAATTATAGACACTGGCGAAAAAAAAAGTCACAAAATCTTTTTGTACACAGATGGGCTCTGATTTTGCAAGCTCTTTTGCAGAGACATGTTTAGGAGTCATCATGTCTATTGTGAGCTCTTTGAACTTCATGCCCTGTGTGTGTCAGCAGTTAAAAGCAGAAATAAGATGTCAAATATATTAAGAAAAGGGCAGAAAATATTTAAAATATTATGAATTAATGACATGATCAAACCACAGCAAACTCTAGCGTATGGAATAGTGTATCCCAGTCCAGTTGCTTTAGCTTCTAGTTGCCTAAGATATATATTTAGGTCTTATAAGCACAAAGTCTCATAGATGAAAGGAAAAGTTAAGAATTTGCTTCGAGTATTTAAACATGGTAAAGCATAATATATTGGTCACATTCTCTTGCTCTCAAAATCAGAGTGTTATTTCAAACAAAACACCTATACACTCAGAAAAATAAGACAAACTGAAAGTAAAAAATAGAATTACATTCTCTAAGACTTTACCTTTCAGGTCAGAAATTCCAAGTTTATATGTAAGGAGGGTTCATTAATGTCCATCTGTGCTTCTCTTTCTAGGCCCAAAATACTATTAGACTGATTATCCCTTGTTTTGTATATGTATATTTAATGGAAATATTTTGGTTGTTGTTTAATTCTTATAGGCTGGCTTCTTCCTTTTCTTTGCTTTTTTAGGATTTTTAAAAATATTTTAGTTACCAACTGCTTGAGAGATTTTTGAGTTGTTACATTTCCCATACTCGAGTGAGATTAAACCATACATTCCAACAAAATTGCCCTTAATTCAAACTAGTACTGAGTAGAACTCTGCCATGAGTTGGATCTGACTCAATGGCACTTGGTTGGCTTGGCAGAGCAATATTGAAAAAGTCATATTTAAAAGGTTGAGTTTTCATTTTGAATAACTCCTAGTCTAAAGTACATACTTAAATGGTGTGCAAGCATGGAGATGAAATGGTAAAAATTTAGTTGTATATCTGAAGACTGTGTTGACATGACATTTGGGTAACTGAATGAATTTCTCTGACTTTATCTGCATACTTGGCATTGAATGCTATCAGCCATCCTCTATTACATATTGAAAATGACTTCACCTTTAAAGATGTCAATCTAGAGCCTTTTTGTGAGCTATTAACTATATACTGTTAGAGATCAAGATGGTAAATTATGTTATTTTGTTTTTAACAAGGTTATAATTTTAAGTGGATTCATAGTACTAGCAATCTTGCAACTGATATAATGTGAAGTATAATCAAAACTTATATTTATGATGCTAGCCTGAGCTAGTATCACTAATGTCTTCATTTATGCTCTTGCCTCCGTGTATAGCTACTACAGCAACATGAACCTAAAAATGTCCAATGTGTAATTGACGAATATTATAGAGTTGTATTTTCTCCATTGACAGTTATCTAGACTTATTAACAGATTCCTCTTTCGTAGACTAAAAATGTTGGTGTCTATTGGCAGTAACCATAAATCTTTCTCTAAGACAGCATTTATAAGCCCACTGAGTTGGGAATTATTCATTTAGCTCATTTTACCAGCTACTGTTTTATTGTTCTTGTTGCTTTTTTTTTTTCAATGTGATTGAGTGAAAGAATACAATTCAATTTAAGTCTGCATGCCCACCTATCTGCAGCTCCTTCTGATCTCTTTGCCTGATGATAGCACACTGTTCCTTTCCATTCTATACATGTCATATCCTCTTAACAATCTCCTCTCCCCTCATCTCCACCTTCTCCACTCCCCTCTAATAAGACACCAGAAGGAAATATCCTATAAATGCATAGAACTGTAAAGTGCACATACTTTGTGGTCACTCTGTCCCTGAGTCCAGTCTATTCCTGTCCGAAGAGTTGACCTCAGTAATGATTTATGATCAGGGGCAGCATCAGGTCTAGGGGCCATGCTCCAGGGGAACCCCCAGGCCTTTGGATCATCAGTTGTGGTCTTTTAGTGGAGTTCTCAGGGTGCATTCCTTTTTTGTGTGTGTTGCCACTGAGACTCAATATTGTTAGCCCCATCATGGCTGTCACTGGTGATGGCCAGGCACCATCTGGTTCTTCTGGTCACATGTTGATATAGTCACCCACTCACGTGGATCTTTTTCTTTTCGGGATTCTTTTTTCCCCATATCATTGTGTTCCTTGGTGAGCATCTGTTCCAGCTGCATTGGGACCATTTGGTGTACCTCTGATGGCAGCTTGCTAGCTTTTAAGGCCCCAGATGCCACTCACCAATATGGGGTGCATAACTAGCAGTAGGTTAGTTATGCCAATTGGCCTCCATGTCCTCTGAGAGAAAGGTCCCCTGACCCTTTCTCCTGCTACTCTATCCTTGCAATACTGGGTTAAGATTAGAAGAGTTTTCTAGTTACATTGAAGTCCGGTTAAACTGATATTCTTTCTACTGTCTGCTGTCACTGATTTCACCCAAACAAATTTCTATCAACAATACGCTCTGTGTTTTCAGGTAAGTCTCCCTGTTCAGGAATTCCAATTAATTATAGATTATTCTTCTTCATAGAGTCCCACATGTTTCTTAACGCATCTTCATTTTTTTTGTTTCTTTTCTCTGATTTCTCCTCATTAATGCTGGTGTCAATAGCTCTGTCTTCAAGGTCAGAAAGTCTAGTTTCTGGATGTTCAAGTCTGCTTTTTTGGCTTTGAATTGTCTAAGTCTGTAATTTTGTTATTGATCTGTCAGAGTTCAGAATGCTGATGTTCCATCAGATCAAACAGCTTGCTTAATTTTTCATTTTGCCCTACTGCATTTTGAGTAATGTCTGGGGGGGGGGCCCTATATATAATTCTTTTGTACTTGACCCCTGATAGTTTCAGAAAGGCTTCTTCATCTTGGAATTTTTTTTGATTCTTTATTTTGGGAGTTTTCTGGAGCCATGGATGAATATATACATACATATATTTTATGTTTAGTTAGGGTTTGTTGCTTTCTGGACATCTAGAGGCTGTTTATTTTCTCTGGTGTTGCCTTAACAGGAGCTGAAGCACTGTTCTGAGAAGGAAGTTGATCACCAGTCACCTCTGCATACTCAAGTGAGTGGGCCCAGTAGAATCTCTGGGGTAGCAGGCTCTGCCTCCTGGCTGGCAAACACACTGCCCTACTTCTGGAATCACTGGGGGCCATCAGGCAACCCTACAATGTGGGTCAGTAAAGGCTGCAAGAGACGCCATCAGGCTGCACTGCAGTTATTTCTCTAGGCAGTCTTATTTTAAAAGGTAAAAGTTATCTGACAGCTTCCAAAATCAGTCAGGTTGTCAGATGTGGTTAAGCCCCTCCTTCTGGCTGACAACAGAGGGGCCTCACCAGCTGTTCCCACATGTTGTGATATAGTTCAAAGTAGGATAGGCTACTGGTCTGCTGTCATTCCCTTCCAGGTTCCTCCTGTAAGGTTACATTGTGCTAAACACAGCTTTGCTGCTGGAAAAGCACCCCCCTGTAAGGTTACATTGTGCTAAACACAGCTTTGCTGCTGGAAAAGCACCCCCCAGACTGGGACTGCCACCCAACCTGGACATTAGCACCTGCTCAGGCCTCTGGTTGGGTAATTCCACCTCCCAGTCAAACAAGATAGCTTCCTGGTCAATCCATTCCACCCCAGTGAAACAGCAGAATCTATGGGAAAGGTCCAAAAAGACAGGGTGGAGGGGCTATGGTGCTTTGAGTTTTGAGCCAGGCTCTCAAAATGTGGCTATTCTACACCCTGATGACTTTAGCACTGCCATCAAAACCAAAAAAAAAGTTAAAAACGCCAATTGCCTTCAGTCGGCGGTAGCTGGATGATTCAGCCAGAGCGGGGTCTGTTCAGTGGCGTGCATGCCAAACCGTCAGCCCTATGCTGTATCTTAGCGCTCACTAGGTGTCCAGAAAGTTCCTGTCAAATATCAATCCAGGGCTGAGCTTTCAGAGAGAATTAAGGAGAAGTGTGTCTAATCTGCCATCTTGACTTGTCCCTCCCCCTCCTTTTTTTTTTAGTAAAAAAGTCGTTTAAGAAGGAGAAAGCAATCTAGTATGTGTGAACATGACCAGAGACAAAGCAGTGTTTCCTTTTAATCAGTTTCTTTGCTCTTTGAAATATATTTATCTCAGGATTAAGTTCATACCCAAATGACAAGAAAAAAACAACAAAATACAAAAAGACCTATCACTTGTTAGGTACCTGTTTTGTGACCCTTCCTTTCTGTGGAAAAAGAAAAAAAAAATGTGGCATCATTGTTGACATTATTGATTAGCTTTTATAGCCAAATGATTGTCACTTAACTCTTCAGTACCTCAGTAGTCTAAACTAAAGTGGGAATAGTAATAGCACATAACACATAGATTGCTGGTATAATAAATAACAATGTGTAAAGTGTCTGACACATGGTAATGCTTGATAAATGTTATTATCTTATATGAGGACTTCCAATTAAGTTGAATATCACTATGGTGATTTTTGAAGTACTCTGACCGGGGAGCTATGCACTGACACCAGCACCTAGTCCACCCTTCAAAGCAATTTTGGAACTCTTTCTAGAATGGCCATCAGAGTTGTTGTTGTGTTACCCTTGATGTCCTGAATGTTACCCACGTATCTTTCCTTATATTTTCTTATCTTTGGAGAGGGAAGAAAAGTCATTGGGGCCAGATCAGGTAAGTAGGGAGGGATTTCCGATACAGTTATTAGTTTACTAGCTAAAAATTCCCTCCGAAACATAGACAATTAAGGTCACAGATTTGCTTCCTTGCCACTGTGTACAACGGCCATTCCAGCTGGAGAAAAACATAGTAATTGGTAAAGGCAGGGTCCCCCCCAAACACTATGAGGGTGGTGCAGGGCTAGGCAATGTTTCCTTCTGTCGTGTGTGGGGTCACTGTGAGTTGGAATCAATTAACCAGTACCTAAAAACAACAGCAATATATATTATTCAAAAAAAGAAAAAAAATGCTTTTGCTGTTAAGTAAATTTTGACTCATAGTGACTGTACAGCAGAGTAGAACTTCCACCATAGTTTCCAGGAAACACCTGGTGGATTGGCGCTATGCACCTTTTGGCTAGCAGCTGTAGCTCTTAACCACTGTAACACCAGGCTTTCCATGTTATAAAAGTTATAGCAATTAAAAAGTTATGGACCTGATATAAGAACAGATAAATCTGGCAGATTTTAAAGAGTCCTGAAATGCATTCATAGGCAGATAGCCCCCAACTTATATTCGAGTTATGATAAGTCAGTTACCGCCATATGATTGCTGTTCAGTTTTTTTTGTTTTTCAGCCTTCCTCTAGTCATTAGTAATACATATACACGGATGTTAAAATATATCTTTAGGTATATATGTAATGTTTCCAACTGGAGGGCGATAGGGGGAGGGTTTAGACTAGATAGTTGCTAGAAGTCTGGTTGGGTGAAATCGGTGATAGCACACATTAGAAACAAGAACAATATTAAGTGGACTTCAGCATAACTTGAATACTACTTCCATCTTAACCCAGTATTGCAAGGACAGAGTAGCTGGGGCAGGGGGCAGGGGACCATGCTCTTAGGTGAAATCGAGGCACAACTAGCATTTTGCTAAGAGGGCTCTCTGAACCCCACATTGGTGAGTAGCATCTGGGGTCTTGGAAGCTGCCAAGCTGCCATCCAAGGGCACAGCAATGGTCCCAACTCAGCAGGAAAGGGTGCTCACCGAGGACCAAAATGACATAAGGTAAAGACAACTCAGAAGACAGAGAGACCCACGTGAGTGGGTGTCTACATCAACTTGGGACCGGAAGAACCGGACGGTGCCCGGCCACCACCAGTGGTAGCTACGATGGAGCTCACTAAGTTGAGTCTCACTGGCAACACAAGAATGAAAAGGGGTGCATCCTGAGATCTCCACTAAAAGACCTCAATTGGTGGTCCAGCGGTTTCGGGTTTCCCCTGGGAGCATGGCCCCGGCCCTGATGCTGCCCTTGCTCATAAATCATAATGAAGGTCCACTGTTTGGACACGAATGGATTGGACTTGGAGATGCAGAGTGACCATATATTGGATGCACTCTATGATTCTATGCATCTATAGGATGTCACCCTGCTGACCTCTGGCTGGAGGAGGGGGAGTGTGTGGGGAGGATGGGAAAGGAGACTGTTGGGAGGATGAGACAAGTATGGAGCAGAGAGGAATAGTGTGCTGTCACCAGGCAGGGAGATCAGTGGAAGCAACATATAGGTGGGCATGTAAATTTATACGGGAATGTACATTTTCACTCAGTCATAATAAAAAAAAAAATTATTTGGAAGGACACTGATAATAAAACTTATTAATAATGAAAACTAAAAAGACAAAAAAGGCCATGAAGTATTGCCTTGTATCAGAAGCAACTCACAATGGAGTTATTGTGACAGAGCCCTGTCATAGGTTACAGACTACCTGTACTTGCAAAAACTTAATAAATAATAAAGTCTACAATTTAAACCATTTCAACTTGCAGAGAGAAAACGGTGAACTCTTCAGTATACAGTATTATTTAACAGCAGTAAAACTGGAAGGGTTGGTATTTGAGGGCTCCATTGAATGATACCAAAACTATGTACTTTACGGTTTAGAAAAAATATTTTTTTAAAAAAAGCATGCACACATAGAAATATTGAAGACATTTTAGGATAACGTGTTTATAATCCTGGGTTAAATAAAGGTAGGCTAGTTTATATATAATATAAAGGCTATTATAGTAAAAGGAATAAATTGGCTATGTAGATTTTTTCTGTGACATTTTTAATATTTTAACAAAATGTGTATTTGTGATACTTACATTGGATTCACTTTACTGATCTTTCCAGCCACTCACATAGTATCTGCTCTCCCATTGATCCTGTTGATTCAAATTCAGTTATAGCAGTAAAGAGTAAAAAGTAGATAATTTGGTTGTGTCAAATTTAGTTGTTTACACTTTTTTATAGTTTCAGCACTGGTGGTATAGAGGTATTGACCACTGCTAATCAAAAAGGTCAGCAGTTCAGATCCACTAGATGCTCCTTGGAAACTCTATGAGGTAGCCTTACTCTGTCCTATAGGGTCACTATGAGTTGGATTCAACCCAACAACAGTAGATTTGGTTTTTGGTTTGGGGGAAGATAAACATCATGAGGTGGATTCTCTCCTTCACAGGTTATTTGAACTTAAACATTTGTGAAGAAAGAGGAATTTCAGAATCATATTAGATATGAAGATTTGGGTTTATGTAGCTCAGGTTACTGAAGTTCTTTGTGTCTTTCTATGGGTTTTAGTTGTTGCTTATTTTTCTTTCATTTTAGATTGAAGGAGTCCCTTTAGTATTTCTTATAAGATAAATTTAACGACTGGCTGCCTTTAATATACTTGCAAGTGATTTCCTTAGTTTTTGTTTACTTGGAAATATCTCAGTTTTTGAAGGATCACTTTGCTGGATACAGAATTCTTCCTTGGTAGTGTCTTTCTTTTCTTTCTTTCCATCTTCCTTCCTTCCTTCCTGTCATTCTTTCTTTTCTCTCTAAGAAGTCTTTCTTATAAGAAATTGTTAATCGTTTTGAAGATCCTTTATACAGGAGTTACTCTTTCCTCCCTGCCTGCCTCCCTGCCTGCCTTTCCCTTCTTCCCTCTTTCTCTTCCTCCCTCCTTTCCTCACTTCCTGCCTTCCTCCCTCCCTTCTTTCTCTTTTTTTTTTTTTTTCTGTCTCAGCACTTTGAAAATATCACTGTACTCCATCCTGGTTAATGCAGTTAATTTCTTGTCAGTTAGTGGTTAATTTCTTATAAGACATTGTTAATCTTTTTGAAGATCTGTTATTACAGAGGAGTTGCTTTTCTCTTTCTGTGTTCAAACTTCCCTCTTTGTCCTTGGCTTTTGATAATTTGATTACTTCATGCCTCAGTCTCCATCTCTATGCATTATCCTTCTTGGAGTTTGCTGATATTCTTGAATGTATAGACTCATGTCTTTTATTAAATTTGGGACGTTTTCAGCGTTGTTTGTTCAAATATTCTTTTGCCCCTTTATCTGTCTCCTCTCTTTCTGGTATGCCCATTATTCATATGATGGTTCATTTGGTATTCCAAGTTGTCTTAAATTTTATTCACTTTTCTTATTTCTTTACCCTTTCCGCTTCTCTGGATAATTTTTCACTGGCTTGTATTCAAGTTCAGTGATTCTTTTATATGTCTGAAAAATCTGCTATTGAAACCCTCTCAAAAGTTCTTCATTCCCTATTTATTTATACGTTGTGCTCCTGGTTTTCTTTAGCCCTTTCAGCATATTTAAGACTTGATTTAAAATCATTTTGTAGAAGTCTAGTTATTTGTGCTTCTTCAGGGAGTTTCTGTTATTTTCTTCTGTAAATAGGTCATGTTTTCTTACTTCTTTTCATGCTTCATAACTTTTCTGTGACAAAATGAATATTTTGAATATTTTTGTGTAATAATTCTAGAAATCAGATTCTTCTCCCCTCTGCAAGGTTTGTTTTTGGTTACAGCTCTTGGTTACAGGTGTTTTTGAAAAGCTCTTGCATTTCATTTGTTTGGTGACTTTTATAAATTATCTGTGTAAAGTTGGAGACTCTGTTTTTCATTGGAGACTTTAGTATGTGTTTAGCTAGTGCCTTCTTGAACACAAGAAGTCAAGAAGCATGAGACAGGAATCAGCTGGTGTGGTAGGGATGTGGCAGCAGAGACATGAATTTCTAGGCAATTCCTGTAAAAACTATAGGTATTTACTGTTGGAAGTAAAAATTCAACTACAGTGCTTTTGAAGGGAGACAATAAAGGGAGGGAATATGGGGAAACTCAAATAATGTCTAATACAGCCATTAGGTGTCCTAGTATCGAGAGAGAGCATGTTTGCTGCCCTGGACACAAAAAGAATGATGTAAGGAACGTAAGACCAATTATGTAGATTATAAAACTTGTCAGCGTCCTATTTATTTTATAAAAACTTATTCAAAAGTACTATATTATTGTGTGTCCTTTACACCTGATTATAGTTGTACAATTAACAAGATATAGGTGACAAAGGTAAACATAAGCTCTTCTACTTAACTTCTCCCTACAGTTGCCCGACTACAGGAACACAGAGAAATGGAACTTGTTAGCTATGTTAATTAGTAAACCATGTTTTATGGCTCTCCTCAGACAAAAATATCAGTGAGATTCACTGATTGAGCCAGCCAGTCAAGTGCCATTGAGTCAGATCCGACTAGTATCATATAATATTATCTCTCTTCACTCAGCTTGACAGATTGAATTCTGGTGCCATAGTCTACACCTAAACTCAACATGTAATAAGGGGTATAGAGTAAAATATTCTTTAAAAATAAAGATTAGGTTATCATGATACCTTTGATAATAGGTAATTATTTGACTGATATTTAGAAGCTTCTATGATAGGTCAGGAAACCCTGGTGGTGTAGTGGTTAAATGCTATATCTGTTAGCCAGAAGTTCAGCAGTTCAGATCTGCCAGCTGATCCCTGGAAACTCTAGGGTTGTTCTACTCTGTTCTCTAGGGTTGCTATGAGTCAGAATTAAATCGATGGCATTGAGTTTTTGGTTTTCATATGATAGGTCAGGAAAACCTGATGGGGTTGTTAGTTAAAGGCTACAGCTGCTAATCAAAGGCAAACAGTTCAAACTTGGCAGGTATTCCCTGGAAATTCTATGCAGCAGTTCTACTCTTTCCATAGGGTAGCCATGAGTTCAATCAACTCAATGGCAGTGGGTTTGGTTTTGGGGTATGACAGGTCAATTTCTCAAGAAAGCTACTGAAGGCAGTAATACCATCCACTTTTGTCATTGCGTTCTTCTTTCAATAAGAATCAAAAGACAAATCATGTCACTGTTCTGGTCAAAATCTGCCTTGGTCATCCCACCTTACACAGCTTAAACCTGAAAGCCCTTACCATGACTACAGGACCCTGAAGGATCACTCCTTTAACAACTCTCTGACTTGTACACTCCCCTTATTCCTCAGGCCCCTTACTTCAGACACATAGGACTTCTATTTCTGAAGTACTCAAAGTATCTCTGGCTTGGTGCCTTTGCAGTTGTTCCTTGTACTTGGGATGCTCTTGCCCCAGGTACTCAGAGCTTGATCCTTCCTTTTCTTCAGAGTCACCTTATCAGACACACCTTCGCTGATAACGACATGTGAATTTATAATTACCTTGCTTTGTATTTTGGCAGGCATTTAGCACCATCTGGGATAATATATATTGATAGACATTATCTATCTGCTGTCTCCCCTACTAGAATAATAACTTCCTGAGGACAGGGATTTGCCTTTCTTGTTAACTACAACTAGAATAGTTACTGGCATTCTGTAGAGAAAGTACTCAATGAATGTTTTGAGAAGCCATATGATTAAATAAATCTGAATATGAATAAGACATGCATGCTTTATAAAATCAAACTAGTAAAGCTAACTTCCATTAACAAGCACAATGTAAAACAAGTAATAACTCCAACAGTTATATAAAGATTAAAGGGAAAGGTTTGAGACAGATTAGGTTTCACTTAGAAGATAAGCCTTAAAAAGTCACTATGCTTTCTTTTCTATGCTATCACATACAAGTCTGTTGTTGTTGTCATTAGGTGTTGCTGAGTCAGCTCCAACACACAGCAATGCTATGCACAACAGAGTGAAACACTGCTCAGTCCTCCACCATGCCCACAATTGTTTTTATGTTTACGCACATTGTTGTAGCCACTGAGTCAATCCATCTTGTTGAGGTCTTTCTCTTTTTTGCTGACCATCCACTCTAGCAATCATGATGTCCTTCTCCAAGTACTGATCTCTCCAGACAACATGTCTAAAGTATGTGAGATGCAGTCTCACTATCTTTGCCTCCAAGGAGCACTCTGATTGTACTTCTTGCAGAATAGATTGTTCTTTTGGCAGTCCATAATACATTCAATATTCTTCTCCAGCACCACGATTTAAGGCGTCACTTCTCCTGTCTTTGTTCATTGTCTAGCTTTTGCATGTATACGATGTGACTGGAGACACCATGGCTTGGGTCAGGCCCACCTTAGTCTTTAAGGTAACATCTTTAATTTAAAGAGGACCTTTGCAGCAGATTTTCCCAATGCAGTGAGTCTTGATTTCTTGACTTCTTCCATGGGTGCTGACTGTGGAGCCAAGTAAAATGAAATCCTTGATAACCTCAGTCCTTTCTCTGTCTATCATGATGTTGCTTACTGGTCCAGTTGTGAAGAATTTTGTTTTCTTGATGTTGAGGTGCAATCTATACTGAAGGCTGTGGTCTTTGATTTGCATCAGTGTTTCAAATCCTCTTCACTTCCAGTAAGCAAGTTGTATCATCTGTATAACATAGGTTGTTAATGAGTCTTCCTCCAATCCTGATGCCTTGTTCTTCTTCATATAGTCCAGCTTCTTGGATTATTTACTGTGAATACAGATTGAAAAGATACGGTGAAAATATACAACCCTTGATGTACACCTTTCTTGACTTTAAACCATGCAGTGTCCTCTTGTTCTGTTGTGATAACTGCCTCTTGATCCATATACAGATTCCTCGTGAGCACAATTAAGTGTTCTGGAATTCCCATATGACAATGTCATCCATATGATCCACACATTCAAATACCTTTGCATAGTCAGTGAAACACAGATAAACATCTAACTTGGTATTCTCTGGTTTCAGCCAAGATCCGTCTGACATCAGCAATGATATCCTTGGTTCCAAGTCCATTTCTGAATCCAGCTTGAATTTCTGGCAGGTCCCTGTCAAGGTACTATTATAGCCACTTTTGAATGATCTTGAGCAAAACTTGACTTGCATGTGATATTAATGATATTGTTCAATAATTTCCACATTCTGTTGGATCACTTTTCTTGGGAATAGGCACAAATGTGGATTTCTTCCAGTGAGTTGGCCAGGTAGTTGTCCTCCAGATTTCTTGGCATAGATAAGTGTGCACTTCCAGTGCTGCATCCATCAATTCCTGGAGTCTTGTGTTTTAGACAATACCTTCAGTGCAGCTATGACTTCTTCCTTCAGTACCATCAGTTCCTGATCATATGCTACCTCTTCAAATGGTTGAACATTGACCAGTTCTTTCTGGTATAATGACTCTGTGTGTTCCTTCCATCTTCTTTTGTTGCTATCTGAGTTATTTAGTATTTTCTCTGTAGAAGTTATCACTATTGTAATCTGAGGCTTGAATTTTTTCTTCAGTTCTTTCGTCTTGAGAAATGCAGAGCATGTTCTTCCCTTTTGGTTTTCTATTTCCAGCTCTTTGCACATGTCATTATAATACTTCGCTATGTCTTCTTGAGCCGTACTTTGAAATCTTCTGTTCAGTTCTTTTACTTTGTCATGAATTCCTTTTGCTTTAGCCACTTGACAATCAAGAGAAAGTTGTACAGTTTCTTTTTTCTTTTTTAAAAATTTTTTATTATGACTGAGTGAAAATGTACATTCCCGTATAAATTTCAATGTCCGCCTATATGCAGCTTCCACTGTTCTCCCTGCCTGGAGACAGCTTCTTCTGACATCCCATTTGGACTTTTCTCTTTCCTGTGTTTTTAATGACCTCTTGTTTTTCTCATGGATATTGTCTTTGATATCACTTCACGACTTATCTGGTCTTCAGTCATTAGTGTTCAGTGCATCAAATCTGTTCTTGAGATGGTCTGTAAACTCAGGTGGGATATGCTAAAGGCTGTACTTTGTCCTTTGTGGACTTGTTCTCACTTTCTTCAGCTTGGGAAGTAGTTATGGGGGAAAAACATTAGAAGCATGGAGAACAATAAGCATAAAGACCCTGAAATATAGATATGCCAGCAATTCGTTCAATAAGACTGTGATGGTGACGGGATGTATGAGAGAAAAGCCTGGAAAAGTAGGTACTGGCCAGATCATGAAGCCTTTGAGTTCCTTGCTTGGAAGTTTAAAATCATTCTATCTTGAGGGCAATAAAAAGTTGAAAAGGAATCATAAGCAAGGGAATGATATGTTCATAATTTTGTGTTTCAAAGATAAGCCTAAAATTAACTGAATGTATGATGTGGAAATTTGAGAGGATGACAGTGTGTTTATGAACAACAGACTAAACGTTTTGTGGAGCAGATTGGATGAAAATGAAGAATACATTCAATTCTAACCCTGTGAGTTTGATGTTCTTGTAGGCATCAAGGAGAGCTGAATAGGAGGCAATCAGAACCATAACTGTACAGAGTGAGAGATGCAATGTAATAGTGGTTGAAAGCTTATAAGTGAGATGACTAGAAAGAAGAGCTGGAGTGAGAAAGCAGGGCAGATGATCAACTGGCTAAAGGAACAGAGAATAGGAGAATCAGATTTACAATCACGTGGAATTTGATAGTTTACTATTGGTGATAGTTAAATTCGTGTGTCAGCTTGGCTAGGCCTTGGTTCTCAGTGGTTTGGCAGTTATGCAACGATGTTATTTGGCAGTTGTGCAATGGTATTGAGTCTCCATTTTATAATATACTATAGGCATAATGTTTAACAACTGGGCTGCAAACCTAAAAGTACTTAGTTCAGATCCACAAGCTGTTCCTCGGGAATCCTATGGGGTGGTTATAATACTCTGTCCTACAGGGTCATTAGGAGATAGAATTGACTTGATAACAATGGGGAAGTATGATAGTTAAGATAGCGTATAAGGGGTATAGTGTATTAAGTGTATATAGTATATTAATAGTGCACTGAGAGGTATGATAGTTAAGATTGTGTATCAACTTGGGTAAGTCATGATCTTCAGTGTTTCGGTCATAGTGTAATGCTGTGATCACTTCCTGTTGAGGTGTGACAAATGATCACCCCCCCGATGGAATCTACAGTAAGTGGGACTAGCAGCAGAAGGGTCTGCAGCGGCTCACTTCCCACTCAGCCTTCAATCCTCTGACCTCTTCTTCCTGTTCTTTCCTGACGATCTTACCAGATCTTTTACCTGTTCTTGATCCTGCAGCTGCTCCCTGTTAATCTGACCTCCAGTTCCTGGGACTGGAATTAGCAGCTAACCTATAGTCTTGCCTACTGATCATGAGAAAATGTGTCAGTCTTCGCAGCAAGCAACAGCCCTGTTCTTTGGCCTGCTGATTTTGTGTTTACCAGCCCCTGAGGCTATGTGAATCCAGAAGCCTCTTTCTTTCCCCATGTAGTTTGGAAGTTACAGTTTCTAAAAACTGCATGAGACATTTCCTTCAACTAAATCACTCTCCCTGTGCCTAGAGTATATCACAAAATGGAGAATAAACATCATATATCTATACGTGTATGTCTCTGCCTATATTTATATGCTTTGCTGATTTTGCTTCTCTAGAAAACCCAGCCTAAAACACTATCAAATCTGACAATTTGCTGTCACATGAAATCTATGACATGGAAATTTAATGGCTTTTCTAAAAGTTCCGCAGATGAGGTAGGAGCAGCAAAATGATTTTGATGGAATCTGTGTTAGTCACTATACAAATTCCATGAAATACACTACATTAAAAACATATATATCCTAAGTCTAGTAGTTTAAAACAACAGTAAACATTTATTACCTCTAAGTTTCTGTGAGTCAGAGGTTGAGGAAAGGTCGTAGCTGTGCGCTTCTGGCTTGGATTCTTGATCAAGTCACAGACTAGTTTTGGCTAAGGCTACAATCATCATAGGGCTCATTGAAGTTAGGTGGTTCCACTTCCAGAGAGACTGGCTCTTATGTCTGGCAAGCGGCAGGAGACACCATGTCCTCAACATGTATCTGCACGCATGAACCTCTCCACAGGGCTGTTTTAGTGTCCTCACACCACGGAAACTGGATTTCTCAAAACTAGAGATCCAAAGGGTAGCAAGTCAAAACTGTAATGTATTGTAGCTTGGTCATAGAAGTCCCATAGCAGTCCTTCTGTCATCTCCTGGTAGGCATGCAGTTCATTCCTATGGCATTGTGGATGGCGCTGACCAACCTGCACACCAGAAGGCAAAAGCACTGGCAGCCGTCTTGGAGGCTGTCTGTCATGCAGGAGTAGTGGGGACTTTGTGACAGAACTGCCTAATGGCTGAACAGGTGGCTTCATGAGACAGCAATTTCCTGGTTCCTGGAGGTGTGTAAACAAAGCCTGGAATGAAACTAGACAAAATGAGGAAGGAGAGATTAAGGACAGCACTGGGGATGATTTGAAGGGACAAGATTCCTCCCTTCAACACCGTTCTCTTATGAATATTTAAACTGACTTTGAGAAAGGGAAAAGATTAAAAGGAGAATTAAGGGAACTGAAAACACCCAAACAGTTTTCATTTTTATGGTAAAAATATTTGATAAGTTATTTGAGGGTTGCATTTATTAAGTGAGCCTAGAGGTGAGGGCAAACCAGAGCAATCCCCCAGATGAGATGATTGGCAGTATACCTGCGAGAATGTAGCAAGAAGTTAAACACTGAGAATTGTTTAATTAGCCTAACTTCATTCAAGACCTCTCAGCCTAATTTTCATTGTTTGTATTACACACCATAACATCGTTCAGTATCAGCCCATCTTTTTGCAGCATCAAGCCCCAAGACTCCGAAACAGTGCTTTGGATAACCTACTAGGCATTACATTCTCTAAAGAAACCAATTATATATGAAATTAATAATTAAAAATTATAAATAGAAAGAACAAGAAAACATGTATACACCATGTCCTGCGGGTAGATTTTTGCATGGTGTGCAGGGAATTAGGTGCAAAAAAATCCATTTATGTTAATGGGCATTGCATGTCTAATTTCTCATGCACCACGCTGCTGATTTCCCCTTTGTGTCTTTCTCAGTACATGGGACTGGTAAAGAGGGGAATAGAAGTGAATGATTTATTTGATGATCTGTCAATCATAACAGCAACCGGAGAAATTCCAAAGCTGTTTTTAACCTCTATAGAAACAGTTAGTTAGACCATATGCTTTTTTCTTCCTGCCAGATGCTGTCATTCATCAATTTCCTATTAAGAAAATGGTATTCTACAAAAACCACTGAGGTTTCTCTCTCTCTCGTTCTCTTTTTTTTCATTTGTAATAGATATCCCACAAAATCAGATTGTGAATATATTCTGCAGCTTCTGCAAAATAACTTCTGACACTTAATCATCTGCATATTAATTTTGACTGACCTTTGGTGATATTCCTTCTGTGTGGTCAGCACATCACGCAAAAGAATTATTTTGCAATTATCTTTTTCTGATTTTAAGCCTAAAAGTTCAATATATCTGTTTTTGACTATCTGATCCATAAAACCAAAAAACAAACAAACAAAAAACCATAGAAATTAAGTGACTGTTAACGAAACATCCCTTAGAGAATACAGAGATAATAAAATGTTTGAGAATTAAAGTAAGCAGCCTGAGCTGAATGTTGATTACCCAAAAATGTCAAAGCAAGTGAATAAAAAACAATATATGTACATATCTATAAAAACCAAAACCAAACTCACTGTCATCGAGTCGGGTCTGACTCCTAGTGACCCTAGAGGTCAGAGTAGAACTGCTGCATAGAGTTTCCAAGGAGGGCCTGGCAGACTTGAACTGTAGACCTTTTGTTTGGCAGACGTAGCACTTAATGCACTAAACCACCAGGCTTTTCCTATATATATATATATGTGTGTGTGTGTGTATTTCTGCCCCCTTTCTTTCCCTTCCACCTAGTAGAAAGATCATTTTGTTTAGAGTTGAGAAATTACTTGAGTGCTATAAAATCCTGCGTGGAAGATTTTGTCTCATTTTTTTTTTTTTATTGCCAAGGATGAAAAAAATCTAGAAAACCTAAAGGCTCCTTTTCTTAGGGACCATAAAAGCCTTTTGTGCTATACATAGCTGCAGCATGTCTTCAGGGTTTGGCACACTGCTCTTGCAACAATTGTTATTTTGGTTTAAAATTTTAGTGCTCTAGAAAGTTGGAATATATTGACACTTGCTATCATCTCGAACACAGATTTTCTTAAAGTTTTCTGATGATAACACCAGGTGGCTTCAGATGTTTACTTGTCACGCCATAATCAACTAATGTGTAAGTTTAAGGAAGGAGAATAGCATTGCATAACTTTCCATCTGCAAGATTTTGCATCGCCTTATTAATAGGAACTGACTCTTCGACAAACCCTGCAAGTAAGTTATAGAACTGAGAAGTGCTCTGGAAGGCAGGGCGAATTTCTCTCAACAGTTAAGCATGAATCAAAATTCTGAATATTCTTTGGCTGTCAGCCAGCAGGAATCATGCGGGGCTTGCTTATTGTTTAAGATTTTAGTAGAAAGCCACTCACCAAAGAGGGAGAAAAAGAATCTATAACTTTACAGCTGTCAAAGTTTGTTGTATCCACTTCAGCCTAATAGTCTCAAGTCTAATTTTTTGTAAAGGTCACAAGAGAGCTAAAATATAGTTTTCAACATTTTAATTTTCCTCTTTCTTCCCCCACTGTTCCCTCCCCTCCCCCCTCTGCTAGGACAGCTCTACTCATGAAGGTCAGGGGAATGATAACACTGAGAGAGCTCTGTCTTTTTATCCATACACTAGGTAGAGAGTGCATAGAACCATAAACGGGAGCCTCTGTCACCCACCATTGCTATTGACCCTTGCTCTGAAGTGAAGATGGTACCTTCTCCAGGGATAATAAATGATGCACTTTGCAGGTAGACAGAAGCTTGGAGCTTGTTAAGGCAGACACTGCCAATTTTCCTGAATGATCTCTTGTGATTTGTTTTCTCAAATGAACAGACTTTTTGTGAGTATGCCACTGAACTCCCTTTGTTTAGGAATTTGTCTTTAACAAAAAGCAGCTGTGCTAGACTTGAGATGATTAATACTTTATCTACTAACACTGGTTTCTATTTGGCTATTTGCTAGAAAACATGTGTTTATCCTGGCAAAATGTTGGTGTCATGCTTCAATACCCAAACAGGTTTTTGGTGGCTTGATCAAGTTAACCAGTTTTAAAAATTAATTAATTGTGGTCATCATGGCTTAAACTTTAACAACCAACCAAAGTTATAGTTTTATGAAGTAATCAGAAAAGGAGCCAGTTGTGTGTGTGTGTGCGTGTGTGTGTGTGTGTAGTCATTAAGTCTCCTTTTTTCCTAACCCAGGCTCATACGGGAACATGGTAAAAGTAAGGATGGATGAGAGCACAGAGAGGGACAGCACCTTAAGCCTGATCACGGTTTTACAGGGCTCATGAGAGCAGAAAGTAGAGACAGGCCCAGCGGAAGAACCATTCAGCCTGAAGCTCACCTTCTGAAGGATACAAATTGTCAAGGTTGATGCTGTATTCAAATGTAGCTGTACAAATATAGCTTAAATAAGCTATTAAAACTCAACCATTGATTATTAAAAATTATTTCTCCGTTTCTCTATATTTTTAACGTATAGATGCCTTAAAAATAAAATAATATTAATAATGATAAAAAAATCTCTTGTCTTCCTGTCAGAACTGACTAGATGGCAACAGGTTTGTCTTCCTGAGACCTCAAAAAAAAAAAAAAAAGCAATCTTTTGAGATGTTATAAAACAAATCTAGAACAACCTGCTGTTTTAATCTTCTGGGGCTGATTTAACAAAATACCACTAAGCAGGTGGCTTCAAAGAATAGAAATTTATTTTCTTACACTCTGAAGTCTAGATGTCAAATTGAAAGTATCAGCAAGGCTGTGCATTCTCTCTGTCACCTCTGAGGAAAGATTCTTCTTTTCTACCTTGTGACAGTCCTAGGTATTTCTTGGCCTTATATGGTTTATAGACAAATCTTAACATTGTGTCTTCCCCTGTTTGTGACTCCGTTTCCCTATCTGTTTACTCTTTTTATATCATTCAGACAGGATTCAACCCTACTCTGATATTCCAAGATGATCTCAGTAATTTAACTGATAATAAAAGAAAAATCCTGTTTCCACAAGGTCACCTTCACAGGTAGAGGGTTAGGACTTCAGCATATCTCTTGGGGGATATCTTAGTCATCTAGTGATAATATCACAAAAATACCACAAGTGGTTGACTTTAGCAAAGATAAATTTATCCCATTACAATCAAGTAGGATAAAAGTTGAAATTCAGGGCATCAGCTCCAGGGGAACTCTTTCTCTATTGGCTCTGGAAGAAGGTTCCTGCTGTCTACCTTTCCCTGGACTGAGAAATCCTGAGGTGCAGGAAACCTGGGTCCAAAAAATATACTCTGCTCCCAACACTGCTTATTTTCTGATAGTGTGAGGTCTCCAACTTTCTGCTTAAGTCCTTTTCCTTTATACTCCAAGAGATTGCCTCAAGAAAAAAATACCCTCTTATAGACTGGGTCCTGCTTTCTTAACACAGCCACCACACATCCTCCCTCATTAGCGTCACAGAGGCAGGATTTACAACATGTAGGAGCATCATACAATACCAAGAGTCATAGCCTAGCCAAACTGATACACAAATTTTGGGAAGACACAATTCAATCTTTGACAAGGGGGTACCACTCAGTCCATCACACCTGCCAAGGTTATATTTCTCAGAGGCCCCACTTGAATATCAAAAGTCAGAACGTGTGCATCTGCCCTGTTAGCCACTGTGCTTCATCTGAATTCTGTCCCAGGAAAGGAGGCGCCAAGTCTTAAGAGCGATTGTTAATCCTCAACTTAGAATGCTGTATTCAAGGCTTCATTTATTATGTTTTTTGCTTCTTTCTCCTCCCTGGATCTTACAAGTCTGCCATCTCGTACTCGTTTTTATTAATTCAAAATATATTTAATTTTGTCTGAATTGAAATCTTGATGCAACATCCAGGCCCTCACTACCTTGTACCTGGAGTACCTTTAACCAAAGTTTACATTTTCCTGGAGGGACCCCACAAAGCCCTTCTTTTGCCCATTTAAACGCCCCTTTCCTGAAAGGAGCTGCAGGATAACCAGCGTATTAAAGAAAATATCAGGGGCAGAGGTCTTTTTCTATTTAAAGTATTTTGAGGATCAGACGAGTATGGAGACCATACAGCAAAGACACATAGAACATACTATGTGAAAATAAGACGTGGGGCAGGAGGAGAGTTTTTTGTTTTTTCGATTCGATCCGGGGATGCAGTGAAGTGCTGGTCCTGTTGCAGATCCATGTGGAATGTAAGGATCAAAAGCAACATAAGCTTGCAGAGCGTCCAGCCCGCAAGGCAGGCAACTGGTAAGGTGTGTGATATGGTCTAGCGACGGGAGGCTCCCAAGGTCCCCACGCAGCTGCAAACGCAGCTTAAAGGAAGTGCCATCACAACCTATAACGAGCTGGTGATGGTTTAGTGAACTGTGGCTAATCGGGTCCAGTGGCTCGGGAGGGCATCAGGGTTACACTGGGCAATATTTTAAAGTTTGGTGTTTAGTCCCCTGTGTGTGTCATTTAAAAAGCCCACAAGCTTCTCAAGAAACTTTTTACTAACCAACAAAAGGCGTTGAGCCTTGTCCTGCCTTAGGCAAGTGCATGAACAGAGAAAAGTTAGTCCATTTTATGGTCCCTGTGATCTTATTTCTGCAACCTCCCTAAGATTTGGAGAAGGAAGACGACAAAGGAGGGTTAGGAAGCGAAAGGAACAACCAGTCAGTGTAGCACGCATACAGCCCCGGAAATCTAAGGGCATCACAGACCTGCTTGTTCTTCTGTCTTCTTTTGCTCTCTCTGGGAGTTTGTCAAGTATTTCTCTACTTCCCCCATTCCCTTTAGGAATTTGGAGTCAGGTTCATAATCCCCAAGCTTCTCGCCAAGATATATGCCAGACCTGTACATCTAATGTCCCTTCCTCTAGTGACCCCCTTTCCTCTGGTGACTCCCTTCTTTCTGACAACCAAAAATAGAATAAAGGAAGTAAATGCTTGAAATCCTCAAAAAAGAGAGAATGAATCAAAGTTTTGGAATGAGTTGACAGATCATCTCCTACCCTGATCCCTTTCCCGAGACTCTTGCAACCGCTTACCAGCACTGATTAGGTTGGGACGCTCCTTCTGAGCATAGGTGTCGGGAATCCTGGTGCATAACTCCATTGCGGAGCCGGTCCGCATGCTATCAGATTCAGGACTGCTCCACTTCATTCATTCCAGGGTCTGACCGATTCAGGACTGTTCCACCTGTAAAACAAAAAGCTCTCCTCCGGCCCCACGTTGGGCGCCAAATGTCGGAGTCTGAGAGTTCTCCGATGAACATGGGCGGAGGAGAGACCTCGCCAACTACTAAAGAAAAGACATGAGACAGGAAAGATTTTGGGATCAGGGGGCTAACGGCATTCTCCAGCCAAGAGCCCAGAGCAAAGGTTTATTAGAGTATTTATACCCTTTTGGTAACTTAGAGTATAAGGAAATAAAACATACAGTAACTAAGTTGTTTACAGTTTTGGTCATACATTGTTTCACATGTTCAGGCCAAGGGCTTGGAAGTATTCCCAGACTGTCTCTAGGTGACAATACACAAACATCACAGGAGGTTACACAGAGTTGAAGTAACGGTTCAGCATCCAAGATGGCTTCACTTATGTCAAGAATGTTTAACATGACTTCCCTCATTAGAGACACAAGGAGAAGGTAGTCTCTGGGTGGCCTCCTTCCCTAATTGAAGACTTGGCTACACGTAAATACTTGCCCTTGACCTAGAAGCTGGCGTCATGGTGACCTAAGGCACAGGAGGATGTGCTAAGCAGGCCTGTGAAAACGTACTGTAAAAACGTAACACATCTTGGAGCATCAGTCGTATTCAATGACAGAAAGTACTGAGAACAATATTTCAGGTTAAAAAAAGACAACTTTTTCAAAAGAATGTTTTAATCCTAAGATTTCTATTACCAGGGCCTCACAATCCAGGAGGATGATTTCTTTGACAAAGTTCACATCCATTCTGCATGACAACAATCAATCTCAAATGCTTGCCATACAATAAAACTTCAATGAAGATTTGTTGGATTAATAAACCACTCTAAGGAACTGATCTGATTCTGCTGGTCATAAGCCAAGCAACTTATCCAGAGCTTCTCATTTTTTACTGAGGTCCCACTGCTTTTCCTAACATCTAAATTCTCCTTCTAAGTGCATTTCCTGCCTGAGCACTTAACTGCTATCTGGCTGCCCAATCTAAGCAAGAAGGAGGTGCTTTAACTCAGAGTAATTCCTTTCTACCCAGAATGCGAACATACAACACTGAGGTGAGTCTAACAGTAGCAATTACCATGGAGAACTACCAGGTGAGAATGATGTAATTATTAACCATTTGCTCCATGGTAGTGTTTCCACTGAGAACTCAGAATACAAACAAAATAAGGAACACACGATCTTCTTTAAATGATTCTCCACCACCACCTCTCATTCGTTGTTCTCCTCCTTCTCTTCCTACTCTTTTGGTTTTTTCTTCCTTCTCTCACTAGTCTCAATCTTCCTTTTATTTCAGCATAAAAATTCCTAAGGCCTGTGGTCAATTTATTTGTTCATTTAGTAGCTTCTTAGGTTATCAGATCTGTACGTTGTGTTATTCCTAACTCCTAATGTTAATTCACACTACTTACCCAATCCTCTTTGCTTACCCAAACACAAATTGTCTTAGTTATCTAGTGCTGCTATAACAGAAATACCACTAGTGGATAGATTTAACAAAGAGAAGTTTGTTCTCTAACAGACCAACAGGCTAGAAGTCCATATTCAGTGTGGCAGCTCCACGAGAAGGCTTTCTCTCTCTGTTGGCTCTGGATTAAGGTTTTTGTCATCAATTATCCCTTTGTCTGGGAGCATCTCAGTGAGGAATCTCAAGTCCAAAGGACAAACTGCTCCTGGCTTTTGTTGGTGCTATGAGGCCCCATATCTTTCTGCTGCCTTACCTCTTTTATATGTCAAATGAGACTGGCTTAAAACACTATTTAATCTTGTAGATCTCATCAATATAATAGCCACTAAGCTATCATATTACAGTGATAAGATTTACAACATATAGGGAAATCACATCAGATGGCAAAATGGTAGACAATCATCTAGTACTGGGAACCATGACGTAGACAAGTTGACAGATATTTTGGGGGGACACAATTTAATCCATGACACAAACCAAAGAGCATTAGCTAAGGGTCTACTGCATGTATCCCTCATTATTTATAGTAGAAAAAAAGCTACTATAAACCAGAGGCACCTAAACTAAGTGGCTCTAATGATATAGTAGTTTTATTTCTCTTTCCTGTAACGATCTACAAATGTGTGGTTGGTTCAGGAAGTTTTGGCTCAGAAAGGTCACTCTCTCAAGGATCTAACTTACTTCCATCTTGCTGTTTCACCATCCTCTGGGGTTTTGTCTTCTCTGTGATCAAAGAGCTCACTAGCGCCATGTTCACACTGTCTTTTGGATGAAGAAAGAGGACATGAAGAGCAAACAACCATCTTTAAAAACTTGATTCAGAAGTTGCACACATCACTTCTGCTCACTTCCCTGTGGCAAACACAGCGATATGGCCAGACCTAACTTTAAGAGAACTATAATGTTTAACTAGGAGTTTACATTCTATAGAGAAATACTGGATCTAAGGAAGAAGAGGTAGTATGTGCCCAACACCCGCCCTTCTTGACAATCCCAGTCTGGTCTCAACTCCATAAAGAATTCTCCCTGACGACTTCAGCAATTATTCATACCCTTCATTTGGCACTTCCGTAGACTGTATCTAATTATCAATTAAAATATGTATCTTAATTCTTAACCTTAAATTAATTTAAAAAAATAGGATAAAAAAGCAGTGCCATTGATTCTGACTCATAGTGACCCCATAGGACAGAGTATAACTGTTCCCTAGAGTTTCCAAGGAGCACGTGGTGGTTTTGCACTGCTGACCTTCTGGTTAGCAGCTGTAGCACTTACCTACTATGCAACTAGGATTTCTGTGTATTTTATATATTTCATAAAGATCAGCACACAGTAAGCAATAAATATTTCCTGGCTCAAACAATATGTTGGAATAGTATGATGAAACTACAACTCCTATCCTTAACCACATTTTGCAGTACTCAGTATGATTCATACTTGAATGTCTTCATTAATATTCAAGAGAGGGAACTGTTATCTTAAAGCAAACTAAACCTTTCTATCTTCAAAAGAAGAGGTAATAAACTATGGAGCCTACTAAGAGCGAGTGTCTTTGAAGTGAGTATATAAGCAAAGGAAATTAATCATCCCCATTAACTGTTTTTGAAAGGCTTAAAGAAAGCATTGTATTTCTAGAAAAGAATCATTCACTTAGGGGAATGATAGAGAGATAGGCTAAGAGAACCATAGAGGTCAATGGCTTATGCAGCTGGCTCTGAATTCTGGGAATTAAGAAGATATGACCCAGAGGACTTAGAAGCTGAGAAACTGAAGGTTCACTGCACAGGAAATAAAGACTATAGTTCTGGAAGTTATATGCCTCATCACTGTGAATGACGACAGCTGGGTCATGTACTAAGAGGTGCTTATTTTTTCAGAATCCAGTCAGTTTTTCTCTATACACTTAAAACTTTTCACACTCAGCTTTACTCAGTTTTCTCTATTGTGCTGGTAGTGCACATGCAACAACCCTATTCTCTAGTGGCTGTAATGGTCACTGTACCTGAAGAGCAAATATGGGTTCTAACCTAAAAGACCAAGACCTTTATCTCTGACAGAGGGAAGCATCTTTTACCAAAGCAGAATAAATCAGAAAAGCAATTTCTGTGCTGCTGTTGTTGATTTACAGTGACTCATTAACCAGTACATGGAGATTGCATTTAAAGAATAGACTTAAAGTCTATCACCTAGTAGATGGTAAAGTAACTGCTACTGCCACATCCTCCTTTTTGTGGTTTGATGAGCTTCTCAGAAAATAGGGAAGCAGGAAGCACCAACACCTCTCTCTGTTTACTCCTTTGTGGGGGAAAGTCCAGTAGATGAGAGCTGGAGTTCTGGAGTCAAACTGATAGAGTTCTGTCTTTAGTTTCCCAACTCTGTAACTGCGTGATCTAGGTAACTCCCTTAATCACTTTAAATCTCAGTTCCCTCCTCTCTAAAGTGGGAATAACGGTGCCTACCTTCAAGTTACTCCCTGAATAACAATGACTATCATCTCTTTGGAATCCATGTCATAGACTCTCTGCTTTCATTTTTGCTACACACCACTCACCCTGGCACTATTGAGCAGGTAGGAGGATCTTTTGAAATGATAAATAGGATCATGTCACTTACCTGTGTAGGATGACCTGATGATTTCCTACTTCTTCAGAATAAACTCTAATACCTACCCAAGTATACAAGACTGTAGAAGACCCTGACCTATTCCGTTATGTTCTTCCCTAACCCAGCTCCAACAAGCTGGCTTTGCTTTTATTTTCTAACACGCTAACCACGTTCTATCCACAGGGCCTTTGTGCCTGCTTGTTACCCCACCTGAAATCCTCTGACCTCTTCTTCCAGGGCTGGCTCCTCCTTACCTTCTAATCTCAGCTCAGATGTCACCAGAGAGAGGCCCTTCCCTGACCATCGACCTAAATAGTTGCCTCACAGCCACCATCCACACCATCACCCAGTTTAATTTCACATAACACATATATTCCGATTTTAAATTACCCACCTCACTTATTTGTCTGCTTATCTTCTGACTCCTCCAGTTGGACGGTGGGCAAGGATTCTCCTGACTTATTCATCCCTATTTCTCTGACATTTAAAAGGGTTTCTGAAACATAATAGACATTCAATAAATATTTAAGGAAGGAATGAGTAATAGATGAACTGACATCTCGTAATTTGTACTACAAATTAATTGAAATAAATGTGGAAAAGCATTTATAACAGTGTTAGACACACAAGTGCTTGAAAAAAAACTAGCTGTTATTACTCACTTTCCATCTACTTAGATCCCACAGCAGATGACTTGATAGTCCACCATTCTTTCCAATTCTGAAAATATTCATTCCACAGTCTTAAGGGTTCGCAAATGAAACATAGTTTAAAGAATTCTGGTTCATTACAGGAATTAAATAGCAGTGATAAGCACTGATGTCTATCAAATTTGTTGTGTGTACTTTTTTGTGTCTGTAGAATTCACAGTTGTTGAGAATGCAGGAGGGTACAGAACAGGTTAGCCACAGGTGCTCATCCAAACTGTTGACACTTGCATTGTCTGTCTCTATGGGCTCTGTAAATGCACATAATTTCTCCAGTCTTCATCATGTTCCCCTTTAGGGTTGTTGAAAGGATTAAGTTAAAACAGCTTTACATTGAGTGTCAGTGGCACACAGTAGGCATACAAACCTAAGGCTATTATTATACTAAATGATGCTGTTCATGTGTTTAACCAAGCTGCCAACTTCCAGGTATTGCTATTGTTCCACATACCTTTGTGGCTAACAACAGCTTCAAGGTCATGCACCCCAGAGTATGTGCTGGATGGCCTTAAGTGAAGGTGGAAAGGCTCTTTTTCTTTCTTTGTTTATTTTTTTTCCCTCAGTCAAAGGATAATAGTCACCTTTGACAGTCTCCCTGAATGTCGGCCATTCCAAAATGGTAAAGAATGAGATTTTTATCCTGAATCAGACAGAGTCACTGCGGTCCAACATTACGGTTGACCAGGTTTCTAAACTGTGAGAAATAGAGATGTTGCTATTTTTAGTTCTGAGAACTGTACCACTGACTGTAAGGGGAGGATAGTAATTGAGAAAATGCATAAAATGAAATAATCACTTCTTTAGGACTCCTTTGTGCACAATTTACTATAGGCTTAAACTTGACTCAATGGTGTAGAATATGCTGAATGGGGATTAAGATTTAACATCTTCTTAAACCATGTTGTAGAGAGCATGGATTTATTTTAAATGATATTCTCAGTAGGAGTCATGGTGCCTGGGAATATTTTAAGACCAGGTTTATACTGTGGGAGCAAGTTCAGAGTTCAGAATATTATTTACACAATTCAGATTTGTTTGTCAGCCAGTGCTGCTCCAACAAAAATGCCACAAGTGAATGGCTTTAAAAAGAAAAAAAAATATTTGTTACAGTCCAGTAAGCTAAAAGTTCAAATTCAGGGTGTCAGCTCCGGGGGAAGGTTTTCTCTGCTGGCACTGGAGGAACCTCCTTGTTGTCAGTCTGCCCCTGGACTAGAAGCTTCAGAGGCGCGGGGAACTCAGTCCTCTACAAAGAACGTGCTCAGCGCTTGGCACTGCGTTCTTTCTGAGGTCCCCAAGTGTTTCTGCTTGCTCCTCTTCTTTATATCTCAAGAGACCATCTCAAGGTACAAAACAAACTTAACGCGTTGAATCTTGCTCTACCGACCCAACTGCCACCCATCCACCCTCATTAACATCATAGAGGCAGGGACTGCAACATGTAAGAATATCATACAATACCAGGAATTATTACAAAATGCTACAGATCTTTTAGGGTACACAACTCAATCTACGACAAGGTAAAAAAAAAAAAAAAAAAATCAAACCCAGTGTCATCAAGTCAATTCCAACTCATAGCGATCCTATAGGGTAGAATAGAACTGATCCACAGGGTTCCCAAGGAGCACCTAGCAGACACAGCTCTGAACCACTACATCACCAGGGTTTCCATGACAAGATTAAACAAAATAAAATGAAATAAGACATAATCTTGAGAAAAATAGCATGGATATTATGTTTAAGGACCCATAGGAAAATTTAGGTTCTATGTATAGAAGTCAGGAATATCCATCCATCACTTATTTAGATGAATTTATTGCAGGGCAAGACAAAATAAGACATGGAGGACACATGGAGATTGTGACTGAGAAAAGCAGGTTGAAAATTAAACAGAAATTTCAAAAAAAAGTAGACAGTAGAAAGTATCTATTACATAAGTACCACTTATGATAACTCACAACATTCATAAAACAGATATCGCTGTGTCTTCTTACTACAGGGCTCTGTGAGGTTTAGTGGGGCTACAGTGATAAAAGATATGTTCCAACTGGAAACAGATGAATTAGTTATTTACGCTGTGAAAACTGTGTGAAGTTCTACATGAAGGAAAATGAGGAGTACTGCGAGAACTACAGACAGACATGCAGTTGATTAACTGCTTTGCTCCTCTTCTGTCAGTCATAAGACAGTGCTGTTGTTAGTTGCTTGAGACCCCAAGTACTTCAGAAGGAAATGTTGCCTATGACAGGCTAGGAAAAAAATGCCTGGCAATCTACTCCTAAAAGTCAGTCAAGGAAAAGCCAATAGATCACAACAGAATATTGTTTGTTATATAGCATTGGAAACCCGAGTGGCCTAGCAGTTAAATGCTATCTACTAAACAAAGGGTCAGCAGTTCAAATCGGCCAGATCCTCTACCAACTGGTACGGCATGTAAGAGTTGCAGCCACTAGGGGGCTCATGACTTCCAGGGCTACAAAAACAAAGACAAAACCAAAAAACCACTGTCTGCAGATAGATGCTGACTCATAGTGACCCTAGTGCTATTACCAGGAAGAAAAAACACTGCTGTCGAGTCAATTTTGACTTATAGTGACTGTACAGGACAGAGGAGAACTGCCACAAAGAGTTTCCAAGGAGATCCTGGCATATTTCAACTGCTGACTGTTTGATTAGTAGACAGCACTTAACTGCTGGGCCACTAGGGTTTCCAGTCCTGTATATAGAACAGTACTTTGTTGTGATCTATTGGCTTTTCCTGGACTGACTTTTGGGACTAGATTGCCAGGTATTTTTTTCCTAGATCTGCTGAAACCTGTCCTCCATGGTTGACCCTGCTGGCACAGCTTCCAATATCACAGCCATACCATACCAAAGCCACCACAGTAGAACCAACTGACAGGAAAAAAAAAAAAAAAAAAGCTAAAAACCAAACCTGCTGCCTTCAGGCTGATTCTGACTCAGAGTGCCATATCTGACAGAGAACTGCTGCATAGAGTTTCCAAGGGGCACCTGGGGGATGGACACTGCTGGCCTTTTGGTTAGCAGTTGCACTTAGCAACTACACCACCACAGTTTCCATAGACAGAAGAGCAGTGAGATAAGATAGCAGTGTCATCCGAATCAGAAGCATAAGTTCTTCAGACAGAAAAAAAGGAAATATTAGTGATGACTGGTTCATACAAGACAACCTATTTCCTACCCACTCACTACGTTCAGTCCTGTATTTTGCATAAGAAAAGAGGCATCTACCCTAAGCTAATTTTTTTTCTCTTGATGCCAAAATTGATAAGCTTTTTCTTCTTCCTCTTTTATTTTTTTCATAAAAATTTATGGTTAATACAATTAGACACACATTTTTTAAAAGATGTCTATTCTGTAGCACCTACATATCTAAGAATTATCCATCTATTCAATTTTAAATTTATCCTTTTTTTAGTTCTCCCCAAATTGAGTCTTTTCTTAGGTAGGCAATTAAATGATGGTTCAGAAGTGGCATTCAAAACCCATTGTACTTTTTCAAAATAGAATTCATCATTCCCTCAGCTAATGTGTTTGAGACACTGAAATTTTAAAAGACAGTCTTAGTGGTTGTACATGACACCAAAAACAGGCAGAAGCTGAAATCCTAAAAGGTTGTGTGTTACCATGTTATCAAATGCTCTTTTCCCTTCTGGGTACTATTACTTACATTGTGCAAATATGTTATGCAAAATAATCTTAAAACTGATTCTACATCTTTGCCTCAGGTTCATACAATATTCATGGAGAGTTTCACAAAAAAAGGAAATTAATTTAGTATAAAAAAATCAAGCATGTTAAAACGCCCATGTATATCAATGCAACAACACTCCAAATGGAGGCTCAGGAAAAGCTAGGAGGAGCTCAAATCAGAATTTCAAACATCTTATTTAATTATCTGTTCATAGATATCTTATTTTTATGTTTCTAGCATTTGGAAAGAATATGAAAACTTGCAGGTGGGAAATTCTGCCTCTTGCTGGCTTGATAGACTTTGATAAGCCACTCTAGTCTGTGGAGATCATTTCCCTGAGTCGAACTGACTCACTGGCAACAAATTTGGTTTCTTTGGTTTAGTCATTTAAAGGATGCACTTTATGCTAACGTAAGCTATTTTTACAAGACTTTTTTTTAAAGATGAAATTGTATTGAATGGTAAGAGTGTTATGAAAATTGAGAAAGTGCTGTATGAATCTAACTTATTGAATTTATCATTAGTCAACTTCTTTGACCTATAGATAGAGCTCTGGAGAATTTGATAAGCCTATCTATGTTATTACATTTAGAAGCAAAAGCAAGTCATAGAAAATCTTGGCCTTTCTGCATATGTAAAGTGTATAATTTTTTCATACAGCTGGGCCAAAGAGATGAATGAGTATTTCTCATTTGCAGCAATACAGTAAATTTTCTAAAGTTTCTTCAACTTTAGGAGTTTTCTGTCTATAATTTATCATACCGGTATACAGTAGGTCCATGAATCTTCCCTAATATTTGAGACTTGTAAGTATTATATTTCCAGTGTTGTAATTATATGTCTTGGAAAGGATTAGATGATTGTGAATCACCTTATATAAGCAAATTTTTAGATGAGTTTTCATTGTGTATTTTATCTTATAATCTTAAAATACAAAATTACATAAGATACCTCATCTTTTCAAAAGAGATTTTTTATTATTAATCCTTCTTCCAAATCGTAAAGTGAAAGTTTTTTTTTTTCATTTTCAGCTAAAGCTGCTTTGCTCTTTGACTTTCATGATTTACAAGTTAGTTT
Organism: Heterohyrax brucei; assembly: GCA_028571685.1. Taxonomy (NCBI): domain Eukaryota; kingdom Metazoa; phylum Chordata; class Mammalia; order Hyracoidea; family Procaviidae; genus Heterohyrax; species Heterohyrax brucei. The sequence continues at coordinate 187,804,789 of CM053141.1, forward strand.
ATACTTGTGTGTATGTGTAGACATGTATATATATGTGTGTATATATGTGTATATACGTATGCATGTAGGGATATATATATATATATATATATATATATACATATGTATATAAAGCCAGAGAACTTGCATTCTTTATTCAAGGTATTATATAGTGTCATTAAGTGATCATTCCACAGGGAAGTCTTATAGTCTCTGTAGATTATTTCACATGACCTGATTTCATACTAATGGCATACTTGCCCTTTGGTAATTAGATATATTTTGGTTTGAAAGCAAAATTGTCACTAAATAAGTAAACATTACTAATAAACCACCATTTATTTTTATCAGCTTTCTTGTGTTAGCTAATGACTTTGTGCAGTTACTTCACAGGACTGTTTTTTTCTAACCTATGTTAACAGTAAGATAAAGCAAATTTAAATCACATGATGGGGTTGTGGGGGCTTTATATGGGGAAAGTTAAACATTTGGATTGTCCACAGACTGCCAGAAACTATGTTACAAAATTAATCATCCATAAAAGTTGTTTTCTTGAAGACCAGTTTTTTCAGATTTGTGTATATTATTACTTGCTACACTTGTGTATATAATTTAACAGTTGTGTGATTCACTATCCCATGGAAATGCAGTAATCCTTATGCCCCAGGTGCCAGAATACCTAATTGAAATGCACTACAAGGAAAAGTCAAGTTTATTACCCTTGCCTACAACTTTCAGTGTGACATTTTGCTTTATGGTATTTGGAATCTTTCACCTCCCAAGAACAATGAACTTCAAAAACATAATACAAGTGGGAAAATTACCTTAAAAATGTAATTTTAGAAAGGATTCTTTGAAAATACTGTTAAATAAGAAAGTTTGGTGAAAAGATGAAACTAATATTCCATTCATCTTCTATTGATTCATATTTAAACCCAATGTAAAGTTCAGGTGTTTAGGGGAAAGAGGAAAAAAAAAAAAAAAAAAGCTGTTTGAATGTAATAAGTCAGAACGACTTCTCAGAGATCAACTCCGGTACTGTCGAAAAGTGTTTGCTTGTGTAGTTTGTGACTTTTTGTTGTTTGTTGTTTTTCTCTTGGTAAAACATATTTTCAAAAAAAATAGCACAATTATTAAATCCATAGTTTATGCAGAGGTTTCCATTTTCATTTAATATGGGAAGTTATCACATCACAAAGAGTATAGCTTTGAAAACACTGTGGAGGCAATTGTATCCTGCCCTATAGGAACTGACTAGATAACAATGTTATTTTTTTCTTTTCTTTTCTTTTTTAATACTTTGTGAGGTCTCAACTATATGCTGAGTACCATACTAAGTATTACATATACTACAGCATTTCACCCTTGCAACAATATTGGGGAGTGAATATATTTATTACCTCATTTTACAGAAAATGAAATTGAAGTTTACACTATATACTGCTTTAGCATGGACTTTCTCCCATTTCCTCCAATTTGTACCCCCAAATAAATGTATTAGAAACCACAATATTTAACCTAAGTAAAAACAGCCAGTTCTGTATGCAGGGACTGCTCTAAAACTCCCACACTCCTGGAGGACCCATCCACACCCTCTAAAATGCCCAATCAACTCTCTCTTACTCCTTTCCCATATTCAAGTCATAGAGCCTGTCATGGATTGAATTGCATCTCCCCCAAAAATATGTGTAATAATTTGGCTTGGCCGGGATTCCCTGTATTCTATGATTGCCCTCCATTTTGTGATTTTCTGATGCTGTAAATCCTAATCTCTACCTGTGATTAACAAAGTAGATTACATTAGAGAGGATAAGGGTGGACTGTAAATCTCTTCATAAGATCACCTCACTGCTTCACAGTAAAGGGAGTTTCCCTGGAGTATGGATTGAACCACCACCCTTTATCCTTTCATCCTACGAGAGACAAAAAAAAGGGAAGCAAGCAAAGAATTGGGAACCTCCCACAGTCTAGAAAGCAACACAGGGAGTAGCGCACCCTTCAGACCTGAGGTTCCCATACCAAGGTGCTCCCTGAACAATGAGTGATGCAGTACAAGAACTTTCCTCCAGAGCCAACAAGAAAGAAAGTCTTCCCCAGGAGAGGATTCCCTGAATTTGGACTTGTAACCTATCACACTTGTAGCCTGCGGACTGTGTAAGAATAAACTTTCCTTTGTTAAAGGCATCTACTCTGTGATATTTCTGTTAGAACAACACTTGATAACTAAAACAGAACCTAAACAATGAATTTGGCTAACGTTTCTCATTACCAAAGCAACCTATAATCTCTCTGTCTTCAACTGAGTCAGTACACATTTTTTTAAAAAAGTAGCCCAAGCAAAATTTAGTCTGCCTTCTACTTAGAACAAAATACAGAGAAATCAAAATTTTGAAACTCATCTGTTACCGCTATAGCGGAGACTGACCAATCCTGTGGCACCAAGTTTGAGTTCCGAGGAGCACAGGACTAAAGAGATTTCAAGCCAGAAGTTCCAAGATCAAAGAAATTTTTCAGAAATTGATCACTTAATAACAAACAAAAACTCAGGTGCATGTTCAGGGCATCTGTCATACTGCTTCAGACAGCACATACAGTGTCCTGCCTTCTCTCACCATTTTATTTTTCCATGTGAAAATGAAAAATAAACTCAATAATGAAAATGCCCAAGGTCCAAACATTCTAAATGGCATTCATATGGAGAAGTCACCTCTTTATACAAGATCCCTGCTCTATAATGCATTGATAATCGTCCTGTTACATCATAGGTGTCACTTTGAGGACTAAGGTGTGCCTGATCCAAGCCATGATGTTTTCAGTAGTCTCATGTGCATGTGAAAGCTGAATGATGAACAAAGAAGACAGATGAATTGATGCCTCTGCATTATAGTGTTGGTGAAGAATATTGAATATACCATAGGATGTCAGAATAAACAAGTCTGTCCTAGAACAAAGATAGCCAGAATGCTCCTTATAAACAAGAATGTTGAGACATCATCTCACATACTTGGAACATCTTGTCAGGAGGGACATCATGCCTGGTAAAGCACAAAGTCAACAAAAAAAGAGGAAGACCTTCAACAAGATGGATTGGTGTGGTGTCTGCAAAAATAGGCTCAAACATACAAGGATTGTTAGGATGGTGCAGAACAGGGCAGTGTTTCATTCTACTGTACATAGGATCTTTATGACTCAGAACTGACTCAACGGCTTCTAACAACACTTTAAAGAACATTTTGAAGTTTTATGAAATCAAAGGCCAAAGAAACATTATAAATAAATCAAGAAATCTAGACTGAATAATCTCGCCATTCACAGTTTATAACCTCTACAATATAAATGTAAGTCTGTATCAAGCCCACAAATAAGTTATCCAGAGTTTTAATTCTTCTGGCTTGGCGTGGTTATACTAAAATGCCAGGACAGAAAATTGCCTCTTCTATCTGTTAACTAAGTGGTATCCTTCACTTCTATAATAGCTAGGGAAATCAGGTTCTGTTACTTTACAGAAAATAATGCTATTTATAAGAGGCAGGGCCAACATGGTGGACTAGATATATGTCTCCTCAACTCCTTCTGAAATCTAAGGCCTGGAATGATAACTGAATGGAAAAGCAGACATCTGGGGAACCCTAGAAGCTGGCATAGTATCATCAGATTTGACTAGGCACCAGTGATGGACTAAGCTACCCACAAGCCAGCAGCTGCTGACTCCTGTTCCTGCTGACTCACTGTATCAGAGAACTGCAGGTACTGACACTTTCTTCGTACACAGGAGGTGGGGATTGGGCATGAGCCAACAAATAAGCCAAACTGCAACACTTGAGTAAAAAGTATAGCACAGCAGAGAGGCAGTCCATGGGATAGCCGCATATTGAGAGCCTGGCTGCTGACTGAGGGCACCAGTCTTTTTTCTGATTTGCACCATAGACTCCTGTTTCATGCCAGGAAGGGCAGCTCAGCTGGAACAGTATCTTGGTAGGCTGAAAGGCAGAGTCATCCAGCCAGGAGCCTTAGCTGTGATTGATTCATAAGTGGACCAGCAGCCCATCTTGTAAGTGATTCTCCAGTAGAAAAGGAGCATTTGAGACAATTCACGTCTAGATTCATGGGTGGGGCTGGCAGAGAATAGCTGGAAGGCCCTAACCTCTCCCTACTTTGCACCACATTATACCATCTGAGGACAGCCTATGAGGTTCTTCCATTGTCAGCTGGAAGGTGGGGCCTGCCACACCTGAGGATCTGGCTGTTTCCTGCAGCCTTTGGACAGCTCCCTGAAAAGTACCCTTTTAAATAAGACCAGGAGATCTGACTGCTGAGAGGTCTGGCAGCTTCTCATCCACCCTTCACTAACCCATATTGTAAGGTCAGCTGAAAGCCACCCAGTGACTCCATAAGTAGGGTTCTGTCTTTGTAACCAAGAGGCAGAGACTGCCACCCTAGACAGTCCACTCGGGACCAGTCATTACAGTACATAGAGATGGCTGATGACCAACTCCACTCTGAGAACTAAGCCTCAGCACCTGATGAGGTAACACCAGAGAAATCAGACAGCTTTTAGATGGTACACAGACAATAGATCATTGCTAACCATTTAAAGAAGCAGTCCACCATGGCTCTGGAAAACTACCAAAATAAAGAATCAAAAAACTTCCCAGATGAAGAAACCTTTCTGAAATTATCAGAGATCAAGTACAAAAGAATTATATATGGAGCCCTCCTAGAGATTAAGCAAAATGCAGCAGAACAAAATGAGAAATTAAGTAAGCTGTTGAAATGATGGGACATCAACAATCTGAAATCCTGCAGATCGATAACTAAATCACAGAGTTAGGCAATTCAATCCAAAGCCAAAAGAACAGAAGTGTGGAAATGAAAGCCAGATATAGTGATCTTGAGGATAGTATAACAGACACCAGCATTTATGAGAAGAAATGAGAGAGAAGAAATAACAAAAATGTAGAAGCATTAACAAAAATGTGGGACTCTATTAAGAGGAATAATCTATGAATAATTGTATTTTATGAACAAAGAGGGATAGATGAAAGCACAGAGTACTGTTGTTGAGTTGCTGACAGAAAACTTCCCTGAAATTATGAAAGAAGAGAACACTGATATCAAAGACATGTATCAAAATCCATAAAAACAAGACCACAAAAGAAAGACACCAAGGCATATTATAATCAAGCTTAGTAAAATAAAACATAAACAGATTCCCTTAAAAGCAATGAGGCTCAAAAGAAAGTCAAAATTCAGGGGGAAACCCTGTAGGCTTTCATCTGACTTCTCCACAGAACCAGTGTTGTGAAGAAAGCAATGGGATGACACATTCAAAGCCCTAAAGCAGAAAAACTTCCAACCAAGAATTACATATCCTGTAAAACTGTCTCTCAAATATGATGGTGAAATTAAGAACTTAGGGAATTTGTAAAACTCAAACCAAAACTACAAGAAATATTGAAAGAAGCTCTTTGCTTAGAAAAAGAAAAACATCAAGTGTATATTTAAGGAGGCAGTGTAGGACACAGCATCCAGAATCCTGTTAACTTAGAGAAATCAATAAGCTCAATCAAAACTACATTATTAATGGAGGGAACCAGTGATTATAACACAAAAACTAAGACATCACCACACTGAAAAGAGGGATATATTACAGTAGTAATAACACTTTCAGTTGGAGAGTGTTTTAATCAGCTAGGACTGCTCTAACAGAAATACTACAGAGTGGATGGCTTTGACAAAAGAATATTTATTCTTACACAGTCCAATAGGCTACAAGTCCATATTCAGGGTGTCCACTCCAGGGGAAGGCTTTCCCCTTGTTGGGAGGAAAGTCTGATATTGCATCAGTCTTTGTTCTGGGAGCATCTTGGCAGGAACCTCAGGTCTCAAGGACGTGCTCTTCTCTCGGTGCTGCTTGCTTGATGGTACAAGGCTCCCAATTCTCTGCCTGCTTCTCTGTCCTTTTATCTCTCATAGGATGAAAGGATTAAGGGTGGGGCAAGCCATACTCCAGGGAAACTCCCTTTACATGGAGCAGGGAGGTAGTCCTATGAAGGGATTCACAGCCCGACCCTAATCCTTTAACATACAGCATAGGAAAACCACAAAATGGAGGACAGTCACAAGATACTGGGAATCATGGTCCAGGCACATGACTACACATATTTTTGGGGGGACACAATTCAACCCATGACAGAGAAGAAATTTAAAAAATAGGCAAACGTTAAAGTCTGGAAGGTTTAGTCAATATGTCCAGCTAGAAACACATTTCCTTCATTCCCTCTGAAAACTAAGTCCTGGATTGATAATGAAATGGAGATTTCTGGACACCCAGTGAGCCCTAGGACAAAGCATAGGGCTGTCAGTTTTGAATACATACCACTGAATGGGAAACATCTTCTCTTTCACTGAGCTCCACTCTTGTTGAATGATCGGCTCCCTTGGACTGAAAGTAACTGGCATTTTTAATTTTTTTTTTCTTTTTGTTGGCTGGCAGGTAAATGCTGAAGTAATCAACAGGTGTATTAGCCACATTTTGAGAGCCTGATTCCAGACTCAGAGCACCACAGACCCTCCATCATCCCTTTATGGACTACCACCATAGATTCTGCTATTTGGGGGCAGGCAGGCCAGCTTGAATGGGAAGCCATCTTGTTCAACTGGGAGGTGGAGTTACCCAACCAGAGGCCTCAACAGTTGCTAATTCTCAGACTGGGAGGCAGTCCCAGCCTGGGGAGTGCTTTTCCAGCAGAAAAGCTGTGTTTAGCACAGTCGTGCCATGTGGATGGTGCCTGGCAGAGGATTACAGCAGGGCTATAGCCTGTCTCTACTTTGAACTATATGACAGCATCTGGTGACAGCTGAAGAGATGCCTCCATTATGAGCTAGAAGGAGGGGCTTGCCATATCATGTGGCCTGACTGATTTTTGGAAGCAATCAGATAGCTTTTACCTTTTTTAAATAAGACTGCCTGGAGAGATAACTGTGGTGCAGCCTGACAGCATGTCTTCCAGCCTTTACTGACCCACATCATAGGGTAGGCTGACAATCCCCCAGTGACTCCATAAATAAGGTCATGTCTTTGTCAGCCAGGAGGCAGAGACTGCTACCCCAGAGAGTCCACCGGACCCAGTCACTAGACTACAAAGAGGTGGCTTGTAACCAACTCCCTTCTCAGAATTACACCTCAGCCCCTCTTGGTGCAACACCAGAGAAACTAAACAGCCTCTATATGTCCAAAAAGCAACAAACCCTAACCAGACATTTAAAGAACCTTTCAACTATGGCTCCAAAAAACTCCCAAAATAAAGAATCAAAGAACTTCCCAGATGAAAAAGTCTTTCTGAAACTATAAGAGGTCAAGTACAAAAGAATTATACATAGATTCCTCCTAAATATTATACAAAACACAGTAGAGCAAAATGAAAAATTAAAAAATCTGTTCAGGCTGATGGAATACCAGCATTTTGAAATCTGACAGGTCAGTAGCAAAATCACAGAATTAGGCAATGTAACTCAGGGCCAAAAAAGCAGAACTGAACAACTGAAAATTAGATTTACTGACTTTGAAGACAGAGCTACTGACACCAACATTTATGAGGAGAAATCAGAGAAAAGAAACAAGAAAAATGAAGAAGCGTTAAGAAACATGTGGGATTCTATCAAGAGAAACCATCTGCAATTAATTGGAATTCCTGAAAAGGAAGGGATACCTGAAAACACAGAGAGCATTTTTGTTGAGTTGCTGACAGAAAATATTGCTAAAATTATGAAAGAAGGGACCATAGATACCCAGGATGTGTATCAAATGCCACAAAAATTAACCCCAAAAGAAAGACATCAAGACATATTATAGTCAAGCTTAACAAAGTGAAACATAAGCAGAAACTCTTAAAGGCAGCACTCTCAAAGGAAAGCTAACATTCAGAAGGAAGCCCTGTAGGCTTTCATTTGACTTCTTGATGGAAACAATGTTGGTACAGAGGCAGTGGGATGACACATTTAAAACCTCGAGTACAAGGTTTTTCTTGAGGAGAAAAACTTCCAACCAAAAATTATATATCCTGCAAAACTGTCTTTCAAATATGAAGATGAAATTAAGGCATTTGCAGGTAAACAGAAACTTAGAGACTTCATAAAACCAAACACAAACTATAAGGAATACTAGAAGAAGCTCTTTCCTTAAAAAAAAAAAAAAAAAAAAAAAAAGGGTTATCAAGTGTATATTTAAGGAGGCAATGCAGGACACAACATCCAGAAACCTATTCAGTTCATGAAGTCACAAAACTCAATCAAAGCTATAATATTAAAAGAAGGGATCCAGTGATCACATCATGAAAACTAAGACACTATCACATTACAAAGAAGGATATACTACAGTAGTTACAGTCCTTCCAGATGGGAAGAAAGTTAATAAGAGATGTAGAAGTTGAAACTGGGTTTAAACTTAGACTATTAACGGGGATTATAGGGGTACTGCAAAGCCCAATAAAGATGCAGCATACCAAAACAAGAAATGTAATATATGAGTCTCAACAAACATAAAATCGACACTGAAAAGGATGAAAAATTAACTCATAAACAAGAATGACCCACAACAGAATATTAAGAACAACAGAGAAAACATCAACACAAAAATAAATGTATCAAAATAACAGCTCTAAACACATACCTATCAATAATGACACTGAATGGAAACAGACTGAACACTCTAGTAAAGAGAAAACAAGCGACACCTTAGATCAAAAGACACGCCCGTCTATATGTTGCTTACAAGAAACTCAGACTTAAAGATATGAACAAACTGAAAATCAAAGGATGGAGTAATATATACCACGCCAACAACATACAGAGAAGACCAGACGTGGCAATACTAATCTCAGGTAAAATAGACTTTAATGTAAAATTCACAATCATGGACAAGGATGGTCACTATTTATTACTGAAAAGTTTCAATACACAAGAAGGACTTAACAAGATTAAATATTTATTCACCCAATACTAGAGCATGTAAATACATCAAAGAAAGACTGACTACATAAAAAAATGAGATAGATGACTCCACAATAATAGTGGGAGATGTAAACACCCAATTTTCAGTAATGGACAGATCTTCTAGAAAAAAAATCTCAGTAAAGTCACAGACACTCTTATTGCCCCAATTAACCAATTAGACCTCATCAACATATACAGAATTATTTAGCCATCAGCAGATAACTGCACCTTCTTCTTCAGTGTACATGGAACACTTTCCAGAATAGATCATATGTTAGGACATGAAGCAAATCTCAACAAAATCCAAACCGTTGAATTATTGTAAAGCATCTTCTTGGAAAATAAAGCCACAAAAGTCAATATCAATAGAAGAAAAACCACAGATACAAATCAGAACTCATGGAAACTGAACAACATCTTGCCTCAAAAGCCATGTGTTATAGAAGAAATCAAGGATGAAATAAATTTATGGATTCAATGAAAATGAAAACACATCCTACCAGAACCTATGGAATAAAGCCAAACCAGTGCTCAGAGGTCAGTTTATCTCTGTAAATGCATAATATCTGGAAGGAAGAAAGGCCTCAAACCAAAAAATTAACCCTACAGCTTGAACAAGTAGTAAGAGAGAAACAGAGGAACCACTCAGGCACCAGAAGAAAACAGATTATCAAGATCAGAGCAGAACTAAATGAATTAGAGAACAGAAGAAAAATTTAAAAAATTTATAAGACCAAAAGCTGGTTTTTTGAAAAGATCAACAAAGTTGACAAACCACTGGCTAAACTTACTAAAGAAAAATAGGAGAGGAAACAAATAAACTGAATAAGAAATGAGATAGGAGATGTCACAGCAGTTCCGACAAAGTCAAAACTATCATAATAGAATACTGTGAAAGCCTGTAAACCAACAGATTTGAAAACCTAGAGGAAACGGACAAATTCCTAGATTCATATAACCTACCTAAATTATCACAAGGAGAAGTAGGACAGTTTAGCAAACCCACCACAGAGGAAGAGATTGAAAAAGTCATCAAAAACTTACCAACCAAAAAAACTCTGGCCTGAATGGCTTCACCACAGAATTCTACCAAGCTTTTGGAGAACAGTTAACTCCAATACTACTGAGACTGTTTTGTAGCATAGAAAGGGATGGAATACTCCCAAATTCATTCTATGAAGTCAGCTTAACCCTTATACCACAGCTAGGGAAAGATATAAGAAAAAAGGGGAACTACAGACCAGTATCACTCAAAAATCTAGATGCAAAATCTTCAACAAAATCCTTGCCAGTAGAATTCAACAATGCATCAAAAAAAAGAATTCATCACTACCAAGCTGGATTCACACCAGGGATACAAGGCTAGTTCAACATCAGAAAAAACAATTAGTGTGATCAACCACATAAATAACACAAAAGACAGGTATCACCTGATTTTGTCTATTGGTGCAGAAAAGGCATTTGATAAAGTCCAACACTCATTGATGCTAAAAACTCTCTGCAAAATAGAAACGGAAGGCAAATTCCTTAACGCAATAAAGACCATCTACACAAAGCCAACTGCCTACATCATCCTGAACGGAGAGAAACTAAGAAGTCCCCTTGAGAACAGGAACTAGAGTAGGATGCCCACTCTTACCTCTTCTACTCAGCATTGTACTAGAAGTTCTGGATAGAGCAATTAGACATGACAAAGAAATAAAGAGCACTTGCTTCAGCAAAGAAGTAAAAATCTCCCTATTTGCAGATGATATGACTGTATACCCAGAGAATCCTAAAGAATCCATAAGTAAACTAATCAAACTGATAGAAGAGTTCAGCAAAGTATCAGGATATAAGTATAAACGTAAGTGTATTCCTTTATACCAACAAAGAGATCATCAAATAAGAAATCACCAAATCAATACCATTTACTCTAGCCCCAAAGAAGATAAAAGACCTAGGAATAAATCTAACTCTTACAGAAATAAGAGACCTATACAGACAGAACTACAATACCTTACTGCAAGGAAACAAAAGACACTTACATAAATGGAGAAACCTACCCTGCTCATGGATAGGAAGACTGAACATTGTGAAAATGTTTATTCTACCCACAGCAATCTACTTATAGAATGCAATCCCAATACAAATTCCAGTGTCACATTTAATGTGATGGAGAAACAAATTAGGAACTTTGTTCAGAAAGGGAAGAAACTCCAGATAAGTAAAGCCTACTGAAGTAGAGGAACACAGGGGGAGGTCTCACACTACCCAACCTTAAAACCTATTACAATTTCACAGTAGTCAAAACAGCCTGGTACTGGTACAAAAAGAGGTATATGGAGGCCAATTGAACAGAGCTGGCAGAGCTGACACCCGAGACATGTCACCATCCTCTTGTGAATAGTTGATATTCGACAAAGGCCCTATGATTGCAAACTGGGGTAAGAACAGTCTCTTCAACAAATGATGCTGGCAAAATTGGATATCCCTCTGCAAAAAACTGAAACAAGATTCGTATCTCACACCTTACACAAAAACTAACTTAGAATAGATCAAAGACCTAAATATCAAACCTAAAATAAGAAAGATCATTCAAGAAAAATAATGTCAATGATGGAAGTGTTAATACACAGCGTAGTCACACTTCAAAATGTGACAAAGCACCATCAACAGAAGAGAATATAGATAAATGGGAACTACTAAGAATCAACCACTTTTGTTCATCCAAAGACTTTACTGAAAGAGTTAAAAGACCACCTACAGAATGAGAATACATGTCTGGCAACTACCTGTCAGACTGATATCTGATCTCCATAATCTGCAAAGTACTGCAAAATATCAACAAGAACACAGTAAATAACCCAATGAAGCAATGGGTAAAGGAGATGGGCAGACCCCTTACTAGAGAGGGCATCCAGGCAGCCAAAAGATACATGAGGAAATGCTCATGATCATTAGATTTCAGAGAAATCCAAACCAAAACTACAGTGAGATACTATCTCACCCCAGCAAGTTTGGTCATACTCCCAAATACATGAAACAACATATCCTGGAGAAGTTGTAGAGAGATTGGAACTCTCTTACACTGCTGGTGGGAGGGCAAAATGGAATAACCTCTTTGGAAAGCAATCTGGTACTTCCTTAAATACTGGAAATAGATATACCGTTTGATCCAGTAATCCCACTGCTTGGAATTTATCATATAGAAACAAAGGCTATCACATGAATAGACACATGGACACTAATATTTATTGCAGCACAGTCCACAACAGCTAAAAGATGGAATCAACCTACATGCTCATCAATAGATGAGTAGATAAACTATACTACATTTACTCAACAGAACACTATGCAGTGATAAAAAACAATGATGATTTTAGGAAACATCTTACAATCTGGTGTCAACTGGAACATAACCTGAGTGAAATCAGTCAGTGGCGAAAGGACAAATATTCTATGAGACACCTGCTATAAGGACTTAAAAATAGACTTAAGTATCAAAGAAAAGATTCTTGGATGTCTGAAAGGATGGGGAGAGGGGGTGATGTTGATCATAGATTAGATAGTTGACAGAAGTTTGGTTAGTCAAAAGGAGTGACAAAAGTAAATCCACTTAACTGTACTTTGCCATAAACTGAAAGTTCTTCTAACCTCAACCCAATATTGTGAGGATAGAGTAGCAGGTGTGGGGTCTGGAGACCATGCTCTTGGGGGACATCAAGGTCTATTGGCATAATTAGCTTATTGATAAGTCTTCTGCACCCCATATTGGTGAATGGTATCTGGACATCTTTAAAGCTGGCAAGCTGCCATCTGAGGCACACCAGATGGTCTCATCTCAGTTGGAACAGATGGTCACTGAGAACACTGAAGACTTGAGGGAGTGGGAGGCTGGGAGACAGAAGGACCCATGTAATGGCGGACTGTATCTACATGTCACCAGAGGAACCAGATAGTGCCCGGCCACAACTAAGGACAGCTGTGAAGGAGCACACAATATTTAGTCTCTGTGGCCACATGAGAAGAGGGGTGCAGCTCAAAAAATCGACTAAAAGACCACAGTAGATGGTCTGATGGCCCAGGGGATCCCCTGGGAGTATGACCCCTAGACCTACAGCTGCCCCCATGTAGAAAACACTACCTAGGTCAACTCTTTCGACAAAAATGGACTGGACTTGGGCACACACTGTGACCACATTGTGTGTGTACGTTATGGTCCTATGCATTTGTAGAAGGATGTTCTACTGAATGGGAGAGAAGAGAGTGGAGAGGAGGGGGCAGGAGCCTGTTGAGAGGATACAACAGGCATAGGATGAAAAGGAGGTGTATGCTGTCACAGGGAAGGGAGAGCAGAGAAGCTGTAGTTAGCGAAATTGAGTTGGATTGTATATTTTCACTTGATCACAATAGTAGAAATAAATACATAAGTAATAATACTATTTATGTGTTTCCAATCCAGTATTTTATATATTCTTCATACTAAACTCATGTAAGTATCCCTGCAACTCAAGATGTACCTGGATAATTTTTCCCAAACCAATAGCTGTTGAAATCAATTATGACTCAATGACCCTATAGAGCGAACTGCTTCATAGCATTTCCAAGGAGTGGCTGGTGGGTTTGAACTGCCAATCCTTTAGTTAGCAGCTGAGTTCTTAACCATTATGCTATCAGGGCTCTGGATACTATTTCACTGAAAGGGAAAACAACATGTTTCATTTGCATTATATTCCAAGAAGGTTTTATTTAAAATAACTGATACATATAAGTCTTCGAGAACATTAAAAGGTAAATTAACCAATAGCAACTGAAGGTGACATTACAGCTTAAGGAGCTTGGTTGCCAAAGCTATAAGCCTTCTTTTTCAAGTAACAAGTATTCGAGTGGCCAATAGGGAGATGTTTCTAGAAACTTAGAAGAGCAATAGATTTTTTTTAATGGAAACTCTAAAAATCTATCTGTCAAGCTATAGATACCTGTAAAGAAATAGACTGAATAATGTGGCCCAAGACATGACTACTGCTTAAAGCACCAGATGCCACACTGCAAATGGAATGGAAATCACCCAGAAAATAGAGTACCTAGATTCAACCTGGAACTGTATGCTCACCAAGAATTGATTGTTTTCCCTTAAGAATCTGAAGACCTAAAAGTGCATAAATAATTATTTAGATACCAACTACCTGCCAGGCATGGTTTTAAACTCTGAGAGGATAATGTTGAGGAAGTGAGGCATGGTCTTCGCTCTTATGGAATTTATGTAATAGAAGAAATTGACAACAAAGTTTGTTTCTGTTGTTAGTTGCCTTTGGAGACAGTCCCTCACACGTGGTGGCCCGTGCACCATTGAATCAAACTTTGTCTGACCCTGGACCATCCGCATGAGCAGTTTGTGATCACACCTTCATGATACATAGAATTGTCATTGGTTGATTTTCCCATGTAGATCACCAGAGTTTCTTCCTAGCCTGTCTCAGTCTCCAAACTGTGCTGAAACTTGTTCAACATCAAACAACACTCCAGTCTCCACTCACAGACAGGTGGTAGCTGTGTATGAAGGGCACTGGCAGAATACCAACCTTTGGTCTCTCACTTACAAGGCCAGGGATTCTACCACTGAACCCCCAGTGCCTCATGAAGCAATAATCTAGATAATTGCTGTAAGGAGCATCAAGCAGGGCATCCTCACTGAGGGCCCGTTGGAGACAGAGTGAAAACTTTCTGCAGAGCAGACTGAACAAGCTGAGTGACAGTAGATGAGGCGTGCATCGATGTGGAAGAGAACGACAGGCAGAGGGAACGGCAGTAAAAAATTCACACAAAGAGAAGCACAGTTGATTCTCAGCAGAAGATATGGATGTCCCTCTCCCTCCCACTCCTGTATCTCACTGACAGTTAGTGGAGGTGCACATTTGGGAGTAAGAGGATAAAATTAGCCCCTGATTTAGGCTGGAATGGGCTTGCTTTCTTTCTCTTTGAAAGCATCGGTTAATAATAACAGTGCCCTCCTCAACTTTCTTTGGAGCGTTGCCAGGGTGACACTGCAATTCAAAGGACAGAATATCAATAAAGCCAGGATGTACAGGAATGTAAACAAGCTTAAAAAAAAAAAATTAGTCCATGTGTTTGTTAGATAGACCACAATGGGATGGGTCCATTATGATTGCAGAATGCTCTGTAGTTAGTATGTCCAATTATCTAAATAGCTCAAAAACATAATCAATCCATCAGTAGTATTCAGCTTTCTAGCTCTGATATCTGATTGTGAATTCTCTGTGTTTATTCATATTTCTGCCAAATGTCGATCCAGAAATGTATTAGCATCTGCCAGTGATGAATAAACATAAGATTGTGCTCCTCCTGCAGTTCTTCATCAGGCTGGTGGAACAAGGGACAGTCCAATGCCTAGCCCATGGGTATTTCTTTACAACACAGAGCTGTATACTTTTCTGTAATAGACTTAGCATGGTCAAGTATGACTCTAACCTTGAATCCTTGGCCTTTTGTGGCAACTCTTCCCTTGCCTACCCACAGTTAGGCATTTTAAAAGATGTACTCTGGCTACTTTATTGCCCTTTAGTTTTCTTAACAGACATATACTTGTGGGATTCCAAAGACACTGGTTTAGAAAATCTCTGTAGGCTGCTGGCATTCAGTAGTGCTTGGGCAGAGAAGAAACTGCAAGGATGAGGCCAGCCCCAAGGCACGGCTTCCCAGGCTCCCGATGGTGAATGTGCTCCACAGTTCTGGATATCTTTATTTTTTGACTTGAGTGACATGTACTGTGCTATGCTGAATGCCTGTTAATTAGTCCCTGTGTACACATGTTGTGGGATCTAGTTGTTCTGAGGATAGTGCTCTAAGAGGAAGGCAACTTTGCTAGGGATGAATATGCTGCATGCAACACCACATGGATAATAGTGTCCGTTTCCTTGAAGCCATTTGCATGTTGAGTATTAGCAAGTCTTCACAAATGCCCAGCCTGCACCACTTGTGAGTTGTATGCCGTCTTTCATTTCACTACTTTTGTTTCCATGGTGTATATCTTGGGGCTCAGGTGAAAATCTAGCAGAGGAGGCACAAATCAGAAATTTCATCTATTAGTCTGTCTTTGCCAGTCCGAAAAGGCACAGGGGCTTTGAAAATTCATGTCAAAATTGTTGCTTTTATTTTCTAGGGGCCCTGACTTAACTTTCGGGTTTTCAGTCTATACAGCATGATGTGATAGACTCATCCAATGCTGTCTCGATTCAAAAAAGGACCTCGTTGGTGGCATTTCTTTGTCCATGGGAGGATGTGTATTGGTGAGAGAGAGAATAAGTGTCAGAAGGTAGATAGTTGCACTTCACTAATACTGTTGCTTATATATTAACATCTACTAAGCTGATTTAGGAAAACCTGATGACTTAGTAGATAAGCGTAAAAGCTACTCACCAAAAGGCTGGAGGTTCAAATCCACCAGGTGCTCCTTGGAAACTCTTTGAAGAAGTTCTTCTCTGTCAATAGGGTCACTGTGAGTTGGGATCAACTCGATGGCAGTGTTTGGTTTCTAAGCTGAGTTAACTGCTCCCATCTGTTTGAGAATCCACCTTCACCACTTCCATCAGATACTATCCAGTCAATTCCCCAGGTGTGACAGATTAGAATTTACTCCCTGTGGTATTTTAAAAGCTGATTTTTTGGAAACAGATCATCATGTTCTTCTGACTTATCTCTAAGTGGACTTTAACTGCCAACCTTTTGGTCAGCAGCCAAGAGTGTTTACCATTTGCTGCTACAAAGAGACTACAAATGTTAAAATACTGTTTATTAATGACCCCGATGCTCTCGTCCCAATGAATTCTCACCATTTCCTCAGCATTCTACCTTATTTTGTGTCTTCTCTTTTTCTGTTTTCTCTATTGTTACCCTTTCTCCAAATGAAAAATTCCTGCTTGTCTGTTAAGATTCAGGTCAAAGATTGACTCTTTGTAAAAGCTCTACAATTTCCCATATAAAAACAGGCTCCTTTTCCTTAGAGTCCCCTGCAGTTTCTCTGTATCACTACAAAAGTGCTTAATATTAAACTTTTTAACTGTTTGTTTGTTTGTTGATTTACCTCATTCATAAGCTATGACATCCAAAGATAACTACCTAGCAATTTAAAGAAGGGATTGTCAAATACTTTCTAGGTTTTCATTCTATTTAGTTGCAAAGCTAGTTTGTAAATCATTTTCTGTTGGGCTTTCATATCCTCAGGAGAGGCCATTTTTTGATATTATGTCTCAAAACCTAGTACCACATCTACAAGAGTCATCAGTAAATTTTTGCCAAATAAATGAATGAAGGGTTTCAATATATGTATCTCTGTCTCTGTACCTATATATCTATCCATATTCTTTCTTTCCTCTCCCTTTTCTGTTAGCATAATTCATTTTATGTTCAGTTGTGGGACATTCTGGAGTGTATTGAAAATATTTGCAAATTCATTTTGCATTCCCAGAGTTTAACACAGCCTTGTCTCATCATCTATGTTCAGATAATATTTGATGACTGAATAAATTAACAGATGAACGGTATGGATAGATGGATGGATGGATGAAGAGGCAGACAGACAGATCCATGGCTGAATCAAATAATCAATTTAGGACCACTTTCTAGCCCTTTGAGTTCTTAGCAGCCTTTTCTTTATAGACAGAATTGTGATTTATTATTTGAATTATAGTCTGATCAAGCCAGTGTCCAAGATGTTTACCTGACCAGCTCTCATTTTAAGCACGTGCTTGACCGGAAATCTTAAAAAATTCATTCATTTTTGCCCTTTCTGGCTGTTTGGTAACAGATTCATTTGTATGCTCTCCTTTTAGCTAAGCACGTGTTTCCCCTATTTTATCATCTGTCTTACTGTGTGGTCCTCTTTATACTTGCATTATTCTCTGGTGCACTTAACGAACCCAATGTGACTCTCACTTAAAAAACCATCTGTAATTCTCTAGATTCCCCACTGACAATAGAACTCAGTTATAATCTTCAAGACAAAAAACAAATTCATTTATTCTATTATATTTTTATTTATTTTTGGTAAGTCTGACCAACTTATTTTCAATCAATTACCTTGTGTTTTGGTCTGTGATTTTGAAAATAATCAAGTATACTTAGAGATTAAAATACACTACTTCATCTAGTCTGAGAAAAGATGTCCACATATTATGAAGTCTTTACGCAAGTGCTTTATAGATTTTAGGTAAAGAAGCATATGAATCATTCATGATTTTTTTTTTTTTTTTGCTGGGCTTCTGAGTGCTTTCCAACTGTACACATTCTTAATGTATTGAGTCCTACATTCTGGCCAATAAGCACAAGCAGATGACCCATATTTTGACCTGGTACTCTTCTTTTTGGGTCAGCTCTACTACTTCAAACAATAAAACACTTTTTTTTAAGCTTTACATTTTTAAGTAAAAGTAAAATTAAACAGATACACATACACAGAAAGAGAAACAAATTGTCTATAGAAATATATATATGTACATATATATGTACATCCCACAAATAATTTACGTTGCTTGATATTAGCACTACTGACTAAAAATGCTAGAGAGAATTCTTCTCCACTGGACGTTATGTCTAGATTGAGAAACAGTGAAGCAATTGTATTTAAGATGAACTAAAAAAAAAAAGAAGATGACTGTAAAGAATACTGACGTTTCAGTACCTTGATATTTATACTTCCTTTATCTGGGCCCTTGGAAACTCTGGTGGCATAGTGGTTAAGTGCTACATCTGCTAACCAAGAAAGATCAACAGTTCAAATCTGCCAGGTGCTCCTTGGAAACTGTATGGGGCAGTTCTACTCTGACTTACAAGGTCGCTATGAGTCAGAGTTGACTCGACAGCACTAGGTTTTTGGTTTTTCCATCTGGGTCCATTTACCCTTTTTTGCTTTGTTTTTTTTTATGAAATTTGACATATATGAAATGTGTGAAAATGTATATGTGTTACCTAAAGGATAAAATAAATGATCATCATGTACCCTCTAGAAGGCTAAGAAATATAAAACCATATCTTCTGTACCTTTATATACGCTGCCTTGACGTTGCCTCTTTCTTCTCTTCTTGCCTCCCTGTGGTAACTACTATCCTGCATTTTGTGTTAATCATTTCCTTGATTCCTCAAGATGAGAAGAAATAGAATGTATGATCAGAATAACAGTTGAAAACTCAAATGTACAGAATGTGAAGCAAGGAAAATGGATGATGTCAAAAATTAAATGAAACACGTAAAACTCTATATCTTAGGCATTAGTGAGCTGAAATGGATTGATATTGGCCATTTTGAATTAGACAATTGGGTTGATGGGAAGGATAAACTGAAGAGAAATCTGATAGCATTCATTGTCAAAGAGAACAAATTTCAAGATCTATCCTAAAGTATAATACTACCAGTGATAGGGATAATAGTCATACACTTACAATTAAGATAAATTCAGTATGACTATTATTTAAATTTACATACCAGCCGCTAATTCCGAAAATGAGGAAATTAGAGACTTTATGCAGCTTCTGCTATCTAGAACTGATCAAACGTTCAATCAGGTTGCATTGATAATTACTGGTGGTTGGGATGTAGAAGTTGGAAACCCAAGAAGGATCAGTAGTTAAAAAACAGGGCCTTGGTGATAGAAATGTTCTTAGTGATTGAATGATAGAACATTGCAACACCAATTACTTTATTGCAGATACCTTTTTTCAATGGTATAAACAGTAATTACACACTTTGACTTCAATGGATGGAAAGCACAGGACTCAAATCAACTACCTCTGCAGAAATAGGCTATGAAAAAGCTCAATATCATTATTTGGAACAAGACAAGGGACTGACTATGGAATAGACCATCAATTGCTCATATGCAAGCTTAAGTTGAAGCTGAAGGAAATTAAAACAAGTCCACCAGAACCAAAATACAACCTTAAATATATCTCACTTGAATTTGAGACCATCTCAAAAGTAGATTTGACCATTAAAAGCTAAGTCCAAAGACCAGACAAGTTTGGAGATAACACCAAGATCAAAGGCATTACACATGAAGAAAGCAAAAAGTCAGTTAAAAGATAGGAAGAGAAGACCAAAATTGATGTCAGAAGCAACTCTGAAACTTGCTCTTGAACACAGAGTGCCTAAGACAAATAAAAGAAATGATGACAGACAAGCTGAGCAGAAGATTCCAAAAGGTGGCTCAAGAAGACAAAGTAAAGTTTTATAAGGAAATGTGCAAAACCAAAAGGAAAGAATATGGTCAGCATTTCTCACGTTGAAAGAACTGAGGAAAAGGACTCAACCCTCAAACTGCAAAATAAAATATTGAAGAACACAGGAAGTATCAATTAGGATGGAAAGAATACACAAAGTCACTGTGCCAAAAAGAAGGAGGTAGCATATCATCAGAAATCCACGGTGTTAAAAAAAAGTCCAAACTTCATGGACAACATTGAAGTTTGACAACACTGGTGAAAAATAAGGTTTCAGAAACTGACAGAATAGCAACTGAGATGTTTCAACAAACGTACACAGCCCTGGAGGTGTTCATTTGACTATGTCAAGAAATTTGGAAGACAACTATCTGGCCAACCAACAGGAAGAAATCAATATTTGTGCCAGTCCAAAGAAACACAATCTAACAAAATACAGACATTACCCAATAACATCATTAATGTGACACTCAAGTAAAATTTTGGGGAAGAGAATTCAGAAGTAATTGTCGCAGTACGTCAGCAGGGAACTCCCAGAAAGTCAAGCCAGATTCACAAGAGGACATGGAACAAGAAGTATCATTGCTGGTATCAGACAGATCTTGGCTGAAAGTAGAGAATTCCAGAAAGATGTTTACCTATATTTTATTGACTATGCAAAGGCTATGTAGATCCTAACAAATTTTGAATAACATTGAGAAGAATGGCAATTCCCGAACCTTTCGTTTTGCTCATGTGGAACCTATATACAGACAAAGAAGTAGTCATTGAAACAAAAGGGCACACTGTGTTACTTAAAATCAGGAAAGCTCTGTATCAGGGTTGTATCCTCTCCCCATACTTATTCATTCTGTATGCCGAGAAAATTTGAGAAACTGAACTATAGTAAAAATAGCAGAGTATCAGGATTGCTAGAAGACTCATTAACAATCTGCCATATGCAAGTGACACAGTCTTGTCTGCTGAAAGTAAAGAAGACTTGAAGCACTAAATGATGAACTAAATGATGAATATCAAAGACTACCACTTAAACACAGATTACACCTCAACATTAAAAAAAAAAAAAAATCCTTATAACCAGACCAGGGAGAAGCATTACAATAAACAGAGAAAATACTGAAGTAGTCAAGGATTTCGTTTTACTTGGGTCCACAATCAGCTCCCATGGATGCAGTGGTCAGAAATTCAAAGGACACATTGCCTTGGGCAAATCTTCTGCAAAAGATCTCTAAAATGTTGAAATGGAAGGATATTACTTCGAGGATTAAAATGTGCCTGACCCAAGCTATGATATTTTTAATCAACTCATATGCATACAAAAGCTGAACATTGAATAAGTAAGAACTGATGCTTTTGAATTATAATGTTGGCAAAAGAATATTGAATATACCAGAAGACTAGACAGGCCCTGGAGGCACAGTGATTAAGAATTTGGCTACTAACATAAGAAGTTCAACAATCGGAATCCACTAACTGCTTCTTGAAAACCTTGTGGTGGATGTTGTACTCTGTCCCATAGAGTGGCTGTGAGTCAGAATCAGCAAAGGATTTGATCTGGTTTTCTACCAAAAGAATGAGCCAGCCTGTCTTGGAAGAAGCACAGCCAGAGAGTTTCTTGGAAGTGAGGATGCAGGGATCTTGACTCACATACTCTGGGACATATAACTGGGGGGGGCCTGCCCCTCAAGAACGATAACACGCTTGGTAAGGCAGAGAATCTCTGAAAAAGAATAAGACCCTCAACAAGATGGATTGACACAGTGACTACAACAGTGGGCTCATACACAGTTGTGAGATAGCTCAGGACTTGGAAATGTTTTGTTCTGTTGTATACTTGGTTGCTATGAGTCAGACCAATTCGACGGAATTGAACGATAATGACATTTATGTTTTTTTACCATTGTATGTATTTCTTTAAATGATATATTGTTTAGTTTTACTTGCATTAAAAAATACATGGAATCCCATTCTATATATTCTTTTATATATTGACTATTTCACTCAATAATATATACACTTCTGAGTATTGATTATTTCACTCAGTAGTATGTCTTTGAGACTTGCCAGTGTTGTCATGTGTAGCTGTAGGTCTTTCTCTTTAACCCACGGTGTGAATGTGACACCACTTACTCATTTTCCTGTTAACAAAGTCCCTCACTGCCCCTCATCCTCCACACAGTGATACTATAAACATTTTAAAGCAAATTCTAGAGTAAATTTGCAATAATTTATGTAGGATGCATTTCTAGTAGTTGAACTGTCTTATAGTAGGATATGCCCAGAATATGTTGAGATGTAATTTGACAACAACAAATTTCAGTGGGTTAAGCAAGCAGAGGCTTATTTCTCTCTCGTTATTTGGGCATTATGGTTGGGCAGGGGTTTAACTCCATGTCTTCTCTACTCTGATATCCAGTCTGACAGAGATACCCGAAACGCCAGTGTTGTGTCAGAGAGGAAAGGCCACATATATTCGTAAGCCAACAGCCACTGCCATAGAGGCAATTCCAGCTCATAGCGACTCTATAACTGGCATGTAAATGCTTCTACTGGGAAGTACTATGCATCACTTCTACTCAGATTTGATTGGCTAAACGAAGTCTCATGGCTATGCCTGAATTCAACAGTGTGGAATGTAAAACATGGAAAGACACTGCAGAGAAGTGCATCTGTATATTGCCAGCAATACAAACCATGATTGTCCACATTTGACTTCACTAATGATGTCAAACCTTCCTCAGAGTAATGTACGAAATTACTCTTCCACAAAAGTGTACTGGACTTCCATTGTCCACATCTCCAGTGATGCACTGTATCACCTGACTAAAGTTTTTGTTGATCAAATGGGGGGAAAATAGTATCTTATCATTTTTTAATCTATATTCCCTAGTTATTAATGAGATTAAACACTTTTTTTATATGTAATAGGCCTCTTTCCAAAACTTTTCAGAAGTTCTTTTTTAATCACTTTGCCTATTTTTCTACGGAATTTCTTTCCTCTTGGGTTTTTCTACCATTTTTTTTTTTTTTTTTACTAATTCCCAGAGATTCTTCCTCTGGTTGTTAATTATTTCTCAGTTTTGTGCTGAAGTATCTTTTCTTCAAATGGAGCTAAATTTATGTGGTAAAAGGAGAATTTAATGTTTTTCATTCTTTCTTTATCACGATTAAGTTAAAGTATACATTCCAAATTAAATTTGCATACCCACCTATCTGCAGCTCCTTCTGCTCTCCTTGCCCAGTGGCAGCACACTCCTCCTTTTCATTCTGTGTGTGTCATATCCTCTTAACAATCTCCTGTCCCCTCTTTTTCACCCTCTCCTTTCTGTTGTAGTAAGAGGCCAGTAGAACAGCATCCTGTAGGTGCATATAATCATAAAGACACTCACCATGTGGTCACATTGTATCCCTGACTCCAGTCCATTCCTGTTCAGTGAGCTGACCTCAGTAATGTTTTCTGGTCAGGAGCAGCAGCAGGTCTAGGGACCATGCACTCAGAGGAACACCCAGGCCACTGGACAATCAGTTAGTCTTCTAGTGGAGTTCTTGAGGTGCACGCCTCTTTTTCTCATGTTGCCACTGGGACTCAACCTTGTGTGCCCCATCACAGCTGTCCGGTTGTGGCCAGGCACCATGTGGTTCTTCTGGTCTGATATTGATACAGTCACCCATTCACACAGGTCCTTCTGTCTCCTGGACTCTGTATCCCTTGTGTCTTTATTGTTCTTGGTAATTGTTTGCTCTGGATGATGTGGGACCGTGTGGTGTATTTCAGATGACAGCTTGCTAGCTTTTGAGATCCCAGATGGCACCAATATGAGGTGCAGAAGAGTCTCTTAGCAATAGGCTGGTTATGACAACTGGCCTAAATGTCCCTTGAGAGTATGGTCCCCAGACCCCTGCTCCTGCTACTGTAACCTTGCAATATTGAGTTAAAATTAGAAGAGTTTTCAGTTTATGTTGAAGTCCAGTTAAGTTGATCTTCTTTCTGCTGTGTGCAGTCACTGTTTTCACCCAACCAAATTTCTATCAACTGTCTAATCTATGAACAACCCACTCCCTCCCTCCCCTCCCTTGCAGCCATCAAAGAGTGTTTTTGTCTATACATTAGTCTATTTTTAAGTCCTTATGGTAGGGGCCTCATACAACATTTGTCCTTTTTCTGCTAACTGATTTCACTCCACATAATGTCTTCCAGTTGAAACCATGTTATGAGACGCTTTATAAAATCATCATTGTTCTTTATCATTGCATAGTTTTTCTATTGAGTATATGTACCATAGTTTGTTTATCCATTCATCTGTTGTTGGACATCAGGGTTGATTCCAGCTTTTAGCTGTTGTGGACTATGCTGCAATAAATATTCACGTGCACATATCTCTTCATGTGACTGCCTTTGATTCTGTAAGACGTATTTTGACCAGTGGGATTACTGGATCAAATGGTATCTCTATTTCCATCTTTTTAAGGAAGAGCCAGATTACTTTCCAAAGAGGCTGTACCATTTTGCAATTCCGCCAACAGTCTAGGAGAGTTCCAGTCTTTCCACAGCCTCTCCAGCATTGGTTGTTTAGTGGGGTCTTGGAACATGGCCAACCTTGTTGGGGTGAGATGGTATCTCATTGTAGTTTTGATTTGGGTTTCTCTAATAGTTAATGATCATGAACATTTCCTTTTGTGTCTTTTGGCTGCCTGGATATCTTCTTTGGCAAAGTATCTGTACATTTCCTTTGTCTGTCACTTAACTGGGTTATTCACCTTTGTCTTGCTATATTTTGCAGAACCTTGCTGATATTTTGCAGTACCTTGTAGATCAGACATCAGTCTGACACGTAGTTGCGGAATACTTCTTCTCATCTATAGGTAGTCTTTTAATTCTTTTGATAAACTCTTTGGATAAGCAAGTGTTTGATTCTTAGTAGTTCCCATTCATCCATTTGCTCTTCTGGTAATTGCAGTTTGTTTGTCAGATTTTGAAGTCTGTCTACGCTGTGTATTAAACCTTCCATTGTCGACCTTATTTTTTCTTGCATGATCTTTATCATTTCAGATTTGATATTTAGGTCTTTTATCCAATTTGAGTTAATTTTTGTGTAAGGTGTGAGATATGAATCTTGTTTCATTTTTTTCACAGATGGCTATTCAATTTTACCAGCACCATTTATTAAAGAGACTGTTTTTACCCCTGTTTACAGTCTTAGGGCCTTTGTTGAGTATCATCTGTTCATAGGAGGGTGGTGGTGTCTCTAGAGTCTCAACTCTGTTCCATTTGTCTATATGTCTCTTTTTGTACCAGTACCAGGCTGTCTCAGCTACTGTGGCAGCATAATAGGTTCTAAGAATGGGTGGTGTGAGGCCTCCTACCGTGTTCCTCTTCTTCAGTAGTGCTTTGCTCATCTAGGGTCATTTTTTTTAATAAGTTAAAATTTATACATATAAGTTACAAAGTGTATGCACAGATCCCGCATATCTAGCACTCAGATTTGTTCACCGTCAAGAGGTATGAACCATTTGAGAATAAGTTATAATATCTGTCATAGATTGAATTTTGTCTCCAAAAAACAGTGTGTAGCAATTTGGCTAAGCCATGATTCTTAGTATTGTGTGATGTTCCTTTATGCTGTGAACCCTGCCTCTATGATGCCAGTGAGTGATGGTGGGCAACAGTTGTGTTTGGGGGGCAGGAATCAATCTCTAAGACTGTATTATGCCTTGAGGCAGTATCTTGAGATATACAGGAAAGGGTAGCAAGCAGAAAGAAGCAATGCTGGGAGCAGAACATGTTCTTTGGAAAGGGGTCCCTGCTCCTCAAAAGCTCCTGGGCCAGGGGAGGATCAACAAGGAAATTCCTCTTCCAGAGCCAGAAGAGAAACCCTTCACTTGGAGCTGGTGCCCTCAATTTGGACCTTTAGCCTACTGAACTGTGACAAAATAAATTTCTCTTTGTTAAATCTATCCTCTTGTGGTATTTCTGTAAAGGCAGCACTAAATGACTCAATGACCCATTACTTCTTAATATTTCAGTGTGCATTTCCTATGTGAAAGAACATTTTACTACAGAGTCATAATACAAAACCGTCAAGTTTAACAAGCTAATGTTATTCTAATATTACTATTAATGTACACAATCCATTTAAATCTTGACAATTGGCTCAATGGTGTCCTTTATATGAGGCTCAGAATCCAGTCTAGGGCTGCACGGAAACAGTTCTTAGCAAGTGGCCCTCAGTCTGGAGCAATTTGTTGTCTTTTTTTCCCCCCACTTTGTACCTTAATGTTTTTAAGGGTACAGGCCAGTTACTTCATCAAATGTTCTCAGTCTGAGATCCGATGTGCCCTTCTAGTTTATTCTGTTTGATAGGAATTTCACAAATGTGTTACTATGCTCCTCTCAGGGCATCATATCAGGAGCCACGTATCTTGATTTGTCTCATTACTGGTGATGTTAACCTTTATCTCTTAGTTCGGATATTAGAGAGGACACTCCACTCTAATGTTAATTAATTAAGATGCTTTACTTAAATTGATAAGTAATTAATGAGTACTTTGTGTGGAGATTCTATGAGACTATGTAAATGCCCTGTTCCTCATCATCAAATTTTATTCACCCACCAAATTTAGCACTCATTATGATTCTTACCTAACTCAGTTGTAATTACGATGATGTTTGCCAAATCATAAATTTCTAATTCCATCTCAATTTACTAGTTGCTATTTTACTGGAAAGTAGAGCTTTCTTTCCACCAGTTAACCCATTTATTTGTATTAATATGGATTTGGAGGTATAGCTGTTAACCAAAAGGTCAGCCGTTCAAATCTGCCAGCTACTCCTTGAAAACCTCATGGAGACATTCTACCTTGTCTTATTGGATCACAATAAGTTGGAATCAAATCAACTCATCATCTACAGATTTGGTTTGTGTTTTGGCTTATTTTACTTAGGAAGGATCTCTGGTGGTACAGTGGTTAAGCACTCAGCTAATAACCAAAATGATGGTGATTCAAACCCACCAGCTACTCTGTGGGAGAAAGAAATAGCAATCTGTTTCCATAAAGATTACAGCCTTGAAAATCCCATGAGCAATTCTAGTCCATTCTATAGCATTGCTATGAATCAGAATTGACTTGATGGTAAGAGGTTTCAGTTTTTTTTCAAAAGTTTACAATCTGTTACTATCATTACTTATTTTCATGCTCAAATTATTCAAGGAGTTTCCAGGGGAAGTCTTTTTAAACCATCTTCTGTGACTTTTGACACTTTCCCATCATTTTTCTTTAACACTTCCTTACATGATGGCTCACCTTGGATTTCCCATATCAAGTCAGCCCTTTCTCTAAGGAGTGCCTAGGGTATATATGCATATATGATGTCACAGTTACCTGGTGCGGCTATAACAGCAAAACCACAAGTGGATGGTTTTAGTGCAGAGAAGTTTACTCTTTCACTGATCAAAAGGCTAGAAGTCCAGACTCAGAATGTCAGCTCTAGGGGAAGGCTTTCTGTCTCTGTTGGCTGTGGGGGAAGGTCCTTGTTATCTATCTTCCCTGTTCGAAGAGAGCTTCTCAGCACAGGGACCCTGGGTCAAGAGAACATGCTCTTCTCCAGGCTCTTATTTGTTGATGAGATGAAGTTTCACTGTCACTCTGCTCACCCCTCTTTTATCTCTAAAAAAAAGACTGGCTTAAGACACAATGTAATCTTGTAGACCTAGTCCTGCTTCATTAATTTTACTGTCACTAATTTTATCTCATTAATGTCATAGAGACAGGATTTATAACACATAGGAAAATTGCATCAGATAAGAGAATAGTGGACAACCATGTAACACCAAGAATCATGGCCTAGCCAAGTTGGCAGATATTTGGAGGGGACACGATTTAATCTATGACACAATTCAATCCATGTGTGTATGCACATATCTATAAATTTACATATGTAGATATATAGGTCACAAATCATGGGTTTACACTGACAGCATCCATGCTAATCAGATATGGAGTTTATCCTAGTCTTTCTAATATCAGATACCACAGAGGGGAAGGAGAACAGAAAGAAAAAGTACATAATTTTAATGCAGACAACCTTTTCAGTACTTTCCTTTATAGTTCTTCCTTTTAACATCTTGTGCAAGAAATTCTCTATTCCCAAGAACAATAAGATATTCTCAGATATTTAAGTGTTATGTGTTGTTGTTTTTTTTTTCTTTTTTCAAGTTTAGGTTTTTTTAATGTTCCTGAAGTTGATTTTTTTTTTTTAATTATGCTGTAAATTTGGATTCGAAATTATTTCTGTTTCTGTGTGGATAACCAACTGTATCATCAACATTTACGGAAATGTCCACCCTTTCATCGTTATCTGAAATACTATCTCTCACATGTATTTTTAGACTCTCTACACTATTCTAGTAGCCTATTGATTTATTCCTGAACCAGTACCAGAGTGCCTTAATTATTAGAGCCAAGATGTGCTGTATAAATGATGAAACCCAGAGCAAAGTGGATATGTACCGTCCCTTGTTCAAAACTTACCAAGAATTCCACACGACTGTCAGCAGACCATTGCACTAAGCACAGGGCCCTTCTAATCAGGGTACCCTGTGGGACTGCAAGGGTCACATAGCCATTAAACAACCCTCACTGTCTTATTGTCTGGTAGTAAATTAAACTACTAGAAGGGTCTTGCTTCTTCCATACATAGAACATTCCTTTTTTTTCCTTTAGAAATTCACTGAATATCAAATGTGCAAATTTTACTTCCCTGAACCTAGTCTCTTTTATGGTACTCTTCTTTGAAATTATATTCTCTTTCTTATTGAAGTCCTCCTTGTTTTTTCTCTTAGATCAATAGATAGATGGTTAGATACATATACATGTATCTACACATATACACAGATGGTTAGGATATTTTTTCTTTTGATATTATGAAGCTCAGAGTTAAATGTGAAGCTTGGCAATAGGCAGTGTGATTTTCAAAGCTCTGTTCATTTCTTCATCCTTATTTTCTAGTTCTTAGTTGTAATTTACCAAGACCTGATTACATCCATTTCTATTTATCACATTATTTTCATGTGCCTTTGTTAGAATTATCTTAAATCTTTGTTGAATGATACAGATATTTAAAGTCTTATAAGTAAATTTTGTTATATTGTTCAATTGTCTTACAAATCTGCAAATCAGTCTACAAGACTGAGGAGAGAGAAGAACTAAACACCTAAAACTTGGAAGTCGAATGTGTTTGGGTCATAGTAAGGTTTGGGGCATAGCAAGAGGCTATTAAGTTGGTAAGACAGACAATTCTTTTGACTTAGGATAACTGCTAATGGCAAACAAAAATAACCAAATCATACTTGTTGCCACTTGGTCGATTCCAATTCATAGCAACCCTATAAACAGAGTATAATTGCCCCATAAGGTTTGCACGAAGTGCCTGGTAGATTCACACTGCTGATCCTTTTGTTAGTAGCCTGAACTCTCACCCACTGAACCACTGGAGCTCCACACTAATGGCAAATACTGGTGTATAAATGGAAAATGAGCACAGCTCATAGCACAGGAATTCTAAGCAGACAGGAAGAATTTGTTCCTTCTGGAATGGTCAGTACAAACACTGGAAAGAAGAATGACTAAGCATGGGAGACAGTATCTTTTTGCCTTGCTACTACTCAAAGTGTGATCAAGAAAGAGCAATATCAGCATCTCCTGAAGCTTATAAAAAATTGCCAAAGCATCTCCTGAAACTTATAAAAAATTGCCAAATTTAAGGCCCTACCCTGTCTTGCTCTCTGGAGGTGGCGTGCAGAAGTAATCAGTGCCTTAACATACTGTCATGGCGATGCTTGCACATCCTGAAGTTGAGACCCACTGCTCCAGCATTGCTTCTCACACTTCAACATGCATGCACAGCACCTGGGGATCAGTTTAAATGCAAGTCCTCATTTAGCATAACTAGGGTGGCACCAAAAAGGCTACAGTTTTAACACCCTTCCAGGTGCAGCACGCACCACTTTTCCTGAGATTGGTAAATTTTTGTGTAAATGGCCACAATATTTTAGACTTTGTGGGCCGTCTGGCCTCAGTCACAACCATGTATATAGAGCAGCCACAGACAGCATGAAAGTGGATGTGCTTATGCCTGTAAAACTTTATTGATGGACACTGAAATTAGAATTTCATAAAAATTTTATAGACATCAAAATATTATTCTTCTTTTGATTGTTGCTTAACCATTTTAAAAACAGTTCCTAATTCAGAGGCTGTAGTTGGCTCACCCTTTGCCTAGAATAAATTGGCATAAAACCTGTCACCACTGAGTTGATTCTAACAGTGTTCCTGTGCCACAGTTTGTAATTCTCATTGTCTAACACAGAAACAACCATTTATACAGGATCACTTTTTAAAAAGATAAATTTCTTCAAAAGAAAAAAATCAGGAAAATGTTTCCTCCTTGTTAATAGTATATAAAGAATCAGTAACTATAAATTATTCATTGAAATACAGTACATATTCTGTGTTTATACACAAACTACATGGTTTGAAGGATGTGGAAGGAGTTAACCTGAAGATGACAAAAAATAAAAGTGATAGTGATTTCAAACATATGAGAAGTTGACTAGACAAAGAAGGCAATATAGTCTGCTTGTCTGCAGAAGTCAAAACCAGCATCCTTGGGTGCAAGATGAAGGAAGAAGATTCTCACGTGAACTAAGAACTTCCTTAACAATTGGAATTGTTACTATTCCACTGTGCAATAACAGAATCGGTTTCTCCAGGAGATAATTCTTTCTCCGTCATTGGAAATATCTTAAAGAAATGCTATCTTGTGAACATGATAGAGAAGGAAATTTTATGTTATACTGAGGGAAAATTCTATGTTTAAAATTCTCTGAAGCATACTCTCTTTTACATTGTCTCTGGTAGTCCTCATCACATTCTTATGTCCACTCCACAATGGTTAATGTACTTGGCTGCTAATCAAAAAGCTGGCGGTTTGAGTCCACCCAGAATTGCTTCAGAAGAAAGGCCTGGTGATCTACTTCTGAAAAAAAAAGTAGATGTTGAAAACCCTACTGAGCACAGTTATACTCTGACACACACGGGTTTGTCGTGAGTTGGAGTCTACTTGGTGGCAGCTAATGGTGGCATTGGATATGTGTGTTATACACACACACACATTGTTGATATTTGCCTTCAATTCGAGAGTGAATTTCTTGATTACTGTGGCAATTTGTGATTGAAGATTTTTACCAGCTTCTGCAGTCTGAAATTGATTGAATATGCAGTCAGGATGCATTGATGATTACTGGTAACTGGAACACAAAACTTGGAAACCAAGAAGAAGGATGGATAGTTGGAAAATATGGCCTTAGTGATGATAGAAATAATGCTGCAAATCACATGCTAGAATTTTGCAAGATTAATGACTTCTTCATTGCAAATACCTTTTATAACCAACACAAATGACAGCTGCACACATGGACCTCACCAGATGGAATACACAGGAACCAAATGGACTACATCTGTGGAAAAAGACAATGGAAAAGCCTAGTATCAGCGATCAGAATAAGACCAGATGCTAACTATGGCACAGAATCATCAATTGCTCATATGCAAACTCAAACTGAAAATGAAGAAAATTAGAACAAATCCACGAGAGACAAAATGTGACCTTGAGTATATCCCTCCTGAGTTTAAAGATCATCTCAAGAACAGATTCGATGTGATGATCACTAATGACCAAAGACCAGACAAATTGTGAAATGACATCAAAGACATCATCCATGAAGAAAGCAAGAGGCCATTAACAAAATAGGAAAGAGAAGACCAAACTGTATGTCAGGAGAGACTCTGAAAATTGCTCTTGAATGTCGAGCAGCTAAAGCAAAAAGAAGGAATGGTGAAGTAAAAGACCTAAACAGAAGATTTCAAAGAGCAGCTTGAGAAGACAGAAGAAAGTATTATAAAGACATGTGCAAAGAGCTGGAAATGGAAAACCAGAAGGGAAGAACATGTTCTGCATTTCTCAAGCTGAAAGAACTGGAGAAAAAGTTCAAGCCTTGAGTTGCAATAATGAAGGATTCCACAGGGAAATTATTAAACAATTCAGGAAGCATCAAGAGGAGATGGGATGAATACACAGAGTCATTATACCAGAAAGTGCTAGTTGGTGTTCAGCCATTTGAAGAGGTAGCATATGATCAGGAACCAATGGTGCTGAAGGAAGAAGTCAAAGCTGCATTGAAGGCATTTGCAAAAAACAAGGCTCCAGGAATTGACGGAATATCAACTGAGATATTTCAACAAACAGATGCAGCACTGGAAGTGCTCACTTGTCTGTGCCAAGAAATTTGAAGGACAGCTTCCTGGCCAACTGACTGGAAGAGATCCATATTTATGTCCAAACCAAGGAAAGATGATCCAACCAAGTGTGGAAATTACTGAACAATATCGTTGATATCACACACAAGTAAATTTTTCTCAAGATCATTCAAAAGCATGTACAACAGCATGTTGGCAGGGAACTGCCAGAAATTCAAGCTGGGTTCAGAAGAGGACATGGAACGAGGGATAGCATCGGTGATGTCAGATGGATCTTGGCTGAAAGCAAAGAATACCAGAAAGATGTCTACTTGTGTTTCATTGACTATGCAAAAGCATTCGAATGTGTGGATAGTACTAAACTACGGCTAATGTTTTAGAGAATGAGAATTGTAAAACACCTAATTGTGCTCTTAAGGACTCTGTATATGGAACAAGAATCAGTTGTGCGAACAGAACCAGGGGACATTGCATAGTTTAAAGTCAGGAAAGGTGTACCCCAGGGTTGTATCCTTTCACTATGCCTTTTTAATCTGTAGGCTGAGCAAATAATCTGAGATGCTGGAATATAAAAAGAATGAGACATCAGGATTGGAGGATGACTCATTAACAACCTGTATTATGCAGACGACACCACCTTACTTGCTGGAAATGATGATTTGAGACACTTACTGATGAAGATCAAGGACCACAGCCTTCAGTGTGGATCGTACCTCAACATCAGGAAAGCAAATCCTCGCAACTGGACCATAAGCAACACTATCATGAATGGAGAAATATTGAGGTTGCCAAGGATTTCATTTTACTTGGGTCCACAATCAGCACCCATGG
Organism: Heterohyrax brucei; assembly: GCA_028571685.1. Taxonomy (NCBI): domain Eukaryota; kingdom Metazoa; phylum Chordata; class Mammalia; order Hyracoidea; family Procaviidae; genus Heterohyrax; species Heterohyrax brucei. Next base: position 187,838,121 of record CM053141.1, read on the forward strand.
AAGCAGCAGTCAAGACATCAAAAGACACATTGCATTGGAAAAATCTACTGCCAAGGACCTCTTTAAAAAAGTATTCAACATTAAAGATATCACCTTGAAGACTAAAATGTGCCTGACCCAAGCCATGGTATTTTCAGTCACATCATAGGCATGTGAAAGTTGGACAATGAACAAAGACAGAAGAATTGAGTCCTTTGAATTGTGGTGCTGGAGAAGAACGTTGAATGTACCATGGACCACCAAAAGAACAAATAGATCTGTCCTGGAAGAAGCACTACCAGAGTGCTCCTTAGAAGCAAAGATGGCAAGACTGTGTCTTACGTACTTTGGGCATGTTGCCCAGGAAGATCAGTCCCTGGAGAAGGACATCATGCTTGGGAGAGTGGTGGGTCAGTAAAAAAGAGGAAGACTCTTGAAGAGACAAATTGACACAGTGACCACAACAATGGGTTTAAGCATAAAAACAATTGTGGACACGGTGCAAGACCAGGCAATATTTCATTGTGTTGTTCATAGGGTCACTATGAGTCAGAACTGACTCAACTATACCAAACAACAACATGGCAATTTGCACTCATATATGTGTGTGTGCTTGTAGCTTATTTATTCTCTTTCTCTAAAGAACCAGACTCAGATGCTTGTTTATGACTGGCTCTCCTACAAAACTACTAGAACATAAGATCTTTAAAATCAGATGCTTTTCCTAATTTTTAAACAATAGTCAGGTATTGGGAGCATGGTAGACACTGAATGAAGGAGTGGTTGCATGAGCAGTTGTGTTTTATGAACAGTTTCATGAGCCTTGGTGGCAAGCTGGTTAAGTGCTCAGCAGTTTGGATCTACCAGCTGCTCACTGGAAACCTTATGGGGCAGTTCTCCTCTGTCCTAAATAGGGTCACTATGAGTCAGAATCCACTCGATGGCAACTTTTTTTTTAAAATGAGTGTATACATTATCTTGTTCACACTTTCTTTCCCACTTAGTATTGGTTGAAAAAGGTCAAAGATAGCTAGTTGAATGTCATGAACAAGCAACTGTATGAAAATTCATCACTTTTCTAAGAAGTGAACGTCAATACCAAGAAGCCAGAATCCAGTTGAAATGAAAAATGCTTAATAACATGCAAGAGTAGATCACGAGTCATTAAAGCAAGAGTCAGAATAGTGTGTCTAAAACAATCTTATTTTTTGGTAAAGCAAACAATAACCAGATAACATTTAGCTATGGAGAAAAGTATGAAAGAATGTGTTAGGTTAGGGGCACTGGGATAGATCAAATCTGTTTCTATTGAGTTATTTCCAACTCATAGCAACTTCATAGGACAAAGTAAAACTGCCTTGTAGGATTTCCAAGGAACACCTGTTGCATTCAAACTACCGACCTCCTGGTTAACAGCCATAGCTCTTAGCCACTAGTACAGAGGGTGGTATGAAAAACATTAAGACAACAACAACCAAAAAAATCCAAAAGAATGATCAACATTAAAACAAAACACAAAACATAAAAATCAAAAGCACCGTTAACCAGAACACATGGAAAAATAAGTTTCTTTTAAGGTAGCACATCGGTCAATGGTAGGAGATATAAGAGCTGATAGTGTAGTATAAATCTTATTTCACGATTACAGATCAGGAAGACCGTGGGAGTAGGCTTTAATTTTTCCAGTACTCATCTGATTTGATGTTTCCTCAATAATACATCAGAGACACTTGGGCAGGAATTACACTGCTGGGTACCAGCATCTGCTGAGTTTAAATGCCTTGGCAGGGAGAAGTCTTTTGGTTTATGCCTTCTCAAAAGTTCTGATGAAAGTCATCACAAGAGAATAAATAAGGAAAACTAGCAGGCTAGTGTCAAGAGTCATTTTTCTGATTACTATGGTGATTTGAAATACAGGGAAGAAATCCAAGAAAGTATGCAATACTGCTAGAAGCCAAAAAAAAAAAAAAAACTAAAATACGAGACACTCCTCCTTGTAGATCTCCATTACAAGTCATTTGAGGGCATGTGCCTGTGCCAAAATCCCGAGGGCCCTCAAATTTGAGAGGCAAATGAAAGGTCCACATCAATTCCTATGGCACATACATGAAGCACTCTTGGCAAATGCCCAGCGGATGGCACAGGCCCGGAAGGCAAGGAACCATTCACATTATCTCTAATTGCATACCATGTGCTGTGAAAACCACCCACAAAAACATCACACTGAAATTACAAGACTAGTCTTCATTATCCTTATTATCTTACTCTTATGGAATGAAAGAAATAACAGTGTGCACAGTAATTTACCAGTTTCCTTAGCATTATAAACACATCAAAAACAAGGTTTGTTGCATCAAGGCAGGTTCAAGAAACAAAGGCAAAATTTTCAGGTACTTACATTTTAACTCTGTTTTCATGTGTGTGATGAAGTGGGGAAGCTGGATTTGCACAACCTAAGTTTGAATGCATTCTCTTTCCACTTAGAAACAGTGCTCTTGGGCAGCTGTAACAACTCCTTCTACACTTCAAATAACTCATCTAGAGGATATGAATAATACTGGTATTCACATCAATAAACCATCATTAGGAAATATATAAGGGTCTACAAGGTCTGACAGGTAAGTACACGAACTCACTCTAAGAAAAGTACAGCATACCTTATTGCAGAATACCACTGTGATCATCTTCAAAGTACTCCCTTTGGGAAACTATTCATTGATGCCAGCACCTAGTTTACCCTTCAAAGCAATTTTAGAACTCTTTTTCTGGAATAGCCATCAGGGCTCTCATCATATTACCCCTTGAGGTCCTGAAAGTCATTAAAATGTCTTCCTTTTGACATTTCTGTTATCTTTGGGTAAAAGAAAAAAGTTGTTGGGGGCCAACTCAGGTGAGCAGGGAGGGTGTTCCTATACAGTTATTTGATTACTGGCTAAAAACTCTGTCACAGACAACTATACAATTAGGTTGCTAACTTGTCACCTTGCCACTGTGCACAATGGCCGTTCCAGAAAGAGTTCCAAAATTGCTTTGAAGGGTGGACTAGGCAGTGGCATCACTGCACAGCTTTCCAAGGGGAGTACTTAAAAAATGGTAATACTGATATTCAGCAATGAGGTATGTAGCACTTAGGACAATCAAGTGCGGACTTAATTGTCGGACCTCGATAAAGTCCTAGCATGTGCTAAATACATGATAAGTAATAGATGTTAGCTATTCTGATTGCTTTCATATTGTGTAGAACAGCACTCAGTCACATTTTTGTTGAGCTAGTTTGATAATTAATGCCTTTCAGGAGGAATCAAATGTTGGTTCAAGGTAGTCACATTTTAAGCCAAAGATATATTCTTGAAAAAGTTCTCATAATTCAAAACTGATATAATTTGAGATTAATTCTGCCATAAAAACAAACTGAAAGTAGTTGATATGCATTCTCAAGGAGCTTAGATCTGTAATCATTGTAGGTTATGGGCTGATTCTTTCACCCTATCACAAAACAAAGTGACTTTCTTTTCCTACTTCCTTTGCCTTGTTATAAGATGATTTTTGTAAGGCCGTGATTTCTGAGAATCATTGGGTATAGTAGGCTTGAAGTGAAATGGAATTTTATTTGATTCTATAGCTCATTCTTAAGTCTTTCTGGAATGTAATAGAGACAAGTTGTTTTTTTGCCTAAAAGTTGCCAAAGAAATCTCTAGAACTTTTTTAGGTCATTGGTAAATTTTTATCTTAAGATGTGGGGTCTAAGGATTATAAATTGGGCACGTTGCGAATTCAAAACGGAGTAGATCTGCTGCACTCATCCCTGTCTTTCTCCCATTCTGTGTTTCTCTGAGTCCCCTGAAAACCCAGATGTAACTCTCAGAGGAGCCCAGCTGGCTTGTACAAAACCTCGTGCTTTGACTCTCTCTCTCACCACTCAAAATAAATTATTGCAAATGTTCTTTGTTCTATCTGAACCTTAGTTTCTGTAAGTTGACAACGGTTGGCAAAGCAATTATTCAGAAACAACATCATTTCCAACAATATGTCCCTCGAAGCATACTTCAAGAAGATGCTCTTCTGGGAGGAGAGGGGTTTGTGGTTTCATCGGCAAGGGAAGTGCTTTATACCGAATACTCTCTGAAAAGAGGCATTTCTCATAGTAAAAGTTCAGAGCAGCATAGAAGCCTGTTTAACTTCTCTCAACCTAACGTTTTCCAGGATTTCATCTTGCTGCCATAGCTTTTTTTGTTCATTTGTTTTCGATATGACACTTTGGATGACACTGAGACGAAACAATCTTTGCCGTGGTACTGACGAGCCTTGCTCAGGGACACAGAATATTCAGGGTGGCACTTGCATAAAATGGGCAATTCATAACTGTCTTTATCTTTAGCCCCAAATTAGCAATTATCAGATAAACTCTTGAGTGTGAGGGTTTATAACCACACATATGTATTTATCTGAGACAGGTGCCTCCATTCTGTATGAGTGTGGTTTTATCATTTTAATTGTCTGGTCAGTGTTGAAGCACCATCTCAGTAGCCTCTAAATTGTAAGTGGTTGTCTTCATTTGTCACCTTTCATAGTATGCCTCATTTTATTTTTGTTATCTTAATTTTCTAAAGGATCCTTTGTGGCTTCATGGCTGGCTGCCAGCATTCAGAGAAAAAGGTGTTTTTAATTTTTTTTTAAGATCCACACACACAAAAAAGCTCACAATAAGAAAAGTCATATGCATGATGACATTGTTTTACTTTGTGAGAACAAGTTCTAGCTGAAAGAAGCAACACTATTTGCTTCTAATGGGTCAGTCCTTCAGCTCATTCTCTGGGAAAATCCTCCTCCCATCAAATCAAAGGAGAGAAGTGCCTTCCAAATGAATTAGAATACAATACACACTTAACCATAGTATCATATAGTAGTTTCAGCAATCTGGGCTTGTAAGTATCTGGAACATGATGGCAGGATGTCCGTTAGTTAGAACAGCTTCCAGCATCCATGTGGGTGATTTTGGTTCCCCCATCTTACTTCTTATCTTTGCCTGGCTTAATTCCTTTTTCTGTTTTGTGCTTTATTTACTCTTATGAAAACCTCTTTCCCATGCCAAGGCCTTCCCAACACACACAACACAGACACACAGACACACAGACACACACACGCACCACAGTCAAGACCCTGAAGGCCAATGGGGAAAAAGTGAAAGGTCACCCTCACAATGAGTATTCCAGGATTATTTAGTTGTAATGAATAAAATCGCAAATTCTATTGAGGCTTTTAGAACTAATGAAAATTATCAATGTGTTACACAGCTGCATTTCAGTTTTGTTTGTCTGAGCCTGGGACAGAATAGATTTTATAAATAGAACTTAAATGTGACCACAGAGCATGCATACTAATCAGTTCATTTTAAGATATTGTTTTGCAATACTTTTAAGATGCACACATGCTGGGAAAAATTACTTGTCAGAGGAACAATGTGGAGCAATTTCTTACCAAAGTTGCTAATGGAACTACTTTCTCTTTCTTCACTTTATTTTATTTTATTTTTAATGTGAGCATCTATCGTTATCCATCCTTTCTTTCAACTAAATGTTAAAGCGGGAAAGGGTTAGAAAGAGGGAAGCCTTTGTTCCAACAAATTTGTATAGCAAATGTGACTTATTTGTGGAAAAGAGTCCATTAATCTAGGAAGGTTAAGATAAAAGTAATCAAATATATTGATGCACACATGCTGAGTTGTATCATCAATTGCACACTTTCTTGTTTGACATAAACGTGGAGGGGCATTTTTTTTTTGCCAAGCTCTAAAGAGATTAGAAGGATTGGGGATGGAGTGCTAAGTGGTCCCCCACTGAAAGTATTCTCTATCAGCCACTGATTTGCTCTAAGTAGGCAATCCTATCTGAATGGCTCTGATACCTGGATACATTCACTCCTCTCTGACAGCATGCTCCTCTGCGGGAATGCATTTGTTTCACTTGTTTGAAGGTATAAATCCCAGGGGTGGGTTTTGATGTGGAATAACACACTAAGCCCAGAGCATCTCTAAAAGGTGAAATGCGGACCCTTGTATTGAAGAGAGAACATAACTAAAAAGAAAGCTGTACTTCCCCAATTATTAGCAGAAATGCATGTGAAAAGTTAAATCTCAAATACATTTTAATAGCCTACTATGGCCTTTGTAAAGATGTGTCTCCTCCAGTTTTTACCCACTAGGTTACAGGAAGGAAATTTGAACTTCTGAGCACCAATTGAAGCAACCAACCACAGAGCATTTTGAAGAACCTGATGTAGTGGGATGGTGAGAGATGATCTCAATGATTCAAATCCATAAAAAATCATAGCCTTTTCATTTTAGCCATCCTCCACTACCAAAACTCTCATTGAAACTATCAACAAGGAGAAGAAAATAGACTTATGTGTACCAGTGTCTCTCTAAATCAAACCACTACCTATCCAGACTGTATCCACCCTACAGTGAGTACTCTGTTTGTCAAGTGCCAGTGGGCAAGTAATTGCACCACCAAAGGCTTATGGAACACAGAAATTGCGAGGTCCCCAAAGCCTGAGTATTCACTATCTTGTATTTTTTGGAAAAAGTATACTTGCCCTGTGCTACTCAGTAGACAGGAATCCAGAAAAAGGGGGGGCCTGGAAAATTATACAGTCCCTCAATGATTAAATTCTACCTGAAGGACCCAGAAATTAGAAAGTTCTAGTGCAACACATACAAAGGGATACTGTGGAGTTTAAAGTGAGGAAAGCTATGAGTCAGTGCTGTATCATTTGACCACAGTTATTCAGTGTGTACACCAAGCCAATAATCAAAGAAGCTGAACTCTATAAAGAGGAACAGGGCATCAAGATAGGGGGGAGACTCATTAAAGACCTGCCTTGTGCTGATGACACAACCTTGCTTGCTGAAAGTGAAGAGGACTTGAGGCATCTACTAACAAAGATCAAAGACCACGGTCTTCAGTGTGGATTACACTTTAGCATAAAGAAAACAAATATCCTTACAACTGGTCCTATAAGCTACATCACGATAAATGGAGAAAATATTCAAGTTGTTAAGAATTTCATTTTACATGGACCCACAGTCAACACTCATGGATGAAACTATCAAGAAATCAAAAGACACCTTGAATTGGGCAAGTCTGTCTCAAAAGTCCTCTTTAAAGTCTTGAAAAGTGAAGATGTCATTCTAAGGACTAAAGCGTGCCCGACCTAAGCCAGGGTATTTTTGATTGCCTTATATGCATGCTAAAGCTGGATGATGAATAAGGAAGACTGAAGAAAAAGTGGTGTCTTTGCATTGTGGTTTTGATAAAGAATATTCAGTATACTATGGACTGCTAAGAGAACAATGAATCCGGCTGAGATGAAGTATAACTAGAACACTGCTTAGAAGCAATGATGGAAAGATTATGCCTCACATACTTTGGGCATGTTATCAGGAGGGATCAGTGTCTGGAGAAGGACATCATGCTTAGTAAAACAGAGGGCCAGGGGAAAAAAGGAAGACCCTCAAAGAGACTGATTAACACAGTGTCTGTAACAGTTGGTCCCAGATTAGCAATGATTGTGAAGACAGTGTGGGACAAGGCACTGTTTCGTTCCGTTATGTGTAGTAGGGTTGTGAAGATCCTGAACTCACCTGACAGCACTTGGCAACAACAGAAAGTACCAGGTTGGTCAGTGTTTTCTTTCCTGTACTTAGGAATCTTGAGATTGAAAGAAATTTTGTGGCCATCTAACCCAAGACTTGCTAAAATGCCACTCCTATGTGAGATTGTGCAAAATGACTGTAGTGGTGGTGGGAAGAGTAGGTTTATATATTAATATAACTAGAAATTCAAACATGATTTTCCAGATTTTATTGCTTAGGATGAAGCTAAAGTATTGAGTAACTAATAGCAAAAATGGTAGTAGCTATGTAAAAAAGCATTAAAATGACTTACGAATGGAGTGTAGATTGCAAAATACATATTCTAGTCCAATCTCCATTTGTTCAAAATTGTGACAGGTAGATTAATATTATATCTAATGTATATCTTAGAAAAATAAGAAGAAATTCACTTCAATATCCTGTGATTATAAATTAATACATGCTCTAAAATTAAAGTATCTTTGAAGATATAACAAAACCTGTTGTCATCAAGTCAGTTTTGATTCACGTCAACCCGATAGGACAGCACAGAACTGCCCCATAGGTTTTCCAAGGAGTGCCTGCTGGATTCAAACAGCTAAACTTTTAATTAACAGCAAACTCTTGTCTATTACACCACCACCATTACACTAAGATCTATAGTATAGAAAATAAAGGTTTTCAATAATCCTCCTACCAGACTTATCCACTGTTAATAATTTGGTATGTGTGTGTGTGTGTGTGTATATATATATATATGTATATGTATATACGTACATATACCTCCAGATAAAATTTTCTAGGTACATGCTAACATACATTTAATACTTCATCCAGTGTATAACGCTATGGTTTGGTTTCTGACATTTCTGAGCCATAAATTATTAGTGGTCTCTGAGTGATGCCTAGATTTTTAAAGGAAAATATTACACTTAGAATTGCAGTTCAAAATAAGTGCATATTGGGAAGCAGGGTGCAAACTGGAAAAAGTTGTGCCTGTTGCATCCAGACACAAAAAAGGTTGAGAAGAAAAATGAGTGATAGTAAGCAACTTCTGCTGTTTTTTTCTTCCTTTCTTCATTTATGCCTAGACTGCAGATTAACCTGAAAGGTTAATATACCTGCTGACAGCTGTGGGCTTCAGGTGATGATGAAATTTACCACCTCTTCCTCTGAGGAGTTCCTGCTTCTCTTCAAGTCTCCTTGCTGTATACTTACACTAGATGTTCTCAAACTTTTTAGATTACAATCCATTTTTAGACAAGTCAAAGGACATAGAGATCCAACTTTTCCTCCCTTCACCTCAGAGTGGGTTTTAGTTTAAAGGGCCTAAATAGTGGCCGTACTGTTTTGCAAGGTACACATAAGAATCAGGTATCATTTACATGAAAAGGAAAGGATGAGCTTATTCATAAATGTAATGACTTATGAGAATAAGCATATGCAGAAATTACAAATTCATGTCTTATGTATTTAAAAATATACACTCAGTTTTATAGTATACAGTGAGTCATATTAAGTATCACAAATGCATGACACCACCGTAGTACAACTTCTTTAGCAACAGGAATATGAATGATTCATCTTTGAATACGCACATGGTTAAAGTATGGCTGTTAGGAAATTAATAGGCCAAAACACTATTAATGAAGATACGTAACCTGTACACATTAGGGTTAATCATGATAGACTATTAACAAAGTTCAATGAAGATTAAACTATCAGTAATTTACAACTTGTTGTTCCTGAGTGGTGAAAATGGTTAACATGCTCTGCTGCTAACAGAGAGGCTGGAGATTCAAGTACACCCAGAAGCATCTCAGAACAAAGGCCTGGCAAACTGCCTATGAAAAACTAGCCATTGAAAACCCTGTGGAGGAGAGTTCTACACTGACATACATAGAGCTGCCATGATTTGGAATTGACTCAATGACAACTGGCTTCATTCATAATTAAAAAGAGTGAACAACTGAAAATCACTACCATATTATGTCAGCTCCGATGATGGATTGCAAATAAAATGTCTTGCCTGAAAATTCCAACTAAAAGCATAGAGACGTACACAGGTTGTACTTTCCAACACTGGCAAACAATGTGTGGCAGCTTCACTTAATACTAACAGTGTTTGGTAGACTGTAATGATCTGTTAATGTTAAACCACTAATGTTACATTTGGTAACCCTTAGCTTAACCCTGCTATAACCCTGGTGATGCAGTGTGGTAAAAGCAGTTGACTGCCGACTGAAAGATTGGCAGTTCAAAACCACCAGCAGCTCTGCAGGAGAAAGATGTGGCCAACTGAGTCTGTACAGATTTGTAGCCCAAGAAACCTGTGGGGTTGCTGTGACTTGACGGCAGTGGATTTGGTTTGGGTTTAACTCAGCTGTCATTTAAATTAAAGCTAACTTCCCTTTCCGCCTCCAACTCCTCCCCCTTCACCAGAAATATGAGAAATACAAACTCATCCTAGGTGAATGTAGGTTCCTTCATGACAAGGGGGAGACTTGGCATAGTCTTATTTTCTCATGGAAACCTCGGTGATGTAGTGGTTAAGTGCTACAATGGCTAAACAAAAAATAAGCAGTTCAAATCTACCAGGTGCTCCTTGAAAATCTACACAGCAGTTCTACTCTGTCCTACAGGGTCTCTGCGAACTGGAATCGACTTGACAGCAATGAGTTTGGTTAGTTTTCTTTTCTGTAGTCTGCAGTGACAATCACCAAGACCTTACTGTGAGTCTCTTAGAAAGCAGGCAGTTTAACCATCACTCAGCACCAAGTCTTTAGCTGCAGATATTCAGGTTGCAGGGAATTTTTTTTTAATGCCTCCTCTTCTCTATTTACATACCTGAATATAGGTCTAGTCACTTTGGAAATACATTCCCTAGAGTCTGGCTGCTCTCTAAATACTCCATGCTTTTCTTTCCTGTCTAAAATCTAGGCTTAAAATAAAAATAAGTAAATAAAAAGAAGAGAGACAGTGAGACAGAAGGAAAAGGAAAAGATGGGAAGGACAGGAGAGCAAGTGAAATAAAAAAGAAGTTCTTGTTACTCCTCTGTAAACAAGAAAACCTGTGAAACCCTGGTGGCATAGTGGCTAAATGCTACAGCTGCTAATAAAAAGTCAACAGTTCAAATCTACCGCATGCTCCTTGGAAACTCTGGGGGGGACAGTTCTACTCTGTCCTATAGGGTTGTTTTCTATTAGAATTGATGCAACTGCATTTTTTTTTTAACATGTACTTTAGAGGGAAATCCTGGTAGCATAATGGTTAAGAGCTAGAGCAGTCAACCAAAAGGTCAGCAGTTCTAATCCACCAGGTGCTCCTTGGAAATTCTATGGGGTAGTTCTATTCTGTCCTGTAGGACCACAATGAGTCAGAATCAACTTGACAGCAACAGATTTGACTGTTTTGATTTTGGTGCATATTAAGACCCAAAATTGAGGCTGCTCAACACAAGGTGCAGGTGGGGGATTTTATTTCATTGTATGAGCCCATAGCAAAGACAAAGAGATGGAAGCTATTAACTTTTCCACCTGGATACCCTGTTATGCTAGAAACTGCCTTCCATTTTATACAGAATTCCAAGACTTTGTGTGCCAACATACAAACTCCCAGTGGACTGTAGGTAATATAGTGAGATTTTATTACTGCTTCAGAAACTGACCACTAGGTTTCCACAACCCCAGCCCGCAAACACTACTACCACTGCCCCTTCATAAGACTCAATCTATGTTGTTATTTGGATTAGAACTGTAAAACACAGCAATCTCCTCTGCCATATGATAAGTCATCAACTCCTTAGTAGGATAAATGAAACCTATAGGGAAGCCACTTTAAAAAAAAGAAAAAGAAAATTTTGCAAATGCTTCAGTGTCTTTCGGATAGCTCGAAGTGCTCTTTTCCTCTCCGCTACCCGTCAGTCTTTAGATTTGCACAACTGGCTAATTCCTACTTGTCTTGAAGAGTTGGCTCTGTTCTTCCTCCTCTGGGAGTACTGTTCTGACCCCAACTCTGCTGAGTTTTCTTACTCTGTTTCCCCATATTCTCTGGGCATAGTTTACTTAGAATATTTAATCAGAGTCTATTGTAATCTTTGGTTTACTTATCTGCCTTTCTCACAAGCGGTGAAGCTTTTAGGTGTAGGGATAATAACTTATTCACTGGTGTGTCTCACAGATTTAACACACTCTTGGGATCTAACACATTAACAATCTTCCTGAGTTTAATAAAAAAAGAAATATTCCTTTTAATGTGGCAATTTAAAGAAATAGCGTAGTAGAAGTAGTTGATGTGATAGTAATAATCGTAACAATATTTATTAGGTTGTTACATATATTATCTAACTTAAACCCTGCTAACCACAAGGTCGGCAGTTCAAATCCACCAGGTACTCCTTGAATACTCTGGGGGTCAGTTCTACCCTGGCCCTAAGGGTCGCTGTGAGTCAGATCCGACTCGATGGCACTTGGCTTGGATTTTTTAAACCCCAAACCACTGTTTTTTAAAATACTGATGCTCTTTAGAGGTGAAATGATTAGCCAAGATCATAAATTCGTAAAAAACAAAAACAAAAAATAAAATAAAATAAAATAAAAAGTGACTCACAGCAATCTTATGTACAACAGAACAAAGCATCCCCCGGTCCTGCATCATCCTTACAATCATTGCTCTGTTGTGAGCTCATTGCTGCAACTGCTATGTTAGTCCACCTTATTGAAATTCTTCCTCTCTTTTGCTGCACTCTATTTTGTCAAGCATGATGTCCCTCACTGGTAACTGATGCCTACTAATAACACGTCTAAAGCACAAGAGACAAAGTCTTACCATCCTTACTTCTAAGAAAACTTCTGGCTGTGCTTTTTCCAAAACCAGTTTATTTTTTCTTCTCTGCTCCAGTCAATATTCAGCATCAACACCATAATTCCAAGGTAATAATTCTTCTTCAGTATCCTTTATCCATTGTCCAGCTTTACATTCATGCAAGGCAATTGAAAGTGCTTTGATTTGGGTCAGGTACACCTTAATCCTCAAGGTGACATCTTTGCTCTTTAACATTTTAAAGAGGCATTTTACAGTAGAATTGCCCAGTGCAATGTGTCCTTTGGTTTTTTGAATGCTGCTTCCATGGGCACTGATTGTGGATTCAAATAAAAGGAGATGCTTGCCAACTTCAGGCTCTTTTCTCTGTTTCTCATGGTGATGCTTATTGGTCCAGTCATGAGGATTGCCATACTAAAGGATGTGGTCTTTGATCTTCATTAGTAAGTGCAAGTATAGCTGGGATTTTATCTTAGGTTTGTCTGACTCAGAAGCTCTATACCTGGCCTCTGCGGTATCCTGAGCAAGTTCTAGAGGTCATTCCTTTAGTCCAAATCATTGCAGTCATTAGTTACCGAACTCTAACTTCCTCCACACAAATCTGCGGCACCCTATGGTGTAGCTTCATAGGTCATGTGAAGAGAATGAACACGTACCTTTTCTACAAGAAACCTTTTTACGGGCAGTTGTTTGACAGAAACTGGACATTCAGGTCTGGGCCTCAGTTCTGCAAGCTCTGAAACACTTAACCACTTCACCTAGGGTGAATTCAAACTCAGAAAATTATTCTAAAATGGACAATACACTCACCTGAAGAAACTGTTCATGTTTATAAGCTAAGGTGGATCTTCTAGAAAAGATTGCTGTTGTTAATTACTGTTGAGTCAGTTCCAACTCATGATGACCCCATGCATGCGGAGTATAATTGTACCACAAAAGAGTTTTCAAGGCCATGGCCCTTCAGAAGCAGATCACCAGGCCTTTCTTCAGAGGTACCCCTGAGTGGTCTCAAATTAGCAACTTTCCAGACAATAGTAGAGAAGTAACTGTTTGTGCCAGTGAAGGACTTCTAGAAAAAATGACCAATGGTGTTAACTTTGTAAAGTTGCCATAACAAAATACTTCAGACTGGATGGCATATAAAAACAGAAATGTTTTGCTCTACAGTTCTACAGGCTAGACGTCCAAATCAAAGTGTGGGCCATGTTGATTTCTCCTGAGGGCTCTAAGAGGAAAACTGCTCCATACATCTCTCCTAGCTTCTGATACCAAGCCCACTGTCACCTAGTCAATTCTGACTCATAGCAACCTTATAGAACAGAGTAAAACTGTGCCATAGAGTTTCCTAAGAGCACTTGGCAGGTTTGAACTGCACTTAACCACTGCACAAACAGGGTTTCCAGCTTCTGCTAGTTGTAGGAATTTCTTGGCTTAAAGTTTCAGCATCACTTGATGTCCTTCTTCTCCCTGTCTCTGTGTCTCTACTCTTATAAGGACATGAATTGCACTGGATCAAGACATACTCTTTGCCTGTATGACCTCATGTTAACTTAACTGTTAATAGCTTCACAGACATTATTTCCAGACTAACACGGTCACTTTTACAGATAATAGGAGTTAGAACTTCAATGTTTCTTTTCAGAGGCAAGATTAAATGTATAACACTTGCTTGAGATTTGGTGTCATAGATACTAATTTCAAAAGAAACTGTATCATTAATAACATTAATCTGTTAGATGAGGTTTATTTAGCAGAAATTCGTGAACTGGGTAGCACCAAACCACATGCGAAAGGCAGTCCACGGAGTATCAGCAGTGATTGGTTTACTTTACCAAAACGAGAAAACAAAAGTAGCTTGTTTCTGATTGGCTTACATAATTTATTATGTGATGTTGTCAGTATTCCATCGATCAACAAGGCTGGAAATAAGGTAAGTATCTCATTGGTCATTGAAGGTAACCTGATGTACAGGAAAGCTAGGCTTACATTTCAGTAAAAGCAAGTCTCAGGGGTGCTGTTCATTCCACTGCAGATGCCATTTGGTTAACCACATGACTCTGTGTTGATTTCATTTAACATTAAGAAGCCTGGTCTCAAACAGCCTTAGAACGGTCGGCGTCCTTTTCTAGCATGTCTAGGATCTTTCAGCAGCACACTCCTATGTGTTCCCTCGTTGTTTGAAAAGACATTCTTTTAACATTCATCAGTGAGCTGGTTAGTGCTACACATTGTGGGGTCCAAGTGCCTAGGTTTGACTTCTGATTTCTATAATACTGGTTAAATCACAATGGGCAAGTACATGAGCTCTGTAAGCCCCAGTTCCCTCATTTGGAAAAGGGGCATACACTAGTACATACCCCGTTGAGTTGCTGGGAGAATTAATAAAATAATCCAGATAGTGCCCCAGAGCAGTGACTGGCTTAGGGTAACTGCTACGTTGTTGCTGTTGTTACTACTTAATTGCATGAAAGAATGCAGAAATCATATTCCTACTTTTAAGAAGAATTATGTAGAAGTATTAAAAATGAGATGAATGGAATTGTATTATACTTGGAAAATTAGCGTGTTTTTCACATATTTTGCTATGGCCAGAAGCTTAAAAAATAATCATAGCAATAGTACCTTTGAGTCCCATGGAACATTATTATCTCCTTTGAATCTCATGCTACATCAATTCTACTGGTAGCCAGCGTATATTTAACACATTTAAACAAAATGCAGTTCACAAGTGTTTTAATAATATCTTCTAAGGTAATTTTTAGGATCTGAGCACAAACGTGACAGGTGGTCCAGATCTTATTATCAATATATATGTTTGCAAATTTCTGTTTTATGATTACAATTGTTATTAATCTTGATGTTCTTAATTTTTATTTTCTTTAATTCTTGCTACTTTTGTGACATATTGGTTCTTAGAAAGAGGAAAAAAAAAAACAAATGATTCAGTCACAGTAGACATGAATTCCACTATCTTTTCACAGCTCACTAGGTCTAGTAATAGATAAAGGCATAATTACTTTTTGAGTTTTAAAAAATCCAATTGGTTGCCTGCAATTGTATGTACATTTATTTGGTTTGGAACTTATTTTTTCAGCACAATTCATTTACTGTATCTGGTCTGATGGATTCAAATGAAATCAAGCATCCAGAGGAAATTATTTCTTAATACAGATTCATAAGCCAGGTATTAAGAATATTTCTTGTTTTTTTCTCACCCAAAGTCAGGAAGCAATTTTCCTCCTCACACGTCATCACCGCTAGTCAGGAATACCTTTTTTTTCTTTCTTAGATTTGCTCTGTATCAATGGCAGTGATCTGGGTATTGAGTCAAGACAGAAGAATGCTCTCTGTTCCCATCATTTATTCATTTCGTTATAAATGCACTCAGTGTCTACTACATCCCAGGTACTGTTCTAGGCATTGGAAGTAGATTCATAAATATGAAACAACACCCCCTCCGCATTCTCCTAGAGCTGTCATTTCAGTGATGTTATATTACCACATCATCATCACGTGATGGCTAAGGAAGAAAGTGGGCAGACACTCTCCATAATGTGAGTGGGACCCTTCCAGGCAACGAATGCCTTGAGAACAGAAAAGGAAGGCGTATTCTGCCTCCAGACCATTAATAGGCATTTTGCAAGAACCTCTTCACTCTTCACTCTTCACTCTCCCTAGTGCCTGGCCTACAGACTTTGGAATATCAGACTGTCAGAATCTCCAGCCTGTAGGCTGACCTACAGATTTTAGACTTGCCAGTCTTCACAACTGCATACGCTAATTTGGTACAAATCTCTCTGTCTCTGTCTCTGTCTGTCTTCATCTGTCTGCCTATCTGCATACACACGTTGTTATTGTTAGGTACTACGAGGCCAGTTCTGACTCACAGCAACCGTATGCAGCTGAATGAAACATTGCCAAGTCCTTTGCCATTCTCATAATCGTTGTCATGCTTGAGCACACTGTTATAGCCACTGTGTCATTCCATGTCTGTTTCGTTACTCCTCTAATCTGCTAAACATGATGCACTCCTTTGGTTCAGAGGCTTGGCCTTTTATACATATGTGTGTGTGTGCATGTGTGTTTATATATCTATATGGAGATATAAGGGGTCTGACAAGTCTGCGAACTTAATTGTTCTAAGCACTACATACCTCGTTGCTGACTGTCACTACGGTTGCCTTCGAAGTGCTCCCCTTGGGGAACTATGCACCAAAGCCAGTGCCAGTGCTGAGCCCACCCTTCAAAGTGATTTTGGAACTCTTTTGGAATGCCCATTGTCCACAGTGGCATGGTGGCAAGTTCACAAACATAATTGCATACTGTCTGTGAGGGAGTTTTTAGCCAGTGAACAGATAATTGTATTGGAACACCTTCCCTACTCACCTGATCTGGCCCCCCAATGGCTTTCCTCTTTACCCACAGATGAAGGAAATGTTGAAAGGAAGATATTTTAATGACATTCAGGATATCAAGAGTAATATAACTGCAGTTTTGATTGCTATTCCACAGAAAAAGAGTTCCAAAATTCCTTTGAAGAGTAGACTAGGTGCTTGTACTGTGTACAGCTTCCCACGAGGAGTACTCTGAAGGTGACCATAGTGATATTTAGCAATGAGGTATGTAGCATTTTTTCTAGGATGGGTTCATGGGCTGAATTTTCAGATCTCATGAATGTGTGTGTGTGTGTGTGTGTAAACCCACTGCCACTGAGTCAGTTCTAACACAAAGCAACCGTATAGGCTAGAATAGAACTGCTCTAAAGGGTTTTCTAGGCTGAAATATTTATTAGGGCAGATTTTCACGTCTCTTCTCCTTTAGAACACCCGATGGATTCTAGCTACCAAAGTTTTGGTTAGCCATTGAGTGCTTAATCACTGTGTGCCTAGGGGTCCTCTCTCTCTCTCTCTCTGTCTCTCCATCTTTGTCTCCAGAAATAAATATATGGAGACAGAGACAGAGACTGAGAGTTAGAATCACCTCCATCGAACACACCAACCATGGGTATGTGAGAGAGAGAGACAGTAGAACTGCTCCATGATGTTTCAAGGTTGTGATCTTTGTCTGTGTTACTTTGGACATGTTATCAGGTGGATGAGTACCTGAAGAAGGACATCACACTTGGCGCAATAGAAGGACAGCTAAAGAGAGGAAAATCCTCACTTAGATGGATTGAAATAGTGTTTCCAACAGTGGGCTCCATCATAGCAATGATTATTAGGACGGTGCAGGATCAAGCAACCTTTCATTCTACTATATATAGGATCACTGTAAGTTGGTGTTTATTAGAAGGCGTGTAACAGCAACAACTGTTAATGGGAACAGATCACCAGGTAATTTTTCCATGGAGCCATTGTGGTTTTAAAGCATCAACCTTTCAGTTAGCAGCTGAGTGCTTGAAGCGTCGCACTACACCACTGACTCTGTGTATCGGTTGTTGTTAGGTGCTATCGAGTTAGTTCTGTTCATAGTGAACTTATGTGCAATAGATGAACCACTGCCTCCTCCTGAACATATTTATCTAGAGAATACAAAGGCAACCAGGTAAAATAACAGGTTTATTAGCAAGGGCCGCAACCTGTTTGTCAATTTTATGCTGTAGTGTCTTGTATCTTGCTTTGAGGCCGAAGTTTTGCCACTGGTATTTTAAATGCTAGCAGGATCACTGGTGGTGGACAAGTTTCAGAATTAAGACAGACTAGAAAGGCCTGACAAGGCACATCCTTGAAAATGAGCCTGAAAACCTATGGATCACACAGGATACTGTGCGTTATAGTGCTGGAAGAAGAGCGCCCTGAGTTGGAAGGCAGGGTGCAGCAGCCTCAACAATACACTCAGACACACCGGCTGTCATGCAGATGGTGCCAGACCAGGAACATCTCTTTCTGGTGTATGTGAGTAGCTGTCAATCCAATCTAACTCAACATAAGCTAGTAACAAACAACAATACTAGTAAGGCAGAAGACAGAAAGTCTGTTGGTTGAGCTGCTGTTTAAGGCAGCACGAGTTGTGCCCTGCAAAAAGGAAGTTGGTGTAAGGATGTCATAATTTTTCAATTTAATTTACACAAAAGTTTCATGTGCAATAGTGGAGGCCATACTGAACAATCCAGTACTTTATTTTGTGCTTACAATCCCACGACACAGACTGAGTCAATATTTTTACTGACATTTGACCAGTGAAAAAACTGAGGCACTGTCCCCAATGGTTTGCGCAAGATCCCATACCTAGCAGATACAGAATGACCAAAGCCTAGAATCCTTAACTTCTAGAACCATGCCCCACCCCCTCATATTCTTAATGGACTCATCTCTGGGACTTTAAGCATATCTATTAAAAGAAAAATATTGAGAGAGGAGGGTGAGCATTTCTTGTTTCTTTAAACATAAATCAAATCTATAAACATTCACCTGCATTTTCCCATGAAATTGTCCCTATGAGGTTCAGCCAAAGGGTATAAGTTGATGGCAGTCTGTGTTAGCAGGGTGAACACCTGGACCCAGGCCATCCCTTACAGCTAGCAAGCCAGTGTGAAATGAAAACAATTTTGTGTTGACAGCTTTGACAGTAGGTGCCACATACAAATTCCAGTTAGTTCAAAAATTAGTGGCCACAGTATTAATTTGAAAGAGACATGCTCAGCATAGTCTTCCCCTTTCTAGATTTCTGGACAAGTTTCCAAGTCTGTCATTGATGCTGATCTGTCCACATCCTCTAGCTCCCTATCATGACACTGGAGACTTCTCATCCATACCAGGAGGGATTCAGGAGGCAGAGAAAGCCAGGCAAGCTTTTGCTCTTTTGAAGTTTCAAATGGATCTTGGTTCTTCGTGGGTCTTTTTGAATAACTGCGTCACTTGTAGAATCCATCCCAGTAAATTCTTCCATCTCTAGTTATCCTTCTGGGAATAAAAAAAATAAAAAGTTTCAAATTAGTAAATTTGGATGGATAATTTCTCAGTTGTCTTAACAAAATCTTTTTTTTTTTTTTAACTTTCTAGTATTAAAAATAATGAGCACTAAAGGAAATCCTTGTGGCAGAGTGATTAAGAGCTATAGCTAGTAATCAGAAGGTTGGTAGCTCAGATTCACTAGGTTCTCCTTGGAAACCCTATGGCTCAGACCTACTTTGTTCTACCAGGCTGGCATAACTCAACAGCAATGGTTTTTGGTTCACTGGCACAGTGGTTACAGGGCTCAACTGCTAAACAAAGTGTTGACGGTTTGAACCCTCTCTCCTCTCTGTGCGAGAAAGGTTGGGCAGTCTGCTTGCATAAGGTTATAACCTTGGAAACCCAACAGGACAGTTCTACTCTGTCCTACAGAGGCCGTACGAGTCAGAGTCCACTTGACAGCAATGAGGAGGGAGTATGATTTAATTAATCAAATTAAAACACAAAGTCCCTCGTAAGTCTACCTTCTCAAAGATAACCCTCAGTAACCGTCTGTTGTAAATTCTTCAAGATCTTCCTTTCTTTTCATCTAATACACGCATCCCTATGTGGTGCAAACTGCTAAGCATTCAACTGTCAACCAAAAGGTTGGTGGTTCAAACTCACCTTGCAAGAAAAGCCAGATGTGTGCTCTGAAAACATCACTGTAAGTTAGAACTTACTTGATGGCAACTAGTGGGTGTTTTTACATACACATACATAAAACACACACATAAAATGTGTATGTGTGTGTATAAATTGTGTATATATAGAACACATACATGTGTGTATATAATGTATTCCATAACATATTTGGCAATGTATATATCACTTATATAAATATGTAACCATATTTTTGTCTTATGACTTACATACTGTATTGCATCTTTGTTGTTTTTTTAACGTAGTAATTGGCGATTCCTTTACAGCAATAATATAGATCTCCTCCTCATTTTTTAATGGCTGTATAGTGTTCCATTGTGTGGTTATTTTATCATTTATTCCCCTAACTCCTTATCATCAGGCTTTTGTCTGGTATCCAGTTTTTTATCTTTGCACATAAAATTATTATCAATACCCTTGAACACTTGCCTGTGTGTTTCTGCAGGCTAAATTCTTTGGAAAGGAATTGCTGAGCCACGGGTTCCAGACATTTTTCAGCAACTACTTAAGATGCAGGGTCACCTAGGTGGCAACCTCAAACCAAATCTTGTCTTTAAGTGAAAATTTCTTCTCCATGTGATGGCCTGGAAATTAGCAAATTTTGAAAACTGTGCTTCTGATGAGTCCTTTCACGTCTTGTCTAACATACAGGTCTGAAATGAATCCTTTCTTGCTCATTTTTATGGGTGATAATGTGTCCCTCCTACCAGCGCTTCTTTTTATTTCACCGCAAGCTGTAACAAGCACTTACAGTAACCGCAGTCTAGGTTACCTGAAAACCTTTTCCTTGTTAACTTGGCTCAGAAAAACTAAGACTAGAGACAGAATTGGAAGGCAGTAGCTCTCAGTTCTGGTTACATAAAGCTGCTTTTGGGGATATCATTAGCTTCTGCTCTGTATAAAAAAAAGAGTACAATTAATTTTTAGGCATTGGTGGGCTGACTCATGCCTTGTTAGGGAGTACACACACTATCATCCCCCATCTTTAACACAAATGTAAGAAAGCTTTATTTTAGAAAAAGATATCTAAGTGAATGAGATGCTTAATGGTAATAAACAAGCATCTTAATACTCTGTGATTAGCACTCAGTAATGACTAATGTTTGGACCTCCTTGTTTCTGTCAAAAATCCATTTTATCAGACACAGAAGTGGCCTAAATTATTTGATATGCATTAGTTATAAAAAAAAACCCTCTTACTGTACTAAATATTCAAGCCTGTGACCCCTCCTGGGCTGGAGCAGCAATTAGGAGAGCTAGCTGCTTCATTCATCGCCAAAACAGAAAGTATTCAGTGCTGGCAAAACAAAGCACAGTAGTTTCAAATTCAAGATACCTTCTTTTCAATATTGATTCACATCACCTTCCACACTACCTTTTACCCCCCAAATTGTTCTTCTCACCTCCAGCTACCTAATGTTTCTCAAGGATATTGCAAGAGTACCTAGGTGTGTTTGTTAAATTACAGGTTTCTGGGCCATAGCCTCAAGCTAAGCAGAGTAGGCTCATGAAAACACACTGGCTAAACAGGTACCCTTCAGGTAATATTGACATACTCTAGTATTTGAAGACCTGTGCTGTCTGTAGTGGATTGATTTACAATCCCCCACCAAATGTGTGTATCAGTTTGGCTGGGCCATGATTCCCAGCATTGTATGACTTTTCTATGATTACATACCCTGCCTCTGTGATGTTGTGCTGGTGAGGGGGACTAAGTCTACAAGACTGTATTGTGTCTTGAGGCAATCTCTGGGGGATAAAAGAAAGAAGCGAACAGAAAGAAAAGGGGACTTCAAACCACTAGGAAAGGAGCATCAAGAACAGACAGTTTCCTTTGGACTTGGGGTCCCTGCACCCCAGGTGAAGACTGAGAGCAAGGACCACCCTCCAGAAGCAAGAGAGAGGGCCTTCCCATAGAGCTATCACCCTGGATTTTGACTTATACACTACCTTTCTACAAGAAAATAAATTTCTTTTTGTTAAAGCCATCCATTTACAGTGTTTCTTGTTATAGTAGCACTGGATGACTAAGACATTCTCCTAGACCAATGCCTCTGAATTATTAACATAGCTTCCAGGCATTTGAGCATCTTGTTAAAATGTAATTCTGATTCAGAAGATTTACGATTTGAAATAGGGCCTGAGATCTTGCATTTCTAGTGAGATTCCCAGGTGATGCTAATGCTCCTGGTCCAAGGACTACACTAAAGTAGAGAATATCTAATATGAGATAATTATAGGGCAAGGCTTTCTTTTGCACCCCCACAACCCCAGTGGGTAGCACAAGGCTGTATCCAGTGTACGCTACTCTGACTGAACAAACGCAAGAATGTCAAACCACATATGGTTAGAACACTGGAGATGTCATCTAATCTGTAAATACTTTGAAAATACTTGAGCACACCCAGTGTGGTATGTATCTACCTGTTACTTTTTGTTTACAACCTAAGGCGTGGTTAATGAGCTCTGGAGAAACAGTGGTTTAAGCACTCAGCTACTATCCAAAGGAAAGGAGGTTTGAACTCACCAGTGGCTCAGCAATAGAAAAATGTGGCCATCTGCTTCTATAAAGATTACAGCCTTGGACATCCCATGGAACAGTTCTACTCTGTGCTACGGGTCCTTGTGAGAAAGAATCAACAGGATGACGAAAGGGTTCAGGAAGTGTTTAGTTGCTCTAATGAAATGAACATTTTTCCCCAAAAGTCTGCACTCCAGAGGCAACTAGTACAAGATTTTTAGCTATCTATATCTATAGTAACACTGGTGACTGGTTAAATACCAAGAGATGTTAGCAAAAGAATGAAATCTACGATGTTCAACATGTATGTGTTGATAAAACATTTTAAAAGCATCTCTCATTCTTTCTTTTTATATTTTAATGTGCTTTAAGTGCTTTGTACGACAAAGTCAATTTGTCACACAAAACCTTTCACACACTGCTTTTTAACTGTAGCTGCTCTCCCCACCCTGTGGCAGCATACTCCTCCTTTCCACTCTGTATTTCCTGTGTCCATTAAATCAGCTCCTGTCCCCCTATACCCTCTCATCTTGCCCCTGGACAAGAGCTGCTCAGTTAGTCTCATGCATCTTTAATCCAAGAAACACATTCTTCACCAGTATCATTTTATGTCTTATAGTCTAGTCTAATCTGTGCAAAAAGCTGTATTTGGGACTAGTTGCATCTCTGGGCTGT
Source organism: Heterohyrax brucei (assembly GCA_028571685.1). Lineage (NCBI taxonomy): Eukaryota > Metazoa > Chordata > Mammalia > Hyracoidea > Procaviidae > Heterohyrax > Heterohyrax brucei. The sequence continues at coordinate 187,861,346 of CM053141.1, forward strand.
CAGACACACCAGGGAACATGTCTTCTAGGGATGCTCCAGTCTGCCAGACCATGAAGTCTGGTCTTTTAACAGAATTCTAGTTCTGCACACCAGTTTTTTTTTTTTTTTTTTCCTCACTACATCAGGGACTCTCTGTTGTATTCCCTGTCTGGTCAGCCCTTTGTGGTGGCTGGGCACCATCTAGTTCTTCTGGTCCTGTGCTCATGTAGTCTCTGGCTTATATGACTATGTCTGTCACTTGGGCTCATGTTTTCCTTGTGACTTTTCTGTCTCTCATTCTCCACATCTCCAGGTAAGTTGGGAACAACTGAGAATCTCCCACTCTTAAAAGAAATCAAGAACAGAGAGAAAATAGTACTCAGTATTTCCAAATCACCAGGTAACTGATTAATTAGATCTAACTCTGTGGTTAGCCAAATTCTTCTAAAGGTACCTTGCCTTGATGATATACTTTATGCAAAGTGCTTATGCAGCATCTACAAAGGTAAATGCCTAGCACCTAGGTGTGTGAATGTGCTGTGTCTGCACAGTAATAAATGCCATATGTGGGGTAAAGTTCACCCCCACTCTTACTTTCATTGTAATCTGTCACTGAAAGTGTTGGGAGGGAAGTTGTAGCTCACATCCAACTCTAACAACAGTGAATAACCAAATTAGCTCAGGTCAGAAGGCAGCAGGAAATATGAGTCCAGATCTGCTGCCATTTTTATATTTGATCTCTCCACAGGAGAGATCCTTGGATCTCTCACAAAGGATTACACAACCAACATCAGTAATGTTAACTGGAATCTCCATCCATGCAAATACTTTTCCTTTCTTAAGCAAATCCTCGACACAGAAAGGTAGATGATTTGCAAAGACGGAAAGTCTACATTTAGAGAGGCCCTTGTTAATATATTTTAAATTTGAGTAGGAAGAAACAAAAAGGACCATGAGAAGGCAGCGCTACAATTATATTAGTGAGGCATTTTCATATGGTTGGAGGTCTACTGTAGGGCGAGAGCTACGATTCTCATCTCAGCTTCAGAGAGTCAGGGTAAAGGTGAGGCTGTGTGTTAAAGAAGAGGAGTGAAACGGCTCCAGAGCATTTTACTTTCTCCTGCAGTTATTAAACAGCCAAAGTATCTTTTAATGAAAACTTTGGTCTTGAGAAACACACATAGAAATCTCTCACCTTGCAGTAGCAGCAGATTTAAAGTCAAATAATAGCACTAGTAAGAAATGTGGGTAATAACGACCCCAACAATGGTGAAGACAAGATTCCAAAGTGATGTCGGTGCTGCATATCCTGAAAGATAATAAATAATGCTTTTATCATAATATCAACTCCTGTCAGTCATCTTCTTGTATCTCTTTACATAGATAATTCTCCAAGAAAACCCCATAATAAAAACTTGCTTAACTTTGTTTTTCTGAGTATATTTTGAATTCTATAGAAATGTATGTACAAACTTCAGACAAGACAATTCATAGAAGATATCAGGAGCAATCAAAAAATTTGAGGGTCACGGTTTGAGAAACCTTAATTATTCAACCTGCATGAGAAGCTTAATTTTACTCATCGAGCTATAAAAAATTTAAATGATTGAATTGCTTCCCTCAAGGAGCTCAAAGTCTAATAGAAAAGATATCCTGCTTTGGCTGTTAGGTGCCTTCGAGCTGCTTCCAACACCTGCTGACCCCACCTGCTACACAAAGAAATGCTACTCAGCTCTACACCATTCTCACAATCATTACGACTTCTAGGCCCGTTGTCGCACCAGTGTGTCAGTCCATCTTGTTGCGTGCCTTCCTGATTTTTGCTGATCCTCTGCTTTACCAAGCATGATGTCCATCTTCCAAGACTGGTCTGTCCTGATAATGTGTCCGTAGTACACTAGGCAAAATTTTACCATCCTCTTGTCTAAAGAGAATCCTGGCTATACTTCTTCCAAGACATACTTATTTGTTCTTCTTGCAGTCCACGGTATAGTCACTGTTTTTAGCCAATGCCACAATTCTAAAGTGGCAATCCCTCTTCAGTCCTTCCAGCTTTTGCATGCATGTGGCATAACTGAAAATACCATAGCTCAGGTCAGGTGCACCTTGTATGTAAAGAAATAATTATAATTCAGAGTAGTGAGCATTACAGGAGCTGTTCTATGGGTGGTTTTATTCCAGGTATTCTGTGGGGAAGCTGTGTATATCCCAGGACAATAGTAAGCATTAAAGCAAAGAACACAAGACATCCAATCAGCTGTCTGAAGTGTAGTAAATGCTCAGTAAATGTTAGTACAAAAAGCTTACAAGCTCTGACAATTAAGTCCATGAACTCCATTGTTCTAAGTGCTACATACCTCATTGGTGAATTTCACTACAACCATCTTTGAAGTAGTCCCCTTGGGATGCTATGCACCAAAGCCAGCACCTAGTCTACCCTTCAAAGGAATTCTGGAACTTCTCTGTAAAGGAGATTTTAGCCAGTAAACAAATACTCATCCAATCTGGTCCCCAGTTACTGTTTTCTTTACCAGAATTAAAAAAGGAAATATTGAAAGGAAGACATCTTGATGACATTCAGGACGTCAAGGGTAATACTACAACAGCTCTGATGCCCATGCCGAAAAAGAATTCCAAAATTGCTTAGAAGTGTGGGCTAGGCACTGGCATCACTGCATAGCTTCCCAGGGGGAGTACTTGGAAGGTGACTGTACTGCTAGTCAGCAATGAGGTATGTAGCACTTTTTCTGGGATGAGTTCACTAACTTAATTGGCAATTGCTGTACATTGAACGCTGTAAGAGTCTGGTGAAAAGATGACTATAACTGGAAATAATAGTAAGGTAAAACAAATGCGTGGCTTTGCACTGTATCTATTTAGTGGAGCTGAAATTACATTTTCCAGAATTCCCTGCCCTGTATAGTTCTGGGTTAGCATTAATTTCAAAAGGTATTTTTACTTAAGATAAAGAAAGCAGAGGAGAAGCAGTAGTCATGTGTCTTGCACACTGAAGGCTGGTGCAGGGAGTCGGGCAGTGAGAAGCTCACACACATTATCGTTGTCCTGGTGGATATCTTTCCTGACCTAGGGCAGCATCCAGAGGCCTGTACCACTTCAGGCTTCTATCAGATCTTGTCCTTCATCTTTTGAGAGCCCTGGTTTAAGTGTATATTAACGGACAGCAAGTCACTGAAGGTGCTAGCTTCTCCTGCAAGTCACCCATGGCATCGAGACTGGAGGTAGAGAGAAACAAATGCATTTTCCTTCTGAGTTCTAGTTTTTCCTTACACATTCAGTAGATTCTTGTTTTTATCACTTCTAGTTTTTCTTTCTAACTTGTATAGCTGACAAATTCAGGTTCAACATCAAATTCAAAGACAATAATCCGACTTACATAGACTCTTCCATAAATTTCCATAACTGAGGACTAAATCTTTTTACTTATCACTGGTAGTGGTCCATATTTTCTTACTGAACCTCTGTTGTTTTCCTGAGGTTGTCATAAAAAAAAAAAAAAAACAACTGAGTGACTTCAAAAACCAAAAAGCTATCCTTTGGTAACCCTGGAGGCTAGATGTCTGAAATCAAAGTGTCAGTAGTAGGGTCTTGATTCTACTGAAGATTTTATGATGAATTCTTCTTTCCTTTTTCCTACCTTCTGGTGGCTGTCAGCAATCCTTGGTGTTCTTTAGCTTGTAGACACATAACTCCAATCTCTGATTGTTTCTTCACATAGCCATTCCGTTCTATGTCTGTGTGTCCCTATGTCTCTTCTGCTCTCTGTATAAGAACACAAGTTGCTTGGGATTAGGGCCCATGCCACTCCAGCATGCTCTCATGTTATTTAATAACGCATTCGAAGACGCTGTTTCTGAGCAAGATCACCTTCACAGCTTCCATGGATTAGGACATCAATGTATCTTTTCAGAAGATACAATGCAACCCAGACTGGAAGCCTGCCTGATGAAGGCATTGCTACAATAGGTAGTTTCAGAGCAACAAATCTTTAGGAGTGAGGTCTCCAAATTGCTGCTGGGTTATCTGAAATTGTTTGCTGATCTGATTAAATTTAAAGGCATTAAGGGCTGTTTCTGGAATAACAAAGGAAATACTGATAAATCCATTGCATCAAATGGCAAAACAGTTGTTTAAGTTATTATTTTTAGACACATGTAATCAAGTGATTACAGAAGGCAAGCCTTTAGAAGACCAAATACTTACTGCCCTAATGGTCACCGAAAGCCTTTCTGTCTGTCACGCTTAATTACAGGTATCTTAAGACCACAGAGTGTCCCTGAGTGGTACAAATGGTTGCATGGTTTCAATGCATGGCTGCTAAATGAAAATTTTACTGTTTAATTTCACCCAGAGAGACCTCAGAAGAAAAATCTGGTGATCTGCTTAAGAAACATCATAGTCACTGAAAACCCTACAAAACATAGTTTTACTCTGACACAAATGGGGTCAACATGAAAAGGAAAAGGCAAGCAACAACTAGTTTTTGTAGATCCAAGAGTTAAATACACACACACACACATATAAATAGAAAACAAACAAACAAAAAGACAGAGTAGAACCGCCCCATACAAGTCTCTAAGAGGTACCTGGTAGATTTAAACTGCTGAGGTTTTGGTTAGTAGTTGTAGCACTTAACCGCTATGCCACCAGAGTTTCTATATACACACAGACATATACACATACATGCATACACATACGTGTGAGTCGGATCCAACCAGAGAACACTCGGCTGGATGCATATACTTGTACATACACATATACATGTATATATAGCCGCAGCTTCGCTTCTGTCCTCCAAATCTCACATGAATTTTTCTTGTGGCTAATGGAAACCTGGACCCTGGTAAGCAGGATAATTTAATAAGGTTCATATCCAGCTTAGCTAAATTGAAATAGTACGCAGTCCATCTTCTTTCATCCATACTTAACTTCGAAGTAATACCCAAATAATGCTTATGTCCAATATTATGCAAACATCTTTCATACATTTAAAACATACTAATCCTCTCTACAACAGAGCATACAAAATTCCTTCATCCATCTTTAGATTTTCCTGGACCTGAAGTCATCGGCTTACCTTTTGTTTTGATATACCTTGTAACTTAAATGCTAAATTACAGGGGTAAGTAAATTGCTAATACATTTTATGTCAGATATTCACTTCTCTGATTGAATCTCATGATATATGATGTTATATTTGGGACAAGGTACAAAAAGAGAAGACATTGTAGAATAACTTTCAATGTTTTGGGGAACAAAGTTCTCACATGTCAGTAAAATGTTGTGGAGTTTTGCCTGCTGAGATGGTTCAAGGCATTTTAAGTGCCTGCCTTGTGTACAGAAGTCTGATTTAAGCAGAGTTCCCATAGAGTTTTCCTTTCCCTTTGGGGATTCATAAGATTTATGAGCACACATATGAAGGCCAAACAGTGAAGAGATCAGGAAATTTCAAGGTTCACAGAGCAAGTTGTATGAACACTTTTCCAGAATTTACTCAATTACTTGTAGTTGAGACAAGGACTGAGGAGGCGAAGGTGTTTTGATCATAAAAGAGTAAGTTAAGCTTTGGTCCCCCTCAAAATTGTATTAAATGTTCTGTGAAAAGGGACGTGGGCTTGAAAAACCATGAAGGAGACACACTGCTGGCTACTTTTGCTTCTCCTGAAAGGCTTTTTCATTCCTTAAGTGTATCCCGGCTTTGTACAATTTAGGCCATTCTGGCTGCGTTAACCACCCAAGGATGTCAGCAGCGATACCATATAGAAAATAGTCGGAATGGCTTTAAGGAGGCAGCTCCAAGCTTTGTCATCGGGGTTAGCAACCTTCTATAAATAGCCAGATAGTACATATTTTAGATGCTGCAAGCTATCTGTTCTCTGTCACAGCCACTCAACTCTGCTACTATAACACAATAGCACCTATAGACTATACAAAACAAATACCCATGGCTGGATCCCAATAAAACTTTATTTGCAAATATAGATGATGCACTGTAATTTGTTAATTCCTGCTCTATGGCAGTTGAATGTGTTTTTTGCCTGACTGTTTTCTCCGGATAAATGAAATATCTTTCCTAATGGACCTGTCTCTATTGATTCTATTAAAAGTTTAGCAAATATTTCTTTAGCAACATGGATTTAAGCATAAAAATAATTGTGGGTATGGTGCAGGACCAGGCAATGGTTTGTTCTGTTATGCATAGGGTCGCTATGAGTCAGAAATAACTCGATAGCAACTAACAACACCAACAAGTATGTGGACCACATTTTGTTGGATCCTGGGGAGTGAAGGAACAGTCTGAGATAGAAAGAAAAGCAAAAATAAATGATTTCAGGATTCTTGTCCCAACATGGCTTAAAACCCCCTAGAAAACAGAGATACACAACCCAACAGAGCAATACAGAAAGCAATTCTGTGTGGAAGCAGCCAGATACAGGTTACAAACTGTATGTATGCCTTTCGGTATGTTCCATTGTCTCAGTGTTACATGGCTTATAAAGAATTCTTCTCTTTTTTTTTTTTTTTACAAGTTTGTGGGAACAATGAAGGTGTTCCTGACTGTCCTCACTGAAACTTGTACCCGTGATTGTTAAGAAAGACAATTCAGAATGTGGGATCACAGTTTCCAGCCAATCGGTGAAAACATGACACGTTCAGTGGTTTTTCCCTTTTGTCATGTTAATGTATACTGACTCTATAGTGTTCCTTGGACTCTAGTGGCGTACTTGTCCATTTTCCCACTTCTGCTTGTTCTTCAGTGTTCTTGGACTAGGGCAGACATGGGTCTAGTGGCATATTTGTCTGTTTCTTTCAACATGTGCTGTCATGGATTGAATTATGTCCCCCAAAAGCTGTGTGTAGCAGTTTGGCTAGGCCGTGATTCCTGGTATTGTGTGATGTTCCTATATGTTACAAATGCTAGTTAGGGAGGACAGGTGGTGGTTGTGGTAGGACTCAGTCTACAAGACGGTAGTGTGCCTTGAGGCAATCTACTGCGATGTAAGGGAAAGGGAAGCAAACAGAGAGTTGGGGACCTCATGCTACCAAGAAAGCGCAGTGTGCCCTTTGGACCTCTGAGGTTTCTGTGCCAAGATGCTCTTAGACCAAAGGACTGAAACAATGCAAGGACCTTCCTCCAGAGCCAACAGAGAGAGAGTATGCTGCCCTGGAACTGGCACCCTGAATTTGGCCTCCAGCGTAATAGAGTCTGTAAGAATAAACTTTTCTTTGTTAAAGTCACTCACTTCCAGTATTTCTGTTATAGCAGCACTAGATGACTGAGACATATGCCAAATAAAACTTTCATTTTGCAAGAAGCAAAAAAAAAAAAAGAATTCTTCTCAAGCCCAGGCAGAGTAGACCTGGCCAGAGAATTATACACCCTTACAAGGAGTTCAAACCATTGCACTTTGAAAATTTCTACTCCTTCCCATTCTTTATAAAAACAATATTACTAACACATTCATACAAATATAGCCCAACCAAAACCCCAAACCCAATGCTGTTGAGTCGATTCCAACTCATAGCAAACCCATGGAACAGAGTAGAACTGCCCCATGGAATTTCCAGGAAGCACGTATTGGATTCAAACTGCCAACCTTTTGGTTAGCAGCCATAGCATTTAACCACTCTGGCACCAAGGTTTCTCATCCAAATATAGGGAAGCTTTTTTCTGTCTGGTGTATCTTTCATAATTTTAATGTTCATTGTTAATAGTGTTCATCTGAGAATTTTGTTAAACATACATTCAGGTTCCACAGGACACAGGTTTGGCTCAAAATTCTGCATTTCCAAGAGTGTCATTGCTGGTGCTCATCATTCTTTAACTGTGAAGTATAACAATTAAGTTCGCTAACTGATCCTAGAGAGTGTTATACACTCATTGCTGAATATCATTATAGTCACCTTCAAAGTACTCCCTTTGGGAAACCATGTGTTGACACTAGTGCCTGGCCCACACTTCAAAGCAATTTTGGAACTCTTTTCCGGGAATGACCATCAGAGCTATTGCAATATTACCCTTGATGTCCTGAATGTCACTAAAATGTCTTCCTTTCAGTATTTCCTTTATCTTTTGGTAAAGAAAAACATCATTGAGGACTCACCAGGTGAGTAGGTGGGTGTTCCAATACGGTTATTTGTTCACTGGCTAAAGTGTCCCTCACGGACAGTGCTGTGTGAGCTGGTGCATAGTTGTGATGCAAGAGCTATGAGTTGCTGACAAAGAGTTCAGGTCATTTTCGTCTAACTTTTTCATGCAGCCTTTTCAGCACCACCAAATAGTAAACTTGGTTAACTGTTCAGCTGGTAGAAATTCATAAAGAGCAAGCCCTCTGATTTCAGAAAACGTTAGCAGCATCTTCTGTATTCTTGATTTGGGCTGACGGAACTTTTTTGTTATAGAGAATTGACTGACTTCTCTCGTGCTCTTTGATGCTTTGCTTCAGGCTCATATTGGTAGAACCTATGTTTCATCACCAGCGATAACACGGCCCAAAACATGGTCTTGCCTCTCCAAAAGGTCTTGGCAAACTTCAGCCCTCCATTCCTTCTGTTCATTGGTGAGCTCCTTCAGGACCGTTTTTGTATCCTTTCTCATGCCAAGATTGTCCTGACGGTTTCTCTATTGATGTTTACTTGGTCGACTATGCTTCTCACGGTCAGCTGATGATTTTGAGTCACAGTTCGACCACTTTCTGCAATGTTTTTGTCAGTTCTACTCCTTACTGGCTGCCCAGACCTGTCTTCATCAGTGGCGCTTTGTCACTCACCCCTCAGAAGAGCGTTTAATCCATTTGTACTCCACTGTTTCCTTCAGGGCATTATCCCCATAAACGGGGACAAAAATGCTCCTGATTTCGTTTCCACTCTTGCCAAGTTTAACTGGAAATTTAATGTTTGTTGCTCTAATTCAAGCTCTGACATCCTCGAGATGGCACATGAGAACATGCAACAATAATGAACGACACTCAGCAGGACAGTGCTACATGTCAACATGAACACAGCTGTGAGAGGCTGATATACTAAGGTTATGAAACTTTATCAAGTTGTTTGCACAGTGCTACCAATGTAAGTGCATCGTGGCAAGTCCACCAACTTAATTGTCACACCTCATAGCACAGTCTGAGGCTCCTCCAAAAAGTATAAAAAGAGCAGCCACTTTAGATGAAGGATGCTGCTGCACAGCCTAAGACATTTCTACTACAGGAAGTTCAAAGGGTAAATGTTGATCAAGAAAAGATTCCACTTTATTAGTGTATCTTCTCAACTCCTCCTTGTCCTCAAAGTAAGTGTATACATTCCTCTTTCTCTTTTTTAAAATGTAAAGCCTTCTGTGAAAATGGCAGTATCTGAGTTGGTTTACACTTTATGCTAAACCTTAGTATTACACTTTAGATGGAGATAGTTCTTCAGACAAATGTCAGCCCCTAACTCAAACTCTGAGAAAATCAGATGAATGGAAGGCAATATTTGACAGGGAGATAAAGGGTAATAAAATGACAAGGTCATAGAAGCTGCCAGGTCATACGAGCTGCCTGAGATAGGCAAAGGCTATATTACAACTGCTGGAGTATCTGTGGACATGCAAAGGATCTCTATACCCAGGATTGCCATAGAGAAATGGAAAACATGATCCAAAGTAGATACAAGGGTGAGAAGTTTCAGAAAAAAATCTAGGACAGGGAAAGACACTGGAAATATCTATCATTCACTGCACGTCTAATAGAGACCTAAAGATGGCCTAATTCTTTGCTTCTTACTTTCCTGAATCCCTATTCCTAAGGCATTTTGACCATCGTTGATAGCAACCCCTCTAAAAGGCAATTTTGATCCAGCAGGACTCCTCCTCCTCCCTACACCCCAGCCCTAGCCAGGCACATCACCATCTTAAGGAGGAAGCATCTTAAGGAGCAGAGATTTTTGGTGTCTGTTAGATCACACTATTTTTAGAATCCATGAAGATGATCTAAATTTTAGAGATGGTAAACCTGAGACCTAGGGGCAAAGTAATCTACCCCAGTTTAGTTATTTTTCTAAAGCTAGTCTTGACTCTGATCACCTGGAACTCAAGGTAGGTCTTCTCTACTAAAACCATTGTTCTTTAGTTGATAAGCCATTTTGTTAATCATTGGCCTTTTGCGGATTATTTCTCAATTATTTGCCAGCTCATATTTTCCAAAGGTATAGAGTTATTTACCACAGCTTTTTGGAAAAAAAAAAGATGCGGGGTGGCAGGTGAGTTTGGATTGACTCTACAGTAGTAGGTACGGGAGCTTTCAAATTTTTTAATCATAAGATTCTCACTTATAAGCCTGAGTTGTTGACTGTAGGATCTGAAGAAATGTTTGATAGATGAGTAGTTAAACTACTTTATTCACTCAAACATGTGTCTTTGACAAATTGTTGTTGTTGTTAGTTCTAGTCAAGTCATGGAGACCGTACCTGCACAGAGTCCAACTGCCCCAGAGGGTTTTTAGGGCCATGATCTTTCGTAAGCAGATCGCCAGGGCTGTCTTCCGAGGTACCTCTGGGTAGGTTTGAACTGGCAACCTTTCAGCTAGTAGACAAATGTGCAATTGTTTGTACCACTCAGGGAACTGCATTACACAAATAGGATGTGCATAGCAACATGAGAAGTGCTCTAGGAAGAGCATTATGTACAAATAAGAATGCTGTCTTTAAAAGGTTTGCATTTTTCATGATGAGAAAGTCTTTTCAAAAATATTCAGTGATTTGCAAAGGAGAATTTTGTAAGACTTCCTATAAATCGTTAGAAATTATATATAATGTGTAGACTATTAGAATAGTTTATCACACTGTTTTAATTTTCTGCATCTTACTGCACTTTCAGAACAAATAAATAAAAAAGGAAAGAAGAAAGTGTGGCAGGAAAGAAAGAGTAAAAAGAAGGAAAACAGAAAGGCAAACCGAAGTTACCATTGCCTATCTTGATGAATATACATATTAGGCATTTCAAGATTATTTTTTGTCAGAGTAGAACTGCACCATAGTTTCCAAGGAGTACCTGGTGGATCTGAACTTCTGATCTTTTGGTTAGCATCCATAGCACTTAACCACTATACCACCATGATTTAGGATATGATTTCTATATTTATGAAGTATACTAGCTAGCCAAGTGAGCCAAGTGCCATCAAGTCAGATCCGATAAGTACACATAATTTACTTAGTATATGTATATACTTTATAACTCACATATCAGGTAAGACTTTTTAGGACATTATGTTGTTTTCCATTTTAGTAAAATGATTTGTCTATATGGATATTATTACTTTAGTTACCAAACCAGTGCTTCTCAAACTGTAACATGCACCATTTTCCTATCAAAATTTGAAGATTAATCTTGAATATCAAATATTTTACACATATATTTGCTATATCATCTACAAATACCAATTTATTCCTCCCACAAAAAGTCATATGCTAGTATAATATATGAGTTACATAAATTATTTCATTTTTAACCTTATCAGATGTCTACGAGATAGTAGTCATTATTATCACCCTTTCTCAAATGAGAAAAATGAAGTAAGGTAGCTGAGATCACAAAGTTAGTAGAAGGTGAAAGAAAGATATGAACATTGAGGTCCAACTATAATCAAAAAATCACAAGCCATAATCACAATACTACAGTGCAGGGGTCAAATCCAGCTTCCTGTTTTCTATTCAAAGTTTGGTTGGAACACACCCACACCTATTCATTTAATATTGCATTTGGCTGCTTTGAAGCTGTAAAAGACAGTTGACCAGTAGTGACAAAGGCTATTTAGCCTTCAAAGCCCAAAATACTTGTTATGTGACATTTTATGGGAAAAAAATAATCAATTCCTGTTCTGGTATATCAAAAATACCACTCAATTACATGAATTAAATGAATGATAAAATCTATCCTATAATTTTGAAATGTATAAATAGTATATAAAACCAGTTTGTATATAAAATGTGTAAATCATATATCAACAGTATTTAAAATGTGCATATGTAGCTGAAACTTTCCTCATTGTTTTCTCCAGTTGGTATGTGGGCAAACATTCATCCTAAATTATTGTATTTTCTGCCATTTTGATGAATGTTTTCTAACACAAAGAAGTAAGACGTATGTGTTTGGCGCTCTGGTGGCCCAGTGACGAAGGGCATGCCTGCTAACTAAAAGTCTGGAAGTTGGAGTCCACAGTTGCTCCTAGGAAACTCTGTGAGACAGGCCCTACTGGGTCCTTCAGGATCTCTGTGAGTTGGAACGAACCCCATGACAACAAGTTTTGTTTTCTCGGTTTTGGTATTGGTCCCTGATACCTTAGGCATTCAGAATTGGGTTCTGGATACACTAAAATCATATGCTTACTGGAATTAACCTTCCAAGATGTGTTCCTCTTAACTGGGTTGCAAAATATTTGTAGTTATGAAATCTACTAAAGGTTTGATAGTATTCTTTTGTGGTAGTAACTTCAAAATACATTTATTTTAAATGATGTTTTCTTACCAAGCTCCATTTCAGAAAGCTACCACAAAACATACATTGTAAAACTGCTAATAAATTGTAGAGGGCCTGTGCAGCATATTTTTCTTACTAATTTTAAGGAGGAGGTTTTCAACATTATTGTGAATCATAATTATGTCATTATATGTTATAAATATATTACATGTATTTACACTACATAATTAGACCTAATTCTAATTATGTAGATTCATGGTAATCAGCTAAAATTTGCTTTAAAAAACCAAGATAATTCTTCTAACAGATGCTACCTTAATAGAATATTAAGTTTGAGAAAATCTCATGAAGAAAATTAATAAGTAATGGTTAAACCACTATCATGCAAACAGAATAAGATACCATGTCACCACTCTCTGAAAGCTTCACTTTAAGAAAAACTATTTGTTCTGAAATACACTGAGAAATTTTGTAAATAGTGTTTTGAAGGAATCATCTCTTAAATTGAAAGACAAAGCGACCCAATAAAGAGACATCCAAAGTTTCAAAGATTTGTTTTGGTTACAATATAAATACTTTCTTTTCAAAGCTCCTTCTATATAAACCTTTTTAAAAAAAATGTTCTAGTAACAAAGAGGTAAATAAAAAGCACTATTTCCCACTGGAATCTTGTTCTCTAGATGTTAAATCTAGCATCATTGCTGTAAATTGCTAGTTGTAGTCTTTGATTGACATGTTTACTCAGATAATGTAACAGTTTTTGTGAAAGAAATCTACTTAGTGTCTGGATGACGTGAAACATGTTTCTTGTGGAAGGAAAAGCCCCACAGTATTCTTTCAAATGGGCGTCTTTTCTTTCCAAATCTTCTGAGCCAATAACAAATCATGTAATTTGTTTTACTCATTCATTCACCCAGTGTTAGTAGTTCAATTGCAGTATGCATCTAAATATACTTTTTAAAATCCCCTTGGTGGCCCTGTCCTTGACTTCACTGCAGATTAAATTTTGGCTGTGAGTTGCAAAGGAACCCATTTGATAGCACAGACAATTAATCAAGGACCTGCTTGGTTATCAGGAGAGCATTCTATTTTTTCTATTGGGTTTAGTGCTCATTTTGTTTGCTAAATACCCAAACAACTTGCCAAAACGCTTCAGATGAAGGAAACTACCCATCATTTCTCTTTCTTCCCACAATGTACTTTTTAAAAAAAAATATGCTATATAGTATATACTTTCCCTTTGAAGTGCCACAAATATCAAAATTAATACAGGGATGATACAGGATGCTTTCAAAAATCTTTGAGCACACACAGGTGAAATTTGCCCTCTTAATAACTCTAAACGTTGGGAGGACAAAACAGCAAAGTATCAGGATCCCACAAGAAAGAACCAAAAGAAACAACAGATTCTCAGACATTGAGCAAAGCAGGCCAAGAGCAGCCAGGTAGTGAACTTTTAAACACTCAGCAAACAAGCTTGGGCCTCAGCAAGTGTGCCAAACTCTCCGATAGCCCAATAAACCTGTCCTGGTAAGCCAAGGACTTATTTAAAGGGCCAGTCACTTTTCCTGGTGAACTTCCCTGGCATTTTTCTCTGGAAGCTCTACCTCCCCTTTCATTTGGATGGGTACTTCTATGGGGTCTGATTTTGTTCTTATGTACTCACTTCAAAGGTTACGCTGTGTCCCCTAGAAACATATCTATAGTCTTAACCCTCATCCCTGGGTACAGGACCTTAATTTTTGAAATAGAGTCTTTGTAGAGGTCATCTTGCTCAGGTAAAGTTATTAGAAAACCCAGAGCTGGTGAGTTAAATCCAACTCAGGTTGGCCCCATTTATGTCAGAGTAGAGCTGTGCCTCAAAGAGGTTTTCAAAGGGTCTCAGAATCAGATAGCCAGGATCTTTCCTCTGAGGTGGCTCTGCTTGGGTTTGAATCACCAACATTTTGGTTAGCGGTCAAGAACTCAGCTGCTGGCACCACCCAGGGACACCTAAAGTCATTAGGGGAGGTTCCTAATCCAGTATGACTGGTGCCCCTTACAAGAAGAAGAGATGAGGCTCAGAGACACACAAGTGAGGACACCTGGTAATAACAGAGGCTGACATTAAAGGCTGGGCCTACTAGCCGAGCAACAGCAAAGGTCATAGGCGGTACCAGAACAGCACAGGACAGATTCTCCCCTAGAGTCTTCCTCTTGCTCGTACCTTCCAAAGAAGGTATTTCTGTTGTTTTAAGTCACCCAATTTGTGGTACTTTTTTTATGTTTTAAGGCAGTCCTAGAAAAAGAATATACCAATATGTAAGTCAATCATCAATGCTTTCATTTTGAGTTAATATCCTTTTGGAAATTAATCTAAAGACCCCAATACACAGCCTAGTCTGAACTGAATCACATTTCCCTTACCTTGCTAGGCAGTAAACTCTGTTTCATACTCTCTTTGCTCAGTCTTTTTTTTTTTTACTTTTACCAGGGAGATTAAATCAATCCTGATACAAAGAAATAAAGTTAAGTTTTATGTAAACCTTATCTATAGCAGACCCTTAGCAGTTAAGGATTTAGTATTGATGGTTTTTATTTAGTCACATGTAATTTCCAATTTTGTGTCAAGATACAAATTTGTATTGAGCCATTCAAGGCTGAGGTATTTTGTTGTTGTTGTTGCTGTTGTGTTAGATGTGGACTAAGTTTGTTCTGCCTCATAGCAACCGTATGCGTAACGGGATGAAACGTTACCTTGTCCTGATCATTGCGATGTTTGAGCCCATTGTTGCAGCCCAGGGCTTTGTACTGGTTCATTCTGGTTTACCCCCCAACCCTTACTCCCCACCCCCTAAACCCCTACGCCCACCCTCCAGCTCCCTACCCCACATCTTCAAGAATTTGCATATCAACACCAGATATACTAAACCAGAATTTATATGTTAACAAGACCTTCAGGTGATTTTCAGAAGGATATTGCTAGGTCTTTTTTCCTAGTCTGTCTTAGTCTGAAAGCTCTACTGAAACCTGTCCACCATGGGTGACCCTGCTGGCATTTGAAATACAAGTGGCATAGCTTCCAGCATCACAGTGACTCACAAGCCACCACGACATGACAAACTGACAAACTAGTGGTAGTGAAGTATCTTGCAGTCACTCGGTTGGTGAGTGAGCCAAGAACCCTCCTCTTGGAAGAGCTGATTTTGATTCTCCGTGAACAGCAACTGAAGCAAAGTGATCAAAACTTCTTCATGAATGCTAGCTGCTGGACGAGAAGTTAGCTGCTAGGTCCAGGCATGGGATTGGAAAGGCTTAAGAGAAAGAATGCTTTGTAAACAGAAAATAGTTTTGTTAATCACTACTGTAATTATTATCCAGTATTTATCTAAAGGAATTATTTAAAAACATTTGTTTATATGTTATTTAATTTTAGCCAAGCTAGCCAAGTGCCATCGAGTCGGATCCGACTCATGGCAGGAGTCAGTTCTATTTAATTTGGGGGAGGGGGGAATAATACAATACAGTGTTATTTGAGAAGGAATCTCCCAAATGGTCCTTAATACTTCCTGTGTATGACAGGTGACTTCCTGTTTAACTGTTCCAAGCATTTTCATATGTGTAACCATTGTTGACCTTAAAGAAACACCGAAGTTGTCTTGTCCTGAGTCTTCTTACAAGCATCTACCCCTCTAGACACAAAGAAAAATTTACATGGCAAGTATGAATTTACTTGGTAACTCTGAAACTAAAATTAATGCCAGATAACAAACAATGAAAAGAATTGTACAGATTTCAGAAGAAACTTATATGGTTCTGGAAAGGGGTGCTATGCTCACATGTGACTTTTTAAAGTAGATTTTGTTTTTCTTTGAAGGACGGATCACTAGGGCACAGTTTTTTTATTCATTTGTTTTGTTTTGTTCTTACACAGAACACTATTGTTTTTTTTAAAACCAATAACATGTCTACAGAGCATAAAATAATACCTAAGAAGTACAAGACGCTTAGTTAATAATCAGAAGTTACCTTGATTTTATTAACCTTTTTCTTCAGGAAGGGGGAGGGTCATTTTTGTTTTGTTTTGTTTTGTTTTCTATTTATTTATTTATGAAACACAGCAACAGCACACGACAGTCTCATCAGAAGCTTAAAATAGTCTGGAGAAATAGAGAGCAAATCCATTAAAATGAAAGGAAAGAAATGAGCTGATGTATGAAATATGTGCCATTATTCCCCTTCTCCATGTCCAAGCAGACATCGTTAATCAATCACAGCCCACAGCCTGCTGAGCCTGGACGTAGCATCAGACTCCTTCTCAATATAGGGTTCCTATCAGCCACCACCAATCAGCTGGAGTTGGCAACTAAGTTCAAACTACTTGCCATCATTGGACTAGACTTCATTTCCCTAGGACCTTAAAAAGAAGGTAGCAGCTTATAATCAGACAACTTACTTACCTTTCTGAGCTACCACTGTGATTATTTTCTCCCTTTGTTTCATATAGCCAATTAATCTTATGAATTTAAAATGCTGACCTAGGTATTATTGCTTTTTGTATGTTCAATATATTTAGAGAACAACTTCCTAGACTTCAGAGCCATTATGCAAAGTCTGTTATTCTGTTTCTGTATTCTCACAGTGAAATGGGAATTTTCTGGAGAATGATTTGAACTGCATCATTATCAAGAGAATGAGGGCAGCCCCTTCTACCAAGTTTGAGTTTCTCAAAGAGGGGGCAATTTTGCCCAACTGAGGGATATTTTGCAGTATCTAGAAACAAGTTTGGTTCTCCTGGGAAGGGTTCTGATAATAGCATCTGCAAGGTAGAGACAGTAGATGCCACTCAGCAACCTGCCACATACTATGCAGCCCTCTACAACAAAGAATAATCTGGACTCAAAATTTCAATAGTGTGAAAGCTGGCAAACCCTGTTCACAGCTCTCAAAACAGTTCTAGCACAGATTTTAAAGGAGATACTTTCGTAACCAAAGCCTGTATATTATTAATTTAATTTATAATGAAAGAAAATGTAAATACTATTCTTCTTTTTAAAAAAAAGAAAGTCATGCTCATATTTGAAATCTATCTTGGGTTCAATGTCATCATTTTGATGAATAAGACATTCCCAAAACACAAACAGTCAGTGGGATGCCGTGGGGCCTGCCTGGAGACTGCAATTGAAACTCGGCATTGCCCTTCTTTTTCATCATCAGTGAATGACCAACGTGTGAGCTCTTCAATGTTTCACACTTTATTGAATCTCACACTGAGAAACTGCTCTTGTAATACAAGATGGATTTCAAGAGGCTCCATTTTTTTTTTCAGTGTTAAGCTTAGTCTAGCAGATTTTTTTTTCCTCCTATGAAAACTTAGTTCTGTCTGTCAAACAGACCAGTTGTTGCTTTACAAAATATTACCATTAGCAGTAGTGGCTAAGTTTCATTAATGAAGTGATAGGAGAGAAAAGGTTTTGTCTGATATTTAGCCCAAAACAAAACTTTGCTTTTGAGGATTAACTCACTCACTCCTCCCCCACTAATTGTCTTTTAGTCTAAAAGATTCTGGAGACACTAGCTAAGAACATTTCATATTAACTCAAAGATATAAGCCTTAGTAAGCCAATTTTCCATTCAGTTTAATCTATTTTCAGCAGATCAAAATAATTAAAAATGCTAACAGTTATGGTAATTTTCAATACACTGTGAGAGAAGCAATTTAGATAGCACCTTCCCAACAAATCTATATTTGTATAAGTGCTGATCAAAAATATTTGTTCAATTTTACACAAATCAAACATGAATAATTTCTTCCATATTACTCATTCCATTGTTGTGTTTTCCCTCTATCTAGTTATCCATTTGCTGCTGGCATGCTGCTCTAGGAAGATTTGATTAAAATCAATAAGTTATTGGGAAGATGGCAATTAGCAGTTTTTCACCTATAATAGCATTGTCTGTTAAGCTTCCTGTGTGTTAATCACAATATTTTAGCATGACTCTCTTACCAGCCATGCAATTTAATGAAATGGAAGGTTTAAAAAGCATCCTTAATTTGGGGCACTGGAAATACACTTCTCTGTTTTTCATTGTTTTGATAAGACTCTCTAGCATTTCTGCAATGCATCTGAATCCTGAGCTCCTTTGAGAATTTCCCTGTTTTAAGATATCAAAAATATCTGCATGGAAGTTTCACTGCAAAAACCTCAAATAAGTTCACTGTAGCATAAAAAGATACCAGCAAATATCAATGTATAGATTAGTTTAACTCTTTCAAAGTGACTCGATAGTTTGTCTGTAATGGGTAATTGACATGGAGAAGTTCTTCACTTTGGCAGTATCATATTGAGTGGTAAGTGCCTGGGTTAAAGACAGAAGCTTGACTAATGTCCCTCGGCAGCCAGTAATGATTGTCAAAGTCATTAATTAGGATGAGGTCATGGTACCCTTCTTTTTAAATTTGTTATCATTTATTCTGAAGACTCTAGTTCATTTTAATCACTCTTTCCTTAGACCACACACACACACACACACACACACACACACACATACACATATCCTGTGTTTGCTCTTTATGTGTATTCGAAGTGCCACTTTTATCCTTTATTTTAACATAACAATTGCTATCAAAACTCAAGCACTTAAGCTAGTAAGTGAATATTGTTCATTTTAGACCTATAAATAAGATCTTAATTCACAAATGTACTAATAGTGCTCCACTTAGAGCATTAGTACAAAAAAAAAATCATTAAAATGTAGATAAATAAATAGTAGCTATTAGGAAACATTTTTATTTCTTAAGGCATTTTCTACTGATTTTTTTTTTGCCTGATACTCTAAAGCTTGCAGTGTGTGTCAGCTAGCATTTATAAAGATGCAAAGTCCCAAGCTAAAATTTATAAACTCTATGAAAAAAATAAGGAAAAGAGTCTTAATCTGAAAAGCCAAGGGAAGTAGGGGCACAATGCAATCATTCAAAGCAACTCATTTTTTGAAAGAAAAGAAAAACAATGGTGTAAATTAATTCGATTTTTTACCAACTTATAATGTTCACATTCCCTGAATAACTATGCAGAGCTCCATTGTACTTTCCCTTTTAGACACATCCTAAAATAAATGAAAAAAATTTGAGCATTACTTTAGCATTTTTATTATTATTATTATTTTTTAATAATGTTATCTCTAAGCCAGAAAGACTTCAGGCACTTGGTGTCATTTTTATGCATCTCGTAAGTTTAAATGACTATTTTTTTTTTTTTTTTAATATAATAGGTCTCTTTTTAGGCTCAAAAGAAATTTGGAGCAATTAGTTTTTTCCAGCTACCATCCAAAATATTTATTGTAAAATATTTTTGCAGAATTTTCACAGTCTAATAAATGTTAATTAAATGTAAACATCATTTGCAAGACAACACATTATTTTCATGAAAATAATGATTTTATTTTAACACCTTAAGAATTTGAAAAGAATCAATGGTTCCTGAAAATCTGTTTATGAAACTATTCTAGCAAGTGATAAAATCATAAGTATTTCAATAAGTAACTTGCTGTTAATTTACATGCCGAATATATGGTAGCTTTAGGAATGATTTCAAAAGAACAGTGAGTTTGTAATGGTGGATAGAAAAAAGTAGAAAAGATTTTTCTGGCCCCCATATCCTTTTCAAAATGTTTTATTTACTATTGTAGAACTGCTTGATTTTTCTGCAATGTAATCTGGGGGTCTTTCTTATTTTATAAGTTAGAGGTGTAGAAGAAATTTGATTATCCAGTTAAATATGTTTTTAACCACTCACATAACTGTGCATTGATCAATAAATCAAAATGTATTTGCCCTAGGAGTATTTGAGATGTGAATGAGTTTAGTTTCCCAGAAGGGCTAGGAAGAGCTGGACATTCACACACTCATATGGCCACATGAGACTCTACGTGAAGGCACCAGACAGCACTGGATACTGAGCCAATGGAGGATGCCGTAGAGCGGGAACAGTGGCACTGAACTGGGGCCCGAGGAGGGTGAAATAATACCTCAAATAAAATGTTTTGCTCAATTTACATTTTTCCTTGGGTACTAGTGTTACCTTTCAATGTGGAAAAAAAAAAAAAAAAAGTCCACCAAAATTTCTAAATCACGTCTCTAGGCTCTCAAAAATTATCTCATGGGGGAACCTAGGAATGTAGATTTCAACAAGTATTTTATTTGATTGAGAGGCAGGTGGTCCAAAGCCCACCGCTGGAGGAACACTGCTCTAGGGACTACTGAAAATCCACAGCTGTTTCCATAGTTCCACACGTGTCACAGTTAACCACCACCTGGTCAGTGAATCCAACGACAGTGAAAAACATGCTCAGTGAGATTTTCTATACTAAAAGCCTCACTGCAAATGGTACAGATTTTGCTCAGTTTTTCAAGATTCTTGAAGACATAGTGGAATATTTGGGGATTGGAACTTACTTTTGGAAGTTTGGGACATTATCAGAGTCAGAGTCAAACTAAGCTTGTTTCACAGAGCATGGTTTGTGATTTTGGATGCAATTTCTTTCCTCTGAAAAGATGAATAGTTTCACAGCCTCATAATCTTTGCTGAACTAAGGGTGTTTACGAGGACGTGTGTGGTTTTTCCGGAGTCCCTAGATGGTGCAAAGGATTATGTGCTCAGGTGTTAACTGAAAGGTTGGCTGTTTGAATCTACTTAGAATCCAAAACAAACTAAACCCATTGCTGTCTAGTCAATTCTGAATCCATCCAGAGGTGTCTTGAAACAGAGGCCTGGTGCTCTATGTTCCAAAATCAGTAACCGAAAATCCGGTGGAGTACAGTTCTACATCAACACACATGAAATTGTCATGAAGTGGCGTCAACTGAGTGGCAACTGGTTTGGATTTTTATTATTGGTTATGTTGTGTGTTTTATTGTTATTTTTTGCTCAGTTTCCCTTATCAGGAGTTGCTCCATTCTTCTTCATAGGAGAGCTTCCTACAGATGCAGCATTCTGAGTACTCTGGCTAATTCAAGGTCTAGGACAATTTCATGGGCACTGTCATTTCTGAAAGCCTATGTCTGGAACACTGTGGGCATAGGGAATAGCAGTAGGCAAGAGGGTGAGAAAGTCAGGCAAGGACTAGATCATGGTCTTCTTGGTGAGGACTTTGTGTCTGCGTTTTAAACACAATGGAATGGAACGTCATCACAGAGTTTTAATGGGAAAAATCTTTCAGGATCACATTTACATTGAGCAGAAACATACTGACTTCATCACAGAGAATGGATTATTCATTATAGAAGAATGCTGGTTAAGAAGGTAGAATGATGGTTAAGAAGGTAGAGCTGGCTGGTGAACTGTTTACAAGGATTAGAAGGATTAAGAAGAGTAGGATTTTGAGCGAAGAAAGAAATTGAGAAAGAAATGCAGATCTTGATTGTTTAAATGGTCATTTCCAGCTCTAACAGTGCACAGGCCAAAATTTTAAGTGAAGCCAAGGAATATAAACATTTTAAATCTCCCTCCCACACCAGTAAATATACCTGTAAGCATTCTTTCTCATTTCTTTTTTCCAGTCTCTCAGCATGCATATTGCTGTATTTTATATACATACACCTGTATACATCTCTATATTTACACATATATATGAACCCAAACCTACTTAACCATATGTATATATATTCATATATATAACAATTATAAATATGAGCATGCTGTATAAATATATATGTATGTATAGGAAAATGTATTATTGCTATATATGTTTTATAGAACACATGAGAAGGATGAGATAAAATTATAATTATACTTAGAAGTTCTAATATTGACTTCATTTGCCCCAGTGGATTATTTTGTGCATCCCACTCAGAGGACTCCTTTATGTGTCTGTCAGTTTGTCATACTTTGGGGGTTTGCATGTTGCTGTGATACTGGAGACTACACAACCTAGTAGTCAGATACCAGCAGGGTCATCCATGGTGGGCAGATTTTAGCTGAGCTTCCAGACTAAGACAGACTAAGAAGAAGGAACTGGCAGTCTAGTTCTGAAAAGAATTAATCAGCAAAATCTTTATAAATCATAGTGGACATTTCTCTTATATAGTGCTGGCAGATGAGTCTTCCAGGTTGGAAAGCACTCAAAGAATGACTGAGGAAGAGCTGCCTCCTCAAAGTGGAGTTGGCCTTGATGATGTGGATGGAGTCAAGCATTTGGGTCTTTCATTTGCTATTGTCGCATAATGAGAAGAAACAGCAGCAAATATTCCTAGTGACTAGAGCTTGGAATATGCCAAGTATGAATATAAGAAAAATAGAAATAATCAAAACTGAAATGGAATGCATAAACATCAATATCCTAGGTATTAGGGACCTGAAATGGACTGGTCTTGGCCATTCTGAATTGTACAGTCATGTGGTCTGCTATGTCAGGAATGACAACCTGAAGAGAAATAGCATTACATTTATTGTCAAAAAGAACATTTCAAGATCTATCCTGAAGTATAATGCTGTCAGTGTCAGGATAATATCCTTAGACCTACAAGGAAGACCAGTTAATACAACTGCTTTTCAAATTTATACATCAACCACTAATGCCAAAGGTGAAGAAACTGGAGATTTTTACCAGCTTCTGAAGTCTGAAATCAATTGAACACTTGATCAGGCTGCATTGATAATTACTGGGGATTGGGATGTAAAAGTTGAAAGCAAAGAAGGATTAGAGTTAGAAAATATGGACTTGGTAAAAGAAATGATGTCAGATATTGCATGAAAGAATTTTGTAGGACCAATGACCCTTCTTCATTGCAAATACCTTTGTCCACCAACATAAACAGTGACTATGCACATGGACTTCACCAGATGGAATACACCAAAATCAGATTGACTACATCTGAGGAAAGAGACAATGGAAAAGCTCTACATCATCAGTCACACTAAGTCCAGGGGCTGACTGCAGCTCAGACCATCAATTTCTCATATGAAAATTCAAATTGAAATGTAAGAAAATCATAACGAGTACATGATAGCTGAAGTATGACCTTAATTATATCCCACATCCCACCTGAGTTTACAGAGCATCTCAAGAACAAATTTGATGCACTGAACACCAATGACTGAAGACCAAACAAGTTGTGGGAGGACATCATTTATGAAGAAAGAAAGAGGTCATTAAAAAGACAGGAAAGAAAGAACATTGGATGTCAGAATAGTCTCTGGAACTTACTCTTGAATGTCAAGCAGCTAAAGAAATGGAAAGAATGATGAAGTGAACAGAAGATTTCAATGGGCAACACAAAAAGACAAAGTAAAGTATTGTGATGACACATAACTTCATAAAGAGCTGGAGATAGAAAACCAAAAGGGAAGACCATGGTCTGCATTTCTCAAGCCGAAAGAACTGAGGAAAAGAATTTAAGCATTGAGCTGTGACAGTTAAGGATTCTACCAGTAAACAATTAAACGACTCATGAAACACGAAAAGAAGATGAAAGAAATCAACAAAGTCACTTTACCAAAAAGAACTGGTCACCATTCAACCTTTTCAAGAGATAGCATATTATCAGGCACTACTGGTACTAAAGGAAGAGGTCCAAGTTTCATTGAAGGCACTGGTGAAAACAAGACTCTAAGAGTTGTTGGAATATGAACTGAGATATCTCCACAAGTGGATGCAGTGCTGGAAGTGCTCACTTGTTTCTGCCAAGAAACTGATGGATGGTGGGGCCATGATGGTAGACTAGACACACATCTCCTCAAGTCCCTCTAAGAACTGAGGCTTGGACTGATAATTGAATGAACCAGTCTGGACATTCACGGAGCCCTAGCATATGACGTTGTGTTATCAGATTGGACTATGTGCCACGAAACAGGAAACTCTCTCTCTAACACAAGGTAGCACATGCTGAGGTCTGCTCCTGCTAATGCACCACTTGGGTTCACTGCAGGTACCGATCCCTTCTTTGTGGGGGGATGGCATGAACCAGCAAATATGATGAACTGCAGTTTCAAAGTGAGCAGTGTGTAGTGCAGCAAAGAGATAGTGCACGAGATACCACATTTTCAGATCCCGGCTGCTGGCTGAGGGTACCACTGCCCCTCCATCATCTGTTTTATGAGTTCTGTCATAGATTCTGTTGTTTCATGATGGGAAGAGCAGCTCAGCTGGAGGACTCAGTAGGGGCTAATTCCCAAGCATAGAAGCAGTGCCAGTCCAGACAGTGTTTTTCCAGCAGAAAGGCTGTGTTTAGTGCAGTGTTATCTTACAAGTGGGACACAGATAAAAGTGGCAGCAAGGCTGTAACCCCTCCCTATTTTGAAATGCATCATAGCATCTGGGGACAGCCTAAGAGGTGCTGCCCTTGTCACCTAGAAAGAAACGCAGGGCCCACCACACCTGAAAGACTGACTGATTTCAGCAGCTGTCAGACAACTCCCAGCTTTTTAAAATAGGACTAATTGGAGAAATAACTGCTCAGCAGCCTAGTGGCATCTCTTCCAGTTTTTAGAGACCCACATCATAGGGTTCATTGAGGACTCCCTTAATGACTTTGCAAGTAGGGTGCCATCTTTGTTAGCCAGGCAGCAGAGCCCGCCACCACAGAGATTCTACTGGGCCAGTCATGAGCGTGCACAGAGGTGGTTGGAGACCAACTAATTTCTCAGAACTTCATCTCAGCTCCTATTGAGGTAACACCAGAGAAACTAAACAGCCGCCAGGTGGCCCAAAGGCAAAAAACCATGGCTGACCATTTAAAGAAATAGTCCACTATGGCTTTGAAAACTCCAAAAATAAAGAATTAAAAAAATTCCCAGATGAAGAGGGCTATCAGAAACTATTGGAGTTTGAGTACAAAAGAATTATGTAAAAAGCTCTCCTACAGATTAAACAAAATGCAACAGAACAAAATGAAAAAGTAAGCAAACTATTTGCACTGATGGAATGTTAACAATGTGAAATCCAGCAGATCAATAACAAAAAGACAGAATTAAGTGCTTCAATCCAAAGCTAAAAGAGAAGAATTGAGGAATTGAAGGTCAGATTTAGTGACCTTGAGGACAGAGCAACTGACACATGCATTTATGGAGATAAATCAGAAAAGAAATACAAAAAAAGAAGCAGTAAAAAAAATATGGGACTTCATTAAGAGGAATAATCTATGATTAACTGGAGTTCCTGAGAAGGGAAGGATAGCTGAAAACACAGAGAGCATCGCTGTTGAGTTGCTGGGAAAAAAACTTCCCTGAAATTATGAAACAAGAGAATATAGACATCCAAAACATGAATCAAACACCACAAAAATCAGATGCCAAAAGAAAGACACCAAGACATATTATAAGCAAGCTCAGTAAAATGAAACATAAACAGATTCTCTTAAAGGCAGGAAGGCTCAAAGCAAAGCTAACATTCGGAGGGAAGCCCTGTAGGTTTTCATTTGAATTCTTGGCAGAAATGATGTTGGTAAGGAGACAGTGGGATGACACATTCAAAGTCTTGAAGGAAAAAAACACCCAACTAAGAATTATATATTCTGCAAAACTGTCTTTCAAATATGAAGGTGAAATTAAGATATTTTCAGATAAACAGAAGCTTAGAAACTTCGTAAAAGCTAAACCAAAACTATAATAAATACTGAAAGAAGCTCTTTGCTCAGAAAAACAAAACCATTAAATGTATATTTAAGTAGGCAACTCAGGACGCAGCATCCAGAAAACTACCCAGTTACAGAAGGCACAAAATTCAAACAAAGATACAATATTAAAACAAGGGAACCAACCAGTGATCATATTATGAAAACTATGACACTTCACATTAAAAAGAAGGATACACTACAGTACTTACACTCCTTTCAGATGGAGTGGAAGTTACAAAGAGATGCAGACATTAAAACCAGAAAGCACAATAACAATGTAACATATAAAAACAAGGAACATAATACCAGAGTCTCAAAAAGAAAACAAAAAAACACCAAAAAAGATGAAAATTCAACCGTTAAAGAAGAATGACCCAGAACACAATATTAAGAGCAGTGTAGAAAACACTAACACAAAAATAAATGCATCAAAATGACAGCACTAAGCACATACCTATCAATAATTATACTGAATGTGAATGAACTGAACCCTCCAAAAAGAGACAGTGAGTGGCATCCTGGATCAAAAGACACAACATGTCTCTATGTTGCTTACAAGAAACATACCTTAGACACAAAGATATGAACAAACTGAAAATTAAAGAATGGAATAACATATATCAAGCTAATGACATACAAAGAAGACCAGATGTGGCAATAGTAATATCAGATAAAACACACTTCAATGTAAAAGGCACCACTGTGGACAAGGATGGCCTCTATTTACTACTGAAAGAGGACATTTATCTGATTTTTCCACAGTCAGTGTCAAAAAGACAAATATTGTATGAGACTCTTGTTAGCCAAGCCAAGTGTCGTCGATTTATACAGACTTAAAAACAGAATTTTTATGATAAAAATCACGAAAGAAAAAATAGGGTCAAAGATGGATGTTCTAATACACAGCTTAGACAGACTTCAAAATCTAACAAAGTACGATTAACAGAAAATAGATAAATGGGAACTACTAAGAATCAAACATTTCTCATTTCAAGACTGTATCAAAACAGTTAAAAGATCACCTACAGAATGGGAAAAAATATTCAGCAACTACATATCAGACCGTTTGATCTTCATAATCTAAAGGTAAATAACCAAATTAAGCAATGGGCAAAAGAGATGGGCAGACACTTCACTAGACAGGACATCCAGGCAGCCAAAAGACACATGAGAAAATGCTCACAATCATCACTTGTCAGAGAAATCCAAATCAAAACTACAATGACATAGCATCTCCCCCCAATAAAATTGACCATGATCCAAAAAACACAAAACAACAAATAACTAGCGTATTGCTAAGCAGTCTCCTGCCCCCAATATTGGTGAGTGGCGTCCGAGGTCTTAAAAGCTAGCAAGCTGCCATCTGAGGTATACCAAATGGTCCCAACTCAGCTGGAACAGATGATCACCAAGGAGAACAATGACATGAGGGAGAAAAAACCCAGAAGACAAAAAAACAAAAAAAAACATGTGAATGACTGACTATATCAACATGTGATCAGAAGAGCCAGATGGTTCCTGGCCACCACCAACGACAGCCATGATGGGGCTCACAGTGTTGAATTTCAGTGGCCACACGAGAAAAACAAGAGGTACAGCTTAAGAACTTCACTAAAAGGCAGCAACTGATGGTCCAAAGCTTGGGGGTTCCCCTGGGAGCATGGTCCCTAGACCTGATGCTGCTCCTTAAGGAAATCATTACTGAGGTCAACTCTTTGTATAGGAATGGGTTGGACGGGGGGACACAAAGTGACCATACTTTGTATGCACTTTATGGTTCTATGCATCTGTGGGATGTCATTCTCCTGGCCTCTTACTAGAGGGGAGTGGAGAGGATGGAGAGGAGGGACAGGAGATTTTTAAGAGGATATGACATGTATAGAACAGAAAGGGGGAGTGTGCTGTCCATGGGCAAGGAGAGCAGAAGGAGCTGCAGATAGGCAGGCACCCAAATTTACACTGGATTGTACAGTTTCGCTCAATCACAGAAACAAAACAAAAAATAAAAACATGACTCTAAGTGGATGAAAGACCTAAGTAACAAACCTAAAACAAAATCATGCAAGAAAAAATAGCGTCAATGATGGCTGTTCTAATGCACAGCTTAGACAGACTTCAAAATCTAACAAAGCATAATTAACAGAAGAGAAAATAGATAAATGGGAACTACTAAGAATCAAACATTTCTCACCTCAAGACTATCAAAACAGTTAAAAGACCACCTACAGAAAGGGAAAAAAATATTCAACAACATGTCAGACCATCTGATCTTCATAATCTACAATGTACTCCAAAATATCAACAAGAGAAAGGTAAATAACCAAATTAAGCAATGGGGAAAAGAGATGGGCAGACACTTCATTAGGCATGACATCCAGGCAGCCAAAAGACACATGAGAAAATGTTCACGATCACTACCTGTCAGAGAAATCCAAATCAAAACTACAATGAGATACCATCTCACCCCAACAAGGTTGCCCATGATCCAGAAAACACAAAACAACAAATGTTGAAGAGGCTGTGGAGAGATTGGAACTCTCCTGCACTCCTGGTGGTATTGCAAATTGGTAAACCTCTTTGGAAAGGAATATGGAGCTTCTTTAAAAAGCTGGAAATGGATATACCACTTGATCCAGTAATTCCACTGTTTGGAAGTTATCCTTCAGAAACAAAGGCTGTCACACAAACACATGCACACAAATCTTAATTGCAGCATAGTCCACAATAGCTGAAAGATGGAATCAGCCCAGATGCCCATCAACAGACGAATGGATAAGCAAACTACTCATATACTCAATGGAACACTACACTATGATAAAAAACAATGTAGATTTTAGGAAACATCTCGTAACACGGTTCCAATTGGAAGATATTACGTTGAGTGAAATCAGTCAGTATCAAACAAACAAATGTTGTATGAGACCCTTGTTACACGGACGTAAAAACAGAATTATCTACAGGAAAAAACTTTGATGGCTACAAGGGTGGGGGATGGGTGGGGTAGTGAGGGTTTTTCATAGATGAGATAGTTGATAGATGTTAGAATTTTATTCATTTACTGTAATAAATAAGATACAGAAAAAATAAGATAAAATGAATTTTAAAATTTGTTATATGTTTTCAAGCAAGTGAAATATAATAAAGTGGTAGACTGATTTTGTAGCTGTTTAAGACAAGGGGGTCAGAAAAGTCCTTGCTAAGAAGGTGGCATTTGATGCTTAGATACAGAGAAGAAACTAGCTACCTAGGAGACCTTGTAAAGCCTAAGTCAACAGAAAGTACAGAGTCCTTGATTTCAAACGTTAGGTTGGTACCTTCAAGGGCATACAAAAGATCAGCATGGCTGGAGTACAGTGCACAAAGAAAAAAAATGAAGGAGATTTGCAGAGCTAGGGAAGAGTCAGATTATGTGAGGTCTTGCAGACCACGACAAAATGGCTGCAGAGAGGACATTTCCGATTTGATAGATAGCTTTCAGGAGAGTAGAAGTTCAGTTCTCGGGGAGCTTTGAGTTCCTGTGAAAGAATACACATACAATTATTTTTGTGCATTCATCAAGTAGTTTTAAACATTTTTGACATGCTAAGAATTAAAAAAAAATAAAGACAGTTTATAGCTCTCTAGGATTTACAATCTATTTGGAAAATAGACATGGAAACAAATGCATTCCATGGAATGCATGTTTTAATGGTGCTAGTTACAGTGCCAAACTCATTTCTGGGTAGAAGATATCGACTCATTGAGAATGCGTGTATTATTGAAGCAAATCGCCAGCTAACATTGAGTTTGTTTCACCACCAACCTTTCAGTTTGTCACCAAGAGCAAACTATATATGCTACAGTAGACCTCAAGGTACAGTACAAACCTAGAAAAAGCTAAGGTTTAGTGTGCCCAAGGGCATCTAAAAAGACTTCCACAGGTAATAATACATGAACAGATATGAGGACTTTGACAAAGGAAGTGGGACATTCTCAGTAGTAGGAACATTATGTAGAAACACCATAAGGTAGGCAAAGAGAATATTCAGTAAGTGGCTAAAGGCAGAACTGTCCCATGGGATTTCCAAGACTGTAACCTTCACAGAAGCACCCTGCCACAGCTTTCTCCCATGGAGTTGCTGATGAGTTTGAACCACTGACCTTCCAGTTAGCAGTTGAGCACTTAACCACTGGACCACAAGCGCTTCTAAGATCAACTTAATGCCTTTATTGTAGCATTAAGCATATACTACTAATAATTTCTGAATGTTAAATTCTAAGTGAGAAAAGATGACTTGTCACCATCTTCAATTCTGACAACAAGAAAGACGCATACTGGATAATGGACAGTTGGGAATTTCTTTTGTATGTGTTATAAAATCAGTCTTAAAGCAGAATGTATCTTTTGAGTCAAGCCCTTCCTTCCACAAAGGAAAAACCTGGAGAATAAAATGCTTGTCCGAGTTCATACAACTAAGCGGGAATTTTCCAAATGCCTTATTTAGTGATGTCTTAATAAAACAGCACAGATAAGTGAATTCCAAAGGTCAGCTATCTTAGGTGACAGTTATGAAAAGGAGATCCTAAAATGAGGACTTCTAAGCAAACAATATTTTAAAAAGTGTGCTCCCAGGAGACTTCAGTGAGTGTGACAAGCCAGAAACGGAAGAGGAAGAAATCAACACGGTGAACTCTCACGCGAAGTCACTCAGAGGTTGACTTCAGTCTGATCCCATGTCTCTTTTGGCTCTAACAGGAAGCAGGTGGGTGGGAGCTTTTGTAACCTCACACATATCTGTCCCTGGTTAAGGATACCTCGAAACAAAAACAAACAAAAAATGGGAAACCTGGTGCCATGGAATTGATTCAGGTGCATAGCAACCATGTTGGACAGAGGAGAGTTGTCACCATAGAGTTTTCAAGGAACACCTAGTAGATTCAAACTGCCAGCCTTTAGGTTAGCAGCCAAACAACTACTGTGGCACCAGAGATTCTTGGGTGACATAAATTCCAAACACATGAAGTTCTCCTTATATAAACAAAAGAGGTTTTGGTAATCCATGAGTAATTCTCCACATAAGATTTGATGGCTCTGGCTGTTGTACGCAAAGCTACACTGAAGCATTGGGGTGTGTATAAAACCAGTATGAAGAGATTCAAGGGGATCTGAGTGGAACACTTTCTCCATTCCAGAAGACACCTTTTATATCAACAGAAATTCTCCATCACTCTTGTATGATATGATATTTCTAAAATATATCCCTCCCCATCTAGTTGATGAGCTCCATTAGTGCAGAAATTATGGTTATTTTGTTTATAACTACATCAGTCACAGTTCAGTTAGAGAAGTAGAACCACTAGGACGTGTATGCATGTAATATTAAGGGATTTGCTATCGGGATTTGACCTTATGTACTGTGGAAGTTGGTTAAACAGTCCCTGTAAGTCCACTGCACTCATGATAGATCCTGAAGCTTAAGTGTCTTCACAGCTAATATTGAAACTTAAAGCCTCCAGACAGACCAGAAGAGAAGACTGATATAAAAAGAGTGAGATCAAGTGTGGGCTGGAAGGCACTGAATGAAACAGAACCTCAGCAGGAGGAACCGAAGCCCATGTCAGTTCTCGCTCCCTTTGATGTTGGTGGGATGGATATCCAGTAGAGTTTAGGGCCAAAAAGTCAGAGACATTTACAGAGGGTCCAAGGGAAGGTGATGCAGGGACAACAGGTCCAGCTGCAACCACACACTGAAGTGGTAAATGTGCAGATCATTGATGAGGTATGTGAGCTACAAAATGAATGTTGCTTTATTCCCGCTCTAAAGATTTCCCATAACAAATATCTCTTGTGGTTCACTCTAATCAGAAATATGTAGTATAGGGAATTATGGGAAATGTTTTTGAGCCTAAAGTGACACATTTCAAGATCACTGCAATAGCTTTATCTTCAGCACCTTCAGAGTGCCTAACATACTCTAAAACAAACAAACAAACAAACAGAAATTGCCATCTGATTTTAATTCATGGTGACCCCATGTGTTTTAAAGTAAAACTATGCTACATAGGGTTTTCAAATGGCTGTGATATTTAGGAAGTGGATCTCCAGGTCTTTCTGTCCAGGTGCTTCTGGGTGACCTTGAACTTCAAACCTTTCAGTTAATTGCTAAGAAGTTGACAATTGGCACCATCTGGGAACTCTGAGCACATACATCCAAAACCACACCAACTGCTGTCAAGTCGATTCGAACTCATAGCTAGTCTATAGGACAGAGCAGAACTGCTCCACAGAGTTTGCAAGGAGCACCTGGTGGATCTGAGCTGGCGACCTTTTGGTTAACAACTGCAGCACTTAACCACTATACCACCAGGGTTTCCAAGAACATGACAGGTACTAAATAACCATTTATAGAATGAACAAATAAATGAATTAATTTATGACCTTTCACAAAGGAGATGGTATTACCAAGTTACAGAATTCAAACAGCAAAGATGAAATAAACATTTAATTTCTCTTTCATCGCCTTGCAGAAAACAGCCCAGTGACATCTGTGAAAGACCTTTACACTAATTTCACTGTACCACTCTTTGTCACTCACACACACCGCACATGTACACTCCTTTTTCCCTTTTGAAATGTGTAAAATACAGGAAATGAATTAGTTGAAAGAGTGCTGTCCTAGTTTCTGGGCTATAAACTCATCATTGTAATAAGTACAGAGTCTTCACAGTAATGGCACATGAGTAGGAATTTGTGAAATGATGGAATTTCTGGCAGTTCATTAGTAAATTTGGGTTTTGTCTCAGCCTTAGGGGACAGAAGGGATCCCAGAAGGTATAGCAATCAGCAGACGAACTAACCCTTCCCTCAATAATGTGAAATGCTATTTTAAAAGAATTAAACAATGTGAAGTAAAGCCTGAAAAATGAAATAATAGCTTATTAAAAATAATCTTTTGGAGTTATGTGGGATGGGAAAGAATGCATTCTAATCACCACTGAATTTCAAATAAGTAATATGGCAGTTTCAAAGGAATTTTTAATATACATTCCCCCAAAGAATTTTAAAACTCAATGCTTAAAGCTAAATGCCTCAAGATCTGCATCATATTTAATTCATCTTTGTATCCCCGGCACCTATAAAATACTGGCATGTTATAATGCTCCCTAATATTTGTTAAATAAATGAATGAACAGCATTTGGTAAAAGACATTGAAAATATTTACAAGTTTGATGTGACTTGAGGAAGAGAATGAAATTAATGACAGACTTGAGTAAACTAAGAACATGAAATAATGGGTTCGTGTTGAGAGCAAACTGGCCTATGATGTTGGTTTTTTCCTCCAAAGTCAATTTGAAAGGAAGTATAGAAGCCAGAGGAAAACAAAGATTTGCAGAGTTCAAAAAAGTAACAAAACGAGAGAACATTCAAGGAGTCTGGAGTCTGCCTTGGGGGTAGGTGATGGTTAAAGTAGGGAACAAAGAACAAGTGGAGGCAGCCGTAAGAGCAAGATTGTATGAGCACCTTCCAATCCAGGTGCTCAGCTTTCAGCACTGTATCAGACAGTCTTCTGATGTGATGCACAGGGTTCCCCCTGGAGAATTTTTGGAAATAAATTGGCAGGGCTTTCTTCCTAGTCTATTTTAACCTGGAAGTTTCTCTGAAATCTGTTTACTATGGGTGACCCTACTGGTATTTGAAATACTGGTGATACAGCTTTCCTACATCATAGCAACACATAAGCCACCACAGTATGGCAAACTATCAGACGAGAAGTAGATATGAGATGTACTTAGAACACTAACAAACTTTGGGGGTGAGTTTATCTGAAATTTAAATTAAATTGAGACCTCAATATTTTATCTGACAATCTTAAGCTAAAACAAAAGATATGTAAACACATTAGAATGGTTGCTTTGTGTGTGAATGGAAGAAGAACACCAGAAAAAAAACAAACTAAACTCAGTGCCTCAAGTGGGCGCCAACCTTTAATGACCCAGTGGGACAGAGAAAACCTGCCTATGGAGTTTCCAAGGAGGAGCTGGTAGATTTGAACTGCTATTGTTTTGGTTAGCAGCCACAGCTCTTAATCATTGTGCTACCAGGAGTCCACCTAACCTCATCCATTGCCATCAAGTCGATTCTGACTCACAGCAACTCTATAGGTCAGAGTAGAACAGCTCCATAGAGTTTACAAGGAGCTCCTGGTGGATCTGAGCTGCTAACCTTTAAGTTAGCAGCTCTAGCACTTAACCACTATACCACCAGAATGAGAGTGAGGAAATGCACGTAAAATGAAATGAAAATACAAGAAGGTGATCCGTGAAGACAGTGTTCTGTGGACTGAGTACAATTAACTTAAGCAGTTGCTTCTAGATTTAACAAAGGTACAAAGGCAAAATAACTATTGGAGAAAAAGGAATATACTGTCACAATTTATGGGAGCTTCTTTATGAAAGTGATATGTAGATCATGGTGTGGAACTTGTTTGTAAGTGAGATTCCCCAGCAAATTAAGAAAAAACCCTCTGTGGGTTTGGAATTAACTAATTATTTTAAATAAGCAAAATTTTCATCTTTAGTGATTAAAAATGCTTAATGAATTCCAGTGCATTAAAACGACAAGTTCAGGGTTATTACAGAATGAAATCACATTCTGAAATACCATACCATATTTTAACACACTCAAATAAATTGTATATACAAAATAATTACTTGAGCAGTAAAGAGAGTTAGATTCTAACGTATTTTGCTCTTCTTTTTCAGTTATCACTTAGTGAAAATGCCCTTAGCAAAGAAAAAACAAATCTGAGGAACCATAAAATTATGAACCTGTCATAAGCCTTATATTATAGCAGCAAATTCACCCTTGTTATCGTACCTGACCCCAGCCAAACACAAATAGTTTCCTCAGGCCCAACATGGTAATCAACACACTGATATTACCTTGCAAATCTAAAGCAATGTACAAATCAAAACATTGGATTAACAAACTCTTCTTAAAGAGTTGCTAAATTTAAACAAATGAGTTCACTCATGGGGCTATACAGGTGAGCAAGTTACAGAATTCCTTCCTGGACTTCCCTTTGCATAATTAAAACAGCATCTGAATTTGGAAATTCTTCTCTCATTGCCACACCTGGCATCAGGTGGGAATGAGAGAAAAGTCCATCTACCTGAAAGCTTGAACCAACGACTAAACCCACTCTATCTAGTCAATTCTGACTCATGGTTACCCCATATATCACAGAATAGAACAAGTCCACAAGTTTTCTTAGCTGTAATCTTTATGGAAGCAGATCCCCAGCTCTTTCTTCCATGGAAGATTGGTTGTTGCTGTTGTTGATAGTTGCTGTTGAGCAGATTCTCATTCCTGATGACCACATGTGCAGAGTACAATTCTATAGGGCTTTCAAGGTTATGTGGCCTTTTAGAAACAGATCAGCAGTCCTTTTATTCAAGATGCCTCTGAGTGGGTTCCAACCAGCAATCTTTTGGCTATTAATCAAGTGTTTAACCATTTGTGCCACCCAAGTGTTTTTGTTGTTATGTGCTATTGTGTCCAATCACACTCAGAGACACCACAGACACAGAGTACAACTGCCCTCATAGAGTTCCCTAGGCTATTATTTTTATGAAAGTAGATCTGGTACAGCTAGTTAGTTCCAACCACTGACCTTTAATTTAGCAGTCAGCACTTAACATTAAAAATTAGTAAGTCAGGGGGCGGAGTCAAGATGGCAGACAAAATGCATGTCTCCCTAAATCCCTCTGGAAACGAAGATCTGAAATGATAATTAAAAGGAGCCTTCTGGACACCTAGTAAGCCCTGGGATGCAGCATAGGGCTGTTAATTTGTAATTCATACCACTGAATGCAAAACCTCCTCTCTTTCACTGACCCCACTCTCCACAAGCAGAAGCTCACACAGACTAAAAGTAACTCATCATTTTGATTTTTTTTTTCCTGTTTCTTGGTTGGAGGGCAGAACTGGGACTTGACTAGCTGCTGGTCTTGGACACATTGCTGGTGGGACCAGCAAGTGTAATTACCAGGTTCTGAGATCCTGGCTTTGGACTCTATACACCTTGGCTCCCCTGACCTATCTTTCTGTTTCTGCCATGTGGTAACCATACAGATGCACTCGTGAGGGATACCATCTTGATCCACAGGGAAACAGAGAAGCCCAGGCAGAGGCTCCAGCCGGACTTGGTTCCTAGGCTAGGAGTTGGCACCTGCCGGGGGAAGAGTGAGAGTGCTTTTCAAGCAGGGAGGCAATGTTTTGCACAGTGTCACCTGGGGCAGGGGCCCAGCAGCAGATTCTGTGGACTCTGGGTATTTCAGCACTCTTGGCCTCTCTTACTGCCAGGAGCATGGACCCGGCCGGCTGGCAAACTTGCGGAGAATGCCATCTTGTTTTGCTAGCAGGCAGACTCATCCATATGGAAGCCTCAGCTGGACCTAATTCCTGGAGTAGGAGGCAGTGCCTACCCAGAAGAGACTGCATTTACAGCAGAAAAGCAGAATTCTACACAGTATGGTCTACAGCTAGGGCTGACAGCAGAGGCCAACAGGCCAGTAGCTTTTCTGTATTTTAGCTAGTTTATAACATCTGGGGTTTAACATAGAGGTGTTTACTTTGCCAGCTGGGAAGAGGGGTGTTTACACATGAAAACCTGACTGACTTTGGAAGTTGTCAAAGACTTTTAACTTCTCATTTTAAGACAGCCTTGAGAAACAACAGTGGTCCATCTTCACAGCATCTCTCTCAGCCTCTATTGACTCATATGAAGCCCAAAAAGCAACAAACATTGGAGAAGACAGTAACCCAGAAATCACCCATGGCATCAGAAGGCCCCCAAAAGAAACTACTTCAGAACTTCCCAAATGAAGAAGCTTTTCTGAAATTATCAGAAGATGAATACAAAAGGATTATATAGAGAGCCCTCCTAGATGTTATACAAAATGCAACAGAGCAAAACAAAACTTAAGCAAGCTGTTTGATCTGATGGAACATCAGTACTCAGAAATGCAACAGATTAAGAACAAAATCAAAGACATAGAAACTTCAATTCAAAGCCAAGAAAACAGAATGGATCAAATGGAAAAGAGAATTTCTGATTTGGAAGACAGAGCTACTTACTCCAGCATCTATGAGGAGAAATTAGAAAAAAGAAATAAGAAAAGTGAAGGAGCATTAAGCAGCATGTGGGACTCTATTAAGAAGAGCAATCTATGATTTATTGGAGTTCCTGAACAGAGAGGGGAGAGACAGCTGAGCACACAGAGAGCATTGTTGCTGAGCTGCCGAAAGAAAACTTCCCAGAAATTATGAAGGAAGAGAATATAGACACCCAAGATATATATCAAACACCATTCAATATAAATCTCAATAGGAAGACTCCAAGACATTTTACAATCAAGCATAACAAAATGAAACCTAAGCACAAACTCTTAAAGGCAGCAAGACTCAAAGCAAAGGTGACATTCAGAGGGAAACTCTGTAGGTTTTTGTAGGATTTCTCAGTAGAAACGATGCTGGCACAGAGGCAGTGTCATGACACATTCAAAGCCTTGAAGGAGAAGAACTTCCAACCAAGAATTATATATCCTGCAAAACTATCTTTCAAATAGGAAAATGAAATTAAGACATTCCCAGATAAACAGAAACTAAGAGACGTTGTAAAAGCCAAACCAAAGCTACAAGAAATACTGAAATAATTTCTTGGCTTGTAAGAACAAAACCACTAACTTGGTATTTTAGAAGGACACATTATCCAGAATCCTACTTACTTAGGGAAGGCTCCATGCACAATCAAATCTATAATAGCAGTAGAAATGATCCAGTGTTCATATCATGGTATGGTATCATCATATTAAAAAAAATGATGTACTACAGTTGTTATAGTCCTTCCAGATTCAGAAGAAGTTGACAAGACTGGTAGCAATCAAAACTGGGTTTAAATATAGTTAGTAAGCAGGATCATAGGGGCAGCCATAAAGCACAGTAAAAAAGCAACATGCCGTATCAAGAAATGTAATACAGGAGTCTCAACAACCACAAAACCAACACTGAAAAAAGTGAAAAATCAACTCACAAAGAAGGTCACAGAACAGATTAATAAGAACAACAGAGAAAACATCAACACAAAAATAAACATATCACAATGGCAACACTGAACACATACCTATCAATAATTACATTGAATGTGAATGGGCTGAATGCTCCAGTAAAGAGACATTGAGTGACATCTTGGATCAAAAAACATGACCTATCTCTATGTTGCCTACAAGAAACTCATCTTAGACCTAAAGATAGGAACAAACTGAAAATTAAAGGATGGAAGAATATATATCAAGCTAATAATACACAAAGAAGAACAGGTATAGCAATTATTATCTCAGATAAAATCAACTTTATTGTAAAACCCACCACCATGGACAAGGATGGTCAGTATTTATTGCTGAAAGTTTCAATGCACAAGCAGGATTAACAATATTAATATCTATGCACCTAGTATTAGAGCACCTAAATACATGAAAGAAACACCAACTACACTTAAAAAGGAGATAGGTGACTCCACAGTAACCGTAGGAGACTTCACCACTCCACCCTCAATATTGGACAGATTGTCTAGAAAAGAAGCTCAATAAAGACACAGAAGATCTTTTTGCTACAATTAACCACCTAGACCTCATCGACATAAGCAGAACTTTCTATCCGTCAGCAGACAACTACACCTTCTTCTCCAGTGTCCATGAAACATTCTGCAGAATAGACCATGTGTTAGGACATAAAGCAATTCTCAACAAAACCCATACCATTGAATTAATGCAAAGTATCTTATCAGATCATAAAGCCATAAAAGTTGAAAGAAATAGCAGAAAAAACATAGATAGAAAGTGGAACTCATGGAAACTGAACAACATCTTGCTCAAAAAATCATGGGTCATAAAAGACATCAAGGATGAAATAAATAAATTTACAGATTCCAGTGAGAATGAAAACACTTCCTACCAGAACCTGTGGGATACAGCCAAAGCAGTGCTCAGAAGTCAGTTTATCTCCATAAATGCACACATCTGGAAGAAAGAAAGAAACCAAATCAAAGAACTGACCCTACAGCTTGAACAAGTAGAGAGAGAACAACAAAGGAACCCCAACAACAAAGGCACCAGAAGGAAATATATCATAAAGATTAGAGCAGAACTAAATGGATTAGAGAATAGAAGAACAATTGAAAAAAATTGAAAAGGCCAAAAGCTGTTTTTTTGAAAGATCAACAAAATTGACAAAACACTGGCTAAATTTACTAAAGAAAAACAGGAAAGAAGACAACCCAAATAAGAAATGAGAAGGAAGTTGTCACCACTGATCCAACAGAAATCCAAAATATCATAGCTGAATACTATAAAAGACTGTACTCTAACAAATTTGAAAACCTAGAGGAAATGGACAAATTCCTTGATTCATATTACCTACAAAAATTATCACAAGGTGAAGCAGAACAATTGAATAAACCCATCACAAAGGAAGAGGTAGAAAATGTCATCAAAAAGCTGCTAACCAAAAAAATCCCGGGCCCAGATGGCTTCACTGCAGAATTCTACCAAGCTTTTAGAGAAGAGTGATCTCCAATACTAGTGAGACTATTTCACAGTATAGAAAGGGATGGAATATTCCCAAATTCATTCTATGAAGCCAGCATAATCCTGATGCCAATGCCAGGGAAAGACCAATGAAAAAGGAGAAGGAGAACTACAGAATGATATCACTCATGAATCTAAATGCAAAAATCTTCAACAAAGTTCTTGCCAATATTTAAAAAAAAAAATCCATTATGACCAAGTTGGATTCATACCAGGGATGCAAGGCTGGTTCAACATTAGAAAAACAATTAATGTGATCAACCACATAAATGCCACAAAGACAAGAACCACCTGATCTTGTCTATTGATGCAGAAAAGGCATCCATGCTCAAAACTCTCAGCAAAATAGGAATAGACAGCTAATTCCTCAATGCAATAAGATCCATTTATACAAAACCAACTGCCTACATCATCTTGAGTGGAGAGAGACTGAAACAGTCTCCCTTGAGAACAAGAACTAGACAAGGATGCCCACTCTCACCTCCCCTATTCAAAATTGTACTAGAAGTTTCAGCCAGAGCAATTAGACAAGACCAAGAGATAAAGGACATCTGCATCAGCAAAGAAGAACTAAAAAACTTCCTATTTGCTGATGATATGTTTGTATATGCAGAGAATCCCAAGGAATCCATAAGGAAACTACTGAACTTACAGAAGAATTCAGCAAAGTCTCAGGATACAAGATAAACATAAGTAAATCAGTAGGATTCCTTTATACCAACAATGAGATCGTTAAGAAAGAAATCACCAAATCAATACCATTTACCACAGCCCCTAACAAGAAAAAGTACCTAGAAATAAACTTAACCAGAAAAATAGTAAGAGAACTTTACAAAGAGAACTATAAACCTTTACTACAAGAAACTAAGAGAGACTTACATAAATGGAGAAACCTACCCTGCTCATGGATAGGAAGACTTAACATTGTGAAAATGTCTATTTTACCCAAAGCAATCTACTTATATAATGCAATCCAATTACAAGTTCCGGCAACATTTTTTAATGAGATGGTGGGACAAATTACCAACTTTGTCTGGAAAGGCAAGAAACCCTAGAAAGTAAAATTTTACTAAAGAAGAAGAATATACTGGAAGACTTCTCATTACCTGACCTTAAAATCTATTACACTGCCACAGTAGTCAAAACAGCCTGGTACTTTACAAAAACATACAGACAGATCAGTGGAACAGAATGGAGACCCCAGAGATGACACTATTTTCTATGAACAGTTGATATTTGACAAACACCCTAAGACATTGAACTGGAGTAGAAACAATCTTTTCAACAAATGGTGCTGGCAGAATTGGATATCCATCTGCACTAAACTAAAACAAGACCCATATCTTACACCTTATACAAAAACCAACTCAAACTGGATGAAAGACCTAAATATCAAATCTAAAACGACAAAGCACATCCAAGAGAAAGTAGGAACAACAATGGAAAGTTTAATATACAATGCAGACAGACTTAAAAATCAGTCAAACAAACCACAATCATCAGAAGAGAAAATACATTAATGGGAACTCCTAGGAATCAATCACTTTTGCTCATCCAAAGACTTTGTTAATATAATTAGAAGGCCTCCTACAGAATGGGAAAAAATATTTGGCAACTCTATGTCAGACTGATGCCTGATCTCCATAATCTATAAGGTATTACACAATATCAATAAGAAAAAGATAAATCATCCCATTAAGTGATGGGCAAAGGAGATGGACAGACACTTTTCTAAAGAGGAGATCCAGGTAGCCAAAATACGCATGCAGATACGCTCACGATCATTAGCTATAAACAGATTCAAATCAAAATGACAATGAGATACCATCTCACCCCATCAAAGTTGGCTATGATCCAAAAAATGCGAAACAACAAATGCTGGAGAGGCTGTGGGGAGACTGGAACTCTCCTACACTATTGGTGGGATTGAAAAATGGTGCAACCTCTTTGCAAAGCAATCTGGGGCTCCCTTAAAAAAATGGATATAGATATACCATTTGACCCAGTAATTCCACTGCTCAGAATATATCCTACAGAATCAAGGCCATTCACACCAGCTGATAGATGCACACAAATGTTCATCGCAGCACAGTCCACAACAGCAAAAAGATGGAATCAACTCAGATGCCCAACAACAGAGGAATGGATAGGTAAACCACGGTATATACACTCAATGGAACACTATGCAATGATAAAGAACAACGATGATTGCAGGAAACATCTCTTAACCTAGTTTCAACTGGAGGACATTATGTTGAGTGAAAGTTGTCAGCGACAGAAGGACAAATATTGCATGAGACCCCTGAGATAAGAACTTACAAACAGACTCATACATAAAAGACTCTGAAGCCTGCAAGGGTAGGGAGCAAGGAGAGGGAGGGTTTATATTAGATAGTTAATAGAAATTTGGTTGGGTGAAATCTGTGACACACACATTAGAAAGAAGACCAATAATAACTGGACTTCAACACAAGTTGAGTACTCCTCCCATCTTAACTCAATATTGCAAGGACAGAGTAGCTGGGGCGGGGGGCCCCGGCCCATGCTCTCAGGCGCAATTGAAGCCAATTGGCACAGCTAGCATTTTGCTAATGAGGACTCTCTGTACCCCTCATCGGCGAGTGGTATCTGGGGTCTTAAAAGCTGTCAAGCTGCCGTCTGAGGGTACAGCAAATGGTCCCAACACAACAGGGATGGATGATCACTGAGGACAATAATGACATGGAGAAAAGAGAACCCAGAAGACAGAGGGATCCACGTTAGTGAGTCTCTACATTGACTCATGACCAGGAGAACCTGATGGTGCCCGGCCATCACCAGTGATAGCCGTGATGGAGCTCACAAAGTGGAGTCTCACTGGCAACAAGAGAATAAATAGGGATGTACCCCAAGATCTTCAATGAAAGACTACAATTGATGGACCAGGTTCTTTGGAGTTCCCCTGGGGGTATGGACCCTGGCCCTTATGCTGCCCCTGTCCATAAATCATAAAGAATGTCCACTTTTCCAACAGCAATGAATTGAACTTGGCGACTCAGAGTGACCATATCTTGTGGGAATTTTATGGTTCTATGCATGTATAGGATGTCATCCTGCTGACTTCTTGCTGGAGGAAGGGGAGTGGGTGGAGAGGAGGGGATAGGAGGCTGTTGTGAGGATAGGACATGCATGGAGCAGAGAGGAGGAGCGTGCTGTCACCGAGCAGGCAGAGCAGTGGGAGCTGCATGAGGTGAGCATGTGAATTTATACGGGAATATACATTTTCATTCAATCATAATAATAATAATAAAATTAATATGTATTTATTGTGCCACTAGGCCATCCAGATACAACTGTGTAAATTGTTTGGACCACAAAGGACCTTTCTAAAAATCCAAACCAAAAGACCAAATCTCTTGCCATCAGGTCATTTCTGACTCACACTGACCCTATAGGATAGAGTAGAACTGACCCAAAAGGATTCCAAGTCTGTAAATCTTCATGGAAGCAGACTGCCACATCTTTTTACCACCCACTGAGCAGCTGGTGAGTTCCAGCCATTTACTTCTCTATTAGTAGTTGAGCAATTTCAGGGAGTCGTGTACCAACAGAGCTCCCCGAAGACCTATCCTAAGTCTTTCGTGGTCATTTATAGGCAGCTACAAGTCAAAGGAATGGTTTACTTTCATTTATTTCCTTTCTTCAATCTTTGGAAACTCTGGTGGCCTAGTGGCTAAGTGCTACTGCTATTAAACAAAAGATTAACCCAATCCAATGCCACAGAGTACATTCTGACTCACAGAGACCCTGTAGGACACAGTAGAACTGCCCCATAGAGTTTCCAAGGAGCACCTGGCAGATTCAGACTGCTAATCTTTTAGCAGTTGGCAAATATAGCATTTATCCACTAGGCCTCAGAGTTTCGAAAAGGTTAGCAGACTCCATCCGATGCTCCTTGGAAACTATGGAGCAGTTTCTACTCTGTCCTATAGGGTCACTATTAGTCAGAACTGACTTGATGGCAATGTTTTGTTTTGTTTTGTCTTGTTTTTAATATTGTTTAGTTAACTAATTGTCTGGAATTCTCTATGCCTTCCCCTTCCAAAACAAATCAGAAAAGTTTTTGCTTTCAGATGCAATTTCACCTGTCATTAACGTTTCGCCTTTTTCTCACCTTTCACAAAGTCGATTTCTGTAAATTCAGTCTTCCTTTGATTCACATTCCTGAATTTGTCGCTAAAGTGTTTAACTAACCAGCTGACACA
Organism: Heterohyrax brucei; assembly: GCA_028571685.1. Lineage (NCBI taxonomy): Eukaryota > Metazoa > Chordata > Mammalia > Hyracoidea > Procaviidae > Heterohyrax > Heterohyrax brucei. Next base: position 187,905,256 of record CM053141.1, read on the forward strand.
GTAATAATTTTATTCTAAGAACAAAGAAGATCTTCGAGTCGATCTCATACACGTAAAAATCAAACAATTTAACAGCCCTCTGTATTTTGGCTCATGTTATCCTCCTTTCAGAGCCTTGTGGCTGTAGTGTGGGGTCTGGAGTTGTTATAGGGAATGCTGTGAAACCAAGCTCTGCTGGTCACTGGCTGTGCAAATCTGACAAGTTTCTCAAATTTTCTAAAATACATTTTCTTCCCAAATATAATCTTTGTTTCATAATCCATCAAGAAATGGTCACTGAAATTTCTTCAGTAGTTTTTTCATTAAAGTGCTTCTAACAAAATGAAGAGAACCAAGCCTATTTCAAACAAAAAAATACTTAAGGTCATTGTCACTTCCTTAGCCCTTATGGTCTTGGGCAGACAGTGTCTTGTTTTTGTTTTCATGTGTAAAAACAAATAATAGTTTTACCACTTGATAATATTGTTGTGAACATTAAAAATTCAACCAAGTGTGTCTTCAGTAAACACAGTGAGTATCTAAGCTCTTGGAACATATATTCTGGTGTGGAGAAACAGATAATAAACAAATACACAAAAAACAAACAGGGTGAATATCAGCAAACTATAGGTGCAAGTTTTGAAACATTTTTGTTATTAAATGTCGCACATGTACAGTTTCAGAAATAGTTTTCTGGTTTGTTTTTCAGTTTGTTTAATCATATGTTTGTCCATTTTAGAAAATAAACTTTTTTATGTTCACTGCCGTAGGTCCTCTTTTAGGTCGACCAAGGGTCGACAAACTTTTTCCTTTAAAGGCCACATATCAAATATTTTAGGCTCTATGGGCCACACAGTCTCTTTCACAAAGACTTAACACTGCTGGTGCAGAACAAAAGAGCCCGTAGATAATACATAAACAAAGAAGTATAACTGTGTCTGATTACACCTTGCAGACACTGAAATTTGAATTTTGTATAATTTCCATGTGTCACTAAATATTCACCTTGATTTTTTTCCCCACAATTTTAAAAATGTAAAAACCATTCTCTCAGCTAACACCATACATACAGCACAGGCAGAGGCTGGATTTAGTCCATGGCCTCAAAAACTGTAGTTTGTCACCTCTGATCTAGACCAGTTTCTCAGACTTTAATATGGGTACAAATCACTTGGGATCTTGTTAAAATGCAGATTCTGATTTAGAAAGCCTGAGAAGGGACTTGAGATTCTGCATGTCTAACAAGTTCCCAGGGAATGCTGATGTTACAGTATCAAGAATATAGAAAGAATATAGAAATTGTTCTGTGAATGTACAAAGTTCTCCAAGAATACACAGAGAAGTGCTCATAGACTATCCCTGGAGAGAAAAACAGGGCAATGAGAAATAAACTTTACTATTTTTCTCTTTAAACTTCCACTTAATTTTTTTTTTTAAATGAGATTCCATTTCTAAAATAAAATTTTAAGGATGTGAAATTCAGGATAGACAAAAACAAAACTGGTAGCATGATAGAATGGCATTTTAAGGAACTAGCGTATTTTTTTGCAAATAATGTACAAGTTCTACACTTGTTTGCCAACCACTCCCTCCCCTCATCCTCTAATTCCCATCCCACTCCCCTGTCAGAGATATTTTCATACGCATGTTGTGCCAATTTTTTTTACATGTTGGTGTGAAAAATAAATTCACACAGTGTGCTTATGAAAAGACAAATGACAAACAATGCTGGCATTATTCATGTAAAACTGCGGTGTTAAACTCATGATTTTCAAGAATAGAAACAGACATGGATATTATGGGCAATATCATGATAAGAGAAAAACTTTTCAAGCATACCCGTTGCAGTAGAGGCAATTCCCACTCATAGGGACCCCAAAAGATAGAACAGAACTGCTGCATGGAGTTTCTGAAGTTGGTAAATCCTTATGGATACCCGACCAACTACTTTGGCAGGAGTCATATAGAAAGGGAGAAAAATACTGAACAAAGCTCAAATTTGCAAATAAGACCAGACACTGGTCAGAGATTGGAGGGACCTCTGAGGCTGTGGCCCTCAGACACCCTTCTAACTCAGAATTGAAGCTGTTCCTGAAATTCACCTTGCAACTGAAAATTAAACAGGCTGTCTTAGTTTCCTAGTGTTGCTATAGCAGAAATAGCACCAGTGGATGGCTTTAACAAAGAGAAATTTATTCTGTCATAGTTTAGTAGGCTAACACTCTGAATTCAGAGTTTAGTTCCAGGGGAGGATACTTCCTCTGTGTTGGCTCTGGAGGAGGGGCCTTCTCTTCTGTCTTCTGCTGGACTAGGAGCTTCTTGGCACAAGAACTCAAGGTTCGAAAGATGGGCTATTATACTGTCTCTTCTTGCTTGGATGCAAGAGGTCCCCATGTCACTCAGACAGAGTCTGTCATTTATATTTCAAAAGGGACTGGCTTAGAACACAACCTAATTCCATACATTGATTCCTGCCTCATGAATATAATTGTTCCTAATCCCATCTCATTAACATCATAGAGTTTGGATTTATAACACAGGGGAAAATCACACTTGGTGATAAAACGTTGGATAATCACGTAATACTGTGAGTTATGGCCTAGGCAAGTTGACAGATATTGGGGGTAGGGGACACAATTCAATCCTTGGCATAGGCTTATAAAACAAACAATTACACACATACGGAAAGTGCTTATTAAATCAATCAAGTATGTAAAACCAAATAGGCAACACCTGCCCAAAAGCAAAGATGACAGGTCTGCAAGGAACAGGAAAACAAGATGAATGGAAATAGAGAGCCCAGGCTAGAAAGCGTAAAGTGCCAATACGCGTGTATCACGTGGATTTCAACCAACGACACAGAATGAGAAACTAATGTGCTCTATAAACTTGCACCTAAAACACAATAAAAAACCTGAAGAAGAAGAAAGAGAAACAATTTTGGAAGCATTATACCCATACATAGACAAATACACACCCATAAGAAGGAAAGACCACAACTTTTTACAGCTGTTATTTTGGGGAATTTTTACTTTTCCATGTTTTCCAAAATTTCCATAAAAAAAGTAAACACAGTAACCTATAGGACAGCATAGAACTGCCCCACAGAGTTTCCAAAGAGTACCTGGTGGATTTGAACTGGTTAGCAGCTGTAGCACTTAACCACTACACCACCAGGGTTTCCACAAAAGTAAACATAATATATTAAAATCAGAAAAAAGGAAATCAAAATAATTTTATGGAAGACCAAGAAATAAACTTAGGATTTTCTAGAAGTATTAGTTATTCTTCGCTTTCAGTCATACGTAGTCCAATTTTTCAGCAAATTCTCGCTGAACTTAGGCCTGGAACCTTGAGAGGTAAGTAGCAGTGTTAGTACTAGTTTTTGTTCTACCATCTGGAAAGTTCCAATAGCTGAAAAGTATCAGATCCTACCTTCTGGGACCTTCTGCTTCCAAATTCCTCTCCGTGTCTTCATACTTACAGCTTCCCTCTAACCAAAGACAAAGCCATGCAAGACAGCTTGGGATCCACTCAGATCTCTGAGTAAAATCACCCTCAAGAAGACTGTACAATTTACTGGCTTGGCTTTGGCAATACTATAAACTAAGGTGTATGTAAAAGACTCTTTAATTTTAACAGATTTAATACCAGTATATTGGGGAAGAGTCCACAGGTGGCACAAATGGTCTAGTGCAGTGCTACTAACTGAAAGGTAGGCAGTTCAAACCTACCCAGAAATGCCTTGGAAGAAAGACCTCATGATCTGCTTCTAAAACATCACAGTCGTGATAAACCCTATGGAGTGGTCTTCTCTGACTCGACAGCAAGCAACAACAACAATACAAAGTGTGTGTGTCACTTGTTGAAATTGAAGAATGAGTGTAGTTTGAGAGTGAGGGAGATTTTCAACCTAAGAACTGAGTAGCTTTACAAAATAAGAGGTTTAATTATTTCTCTTTTGAAAATGAAAATAGCAGCTATATTTTGTTTACTCTGAAGTGGATAAAAGGAAATGTATATACTTAGGAAGTAAACCTTGGAAGGAAAATCAATCCCATGGTCTCTGTATGGATCCTCATCATCAGCCTAGGCAGCTCACGCTTTGTTTGGACAAAATTTATTTTTTACAAAGTTCCTATATTATTTTTAAATTTGTTTGGTAAATTTCCACTCTCTATACCTTCTTGTACTTCTTTGGGGTCCTGTGGCAAGATCGCGTGATGAAGAAGTCTCTGTGAGAGAACAGAGTCCCAGAACATCCCCCCTTTCCTGCTTAAAGCAGAAGCTGATATCATCACTCAGAGTTGTTTATAAAATTACCGACATTTGAATCCAACTCTATGACTTTCAAAACTTTAGTATCTTTATAACATTTAATTCTAAAAAATTCTCGGATGTAAGTTGGGCGTAGTCTCTTAAGAGACAGCTGAGAATAGTTTAGTGACTTGTTTGAGGACACACAGCACACAGATTGTTGAGCTTCCCATTAAGTTTAGTCTTCTGACCATTATCACGATTCTTTTTACTCCAAAGCTCTCTGTTGATTTCACAAAGGAGACAAACCCAGAGCCAAAGACAGGCTATTAGATTTGTTGCGACGTTTCATATTGTTTCCAGTTGAGATTTTCTGTAGTGGTTTGTATCCAATACTGAACCTTATACAAATAAAGCAGGAATCACAGTAAATGAGGGCACATTTAGCCCTGAATATTACTTATCAAAACATCATTTAGATCTGTTTGACTCTCCATTCCAGGATTTTTCAGAAACTAAATACATGCAGCCTTGAGCTTGTTATTTCGGAGTTCCATTTTGCAATATAAGGCTTGGTATTGCAGTGACTAAACATTAAAGAACCAAAAGGTCAAACAGTTCACATCCTCCACCCACTTCTTGTAAAACCTGTGGGGTGGTTCTACTGTGTCCTATGGGGTTGCTAGGAGTGGGAACTTACTTAAACAGAAATGGCTTTCATTTGGTTTTGTGTTTTATGATATATAGAAACCAACCAGACCTGTTGCCATCGAGCCAGTTCCCACTCATACCAACTCTGCAGGTCAAAGCAGAATTGTCCCACCCACCGAGTTTCCTTTTGTTTAACAGCTGCAATCTTAACCCCTTTACCAGAAGAACTCTTATCCTTAGCTCCAGCTACTCAAAAGAACATATAAAAATCAAGCAGAGTCACAATGGATTGATCCCAGGGTATCCACAAGCCAGATCACCAAGATAAAGAAAGGAAACTAAGAACTGTCTTATTGGTTGTTTGGAGGAGGTGAAGACAGACAAGCAGAAATTAGACTAGAATAAAACAGCCACTCTGAGTCTCCTACTTGATCTATAGAGAATCTTTCAAAAGATATGACAAATTTGAAGTTTTAAAGGCTTTCTACAGTCTAATACGAAGCAGAAATTTCAATTTCATATGATTTTTTGTCAGTAAATATTATCTGAAATACATATAAATTTATATATGTGTATATCCTGATTACTATTTCAGTTTTATCTTTTGATCTTCTCAGAAATGATACTTTCTTTTCACAAAATTGCTATTGAAGTTGCTACTATATTTTGGCTTTGATATGCTACTTGAGTCACAATTTCTTGTTTTTCTCATTGTATATTACAGTTCAGAGCTTTTAAGAAACATCCTTTTCTTTTGCAAAACTCTGATTACACATTTTAGTAAAAAGGGGTGTGGCTGGATGTATTTGTTCTTGTAGACTGAATAAAAATCCATTAGTAAATTAAACTGAAGTTATTTTCACAAAGGAAGAGATTTATAAACCAAGATACCCCAGGTTACCATAGCAATGTGTGACATCTAAAGATCAGAAACAGAGGACTATATTCTACTTTCTAGAAAACAATTCATTAGAGGAAAGACTTATGAGATGTCTTCAGGGTGAAATATGACAATAAAAACAGATCATTGCTTAACAAAAAATACTTCCATTTTTTCCTCCAACTAAAAATAGTGCAAGATAATTTGGAACAATTTTTATCATAAATGTGTACGATACTTCTATCCCTAGCACTCTTGATATTTATTCACTAAGAAGAAGAGGAAGTGTGGAGGGGGTGGCATTACATAATCAGCTGACTATATTTATTGAAAATACTCTAGCTGTAGAAAAAATGTTATTTGGGAAACTGAGCAAAAGCAAAGAAATTATAGAGAGGAAGACTTTTTCAAAAGCAAAGAAAGAGCCAAAAGGGAACAAAGTAAGTCAAAACAAAGTGAACTCATTCTAAGAAACAATTCAAAGGACAGCATGTGTTGGGGGGTGTGTGTGTCTGTGTGTCTGTGTGTCTGTGTGTCTGTGTGTGTCCCCTGTATGTGTCTTTGCATGGTTTCTCATTGACAGGCTAATCAAAGATGCACCAAATAGACCTGCCGCAGTGGACATCCGTTGTTTCTGCCTGCCTAACACCCATTCTCCCTTCTTTGGTTAACAGCATTTCAATTTTGCTTTGAAAAACTACCCCTAGCTCAGTGTTTATAATCTTTGTGTGATATTCATTCAAGGTTTCCTGTCCTGCTTCCTGGCCAAAGGGTAGGAATATGACCCAAAATAGACCATCCAGACCTTCTCTTGGGCATCTGAGTCTTTCATGAATGATATATGGGGAGGAAATGATTGGCAGGAATCCATCCCTCCCACAGCACCGTGAAGAGATCATCTTTTGCCTCCTGCGAGTTAGATGCTTGGTCATTCCCATACCATCTCTTAGAAGCTTGATTCATCAGGTTTTACTTATATTAAAATTATTTTAACATAGTTTGAGTTGGCTAAGGGTAATTTCTGTTACTTGTAACTAAATTCTAAGTGAGACACATGTCAAATTGGACAGGAGACATTATAGGTTGCTAGATAGTATGTTAGATTTTTCTGTTTTGTAATTTGCAGTATACTATACTTTCACAATTTTGTAGAGGTAGGACATTATTTTCTCATCATTATTTTTATCTTCAGGGTAACTGTCAGTACCTTCTTTAACTCTTCAGATTTGAGATCGAGGATGAATGGGAGAGAAAGGAAGCATGATGAGTTTTATGAAGCAATAATCCAGTTTGGCTAAGCCCAGTGAAAAGTCAAATATACCCATAGGTAGAACTTTGTGTGCCAAACACAACAGAAATACTTAATAAAAAGGCAAACTTCACTGATTTATGGGGATACTTTATTTTTTTTAAAAAAAAAAAAGATAGATATTTTACAAGTAATTTTAAGAAGAGCTTAGTGGAAGGAAGTAACCAGCTTTATGCAAAGGATACTATGTTGTGATTTAGATATACAACAGCATATCCTGAGACCCACACTTTTTATTCATTTGTGTTCAGAATCCACCTGGGAATTCTTGTAGCTAGAGAGAAAAATGACAATATTTTTCAGAGGAAGTAAACTAGAATCTCTAGTTAAAAGCCATTTAAAGAAATAAAATAAAGTAACAAAATAAGTGGATAAGCCTTGTCACATTTTGTTGCTTAACAATCCCAACTTACATACTTTTTATTTTAAAATAAATTTCAAATGCCATACATCTTATAACTTACACTATGCTTCTATAGGTGGAGAGTTATATACGAGACCTTCTCTTATGTTGACAGACTTGTTGTTTCAGGCTCACGAGTTTGTTCAGTTTTTCTCAGGACCCCAGATACTCTGAGTCTCTTACATTTTTCCATCAATAGTGATTAAAAGGAATGTAATGTAAAAATAAGGTTGATGATAATAACAGATCTTATAGATTTCTTGCTACATCTCAGACTCTGCTAATCTTAGCATATATTTGTTATTTTTTAATTTTCATGATAACTTTACAATATGGATATCTATCTTATTATTACCATTATTGTCCTTTTATAGGTGAAGAAACTAAGGCTTAGAAAGGTGACCTGCTCAAAATCTCTCAGCTGTTAAGAGGTGAAGACAGGATTCAAAGACAGGCATTCTAACTTCACAGCCTAACATTCTTAATACTGCACCATCTTCTAAACTTGAGCTTCAGAATTTCTTGTTGAATGTGCTTTAATTATTTCTTACAGTGTTGTGCTAAAAGTCACTGAGATTTACCCTTTCTTTCACAACAACAAAGATGAGTCAAATTAAATTATCCTTTCAGTAATAGAGTATCATTCTCTCTCTTTTTTTTTTTAGTGAGTTAGTAATAATACCCAATTAAAAAGATGCTGTGGGTGACAAACTGTATTCCCACCTTTGTCTTTCAGGGATCTAGTGCTTCTACATGGTTTGTTTTAAGCTCCAAATAGAATTCTTCTTTGCTGACTTTCCTGACAGTTAGCTGTTCCCTGTTTCAATGTACATTTTTGGTTAAGTAGTTGTCTTCCTCATTAGACTGAATTTCTGTAGGTTTACAACTCATATCATTTGTGATTATGTGCTCCAGAAGCTCCATTGTCATCCAGTTGATTTCAGCTCACCATAATTCTCTAGATGGAACACAGCTGCCCCACAGGCGTTCCAAGGAATGGCTGGTGGATTCAACCTACTGACCTTTTTCATTAGCAGCTGACTTCTTGACTTCTGTGCCACCAGGGCTCCAACCACCTAACAATGCCTGGCACATGGTGGCATGCCACCGTAAAGGTCAATGAAAAAATGATTCATTGACATCTTTATTTAAAAATGAAACTGACCTCTCTCTTGTAAGCACATTTTTTAAAATAGAGTTCTATACTCTTGGTGTCTTCCCCTTCCCATGATTTCAATTATTTACATCAGAATTACTTAATAATGTAGCAGATAATTAAGGAATGTATTATTTATGTTGAAGAAATCAACCGAACTCATTTCTCCTCTCCTTCCCCTTGGTTGTAGGGCCTGAGTTTCAGTCATCTCACCACAAGCTTTAACATCTTCTGGTCCCAGGTGGCAGCACCGTCATGATTTCCTACTCTATCAGGTTCCTTCACAAATGTGCCTCCTGGCACTTCTCCCCTAACCCCATTTTCTATCCGGTTGCTACTATACCTCAATTTTTAATCCTGATAGCTCCACAAGCACCTTAAACTCTCTGGGTCCCCATTTCCTCATTTGTTAATAGGTCACAGAGATGTGGTTCAACATTTACTAAAAGCAATGCTTTGGACCTTTTAGGAAATGAAATACCAGCTTAACCAATTCTATGTCCCCAAATGTGTTATTATCTTATTATATGCCTGCAGGAGGCATTAATGTTTACAAGCAATAAATTGACATTATAAAACTATACAGTGCGTGAACTGGAAATATTTTGTCACAATAATCTATATCCCAATATTTTTGGGCTAGTTTTTCCAAGGTCTACTAAATAGTAACATTAATGATGAACATCTATTAATCACAACGTTTATTAAGACTTGGTTTATACTAACCTTTGTGATATAGGAGTAACAGACTTTATTGCATTTAATTACCACAACAAAAACCTTAAAAAGGTATTATTATCCCCATTTCACCAAGGAGGGAATATAGGCAGAGAGTTTAAATAACGAACACAAGAATACACGGGGGAAAGTGGCTCAAAGCCAGGCTCATCTTAGATCAAGAGCCTAAGTTCTTGCTCATTATGCTAAATTATTTTGCCTAGACAGTAGCCAGTTAAAGGCCCAACCTAGAATAAACACTGAAGCCCTGGTTTTCTACTTTCAAATCAAGGGATCTTTGTGGTCATATCTCTTGTTGTTAGACGGGGTTGAGTAGATTCCCACTCATAGCAACGCCATGCAGCAGAGTAGAACTGCAACATAGTATTTTTTAGGCAGTAATCTTATAAGAGAGCAGATCACCAGTCTTTTTCCTGGGGAGCTGCTAGGTGGGTTCAATACTCTGTTTGGTTAGTGGCTGAGGGCCGAACTACTGCGCCACCAGGGCTTCCTGTCACATGGTTCACAGATGTATGATTCGTCTCAGAAAGAATGGCTCTTCATCAGAAGAAGAGCTACACTGGGTCCTTAAGGATCGCTTCAGAGTGCATTATGGTTGGGCTCTGTATGTGAGCATCCATGCATCTGCTTAGATATCCCTTTTCTGTTAGCCTTCGTACTCACAGAGTTTTAGCACTCTTACGTGCATTCTTTCCTTTACCACCAAATGCTAAATGCACTCTCAAATATTTGTAGGATTTTACAGCCCAATGGATGCATCAGAGCACACTGTTTGATAACATACATTTAATCTGTTGACAATAGCCATTTCCTGTGACTTAGATGGGCACTCATTTCTATGGTGTATGACACTCAAGTGTTTTGTCGGCCCCTAAGCAGAGCTTTTTGATTTCAGATGCTGAATGTAACTGTTGATTCTGGCTCCGCAGTATTCTATTTTCTGTCCAGTGTTTCCACTGTTTATGTGGAAGCAGTCGAAGGCTCCAGGGAATTTATGTAGCATGCCAGTACTTCAGCTCACATGAGGGAAAATGCTGTGCCCATATTTGCTGTGTGGACTATGTGTTTTATTAAATCTGTGTTAATGGTTGGATACACTGTTTGGCATAGAAGACAATGTTTTCCCCAGAGAAGAAATCCTGTGTCTGATTGATAGGGTAGGTGACCACAAGGTCAAGGTTACTTAGTGGTATTGGCCATCTGTTATCTTGGCAAGTAGTTGACTGGAGGGCATTAATGTGTTTGTAATTTCCCACTTGATCTGAGAATAAGGCTAAAAAGATATTGTCACCATTGGGAGCTGCACAGCCGAGCAACACCAGCAGTCCCTCTGCCCGCGTCCAGCTCAGAATGGCATAGACTGTGCTCAGTCTTCCTTTCTGGATCCCCCTCCCCAACAAGTCATCGAGAGGGCAGCCTATTTTGTCATGCTGCTTTCAGAGAAAAGCAAAAAAACAGCTCCCATCAGCGGGGTTATAATAAACAATTTTAAACCACTCTGAAAAGTCTTAATCATTATAAACCTTTCTGACATGAAACAGCCAACTCTTCAGTTTTGTTAGAAAACAATGAAATCCCAATGTCTGTTCTTGTGCACATTTCTCACTGCCCCCTCTAGGTGAAACATCTGGGGTGAAAGCAGCAGATGATTTTGCTTAAGCATTTAACATGCAAGGGGGTGTTTACCTATTGTTTACTCTGCTGCATGGGTGACAATAGGAGTCTCTGGGTGACATGTTTAAGTCTTTGGCTACTAGCTGAAATACTGTAAGTTTGAACCCACCCAAAGATGTCTTGGAAGAGAGCCCCAGGGATGTGATTTTCTGAAAGGTCACAATTTTGAAAGCCCTGTACAACATAGCTTTAGTGGTGCAAGCATGGGTTCATCGTGAGTCTGAATTGATCAGACGGCAGCTAACAGTAACACTAACTTTATGGGTGAGAACAGAGATTATAGCTCTGGAGCTTTTCTGGTAAACAGTCAAGAAACTTCCTTTTACCTTCATCAATGCAGAATCTTCAACAAGTAAAGCATTTCAAAGATAGTTTAGCTATCACCTTCGTCGCAGTCAAAATGAAGCCCTAGGTGGCCCATATGGCTAACAGGAAACAAGACTGTAACATCATAATGAATGCTCTGTGCATTCTGCTGTCTATTGATCTACTGCATTTAGGCAGCTCTTCCTTTTAAACTAAAACAAGGAATAAAAGCAGATGGAGGAGAAAATCTTAAACAGGCCTTAAATGAATAAAAAATAAAAAGCACATGTTTTCCATCTTGGTATGCTTTGAAAATGAATAAAATCATCCTAAGTGGCAGGTGAGTCTGTCAAGAAGACTGGCATTGCTGAAGTTTAGCTTGTGGCTGGGAAGTTCAGCTCAAAGAACGCTTAGCCTAGCAGAGCACAAGTATGTATAATTTCACATTTAAAAAGAATTCCCAAAACTCCAAACTGTTACAAACTCAGATCTCTTCCCTCAAGATTTTTATCTTTGGCTGAAGACACCAAAACAAATGTACAACCTTAAAACCAGTAACATCTTTTCAAGGAAGTCAGACTTTTTGTGAAAGATAAAGCCCAACTCCAAGAGACAAAAGGTTTACAGGACTGGTTGGGATTTAGAGTGGGGAAGTCTAGAGGTTTTGATCGTTGTGATAACATTCTTTGGCTCTTGATGGTCACCAAGAAAATGATTCCTGAAAAGCACTGTTTTCCTTAAATTTTCCAAAGTTATTCAGATCCTTTTCTATAGTTTTTTTTTTTTTGAAGAGTTTTCTTTAAATATTTTGTGATTATAATCATAAAAGCAATACTGAGTATCAGAAAGGGTAAAAAATTGGCTATTTACCTTATGTGTCTCATATATGAAGAAAGTGATGTAGGCATTATCTTACAATCTGAATCAGCCCCCTGAGTGGTGAAATATCATTTATTTCCAGTTCCATATCGGACTGATGTCAACTGAGTTCCTGAAATTTTATAGACCTTCATTATGGGGGAGGAGAAAAACAAATGAGAAAAAAGAGAAGTGAATCAAGTGGTTACACATAGGTTGCTTTGCCTTTCTGAACATCGGTTTGCTTAACTTTGAGTTGCTTTCCTAGTAATGAATTCTCTTAGTAGTTTTCTTCATCTGAGAATTTGGGGGGTGGGGACGCGGAAGGCAGGAGTGGGTAGTTGTCCTAGTCCTCCAGTGCTGCTTGAACAGAAGTACTACAGTGGATGGCTTTAAAAAGAGACATTTTATTTTGGCACAGTCGAGTAAGTTAAAAGTCCAAAAACATGGCATCAGCTCTAGGGAAAGTCTTTGTTGGTTCTGGAGGAAGATCCTTGTCACTCTTCATCTGGACTAGAAGCTTCTGAGGCACAGGGACCCTAATTCTTTCCATAGGATGTGCTCAGCTTCTGACACAGCCTCTTGGTCCTATGAGGTCCCCAAATCTCTCTGCTAGCTTCCTTTCTTAGTATCTCAAGAGACTGCCTGAAGGCACAAGACAATCTCACTTGTTGAGCCTTGCTGGACCAACAAAAGTGTCACCCATCCTTTCCCATTAACATCATAAAGGCAGGGTCACCACACGGAAGAACATCACACAACTCCAGGAAACGCAGCCCAGGCAAACTGCCATACACATTTTTGGTGGAACACAATACAATACATGATGGGGGAGGGGAGGGGAAGGGAAGGTGCTTAATTTATGAAGGATATTTTCACAGAATATAAAATTTTGAGTTGATAGAAATTTTTTTAACAACTTTAAAAATGCGTGCTACTTTCTTCTGACCTCCATAATTTTTAGTGAAATATCTGCAGTCATTCAAACCAATATTTCCCTACAAGTGACACACTCTTTTCCAGACTTTGGTTTACAGCAGCTTGATTACAGTGTTTCTGGGTGTGAATTTCTTCAAGATCATCAGGCTTGATTGTTTTCAGTCATTATTTTTTTCTATATGTTTTCTCACTCTGTTGTTCTTTCTCCTCATTTCCTGAGACAATAATGGGCATCTTGTTACTGTCCCACACATCCCTGTTCATTTTGTTTTATTCTATCTTGTTTTCTCTTTGCTGTTCAGATTTCTTTTTTCTCTTTATTATTGGATAATTTCTATTGTTCTATCTTCAGATTCATTAATTATGTCTTTCATATGCATTCTACTGTGAAGCCCATGCAGGGATGTTTAATTTCATTTATTGTGATTTTTCTTTTCATTCAAAGTTTCCGTTTGATTCTTATATTTTATACTTCTTTATAGTTTCTATTTCTTTAAAGTGACTTCCAAATTGCTTGTTAGAGCATTTTTATGTTCTTAGAAAACAATTACTACACTTCTGTTATCTGGACAGGAAACTGTGGTGGCATAGTGGGTTACGTGGTATGTCTGCGAACAAAAGGGTTGGCAGTTCAAATCCACCAGACACTCCTTAGAAACTCTATGGGGCACCCTTATTCTGATCTCTAAGGTTGTTACGAGCCAGACCAGACTTGACGGTAGTGGGTTTGGTCATCTGGACACTGGTGTCTATTAATTGTTTTTTTTCCCAAACAAGTTGACATTTTCCTGGTTCTTTTTATGGCTGTCATTTTGGATTGAATCCTGGACACTTGGAATATTATGTATTGAGACTGTGTGTCCTTTTGAAGACCTATGGGAAATACATATATATATATATATATGTACACACATATATATATATTAGAAGTTTTGTTCCTAGTTGCAAGCTGCAGTGTGTCCTTTGATGATGGTGGCCCAGATAACACTTCAGTGTTCAAACCCTTTGCAGTGCTATTCAAACCTTCTCCACCTGTGTGCCACATAGTTGGTACTATAGTACCTAGGCTGTGGTCTATTTGTTAGTTCAGCTCTTGAATTCTTTAATATATAGATTAGAATGAAATACATGCATACAAAGCTTGAAAGGAATTCTAGCAGTTTATAAAGAACTTTACAGGGATACTTTCCCAAACTTCTTCACAATTTCTCCCCAGTACTCTCCATGCTGCTGGAGCTCACTTCTTAGTTCTTTAGCCACAGTGCCGGCCCTTTAGTGATACCACTTGGCTGCCTCCTGCTATGACTGTGCCCACATCGAGGATCACGTGGCAAGTGCACAGAAAGAGAACAATGGAGGTTCCTCCCACTCTCTTGGAACCATTGCTATACCAGGTGGAGAAAAAAGTTTATGTACCTCAGAGTTTTGGTTCCTGTTGTCACCTGTTTCTACAACTACTTCTGATACTGTGGGATTGCTTGGTGCTGGCATATAGAAAACTTGAGAAAAGATGAAAGAAATAAGAAAAATGGGTATTTCTGTCCTGTTTCTGAGTACTAGAAGTTCTGTTTTTTCCTCCTCCAGCTCAAATGAGAGGAAGTTCTCTCTCTCTGTAACTCATTGCCCCCTCTGCATTCCAGGGTATATTAATGTCAGGTTGTGAGATACCGGAAGAAAAACCTGAACTAATTACCCATTAGGTGGTGCTTTGAATTCTCACCATTTTCACCACTTTGCTTGATTTTGTTTACTTTTCAGAGTTCTCAGATATTTGTTTGATAAATTTGATTTCAGGTTTTATAGCTGTCATCAGTGTGACAGATGGCATGGAGTGTGTTTACTCCATCTCTTCTGGCCCTGGAACCAGTTTGCTTTTGTTTAACTTTAAAGTATTAATGATAACAGTGCTGGTCTCAGTGCTCTTACAATACTGAACATTGTCCTTGGAATTAATAATGTTAGTTCTTCCTATTTAGGTTTACCATCACTATCAAAAAGTCTACAACTATTTATTAATGAATTTTAGAAATTAATAGATATTTTGAGTTTTATGTTGAATGAATAACAGTATCAAGTTCACAAAAGATTGTCTCCTCTTTAAACCCAAAATTTTGTAACTACTGCAGTGAGCACTATTAGTGGAGAACCATATTACGTGATTGAGGCTTATTGTTTATTTTTGATGAACTGAAAACTGGTGCTTTTATCTTTAAATAAATATGTAATATACTAGTCACTCTGTTAATAATAATAAGCAGTATCTTGCTCATCAAGATAAAACAAAACCAAATTCATAGCCATCGAGTTAATTCCAATTCATGTCTATCATATGGGACAGAGTAGAACTGCCTCATAGAGTATCCAAGGCTGTAATCTTTATGGAAGCAGACAGCTGCATCTTTCTTCTATAGAATAGCTGGTGGGTTTGAACTACCAACTTTTTGGTTAGAAACTGAGTTCTTAACCACTTGCCATCAGGACCCTTTCACCAAGATAGAGGCTTAAAATATCAATCTGTTAAAAAAATAAATTCTGTAAGACTATCCCATATTTAAATTTTATACAAATAACTGGGTAGTACATTTTAAGCTGCCCCATGCCAGGTAATGGAAACCCTAGTGGCATAGTGGGTTAAGTTCTACATCTGCTAACCAAAAGGCTAGCAATTCAAATCTACCAAGTACTCCTTGGAAACTCTATGGGGCAGTTCTACTCTGATCTCTAGGGTCACTATGGGTTGGACCCAACTCAACAGCAGGGGGTTTGGTTTTTTTTTTTTTTTATGCTAGGTAATACAGAGTACCCACGGGCCTTTAGGGACCTGCCAAGCCAAGTGCCATTGAGTCAGATCTGAACATGTGCCATTTTAATTAGTACAGTTTATACAAGATTGCTTCTTAAGACATTGAAGCAAAGGTTCTGGTGTACCCAAAGCTTAAACCATCACTGGTAATCTTTTATGTTTTGCTAAATGGAAAGACAAGTAAATTGGAACCCTTATGGTATTGTTTACCTTCCCTGACACTGCTCTTCCCTTCTTTCCCATTTCTGTAAGGTCATGTTGTCTTTTTCTAAACCAATAAGTGATTTCTTACTAAAGTTTAGTGAAAAATTCTATTATATTTCTCATGAATGGTAAACTGTTGAAGATGTAGGTAGACTGAAAAGAGCAGGAACACATGGTACAATCTCCAGCATGGTGACAGGCCAGAGGAAAAAAAAAATTGGGGCAATTTGAACCTTTTAAAATTAAATTGCTTAGCTAAACACTAATTTATAACGTTATGTCCATCATCTGTGCCTCTGTAATGCCTTTGAAATATATTGTTTTTCAACATTATCACTCACAGAGCTGGGAAAAGTCAATGATACCTGGCATCACTATATGAAAGAGGAATTCAATTAACCATTTATTAATGTATTATAATGGATTAGTGGATGAGGACAGAAATTCCATTAACAAACTGTAAATGGTAACTGTGGGTGTTCTTTTCTCCCCACTGACTTGATACTCTTTGTTCTGTGATGACAGAATTCTGTTTCCAAAAAGGATGACTCAGTCTTTAAGACAATGGCTTCCTACTTGCACAAATAGATTACTAATGCTGTAAGAATTAGTCTTTTCATTTGAAGATCTGCTGCCTCTCAGGTTTCCAAGTGACAAATGTGTTTGATGCCACCCATGCAATAATAATATTGATAGCTAAAACTAATCAAAACCCTGCATGTGCCAAGCACTGTGTTAAGTATAATGCTTAGCTAACATATGACCTAATCACATTTGTCTTAATTACCTAGTGCTGCAGTAACAACACTGCCACATGTGGGTGGCTATAAAGAGCGGATTCTTATTGTCTAATACCTCTAGAGTTTAAAATTCCAAATCAGTAACTCAGCCATGTCGGTTCTTTCTGTGAGCCTTTCTTCTAGCTACTTGTGTTTGCCAGGGATCTTTGAAATTCCTTGACATATTTGGGCATCTTTCTTTCCCCTGAGTGTATCCCTGTGTCTATTTCACTGTTAGTACTCAGAAATAATTAGGTGATTAGTTTTAGCACTCATTTTACCCTGACATGCCCTTGTTAACATAACAAAAACTCTATTTTCAAACAAAGTCCTATACAGGGATTAGGATTTCAATAGATATTTTGGGAAACAAGTTCAGGACATAATAGCACCTTTACTGTACAATTTATGTGGGCAGATACTATTTTGATTTCTGTTTTACAGATATGAAAACTGGCACAGAGAAATGTGGAATAAATGACCAAGACTAATTCATACAGCAAATCGTAGCAAAGCTAATATGCAAACAAAGTATACCTGACATGAAGGCCAATGTCTTCACTGTTCTGTTATCAGTAAATAGGAAACAGCTGATGTCCATAACCTTTTATTTTTATTTAGTTTTTTCTCTTTTTCTCTTTTGTAGTCTCATTATATGTTCATCTTTGTCAAAAATGTGTGTAACTATTTGGCTAGACCATGATTTCTGGCATTGTGTGATGTTCTTACATACACTAAACCCGATATTGATGAGAGAGAATGGGAAGCAGTTGTGTTGGTGGAGCAGGACTCAATGTGTAAGATTGTATTGCACCTTGAGGCAATCTCTTGAGATATAGAAGAAAGAAGCTAGTAGAGAGAGTTGGGGACCTTACATCATCAGGAAAAAAAAATATTGCCAAGAGCAAAGTGCATCCTTTGCAAAGGACCCAGGGTCCCCATGCTTTAGAGGCTCCCAATCTAGGGGATTATTGGCAACAAGGACCCTCCCTCAGTGCCAACAGAGAAAGCCTGCCCCTGGAGCTGCATGATAGCCTACTGGACTGTGACAAAATTAAATTTCTTTTTAAAGCCGTCCACTTGTGGCATTTCCCATACAGCGGCATTAAATGACTAAGGCAGAATTTGGTACCCAGAGGTACCAGGTACCAGGGTGCTGCTCTTACAAATACCTAGAATGCGTGAGCAGTTTTGAAACTATGAATGGATATAAGACTCAGAAGGAGCTGAGAACTATTAACATGGAGAAAGGTGCAGACAGTGAGAAACAAAAGAAGCAAATTGGCAACATAGAATCACAATGGCAGGAGATGATGTTAGAACCGACCGGCATAGTGATAGAGCTGAGTGCCTTTGTACAGGAGGCGTTCCAGTGGGATGGGGTGCCTCTGGACATTTACCAGTGGAATTACAGAGCTTTGAACACTTGCTCTAGCAGGGAAAATCTGGCCATGAGGCCCAGGACAAGAAGTCATGGGAAGCAGAAGCTGAAGAGACCAGGAGCATAAGAAACTGATCTGCCTCAGTCTCAAAAGATATGGCCATGACCTCAGAGGTTTCAAAGGTGGAACCATGGCCTCTAGTGTTTCTAAGGGTAGAGCTGACACTGAGCTAGACTAGAAAAGTGGTAGGGAGTAGCTACAGTAGACGGAGCAGCTTCTGATTTCAATGGTTCTGGAAGGAGGCACTGTAACCCAGAACAAATGAGCCTAAACCCAGAATCTGGAAGCATGGGCAACACCTAGAGTCTGGAGGGCAAGGCCACTTTATAAAACATCTCAAAGAACAGAAGATTATTTTTAAAGCCTTGAGAACTAATGTAATGTGTTTTTGTTGACTTGCTTATTGCCTTTTTCCTTTCTTTCCCTACAATTTATCCCATTTGTAATGGAAATGTCCAGCTTGTGACAGTTCTGCCATTGTATTTTGGAAGCAGATAACTTGTGTTCTGGATTTCACAGTTGAAAAGGAATTTCTAGATTTTGGACTTGAACTTAAGACTTTTGTATGATGGGGTAAATACGCTTTACATGTTGCAAGAATGTGATTTTGGGGACCAGTTAGTGCAATGTCATGGATTGAATTGTGTCACAACAAAAATGTGCGTAGCCATTTGGCTAGGCCATGATTCCCAGTATTGTATGCTGTCCCTAAGTGTTGTAAGCCCTGCCTTTATAATGTTATTGTGGTATGATGGGCAGCAGTTGTGTTGGTGAGGCAGTACTTAATGCACCTTGAGACATTCTCTTGAGATATAAAATACAGGATCTGGCAGAGAGATGTGGGGATCTCACACCTTTGGAAAGAAACTGGGGTCACCACACCTCAGAAGCTTCCCATTCAGGGGAAAATTGATGACAAGTGCCTTACTCCATAGCCAACAGACAAAGCCTTCACCTGCAAGTGATGCCCTGAATTTGAACTTGTAGCCTACTGGACTGTGACAGAATAAACTTTCTCTTTTTAAAGCTATCCCTTCTGGCATTTCTGTTATAGTAACAGCGATAACCGAGATATCCCCCCAAAGCTACTCCCGGTATTATAGGAGTTTCCAGGCATGTCTTCAGTAGCTCATAAACTGCATAGCGACAGCTATACGACTTCTACATTTTATTTCCCTTTGTGGTTTCCATGGAACTACTGGTAGATTTCTGTTGCCACTACTCCAGTAATACCTTTACAGCTGTCATTGTACCCTGACATTGGCCCCAAGAAATCCCACTATTCTAATGTCTCACAACACCTGAAGTAGCATCCTTATACAGGTTAGTATTAACTCCCCCTCTCCCACTGTGCTGTAGTACAATTACCCGGTGGCTGGAGGACTCTTCCCCCAACTTTACATAATGTCATCTTCTTCTCATTTTACAAGTCTGCTGTAAGAAGTCTTCTGCGAGAATGCTAGCATCTAAATTGTATCTGTGCTCCCACGTGTGTTCATTTACATAAAGGACTTCATCCCATTTTGTAAATGTTTATTGCATTTGGCTCTTAACACTTTTCAGCACTAGGTGGTCAACTCACATAAAAAGAGATTCAATTTTACTTTACCTGTGAGAGTGGCCATATTGATTAGCATAGTGCCTAGAGTGTAGTGAATACTAAATACATGCATGTTGAATGTGTGAATGGTGTTCAACTTGTATTTGAACCCTTTCACCTGAGTATGAACTTTAACATAATAAACATGTAGATGAGGCTGCTTGTATTCCCAGATTATATACAAATTGATCTAAGCTATACTCAGAGAAGAGTAAGAAACTCATAATGCTGGGGTTGTACTGAAGATCTCCTACTACTTTGTCTACCTGTTATGTTGAAATATACGGAAATTTATATATATTTTTTGTTAAATGGATGTACAGCCTTTATTACCAAGTTTTTACTATACTAACTCTTGAAAAATGCAAGTAGCTTAAATCAATTGTGGCAAAAAAAAAGATAAAATAAAATAAAAGTGAGCTGGAAGTGAAAAGCGAATGGGAGAAGTAATAATGGAACTGAAAATGGATCAAAGACCTAAATATCAAACCTAAAACAATAAAGATTAGGGAAGAAAAGATAGGGACAATGATGGAAGTTCTAATACATGGCTTAGATAGACTACAAAATCTTACAAACAGTGCACAAACAACAGAAGAAAAAACAGATAAATAGGAACTACTAAATATCAAACACACTCAGAGATTTTATAAAGAGAGTTAAAAGACTGCCTACAGAATGGGAAAAAATATTTGACAACTACATGTCAAATCAAGTCTGATTTCAATAATCTACAAGGTACTGCAAAATAACAAGCCAGCCAAATGCCATAACCCAGTTAAAAAATGGGCAAAAGACACAGACAGACACTTCACCAAAGAAGACATCCAGGCAGCCAAAAAACACATAAGGAAATTCTCATGATCATTAAGTATTAGAGATATCAAAATCAAAACAACAATGGCATACCATCTCACCCCAACAAGATTGGCAATAATAAAAAAAAAAAAAAAAAAAAAAAAAAACCCACAAATGCTAGAGAAGCAATGGAGAGACTGGGATTCAGCTATATTGCTGGTGGGAAAGCAAAATGGTTCAGCCTCTTTGGAAAGCAATTTTGCACTTTCTTAAAAAGTTAAAAATAGAAATATCATATGATGCAATAGTTCCAATGCTTGGAACATATCCTACAGAAATAAAGGAGATCACACAAACAGATACATGCACATAAATGTTTATTGCAACACCGTTTACAACAGCAAAAAGATGGAATCAACCTAGGTGCTCATCAGCAATGATTAGATAAACAAACTACAGTATATGTACACACAATGAAACACTATGCAATGATAAAGAACAGTGATGACTTGGGGAAGTACCTCATAAGCTGGTTATCAGCTAGAAGACATGCTGAGTGAAATCAGCCAGCCTCGAAGGTTCAAGTATTATATGAAACCACTCTTAGAATGACTTAAAAAAGGACTTACTCATAGAAGAAAAGACTCTTTGATGGCTACAAGTGTGGGGAGGGAGAGGGCTGTTTATAGATTAGATAGTCCACAGGAATTCAGTTAGATGAAGGGTGAGACAACACTAGGCAAGAGGCAGGTCAGCATAGCTCGACTACACTATATAAGACTTTCAAAATTCAACCCAACATTTCAAAGGAAAGAGTAGCAGGGGCAGTGGTCTGGGGACCATTTTTTCAGGCGACATCAAGGTCAATTGGCATAACTAGTCCTTTGCTGTACCCCATATTGGCGAGTGGTGAGTGGTGTTTGGGGTCTTGAAAGTCAACAAGCTGCCACCTGAGGACGTCAACTGTCCCCAATCCACCTGGAATGGATGTTGACACGACATCAAAGACATGAGCTAAAATCAGCCCAGGAGACAGAAGGCCATGTGGTTGGGAGACTACATCAGCAGGAGACAAGAAGAAACAGTTGTTGCTCCAGCCACCACCACAGACACCCTCAATAGGGGACACAATGTAGAGTCCCTGATGTCGTATGAGAAAAAGAGATATGCAGATCAAGAACTCTGTTAAAAGACCAGAACAGATGGTTCAACACCTGGAGGGTCCCCTGGGAATATGGCTCTGACCCGAAATCAGGACTGAGGTCAACACTTCAAGCAAAGAATGTACTGGACTGAGAGACACATAGTGAGCATGTAGTGTGTGGACTTTATGATTTTATACATTTATAGGAGGCTGTCCTACTAGTTTTTTTCTAGAGAGGAGAGGGTGCAGAGGACGGGGCAGGTGTTCCTTGGGAAGATACTAGAAGTAACGAGGGAAAAGGAAGAGGTGTGCTGTCACAAGGTGAGGACAGCAGACAGAGCTGCAGAGAGGCAGGCACGCAAACCTGACTTGGATTGTATAATTTCACTCAATCATAATTAAAAACAAAAGTCAAAAAAATAACACTGGAATAAAAAATGAACAATTAAACAGGAAATAACTAACACTGCTCACTGCTAGCTGAAGTCTTTAAGAACCACAAAACAAGTTAAACAAATACACAGTGATTCTCTGATAACATTTGACTCATTAGAAAGTTGCTATCCTCAAATCTAGTTTCACAAGGATATCTGATGTAAGGATTTACATTCATTCTTACTACGGATCGACTTTGCAGGAAGAATACATTGTGCCTTCACAACTAATGAGACATTTAAAAACTAACCATCTGGATCTTGAAGACAAGTCCTAGAGTTATTTCAGAGATGTTAAGGCATAGAACATTCATTTTAGTACCTTACAACATTTTGCTACACTTAGCGAGACAGGTTTAGAAGTCTAGTTTGAGGTTTCCTAATAGCAAGAAATAAAAAACCACATACCTATTCTCTCTGCTACTGTAAAAAATAGCTGATAACCTACAAAAAATAAGATAGAACACAAACTAAAATATATACATATGTCAGTAAATACTTCAAAATAATACATAAAAAATATAGACACAAATGTGAAGAAACTATCATTATAAATTATGAAACATGGAACTTAACCTGTACAGTTTTAATAAAGGCACAGCTGTTATAACTTGTCCCTATTTGTTCTATTTGCTCAATTTTGTTTCAGTCACATACTACAAAATAACTTTTTTGAGACCCTGAAGGAAAAATATTTCTGAGAAGTTACATTTCTATTATTGACAACTTTTTATTAACACAAATTATGTTTTAAGGAGAAGTGTAGGATTCCATCATGAAATTATTAATGACATGGCTTCATTGACTAGAATAAATTTAAAAAGAATACCAGAGTTAAAAGTTATCAAAAGCAGCAGACGTATTTACCAAACCCCAAACCTAATGGACTCCAACTGCCAGCCTTTTCATTAGCAGACATGGCACTTAATCACTATGCCATCAAGGATTCCAAAAATAGGAAATACATAGAGAGAGAGAGAGAGAAATACATATACATATACATACACATATATGTGTATGATATATATACATAAGTTGGCAGTTCAAATCCACCAGGCACTCTTCGGAAACTGTGTACCAGTTCTACTCTGTCCTACAGTGCCGCTATGAGTCAGAATTGACTTGAGGGCAGTGGTTTTGTTTTTGTAGTTTTATACATATATGTAAAACACATACACATATATAGAAAAGCAAAGTGTGTGTGTATATGCCAAGTGCCATCGAGTTGAGTGTGTGTATATACATACATTTGTGTATATGCATGCACATGTACACTGTATATGTATGTATACATCTATATATATCTAATTCATATACATACATTTGTTAATTTTAAAGTAAAGGTGATATTTTCACAGTATGACAGAAAGATATGTTTAAAAAAACTTACACTGTAAATACATCTTGAAATAAGACATTAAGAACTATTTACATTGATATATGATGTTATTGTTGAAAACACTTGTATTATATAGAAGAATTCTTATCTGACATGTCTGAGCACTTAAAAATTGTAAATGGCATTTTAAGCTATTAGAAAATCTTCCAAATATTTTAAACTCCATTTTGAACTACTTTTTTAGAAAGATACTGAATACAACACTTACTGAATAGTTTGCCAGTGTTACTGAATGGTATTAAAGGAGATTCAAATTTATGAATTACATTTCAGAAAAAATCTTTATGTAATTGGCGGATGAGATTGAAAAGTGAATCTCATGGTTTGGTAAGCACATTTAGTGATTTGTGAGATTTCCTTTTTATCAACGGCAATGACTGAAAACACCTGTCTAAAAAAAGAGAAAAACTGACCTTGGGATCAAACCTGTGAATCACTATAATACCAAGTACGTACTCAAACACTTTGTTTCATTAAAAATAGATTAATGATGATGGTGATGATGATGTTTTTATACTTGTAACCACTGTAATACAGGAAGGAAGAGCAGACAGAATAGATAACAAATTTGCCAACCCATGATTAATTTTCAAACTTGCCAACATCTTCTTACATTACTGCCACTGCACAAACAACTCAATAAGGTTTCATAACCTTGGTATATCAGTGTCTCATAGCTGTGTTTGTGTCAATATGTGGCAGTGCCTTGCTGTGTGGCATTCATTATTGCTGTTGTGTGTTTTGTGTGCTGTCATGAGAATGTGAGAGCTTGAAATAGAGCAACAAACAAGCACTATATTTCTTGTAAAATTTGGCAAGAGTGGAAGTGAAATCAGGGACAGGTTAGTGCAAGTTTATTTTTAAGTGAATGATGGCATAAAAGTTCACTATATTACTTTTTATTCCTTTTATGACCATTTAATAATTAACAAATGAAAAAAGGAAAAAAAACAAAGAAAGAACCAGCTGTTTCTCTATAAAAACTAGTAAGTGGCTGACCACTTGTGATCACATCATGAAAGAAGAAAGGAAAGAAAATATTTGGAATAAATGTAATTTACTTCACATTTTCCTTCAAAAGGCATTTTGGACAAGAAAGCTAAAAAAATAAAAAAGGAAAAGTACTTCTGGGAGGTGATGCACAAGCACTGAATGCTTGATTATTCACTTTTTGACACAGGACATGTTTTTAGCATCTTAAACATCCAAATAACTTTCCCTGTGTGAAGACTAAATGTGAAAAGTAAATGCATTGCTAGTCTCTATACCTTTCTTCTTCTTATTTTAATAAGAAATGGTTTCTTATAGGCAGACAATTTGATGTCATATTTTTCTGATATTTTCATAGTGTGCAGCAGGGTGCCTGTACTCTGCAGCCATGTGACATGTAGAGAATCCTTTTCCCCCCACATAGGAGCCTTGAAAACAACTCCACAGCACGAGGCACAAAAACTATCAATAAGTAGTCCATCTTTTCATTTTCTTCCTTTGTTATTTAATAAAGAAGAGGCAGAGCCATGATTTTTGACTGTCAAACAGCACGTATTTCAGATACAATTTCTCTCTTCAGGGGCCTTTGATGGTTAAGGGCTCTTCCCGCCTCCCACCTCTCTGCTGTGACCTCTCAGGATGAACCAAAAACCTCACTAGGGAGTGCAGTTGAGAAACTTGCTGAGCAGGCATTGGTTGCCCGGCCTCCCAGAGAGCTGCAGATGCCTTCAGTGGATCCCACCGCCCAGGCTTGGGCAAATATCCTGACTCTTTCAGCACCTGGGCCAGTTCCCTCCAGGGTGGCAGTCATGCTGGCTCCCTCTAAGTCCTTGCTATCAGTGGGAGTGGCTTGCTGACATACCTGACAGAATGGAAGCCACTGGTGTTAACATACCAGCAATGCAGACCGGGTTGCTAGGGAGCTGCCCTCTGCACATCCCTTGATCTATTTTTAAATTTCCACGCTTGTTTCCTTTCTGAAAGGAAGCAAAGAATAATACTGCTTGGCTCTCTCCTCTCTTAAGAATAATGTAACCAACAAGGCTAAGACCTGTTGTGAAGTTAAAAAGCATTTGCTAATTAAGCTTCAGAATGTTATGGTATTTGTGCCCATCTAGTTTCTGCTTAATTAATTTTCAGATAAGGCGGCATCTCAGAAGAGGTAGGAGGGAGCATCTGTAAGAACTGTAGGTGGAATATGCTGGTACTAGTTTTCTGGGTGTTGTTTTGTTTTGTTTTAATCCATTATGACGTCCTTGAACTATTACCCTTCCAAACGTTTTATAATAGCCATTTTGAGGCCTCCAGAATGCCCCACCACCATGAATAAATGAGAGGTTTGGAGGGCTACTGAACAGTGAGTTTTCACAGCTGATACACAGAAAGCTATTTAGCACAGGTGTTTCTGTAACTGTGAAATACTGAGGAAATTCAGTCTTCTGTGACACTTAGATTCACTGTCTTGTGTGGGATGGAGTCTTATGGAACTTGTAAAATATCTGTAATATAAATAAAAGAAAAAGAAGAACAAAATTAGCTTTACACATAACTCCAGAAATTGTTCCTTGTATGGAAGAGTCTTCCTTTTTGGCCACTGGTAACTAGCAGTTTTCTTGGTATTTTTTCCCAAGTTAAAATGAATCCAATTTCAAATGTTGTTAGTGAATTTTTAAAATGATGTGTTATACGCATGCAGGTGTGAAGAAATCTGGTGGAATAGCAAGTATGCTAGTCTCCGTGTGACATGATATTTTTATGAGGCTTTAAGAAAAGATTTCTCTCCCTCTCATGGCCATTTTCAACTTTTAACATCAGCTGATCACAAAATTAACCAAACCAAACCACTGCCCCGGAGTTGATTCTCACTCATAGTGACCCTATAGGACAGAGGACAGCTGCTCTATAGAGTTTTCTCTGGTGGATTTGAACTGCCAACTGTTTGATTAGCAGCCGTAGCACTTAGTGACTAGGCAACCAGGGTTTTGGGACTGTTAATTCTTGAAACTGCTGAGGCACAGTCAAGATGGTGGACTAAGCAAACATCTCCCTAAATCCCCTTGGAAACCAAGACCTGAATTCACAATTAAATGGAGCCTTCTGGCCACCTAGTGAGCCATAGGACATGGCATGGGGCTGTTAATTTGGACTTCATACCACTGAACGGAAAACTTGCTCTCTTTCACTGGCTCCCGTGCCTGGCCAGTCCTGGCTTTCATGGTCTGAAGGTCTCTCACCATTTCAATTTTTTTTTCTCAGTCTTGACTGGTCAGCAGTCTTGACTGGGTCTTGACTAGCAGCTGGTCGTGGACACACTGCTGGTGGGACCGGCAGGTGAAATTGCCATGTTTTGAGAGCCCAGCTTAGGAATCTGTACATTTTGCTACTTTGGGCCTCTCTTTTTGCCTCTGCCACAGTGTAGCTTGTACAGAGTGGCAGTGAGCTTATGTGGGATGCCATCTTAGGTACAGAGCCCTCAGCTGGACTTCTTAGCCTGGGAGGCTGAGCCTACCTGCAGGAGAGCACTTTCCCAGCAGAAAAGCAGTAGTTTACACAGTGTCACCTATGGCTGGGGCCCAGCAACAGAGGCTGTGGACTCTGTGCATCACGGCATCTTTAACCTCTCTTTTTCCACCTCTGCCATAGTTTAGTTTCTACAAAGGTGGTGGCGACCTTGTGTGGGACACCATCTTGGGTACCGAGCCCTCAGCTGGGCTTAATGCTGAGCCCGGGAGGCTGCGCTTGCCCACAGGACAGGGCTTTTCCAGCAGAAAGGCAGCAGTTTACACAGTGTCACCTACAGCTGGGGACTGGCAACAGAAACTGTGGTCTCTGTGCATCTCAGCACCTGTGGCCTCTCTTTCTGCCTCTGCTAGAGTGCAGTTTGTACAGAGGTGGTACAACCTTCTGTGGGACACCATCTTGATTACAGTGGCCTCAGTGAGACCTAATTCTTAGGCTGGGAAGCAGTGCCTGCCAACAGGAGAGCACTTTCCTGGCAGAAAAGCAGTATTTTAACACTGGCATCTATGGCAGGGGCCCATCGACAGAGGCTAATAGCAAGGCAGCCTTGCTGTTTTTTGAACTAGTTCATAACATTTGGGATTAGATATAGAGTTGCTTACTTTTCCATTTACAAAGAGAGGCCTGTACACCTGAAAACCTGACTGACTTAAAAAGTGGTCAGATATCTTTTACCCTTTATTTTAAGATTGCCTAGAGAAATACCCGACTCAACGGCACTTGGCTTAGAGAAATACCTGCAGTCCATCCTCATAGCATCTCTCTCAACCTTTAGTGACGCACATTAAGCCCCAATAACAACAGACTTTGGAGAAGGTGGTCACCAGGAAATCACTCATGGCTTCAGACAGCCCCCAAATGAAACAATCAAGAATTTTCCGGATGAAGAAACTTTTCTGAAATTATCAAAAGATGAATACAAAAAGACTATATATAGGGCCCTCCTAGACCTTATACAAAATGCAGCAGAGCAAGATGAAAAATTAAGCGAGCTGTTCAGTCTGATGGAACACCAGGACTCTGAAATCTAACAGATCAAGAACAAAATCAAAGCATAAAAACTTCAATTCAAAGCCAAGATAACAGAACGGAACAAATGGAAAAGAAACTTTCTGACTTGGAAGACAGAGTTACTGACTCCAGCATCTATGAGGAGAAATCAGAAAAAAAGAAATAAGAAAAATGAAGAAGCGTTAAGAAGCATGTGGGACTCTATGAAGAGGAACCACCTATGATTAACCGGAGTTCCTGAACAGGGTGAGACATCTGAGAACACAGAGAGTATTGTTGCTGAGCTGCTGACAGAGAACTTCCCAGAAATCATGAAAGAAGAGAATATAGAGATCCAAGATGCATCTGGAACACCATTCAATATAGATCTCAAAAGAAAGACCTCAAGACATATTCTTATCAAGCTTAACAAAATGAAACAGAAACAGAAACTCTTAAAGGCAGCAAGACTCAAAGCAAAGCTGACATTCAAAGGGAAACCCTGCAGGCTTTTGTCGGATTTCTCAGCAAAAATAATGATGGTACAGAGACAGTGCCATGACGTATTCAAAGACTTGAGGGAGAAGAACTTCCAACCAAGAATTATATATCCTGCAAAACTATCTTTCAAATATGAAAATGAAATTAAGACATTCATAGATAAACAGAAATTCAGAGATTTTGTAAAAACCAAACCAAAGCTGCAGGGAATCCTGAAAGAAACTCTTGGCTTTGGCTTAGAGGAACAAAATCACTATGTATTTTAGAAGGACACATCATCCAGAATTCTACTCAGTTAGGAAAGGCTTCAAATTCAATCAAAGCATTAATAGTGGAAGAAATTCTTGTAACTGCAATACTAGAAACAATTTCAGGTCTCTACAATCTATAGTAATGTTGCAGTCCAGTCTTACAGGAAGTCGTGAACTTCTCTTTTGATTAAGATGGGTTCCAAAAAACAAATTAGGGTATGGTTACTCTACAACAATTTCCATACAGATCTTTTTTAAATTTTTTTACTTTTTTAACCTTCAGCCTACTGTATGGTTTTAAATATAAATGAAAAATATTTTTTTTGCATCATGTGCACCCACATACACATATAAATGTACTGCTACTGTCCATTTTGTATCAGACAAGTCTGCTATGCCAGGAATGACAAACTGAAAAAGGAATGATATCATGTTCATCATCCAAAAGAACATTTCAAGATCTATCCTGAAGTATAACACTGTCAGTGATAGGCTAACATCCATACACCTACAAGGAATCTAGCAATAAGGCTGTTATTCAAATTTGTACACAAACCACTAACACTAAAGATGAGGAAATTGAAAATATTTTAACTATAGACTGCAATTAATAAACATGCAGTCAGTATCCATTGATAACTACTGGTGACTAGAATACTAAAACTGGAAACGGAGAAAAAAGATTAATAGTTAGAAAATATGGCCTTGGTAATAGAAACGACACAGAGATCACATGCTAGAATTTTGCAAGTCCCACAACTTCCTTATTGCAAATATCTTTCTTTACCATATAAACAGTGAGTACATTGGTGGATCTTACTAGGTAGAAATTACAGGAATCAAATTGACTACATATGTGAAAAGAGATGATAGAAAAGCTCAATATCATCAGCTGGAATATGGGCAGGGTCCAAGTGCATCAGTTACTCACGTGCAAGTTCAAGTTGAACCAGAGTAAAATTAAAACAAGTCCACAAAAGCCTAATTATGACCTTGAGTATGTTGTTGTTAGGTAATTTCATGGATTGAATTGTGTCCCCCCAAGAACATGTGTAGCTACTTGACTTAGCCATGATTCCCAGGATTTGATTACCCTACATATTGTGATTTTCCTATGCTATAAATCCTGATCTCCACCTGTAGTTAATAGACGACTATGTTGAAGAGGATTAGGATGGTACTGTAAGAACTTTCCTAAGGTTATCTTCCTGTTCCAATGTAAAGGGAGCTTCCCTGGAGTGCAGTTTGCAACACCTTTTATCCTACAAAAGAGAAAAGGAAAGAGAAGCAAGCAAAGAACTGGGAACCCCATACTATGAAGAAAGTAACACCAGGAATACAGTGAGGTCTTTGGACCTGAGGTTTCTGAGCCAAGATGCTCTGAGACCAAAGACTGATGAAACAAAAGGATCGTTCTGCAGAGCCAACAGAAAGTGTTTCTTCTGGAACCGTCACCCTGCATTTGGATTCTAGCCTACTGGGCTGTGTGAGAATAAACTTGTCTTCGTTAAAGCCGTCGTCTCGTTATATTTCTGTGAGAGCAGTACCAGATGACTGGGACAGGTATCATCAAGTTAGTTCTGAGTCACAGTCACTCTATGTACAAAGTACAAAACACTACTGGGTCCTGAACTGTCCTCCCAGTTGTTGCTGTGTTGGTACAAAATGATACAAAAGACCTCTTCACAACTCTTTAAAGTGGTGAAAATTGAAGATGTCATTTTGAGAACAAAGTATGCCTGACTCAAGTCATGGTATTTCACTTGCCGCATGTGCATGGGAAAGCTGGACAATGAATAACGAAAACTCCAGAACATTTGATGCCTTTGAACTGTGACATTGGTAAAAAATGTTAAATGTATCACAGACTGCTAGAAGAAAGAACAAGTTTGTCTTGGAAGAAGTATAGCCAGGGTGTTCCTTGGAAGCAAAGAAAATGAGACTTTGTGTCACGTACTTTGGGCACGTTACCAGAAGGTGTCAGTTCCTGGAGAAGGAAGATAGAGGTTCAGAGAAAAACACAAAGGTTCCAAAAAGATAGATTGACACAGTGACTGAAACAGTGAGTTCAAACACGGCAATGGTTGTAAGTGTAGCGCAGAATCAGGTAGGGTTTGGTTCTGTTGTACATGGGTTGCTATGAGTTGGAACCAACTAGAAGGCACCAAACAACAACATATGTCTGTACATATATGTATATACATACAGGCTTGTGTATATGAAGGCTTATGTAGGAAAGTACTGAAATTACAATGGATTTTTTTTTTCATGTAAAGCTCACAGTTTTACTTTGAACATCTGTTGATAACACTTTGCTGTTGTTAGTTGCCGTCAAATTGATTCTGATTCATGGCAACCTTATGCCTAACAGAAGGAAATGTTGCCTGTTCCTGTACCATCTGCGTGATCTTTGATATGCTTGAGCCTATTGTTGTGACTGATGTGTCAATCCATCTCACTGAAGGTTTCTCTCATTTCTGTGAACCCTCTACTTTAGGAAGCATGATGCTTTCTGTAGGATTTCTTGTTCTTGATGATGTATTCAAAGTAAGCAAGGGGAAGTCTTGCTATTATTGCTTCTGAGAAGCATTCTGGCTACATTTCTCCTATAACTTAATGGAGGGAGAATTTTTATTTTTTATTTAATTTTTTTTTTTTGGTGCACTTCATTGTGTTAAAAATAATAAAAACAGCACAAGAAAAATACTATTATTATTCTAATTTTGGAGCTGAAGTAGCTTCAGTTTCCTGAAATGAAGTTACTTGCTCAAGGTCATTCAGATTCATGGCTCTCACGTCACAGAGCCTGGAGACTTAATTACTACCCTCTGTGAACTCCCTTATATGGGCAAATAGTTCATGTTACTCACTGTACATGACTCAAATTTCTGAACCAGTTTTTCAGTTACCCAGTTCAAGACATTTGCCAATATGGAATCCTGAAAAGGTGCACACAAGGTAGGTGACTCTTTGACGTGAGTCAGGGGTATGCAAGGTGGCATAAGACCTTTGGGGGATAATAAAATAGAGATTTCGATGCCGACCTAATTTAAGTCAGGAAAATTACTATAGCTCAGTTTCTAATCTGCAAAATGGTGGTAACACTATCTCACTTGCAGGATCGTTATGAGGATTACACAGAGGATACGTATCAAACACCTGCCATGTTTGACCAGTTGACCAGTCCCCACTCATGTGATACGCTTACAGCTGGAATTTCCAGGCAGTCTGTTTTATTTGCAATCCATCATTTGCAGTCCATTCCCACAGCCAGTGCGATTTGGTTGTGGTTTTCAGCTGTTGTTCTTTCTGTTTAATTATAAACTAACCCAGTTGCTACGGAGTTGCCTCTGACTCCTGGCGATACCATATGTGTCAGAGCAGAACTATGCTCCACAGAGTTTTTAATGGCTGAGTTTTTCAGATGTAGATCTCCAGGACTTAACTCTGAGGTGCCTCTGTGTAGACTCAAACCTTCAGCCTTTCCATTAGCAGCCAAGCAAGTTAACTGCACCATCCACAGACACCACCTGCCTTAAATATAACTGAGAAACTGCAATCACAGGTCACCTAAGGACTTATGGGCTTATCATTCTTACTCTTCCAGGTTACTCTTAAGTAGTGAGCACCAGAGTCAACACCTGTATTTTCCAAAGTCTACAGCTCCAGTCTTAAAGGGAAGATACCAGAAGGACAGAAAATACAAGCAGTATAGACTGTTAGGGCCACCTTGAAGTGTGCTCTCCTTTGTTCTGATGGGTAATGATGTTCTTAAAGTGACTAAAAATTGCCTCTTCATTGCCATTTGGCTGTTCATTGCTAAGAAATCCTTTCAAGCCCCCAAATGGAGGGATTATCATGGTGAAGACCTGGTTTTAGTTTTTCAGAATATTCTGGTATGACTTGAAGTCAGTGACTGACGTTTTGAAAACTTCTCCTGCTGGTGACTTGTCATTTGTAGAAGGGAGACACAGAAATACATTGGGTCTTCCTAATAAAATGTGATATTCTTGCTCTCTATTTAGAACTATTTCATTTAACATTATGCTTTTTCCAGAATAGTGCAAATGCTCTGATGTCACTGCTGGAATGATAACCTAAGAAGGTGCTAATGAACTCCCTGGGGCTGACTCAGGCTCTTTCATTTTCTGAGCGTATACTACGTGGAATACATGATACACAGTGCCGTGTGCTGTGTATGTACATTGCTAGGTGCCAATTATACAGATGCCAAAAGTCTTTAGCCCTGGCTCAGTCGCATGAGAAACCAGACAGGTAAACAAGAAAAGGAGTGCTCTAATATTTCTCTAAGGGTGTTGCTGAAGGAGCTAGGGAAAGTTAAAGAGAAATTCTCGAGACATACCAGTTTTTCACTTCCTTTTCCCTACTGACTTGCAAACCTATCTAATGAATGTAGAGGCGACATAGTGATAAAACGACAACTTCATTAAGAGAAAGCCGTACTGAAGAAGGCAGCTCGAACCGGAGGCCATCACAGGCTTCTGCTGCACTCCCCACCCTGCAAGGCCCACCACTTGGGCCTGCCCGGTGTGAGCTGATGTACTCTTGCTCCACCCGTCATCTCCAGCAACGGAGGCAGATGCTAGCAGGCTCCCTTGTCTGAGGCAGGGCCCACTGCAAGGGCTCACCAGCAGAAAATTAACAGATGTGGAGCTCAGGTTGCTAGTTTCATAGACAGACTCAAAGAGGAAAAAGAATGCAATAACATTTTTTTCTCTTATCACATAAGCTAGGTCACCTATCCACCCATGAAAACAAGTGAGAAATGGTATTGGACAGCAGAGTGAACACTTCTATCACTCTAGAAGCCAAAAGATAGAATGTTCTGGCTCAAAAAAAGAAAACATGTTTAAAAGGAAATAGCATTCCTCTTGAAATACTTTTCTCAGTTGAATCATGAGTTTGTAGAAAGTGAGAAAGGAGAAAGGCGTCTCAGGCAGAAGGCACAGCATGGGCAAAACCCAGAGATGCTTAAAGAGGGCATGGTGTGAGGTCCAGAAAAATGAAAAGGAGAAACAGATTTTTTCCTAGGATGTGTGCTCATAGACCCCAATACGCTTCACTACCAATGGTTTCACTTTGATTTGCATAATAACACTACAGGTTAAAATTGTGATTAAAAAAACTGTTGCCATCGAGTGGATTCCAACTCATAAAGACTCTAAAGGACACAGTAGAACTGCCTCATAGTGTTTCTAAGGAGCACCTGGTGGATTTGAACTGCCAACCTTTTTTATGTGGCCACTGTAGTTAAGTGAGTTAAGGTAAATATGACACTTTGCAGTGTCTGCCAAGCCAAGCCAAGTGCCGTCTAGAATATCATTAACAAGCATGGCCTATTATTAGTGTTACTACTATAATTATATGTATTACTGTTAGTGTTATCACTGCCATTGTTGTTGTCCAGTTTCCACAGCTTGCAAGTGGCATAAGTAGTAAATTCTATTATTAGCAAATGACATAGACAATGCATGGTGTAATTTGTAAGTCCTCTAGCTAGTAAGTGTCATAACTGAGACTTGGTGATATGGTGTCTAGGAAGATCAAGAACTTAATAAGCACTCTTCAGAGCTGTGAAGAGTCTGTGATTTTACCCTATTGTAGTAACAAGTTAGTCTGTCACTGTTTTGTGGACCCTGGAAAAAGACACAAGATTTCTGTTGCAGGAAAAGAAAAGAATTTCATTGCTCACCATGCAGCTCTGTGTTTCTATTGTTTCCTCTTACCCTCAAGTATCAACAGACAGCTGTGCAGTGGTCCAGGTGGATGCTGTGCACTCAGGGGTTGTGTGTGCCTCACAGCTGATGAATGCTGACTTACCTACACACAAATCTTACATAAGAAGTTTCTATCCCTCCTTTTATATGGAGATACTATCTTTGATATCCTGGTCAGGAAACATATCTGCTTCTGCCCTCAGAGGGAGACTGTCTCCATCTTCCAAAGCTATTTACTGCACAAATAGCCTTTGAACAAAAGCTGAAACACAGAAGCAAATATGAAATGCAGAAACTCCATGGAGAAGTACGTGGAGACAGTTACCCTTGTCATTTTGGACGTCCCTTGGCTAATTGGAATAGACTTACAGGAAGCTAACTTAAACACAAAAAAAGGAAAGAATCAAACACAAAACTTCCTCATAACGTTTCCTGTGAGGCACTGTTAAAGGAAAAAGAAACACTCCTGGGGAACACTTTCAGATCCCTCAGAACAGAATGTTTCAGAGACACGTAGGAACCAGAGTCTTCACAATGTTTGGAAGGAAGCAGTGGTTTTTGCTCAAGAACGTGAGGACAGAAGAACATATATGAAGAGATGGAGACATAACCTAGAAAACAGCCTGTCACTGGCTTTAGAGGGGGTGACAATGAGGCTCTGTGTTCTTTTTGTGAAGAAGCACAGATTGAAGCATTGTATTTTCTCTTTGTGCCTCAAGATGCTTATATATTTGTATGTATGTGTTTCTATGTGCATTCTTTAAATCCCACTCCTACAGTTTCTCATTCACTGTGATCTAAGAATCCCTATTGCGAATAATCTTCCCAGGTGATTAACATACAGCAGGGACTGGGAGCCACTGTTTTAGGAAACATTTTAATATTTGATATTATATGTGAGTAAAATAATGATTTGTAAATATCTTACAGCAGCTTACGGTTTAAGAATTGTCTGTAAAAAGCCCCCTCCCAGACAAAGTAAAGAGAATTAAATAGTAATCTTCTAAATCCTACCTTATGTTTGGTATTAAGATGTGTTTTTTCATTAAGTAGCTACTCACAGAAAATCTAATGCTTCCTCTTATAAGAAAACAGATTATCATAGTAAGCAAAAGACACTGGGTAGTGGTCCCAGATTTTATTTTTTGGCTTTAGAAAAATTGGTCTTCCCTAAATATCCTCCGAAAGGGAAAACGCACCTGCTAGCTTTGCCCACTCGCGGTGCCACCCTAACGCACAACTGCACAACTCATCTTGGGGCCGTCAATTCTACCACGTAATCTCTAATCACAAGTAGGCGGTAGGTTATTCTAGTTGACTGTTAGCGTAATCACAAGCTAATTTGGCTTTCTCTTTTTCTTGACACCGTCATACAACGTCGAGACTCTTCACAGCTCTCTTCCACCATTCAGATTTTCAAAGAATAGGTCTGTCAGCTAGAGATGACAAATTTGTCTTCATGTTTTCCCTACTTACAGATCACAGGCAGTTACTGTGACTCCAAGACAACTCACTTTGCTCCCGTGCCTCAAATTCCACACGGAGTAATATAGAGGGACTTCTCATTTTCACCCAACTACAAGGTCTGCCAATTAAGTTCGTGAACTCATCCTCGAAAAAGTGCTGCATGCTTCACTGCGGCCCATCACTAGGCTCACCTTCCAGGTACTCCGTTTGGGAAGCTGTGCACCAATGACATTGCCTCGTTCACACTTTAAAGCAATTTTGAAACTCTTTTTCTGGAATAGCCATCAGAGCTGGCATCATATTACCCTTGATGTCCTGAATGTCATCCAAGTGTCTTCCTTTCAATATTTCTTTTATATTTGGGTAAAGAACAAAATCACTGGGAGCCAGGTCAGGTGAGT
This sequence comes from Heterohyrax brucei, assembly GCA_028571685.1. Classification (NCBI taxonomy): domain Eukaryota; kingdom Metazoa; phylum Chordata; class Mammalia; order Hyracoidea; family Procaviidae; genus Heterohyrax; species Heterohyrax brucei. The sequence goes on from CM053141.1 coordinate 187,941,867, forward strand.
TAGGAGGGTGTTGCAATACAGTTATTTGTTTACTAGTTAAAAACTCCCCCATAGACGACTATACTATTAAGTTCACAAGCTTGCCACCTTGCCATTGTGCACAATTACTGTTCCAGAAAGAGTTCCAAAACTGCTTTGAAGGGTAGACTAGGTGCTGGCATCAGTTCACAGCTTCTCAAAGGGAGTACTTTGAAGGCGACCTTATTGATAGTCAGCTATGAGGTATGTAGCACTTAGAACAATTAAGTTCTCTGATTTAATTGTTGGCTCTCATATGAGGATTAATACTAAATTGGCAGGCAGGGCCGTTACATGATCCTAGGAAGGACTACTCTTTTCAGGACATTGTGAAAGAAAACTGGATATATATATTTTGATTATTAAATCTGTATTAAACATTTAATTTCATCTTTTATTAGCAAATTTCTATTTCATGCTCTGAGGTTGTTTTGATGTGTTTGCTCTGATTTTTTTAGCTGGGCTTTCTAAAGAAGCAATTTTGGTGGAAGCAAATATGCCCTATATAGAAGTAGGAAGGGGATTTTGATAATTTTGGAGGTGAGATTAGTCTACCACATTTTATATTAGACCATTACATCATTCAGCATATAATGAATGTTTCTGTGAGGTAACAAGTAACTGACATGAAAAGAAATACAAATGAATACTTCCGTCATTTTACACAACATTTTGGAGATTAAACACCTCTTCGATCTTTAATATTTTATTTTGGTACCATGAAGTGTTGTGTTGTCCTTCAAGGATCTCATACCATTTGTGGGTAAGGGTTGAAGAATGGGGTATAGTAAATAATAATTAGGCTACAATTTAAAACTGAATCTTTGCATGTAAAATAATGTACAGTTACAGAACTTATTTTGACTGATAATTTATAAAGTCTCAAACCAATCATGGTGAGTAGGCCAAAAGTATGAGCATAAACCATATAGACTGAAAAAACCAAAACCAAACCAAGTGCTGGCAAGTCAATTCCAACTCATAGGAACCTATAGACAGAGTAGAACCACCTCAAAGCATTTCCAAGGACTGTTTGGTGGATTTGAACTGCTGATCTGTTGGTTAGCAGCCATAAGACTTAACCACGAGGCTGCCAGGGTTTCCAGGTGTATAGATAAACCAAAGACCAAGCCTACTGCCACTGAGTCAATTCTGACTTATACCTGTATAGATAGTAGGGTAAAATTGGTTTCTTTTTAAGATAGTGAAAGTTGATTTGGGAGGGAAAAAATATCCTAAGCAGTTTCACTTTAATTTTTAAAAGGTTTTTGGATGTATGCTTTCAGAGAGAAAAGGGTGGGCTCTTGCTCTGAACAGAATCCAACTGTCCTTTAGCAACAGTAGCAAAGGGATCCTGAAGATGAAGTTTGGGGTCTTTTCCAGAACAGATATTGTAAAGGTCAGAAGAGGCAGGGAAGGTCTATAATGCTAGGGCAGGCCCAGTGTCCATCATTCACTTCCTCATCTAAAGAAGATGAGGAATGAATTCAAGAAAACTGGGTTTTCCAACAGGTGATTAAAAAAGTCAAAACCAATTTGACTATTTGCCACTGAGCTGACTCCCAGTCATGGCAACTCCCTGTGTGTCAGAAAGGCGCTGTGCTCTATGGAGTTCTCAGTGACTCATTCTTTGAAAGTAAATTACCAGGCCTTTCTTCTGAGGTGCCTTTTGGTAGACTCAAACACCTAATCTTTTGGGTAACAGCCAAGCACATTACCCACTTATACCACTCACAGATGCCTAAAAATTCAAATTCGGGGTAGATTTTTCATGGCATTACAGACAACTGAAAACGATTCATAAATGTCTGTGAAAAGGAAAACAACTTAGAAATATATCCACTCTTCACTTAACTGACATGGTTAGGTTCCAAAGACAAGGTGATTATAAAATCATCACGTGCAAGAATGAGGGCCATGCTCCACCTTCAGCACTGGTGCCCCCTCCATCACTCACCACCCATTGAATGCACCCAGCAAGTCTGGGGATGCTTGTGCCCCCCCCCTTCCGTACCATGCTTTTTCCAATGCCTTCGAGCCCACAGGGTTGGGCGTGGCACCACTTCCAGAGCAGCAGAGGTCCACTGCTAACTGGCCACGTTCTAGGCCTCCGCACGGACCCCTCACTTTGCCACTCCACTGGCCCTCTAGATCAGTGCGTGTGATGGGCAGCTCCCAGGCTCGCAGGCCGATAAGGCTTGGCAACCTGGACCCAGAGGATTCTGTGGAGGTGTCCAAGAGTTTCCTTCCTACAAGAAGGATGCCCATCCTGGCTCCTCAACCTGACTTGAGTGAAACAAACTGCCCAAAGTCTGCATGGCCTCACTCCCTCACATAAACCTTGCCCTCCTTTTGCTTCTCCCCCTCAGCCTGGCTCCTCATTAATGCTCAAAATAGTTACTAGGCTTTTGCTATTGTAGCAGACGTGCAGTGTCTGACAAGGAGATAGCCAATAAGTGAGGAGTAAGTCTAGAACAAAGCTTTAACTATTGATGTATAACAAATTACCCCAAAACTTCATGGCTTAGAACAACAAGCATTTATAGTTTTAAGTTTCTGTGGGTCAAGAACCCAGGTGCACATTCCTGAGTCCCCTGGCATACTGTCTCTCTCAAGGTTGAAACTGACTGTTGACCAAAGTGTCAGTTGTCTCAAGGCTCGGCTGGAGGCGGTTCACATTGCCATTGGCAGGATTCAGGTTTGTGCCGTTGGCTCTCCAGAACTTGCTTTGCAAGTCTCCCCACGTGACTGCACGCAATTTGTTGGGTTATTTCTGGAAAAATAGTATAATCTCAAAAGTAACATCCTATCACCTTTCTTTTATTCTATTTGTTAGAAGTGAGTTACTAAATTCGAAACACTCAAGAGAAGGAATTACACAGGACGTGAATATCAAGCTGTCAGGTCACATGCAGGCATTTGGGAGGAGGCCTGTCAAATACAGAGATAATCTCACCCAACTTCTTGTTTCACAAAGAAATTTAGGAGCAGAGTAATTCGGTAACTTGTCCAGGGTAGCACAGCCTGTTACTATATTTGTAGACTCCTAGCTATTCTGACCTAGCCCTGAGATGTTTGATAAACCATCACGGACAAGGGTGGAACTGGAGAGATTAACTTCCACCAGTGCTTTTCAAACTACAGGTAGTCCTCAGTTTTATAGTGGGGTTCCATTCCCAGCTACTCCACCAAAAGTCAGTTCTGGTATAAGTCTAATGTTTTTATTTTTTTTTTTTAGTTTTCATTCTTACTGTATTATTATTATTTTTTAATAAGTGTCTTTATAAATCCAATCTTTATTTGTCTTCAAGGGTTGGAAACATTACATCTGAGAATGATGACATCAGCATATTATGCAGTGCAAAATGTATGTAATACATACTACTAATGATAAGATGTACCAAAAAAAGGGGGGGGGACAGTTGGAAGTGCAGTTCTCAAATATAGCATAACCCGGAGGCTGCCTGAATGTTTGCAGAGTGAAGTAGGTAGGCTTGAGTACGCTCATTCAATCCTTCAGCTAGATGAACTGTGTTTCAGTTAGTTTTGTGTGTTTGCCTTTCTTATGGGATATCTTTTGAATGAAATGGCTTTGCTGGTCACAAAATTGTTTGAAACTGATTTCTCTTTATTAATGTTATTTGAATTCTTTTTTTTTTTAGGTTTAATCCTGGAGCTAAAAATATACTCTGGTCTCATTTATGCCTTTTTTTCTGACCCTTACATCATTTTATCTGGAAATTATTTTGATCACTTATGAATAGAGAAATTATTTTAAAAATCATTTTTCTGTGACTCAACATGTTTGAAAAATGTCAGTTTTTAATCTGTTTATCGGTAACTTGATTAAGCCACACCTCATATCGCATTAAAATTAACAAAATGGGAAAACTTCCTGGGACCAGTGGTGTATCTTTAAATAAATCCTGGTCAGTCAGAAAAAAAGAGTGATTCACAGCTAGTTGGTGGGACTATTACATCTAACCGAGTCTTTCATATATTTCTGTCAAATTCATTTTATAGTCTGTCCCATAAACACAGTAAAGCAGAAACCTCAGGAAAATACACAAAAATAGAGATAACCCTTCATGTGTTTTCTATTTATTCTTTTGTCAACTTTGTGAAGATTTTGCTTGACTTCACTTTTTTCCTTTTTTCTTTTTTAACACATCATCTCCAAAGTCTGTTTTAAACCCTTTTTTATTATTATTTTTGCTTATAATTTCATCAACCCTGTTCTACTTCTCTAACCACATGTTTTCGTCATTTTAGTCCTTTATTACCCTTTACAATACATCCAATATTATAAATTTATTGTAATCATCACTGAGAAATGTATCCACGCACATGTATCTGTGTACACTTCTGTATTTCCTTCCATTAATTTTTATAGAAATAATTTCTGGGGGGCACAGTTTACAGGTTTTGGTTAAAAAAGAAAAATCACCAAATTGCTCTTGCAAATTTTTCCATCACCTGGGACAGGTTAGGAGAGCATAGGAATCTAAATTTACATATGAGAAATAAACATCCTTCCTTTGTGATAGCCCTTTTGTTCAGCTTTCCGATATTTCTTTCTCCGGAAAGGAAGCTGCCACCCCTGTTCTGAGAGGAAGGCAACTCGTGAAGTGAGAGACTATTGGTTTAGGTTTGCATCTCAGTGTCCAGAAGGTCAGATGCGTTCTCCCTTTACCCGGATGCACTCTTGCATCCTAATCACCCACGTGTTCCACCAGCGGAAGGTGGTGCGATATTTTGCACACTGTCTTTATCACCCATTCCTATACCATACCTCTTTGGGAAGTATTAGAAAACACATCACAGATATTTAGAGGGGAGCAGGAAACGCATTGCTTTTCTGAAAGCAATTTGTTAATTAACATCAAAGGAATGAAATCTGACTTGTGTAGCCTAGTGAGTGGCATTTTTCCATAGTCCTGGTTGCTATGGTGATGAAGGAAACTCGTTTGTTCTGGGTCACTCCTAAATTTGTGCATGAAAGCATAAGAGATTATTCCTGTCTAATCAAGTTATATGGAAAAGTTGAAGGGGAGGTGCTGTGTTTTACAGCCGTCAACCCTCTACAGAATAAAACACAATGGCTGAGAAAAGGGGATTATATCTTCCTTTTAGAAATAGAGCAGAGAATTTCTAACTGACCCCAAAGCCCTTTCCGGCAGACGATCTTTCCCCCTCTCCTGTACCAATATGAGGAATGTGGAATCACATTTCTTAAAGGGAATTAGAGCACATATTGAAAAACTCTACAACTCGACTTTGCATAATGAATAAGTAGTAGAGTGTGCATTCATTAAACAATTTTACTTTTGAACTTAAATTCTACAGAGTGCCAAATGCCTCAGTAGCTCTACATTGCCAGGAAGCCACGTTCTTTTACACAATTAACATAATTGGGGAAGCTAGAATCTGGAAGCAATGGTTCACCTCTTTTTTTTTACCAAATGTCCCGCCCTTGTGGCACATAGATTTAAGCATCTCTTGCACATTGTCCTGCCTGCCGGTACTACTCAGTTACTCCGGAGACAGATGCTGGGTTTGTATAACATTGCTGGACTTCTCGTGCTAGCCCTCAAAATTGTTTTTGTAGAGGTTGTAACTTCATTGTGTTTTGTTTTTTAATTATACAAACCTTACATTTATTTATTAAGCCATATAGATGTGAATTCATATCTTTAGCCTGTTTATTAGAAACGTGGTTCATGAAATCTCTTAGCTTCTTTAAGTCTCCATCTCTTTATTTACAGAATAAGAATAACAAGATTTACTTTCCACAGGAATTTTTAAAGCTGTCCTCCTTATTAGCTGTATTACAGATTACTCCCAACACTTAGCAGTTTAAACCAACAGGTGTTTATTATTTGACCCAGTCTCTGAGAATCAGGAATTGGAGCAGCTTTTCTAGGTGATTCCACTGTCTATCCTGAGGTTGCTCTCAGACATTGGTCAAAGCTGGTCACCTGAAAGCCATCTGGGACCAGAAGACAGGCGTCCATGCTCACTCATGTCACTATTAGTAGGCCTGGATTACTCACTGGCTGTTGCCCGGGACTGTTGTTCTTTATTTTGTGGTCTTCTCCAAAGCTGCAGGTTCCCACTAGGACAAGGGATTCAAGAAGAAAAGAATGAGGGCATATGAGCAAGAGACAATACTCAGTGCAGAAATGAAACCACGGGCATTTTATCACCTAATCTCAGAAATAGCATCCTGTCACTCCCACTGTTTTCCATTCTTTAGAAATAAGCTACTGAGTCCAAACCACTCCCAAGAAATGGAGAATTCACCTCCACCTCTTTAGAGAATAATTATCAAAGAATTTGTGGATGTATTTATAAAACTATGAAGTCTGCCCTAGATTCACAATTTATTTACAAGGACTGCCAATTAAGTTTGTGAACTCATCCTAGAAAAAGTACTATGTAGTTCATTGCTGAATATCACTACAGTCACCTTATAGGTACTCCCCTTTGTAAGCTGTGCACCAATGCCATCACCTAGTCCACCGTTCAAAGAAATTTTGAAACTCTTTCTGCAATGGCCATCAGAGCATTCATTGCATTACCCTTGATGTCCTGAACGTTTTCCAAGTATCTTCTTTTCACTATTTCCTTTATCTTCAGGTAAAGAAAAATGTCACTGGGAGCCAGATCAGGTGAGTGGTGAGGGTGTTCCAATACAGTTATTTGCTTACTGGCTAAAAACTCTCTCACAGATAACTATACGATTAAGTTTGCAAACTTGCCATTGTGCCACCATGAGCAATGGCTACTCCAGGAAGAGTTCCAAAATTGCTTTAAAGGGTAGACTAGTTGCTGGCATGGGTGTATAGGGGGAGTACTTCTAAGGTGACTGTAGTGATATTCAGCAATGATGTATTTAGCCCTTAGAACAATTAAGTTCGCGGACTTAATTATCAGATGCCTTACTTTGATCTCACACATAAGTATGCCCTCCCAAGGCCATCACAAATTTCTTCCCATTACAGTTTCAGCTCAAAGACTAGAATCCTGCCACCTAAATTGGTTCCAGATTATAGGTAGAACCTTGTGAATTTAACTCCACAAGCATGGCTCCTTCTGTACTGGTTATGTAGACCTATAAAACTAAAGGCAAGTTATCCACCTCCAACATACACAAAATACAATGGTGAAACAGATTTAGGATAACCACTGTAGATGTTCTTGTGTTCAAAAAGGCTGAATGTAGGAGATACAAAAGAGTAATTGGTCCATAGCTATTCTGAAACCCATCTGGAGAAATGCAGGAAGTTCCTTGATAAAATATCAAGGTTTAGGAGTAATTCTCTGTGGCTCTAAGCTCTGCCATCTGGGTTTTCCCTCCTTCTCCCTTTCTCCTGATAAGTAGTATGCATTTGTAGCTAAGGAGTTTTCTCAGCTTACTTCCTGCTTTTGGGGTTCCAAAAACCTCTTTCAGTTTTGTGTTGTCACTGTCCTTTCCAGTTCAAGCTGGCAATGTGTCTGCATATGTAAGCCTTCTAAAAGCCTTGTTGGTCTTCTATAAATCTTTCTGAGGATCAGTTTATTAGATAAAAGCCACACCAATAAATCTGTTGACAATAAACCAAAAAGCCAAACTCAGTTGTTGCCAAGTTGATTCCAACTCATTAGGACACTAGAGGACATAGTAGAACTGCCCTGAATAGTTTCCCAGGTAGCAGCTGATAGATATGAACTGCCAACCATTTGGTTAGGAGTGTAGCACTTAACCACTGTGCCACCAGGGTTTCCTGTTGAAAATAAGCCCTTCTTATTTAGTTAGTTAGTTATTTATTACAGTAAAAGAATAAAATTTCTAATATCTATCAATTATCTATGATAAACCTCACCGCCTACCCATCCTTGTAGCCAACACAGTTATTTTCTTCTGTGGATAATTCTTTTGGTAAGTCCTTATACCAAGGGTCTAGTACAAAATTTATCCTTTTGATACTGATTTTACTCAGCATGAATTCTTCCAAATGAGACCAAGTTATGAGATGTCTTCTGAAATCATCTTTATTTTTTATCATAGCATAGTATTCCACTGAGTATATGTACCATGCTGTGTTTATCCATTCATCTGTTGATGGGCATCCAGGTTGATTCCATCTTTTAGCTATTGTGGATTGTGCTGCAATAAACATTCATGTACATGTGTCTGTTCATGTGACAACCTTTGTGTCTGAAGGATAAATTCTAAGCAGTGGAATTACAGGATCAAACCATATATCTATTGCTAGCTTTTTAAGGAAGCACCAGATTGCATTCCAAAGAGGTTGTACCAATTTGCAATCCCACCAGCAGTGTAGGAGCTTTCCGATCTCTTCACAGCCTCTCCAACATTTGTTGTTTGTGCTTTTTGGATCATGGCCAACCTTGCTGGGGTGATATGCTATGTCATCATAGTTTTGATTTGAATTTCTTTAATAGCTAATGATTGTGAGCAATTCTGCATGTGTCTGTTGGCTGACTGGATATCCTTTCAAGAAGCATCTGTCCATCTATTTTTCCCATCACTTAATTGGATTATCTATCCTTTTCTTGTTGATGTTTTGTAGTAACTTGTAGCTATGGAGATCAGACGCCAGTCTGATGTATAGCTGTCAAATATTTTTTCCCATTCTGTAGGTGGTCTTTTAATTCTTTTGATGAAGTCTTTGGATGAGCGAAAGTGTTTCTTAGTGGTCACCATTTATCTATTTTCTCTTCTGTTGACCATACTTTGTCAGATTTTGAAGTCTATCTACATTGTATATTAAAACTTATGTTGTCAGTCCTATTTTATCTTGGATGAGCTTTATCATTTTACATTTTATATCTAGGTCTTTTGTCCAATTTGAGTTAGTTTTTTGTATAAGGTGTGAGATATGGGTCTTGTTTCAATGTTTTGCAGATGGATAACCAATTTTGCCGGCACCATTTGTTAGAGAGACAACTTTACCCCAGTTCAAAATCTTAGGAGGGCCTTTGTCAAATATCAACTGTTCACAGGAGGATGATGGCATCTCTGTGGTCTCAACTCTGTTCCCTTGGTCTATATGTATCTTTTTGTACCAGTACCAAGCTGTTTTGACAACTGTGGCAGTGTAGTAGGTTCTAAAGTTGCGTAGTGAGATGCCTCCCACTGTGTTCTTCTTTTTCAGTAGTTAATTATCTAAGGTTTATTCCCTTTCTAAACAAAGTTGGTGATTTGTTTCTCCATCTCATTAAAAAATGTTGCTGGAATTTGTATGCCAGCCAAGTGCCATCGAGTCGGAATTTGTATTGGGATTGCATTATTATTATTCTTTATTTTAAGATTCTTCAGAGACTTTTGAGAAGCAGTGCCTTTAAGAACTTTAATAGCCCTATAGTTTATTGACAGAATCTATGAGACATAATTTTTCTCTTTAGAGGATTGTCTAACCTAAAGGGCCTCTGAGGTGCCACCATGAAATCTTAAGAAATAGTTTTACAGTTACTCACTTGGGTTCATCTTCAGACCAGTTTTCCTGACATTACTTTAGATATACCTTCTGCTCACAAACGATTTCTTAATTTTAGCACTGTTGCCAAAAAAAGCCAGAATCAAACCCATTGACACTGAGTTAATTCATAGCGACCCTGTAGAACAGAATAGAACTACCCCATACAGTTTCCAAGGAGTAACTGCTGAAATTTAATTGCTAGCCTGTTGGTTAGCAGCTGAGCTCTTAGCCACTATTGGAAATAATTGAGATTTTCAAAACTATAACTATCATTTAGAACTGTAATTTTTCTTCTCTCACATTATTCTATAAGTAGCAAGAAAAATCTAGACAGCACTTTCAAAAACTTTTTGAGACATGCAGAGGTTGCAGCCAGTTATCCACTGCTCTCTTCTCTGGGTTCGAGTGAGAAGGCAGAATCCACTGTCAAGCTCATTCATGCGGCTCTTAGTAGGCCTCCACCTCGTGGCTCTGGGTTGGAAGCCTCTCTTACTCTCCAGGTGGGCATATCCATGGCAGCTGACTTCTCTCTCGGGAAAATGATTAAAAGGGTGAGTCAGAGAGTATGAGGGAGAGAGAGCACCCAAACTGGAAGCTGCAGACTCTTTGTAATTTAGTCTCAGAAGTGCTGTCCCATCAGTTTCGCATTATTATATCCATTTGAAGCAAGTCACTGAGTCCAGCCCACAGTCAAGAGGAGAGGAAGTAAAACTTCATCTCTCAAAGGCATTGGCAAAGCTTCCCTATGTCACAAGCCAATGTCAACAAAGAGAGAGAGAGAAAATGTCTGAAGGTCAAAAAATCTAGCATCAAATCCAGCCATGTGTGCAAAATTTTTCTTCCAGTTTCTTTCTCTTTTATTTGTAAGGTTTATGCAAATATTGTATCTTGTATAACGCCAAGTAAAAATCGATGTTCTGGAACATTGTGTTCTTGTTATGTTGTGCTGACTTTGAGTAAAAGTCTTACTATATATAGTAGGTGTTCAAAAAATAGTAATTTTAAAGAAAAATAAACATTTACCTGTATCATTTATTCTAAGCTACATAAAAATTCTGTGAAGCATGGTACTATTATCCCCACTTTATAAAAAAGAAACTTAGTCTTGGAGAAGTTAATGAATTTGTCCCAAATTGGCATTCCTAATGAGTCAGAGAATTGGACTTACAGTACCAAAGCTGTGCTATTTCCACAGTACCTAGTTGCCTTTTTAAAGAACTCACACTAGTGTCTTGAAACCATTCACTATTTGGAAAGTTGACATTTTAGAAAGGAATATTTTAGCGTTTTTCGAGAAAAATATCATGAATGGAGAATCTAGTAAAAATTGTTTTATCTTGCAGAACCTTTGACTCCAGACATTAGTAGATTTCTGTGTTGTTTTGTTTTTGTTTCTTTGTTTGCTTTTAGTTGCAAAAAAATCAAATACCAACACATTTAAAGGAACATAAAATAAAAAAAAAAGATAATCATTTTTTTCATTCAACGTGTGTTGAACACTCACATCGTGCACAGGGCAGAGTAGAACTGCCCTCAAAGGGTATCTAAGGCTGTGTAACTGGTGGATTAAGAACTGCAGACCTTTCAGGTAGCAACTGAACATTTAACCAGGACTCCTTTGCATTCTGCAAGCCACTGTATTAGTTGTTGTTGAGGTTTAAAGAATCACTTAAAGGGTCTCTGAACAACTTTGGAATATATAATCTGGTAAAAGAAATTATGTATGACTACAAAGAATTATGAATGTTATCAGCTATTGTCACAGTAGACCATATAACAAACCACTCCAGAACTTAATGGCTTAAAACAACAATTATTTATTACAGTTTAGTTGTGTGTGGGCTTCCCAGGCATTGGATGACCTAGCATGCACTCTGATTAGCTTGGTTCAAAGCAATAGATTGCAAAGAGTTCTGCTCCAAATGTTTCTCATTCTCCTTGGGACGTTGTGCTAGCCAAGACTTGTTATTCCCATAGCAGTGACTGAAACATGAGAGTCATCAGTAGAAACCCTCAGTGCCTCTTACTGCCTACCATCTAAATGAGATTCTTTGTAATTTAGTCTTAGAAGTGCTGTCCCATCACTTTTGCCTTATTATATCTATTTGAAGCAAGTCACTGTCCCCCACATTCCATTGGTGAAATAGGCTACATGATCAAGACCAAACTTAAAGAGGTGAAGCTATATACCAGTACTAGTTGCCATTGAGTTAATTCTGGTTCATGGTGACACCATGTGTCTCAGACTACAACTGTGGTTTGTAGGATTTTTAATGACTGAGCTATTTTGGAAGTGCATCATGTCTTTTTTCTGAGGTGGCTTTCGGTGGGATCAAATTTCCAACCTTTTGGTTAACAGTCAAGCACATTAGCAATTTGCACCATGCTCTTCTTTTAATAGAGGAACTACCAAGTTGCATAGCAAAAAAAGACATAAAGATAAGAAACTGGGAACAATAATGTACCATAACATGAAGAAGAAGAGTGAGCAATCATCAGGATCAACGGACTTGACATAAGCCCATCTCTATCTCTTACCAATGGTGAATTAATTGCTTAACAACTTGAGAATCATCTATTTCATCATTTGGAAAATTATTTTTGTAAAGCTCACAGGTGATCACATATGTGGAAGTGAAGTACAATGCCTGGCACATAGCAAGAACTCAATAAAAGAAAGAGAAGTACAAGAATGGAGCTGCAAGAGCTCATATTCTATCAGAGGAGGCAAGAAATCTATTTGCTTGCAAAATGATTATAGGCAACCTCTAAGCAAGAAAGAACAGCATATAAAATTTCATCGATGTGGACAGGGCTTAGTCAGGAAAGTTTTCTTTGTCTGTGTGGAATGGAGCTCACCAAATGAATAACTTCAGCTTGCTTTTTCTCTCTTCTTTCTTAACAATTAATTTCAGGAAGGCATGCATATATTTCCATTCATCTTAACTGTTTATAAGATATTCTGGCAGTGAAATGACATGGTTGTCATGGAAGCAATCAGGAATCAGAACTCAAGAGAGAATATGCAGCTGACCATGGCTCATTTTTACAATACAAAAGATTTTTTTTTATGTTTTTTATTTTTTGGCTTTATAATAAGTCACTTGTGAAGGAACAGGTCTATCAAAATTCTCATTTTCTGATACCAAATCAAGTTCATTAAACAAGTGTAAGTGATGTAATTGTCTAGATGCAGACAGATAAAAATCTGTATATACTCAATATCTAGGCATGTTACACATATTTGTGCATTTTTAGCATGACTCGTTCTCACTGCCTTGATTTGCTTTACAACTTCTCTATTATTCTGAATATTAAAGTCAAACCCACCTCAAAGATCTGTTATATTCGACTTTGTATCCTCAATAGGTGGAAATCTCTGCTCTCAAGAAGTTTGCAGTTCACTGAAGAAAATGAAAAATATTAAAAAAATAACTGTTCAAGAAAACAGGTAAAGATATACAAGAAAGACTAATTGGATCACACCAGTTCCTATATCTACTTTTCTATGCATTGTGGTTGTACTCTTTTCTTGTTTTAACTTTAAATATGACGGCACTTGGCTTTTTAAAAGATGTCATTTTTTTTTCCCTATCTAGTCTGTTTAGTTAGGTTCAGTTTAGCCAGTAGTCATGGATATTCTAATTGTAGCAAGACAGAAAAATTACAGGACTGTGCTAGGTACTTTGGAAGGTGCAACCAGAGACACAGTGGTTATCCTCAAGATCCCAGAACTTGGGAATATTGACTAAACGTCTGCTCTTTCGTGTATTACAAGGAAGAATGACATTTAGTATATTTCTTGATTTACGAGAAGAATTCACAAAGTTGGTGACATTTGAGCTGCTCTTTAAAGGTGATAGTATTTCGGTATAAAGGCAGAAAGTGGGGCAATGTAATCTAGAATCAGAATATAGAGGTGTCTAACTAGGCCTTAGAAACACGGAATCTTGGATTCAGGCAAAAAAAAAAGTAAAGCTGGAAATGTAACTATGGACGTTAAAAGAATGATGGTATTGTATGAAGGCATTGAGTGAAAACGATGGGTAAGAAAGAGAGAGGGTAGAAGGAAAGAAGACAGCATAGAGACCCATCAGAAGCAGGCAGGCAGAAAAAGAAAAGAAAAAAAATATAGCAGAGAAGACTCAGACATGATTGCAATGAGTAATAAAACAGTCACAGGAACACAGAAACTGAGGGAGTATCAAATTCACAAGAAAAAATCAATTGGAGGATGAATGAGGAACAAGAGGAGGAAGTTGGCAGAATTTACTTATCTTACGGCAGAGAGGATTTTTCTTACGAGTCACGAGAAAATAAGGAAAGGACCAGTGAACAAAGAATAAAATTTTAACAAGAACGAGAAAGGAGTCAAAGTGGTCCATGTATAAAGTCATCTCAGTGTTACTGTTTTATTGAATGATTTCGATGTAGAAGGGTGAAGCCAGGAAGCAACTTAATGTTTTTCCCCATTGTCCCTCAAACCCGATTCCTAGACTCCTTTCATGCTCTGTATGAGTTCTCATCTGAACACCACAGCTTTTCCGTCTCTTTTATTTTCAAGAACAGCCATTCTTTTTTAAAAAAAAAAAAAAACTGAGTCAGCAGTGGCAGGCAATGTAGTACTTAATTTCATAATTCCATTTTAAATATTTTCACAGTTTAGAGTAACTTTAGGCTTAGAAGATTGTGGTGGAGAAGGATAGGTAGATTTCTTTTCTTCCCTCCATGACTCACTTCTTTCTGCACTCACTGTTTTTCACTCCTCCAGGTTCTGGTCTGGCAGAGACAAGACTAAGGGTGAAATCAGTCAGTTTGCCGGAAAACGTGTCATCTGTTGTTCTTGTCCTTTCAAGTTAGAAGTACAGTTTCTGATTTTGTATCTCTTGAGAACCTCTTGTTGAGTCCTCAAAGATGCTTACCCTAGTTCTCTGGTACTGCTCTAACAGAAATTCCACAAATAGATGGCTTTAGCAAAGAGACATTCATTCTCACACAGACTAGTATGCCAGAAGCCCAAATTTAGGGTGCTGGCTCCATGAGAAACCAGTTTCTATCTCCCTGTCGGCTCTGGAGGAAGGTCTTCATGTTGCATCAGTCTTTCTTTGGCCTGACAGCATCTCAGCACAGGAATCTCAGATCTGAATGACACGCTCTACTCTTGGTGCTGCTTTCTGGATGCTAAGAGGTCCCCAAATCTGTGTACTAGTCCTCTACGTCTCAAGGGATTGTCTCAAGGCAAAAAACAGTCTTACACACCGAGTCCTGCCCCACCAACACAACTGCTGCCCATCCTCCCCTCATTAACGTTGTAGAAGCAGGATTTACAGCTCTGAGGAAGATCACATGATACTAGGAATCTGAGCCTAGCTAAACTGCTGCACAGATATGGCCAGGGAGGGAACACAATTCAATTCATGATAACACTTCCACTGGAAAGCATCAATTACAGCTTCTATAATACAGGTAAAGGCTCTTGTCTGGCCAGCAGCATTCAGTTCCACTTTCATCCTTTGGCCTTCAGGTTGTCTACTTCTCTGCTGGGTCATGTCATCCTCCGTGTTAAGCTTAAGGACAGATCCCTTTCTGAGATGACCCCAGATTGACAGTCCACTTCCAAATCCAAAAAATAAAGAAGAAGAAATTGCCATTAAGTGCATTCTGACTGATGCAGACCCTGCGTGTCTCAGAGTAGAGTTGTACTCCACAGAATTTTCATGTCTGTGGCCTTTTGTAGGTAGATCATCAGGACTTTCTGTGAGGTACCCTGGGTGGCTTTGAGCCTCCAGCCTTTCAGTTAATAGCCCAACATTTAACCAGTTGTGTCATCCAGGAGCAGTAGTCTGCCTCTAGGGCCCTGATGCTTCCCACGATGTACATTTCCTTGCCAACTGTGCATGCAAGTGTGTCTATTCCCAATACAATCTTTTCTCTCCTCATTGTTGCAACGCACATCACTCCAGCCACAACATTTTGCCTTCAGTCTTTTCTCAAAAAGAACTCTAATTTTGGTAAGTCTCCAAACTCTGTGGGCACATATTAAGGACTCTTTGAAGGCCTTTTCTGAAAAGCTTTTCACCTGGTTAAGGGTGAGGAGAAAGGACAGGATGCCACAGTGTTTCAACTAATCTGTCCAGTGAAATTTCCTCATCACCCTTTAAGCCTGTTTATATGTTCAAAAAGTAGTGACAGGCCTGTGTTGACAGAATTGGTTTTGAGGCATCTGTTTGGCCCTGTGTACCATCTCTCTTTAAAGTGGGGGAGTCTTGGGCAACTCCTGTGTTTTTCTGAGCCAAGGACTTATGCAGAAAATTCAAGACAACAGGAAGAGTCAAATTTAACCTCCTGATAGATTAATAACATCAGTGATTACATCATTTATTGAGACTGAACAAGGGACTTTTGTGGTTCATAATAGAGATAAACAGGACCCCAATAAGAAGCAGAAAGTCAATTAGTAATGGGGAAAAGACTTAGTAAATGACATCGAAATGAACTACAAGCCGTCAGGACAATTATGGAAACTTTGCTGTCAAAAACTAGCAAAACAGAAACTAGAAGAAAAAAAAGAAAACAGTTTTTGTTGTTTTGTTCTTTTCTGTTGCTGTCATTTTGTTTTTCAGGTGGTAATGACTATCAGAATGGTTCACCATAGAAGATGGTAGCCATCAAGGGCAAACATTTGTTAGCAAAAGCCAGCTGAGATAGAAAAAGCGTAACAATAACCACCTTGATGATTCATTCAATGCTTCCTGTGTGCTGAAAAGTTGCTTAGGTCTTGGCAAGAAAATGCTGAAAGGTCAATCATCCTTATTCTACAGAAAAGGAAAAAGAGCCGTTGGTTAAGTAACTTTTCTCCAAAACCCTGTACCACTAAGTGGAAAATGGGATTTGAACTCAATCGAGTTCCACAGAGCATCAGCACTCAGAAATACATCTGAAGAATACAGGTAGACTTGAAGATGAGTGATTACAGTAGATCATAATGAAAAGAATGAGTGTAGTGTGGAGTGCAATGATAGGAGCCTATAAGCCAAGAGGCAACTTTCAAAGTTACTCTTTTAGAGCACTTGTGTGTGAATGACAAGCGTAACTGTACAAGCGTGTTTCCCACATGGAGTAAAGCTAAAGGTAGAGTAAGGTAAGAAACAACAACAAAAGTACTTACATACAAGAATATAGGTTAATTGACACTTGTGTATGATGGAGCCATCCAAGGAAAAGGTGGAGGATTTTGTGCAAAATAGGGAATCAATAATCTAGGGAGTAAAGATTTCAAATAATATCCAGGAATCGCCAGTGGAGGAGGTAAAATTTAACGGCGGAAACTTTAAAAGACAAATGGCCTAAGCTTCGGAAGAAACTGGAATCTCTGAATGAAAAAGATAGCCAGATAATCAGGAACTAGTCGTGGGAAGTAAATACAGTTCTCACCCTAACTCCTATACCAAAACATGAGAGCCCAAATTACTTCCAGAGGGAATGGAGTAGACTGTGTGGTTGCCAAGGGAAGAAAAGAGACCATTTTTCACGTGCTACTGGTGTTCCCAGAAGCCTTTCCTTCTGACTCATTGTAAAATTACTCCATCGTCCAATCATTCTCCATCACATTAGCCTCTTTTATTTTCTTCATGGTACTTACTGCTATATAAAATTATTCTTGTTTGTTATTAATTTCCCATCACTGGCTTATGACCTCCGTGAGGGCGGGGCCTTTGATTTGTTCACCAGTTACCCCGGTGACGTCCACAGAATGTGACTCATCGTTGGTGCTCAGCAAGTGTGTGATGAAGGCATGAGTAGGAACAAATCTTTATGACAACTCTGGAGAGTATATTCAAGAGTACATCCGATCCGACGCGATGGCACTTGGCTGGCTTGGCTTTCTATTTTTTTAATAGTCTAATAAGGGTATCAAAGAGTAGAAGCCGGAAAGGTAAATAATAGATGGACATAGATCATGAAGAAAAGTTCTGAACTAGATTTAAGTGTTGAGTAAAATTAAAACACACCTAGCCACAGAAGGTTATCCTTTATGTGTAAGTGAATTTACCTTTGTATTGATAAACGAAGGTTCCCTAGGTACTAGAAACAATTAAGTGCTTGTCTACTAGCCAAAGGGTCAGTAATTCAAATCCACCCAAATTTTCTCTGAAGAAAGGGCTGGATGGAAATCTACTTCTGAAAAATTGGCCACTGAAAGCTCTGTGGAATACAGTTCTACTCTGATGCATATAGGATTTCGGTGAGTCAAAATCGACTGACGTCAACTGATTATTAGTAAATGAAGGTACACGGTGAACAAAGATGATGGAAAGAGAGAACAGAGAAGCAGCAGGCTGCAGGGTCAAGTTTATTATAAGAAGATAAATGTACTACAGGACTCAATATTTCAAAGATCTGCTTGGGACTTGGGTGATCTCTGTGGTTTCTTCAACACCTGTAACGCTACCAGACTTCTGTTCTTTGTGAGTGTTGACGAAGGTTACTAAGGACATGAAGCCGCTAAATAACTGTGTTTCAAATGAATTATGTTAACCAGAGTTATGTTGCCTTAATGTAATCTGAATGACATTCAAATAAATGGTAAGAAAGAGTTTCAGTTTTAGCTATTATTGCTGTTGTTGTTATTGTTAGGTGCTGCTAAGCCAGTTCCAACTCATAGCTAAAAATCTGATGGCAACTAAAAACAAAATGTACAGCCAGATGAAACACTGCCCAGTTCTATTCCATCTTCATGATTGTTTTTATACTTGAGTGCATTGTTGGAGGCACTGTAACAATCCGTCTCATTGAGTGTCTTCCCTTTTCCACTGACCCTCCACTTTACCCAGGATGATATTCCTTTCCAGGGACTGATCCTTCCTGGTAACGTGTACAAAATATGTGACACATACTGTTGCCATCCTTATTTCTAGGACATACTCTACTCCTTTAAAGACAGATTCGTTCATTCTTTTGGCATCCGTAACTTGGGTTAGGCAAACCCTAGCATTCAAAGTGACATCTTGCTTTTTAAAACTTCAAAGAGGTCTTTTGCAGCAGCTTTGTATGATGCAATGTGTTGTTCGATTCCTTGACTGTTGCTTCCATGGGCATTAATTATGGATCCAAGTAAAATAAGATTCTTGACAATTCTTGACCTCTCCTCCATTTATCATGGCATTGCTTATTGGCTCAGTTGTGAGAGTTTTTGTTTTCTTTGCTGTGAGATGTAATTGATACTGAAAGCTATGATCTTTGATCCTCATCAGTAAATGCTTCAAGATTTCTTTACTTTTAGCAAGCAAGGTTATGTCACCTGCATAATCCACTTTGTTAATGTCTTCAAGCAATCCTAATGCTCATTCTTCTTCATACCATCCAGCTGTCCAGATTATTTGCTCAGTGTGCAGATTGAATATACATGGTTAAAGAATTCAACACTGATGCACATCTTTCTTGACTTTGAACTATACAGTATGAACTTGATCTGTTCAAATGACTGCCTCTGCATCTATGTACTGGTTCCTCATGAGCACAAACAGCTGTATGCCTTTGCATATTCAATAAAACACAGGTAAAGCATCTTTCCAGCATTATCTGCTTTCAGCCAGAATCCATCTGATCCCAGCAGTGATACTGCTGGTTCTACATCCCCTTCTAAATCTAGCTTGAATTTTTAGCAGTATTTTATTGAGGTGCTGCTGCAGCTACCTTTAAATGATCTTGAGAAAAAATTTACTAATGTTTGCTATTAATGATATTATTAATGATAATTTCTGCATTTGGTTGGATTACCTTTCTTGGGAATAGGCATAAATATGTATCTCTTCTAGTTGCTTGGCCAGATAGCTGTCTGCCAAATTTCTTGGCATACACAAGTATTTCTTGCATTGTATATTTTTGTTGAAACATCTCAGTTGGCATTTGATCAATTCTTGAGGCCTTGTTTTTTGCTAGTGCCTCAGTACAGCTTGGACATCTTCATTCAGTACCATCAGTTCCTGATCACATGGTATTTCTTGTATGGCCAAGCCAAGTGCCGTTGTTTCTTGTATTATTACATTATTAATTTACGATAACAATAAAAACTACTAGCACTCCTTGGTTCAAGCAACAGAGAAAGCAAAAACATTTGTTCAAGACATGCTGACCACCTGGAGAATTAGGCTTAGAAATGGGCAGATAATGAAGTAGCCTCAGAGGGCAGGGCTCAAGGACTAACTAATGCTTGTTTTTCATTAGGGATTATTTGTTTCAAACTTTGATTCTGGATAACAAAGAATGCTTATGACCTTTATTTTCTCTCTGGTTACAGTTCAAACTGAAGAGTCCAGTTTGGATAATGTCCTGCCTACCATCTCCCCTGTCGGGGTTAGTGAACAGAACAGCCATGCAATCTTTTTTCAATCATTCTCACAGGTGAAGAGCCTATTGTGAAGGGAAAACTAGAGTGCTGTTTGGAAAGAAACTAGATGTTGGACAACTAAAAATTTAAAAACCTGACAATGGTTAAATACTTAGCTGCTAACCAACAGGTTGGTGGTTTGAACCCACAAGCCACCCTGTTAGAGAAAGAAGTGACAGTCTGTGCCCAATGAGGCAATATTATCCTATCCTATAGGGTGATTATGAGTCTTAATCAACTCAATAGCAATGGATTATCTGTCTGTCTCTATCCGTCTATCTGTCTATCTGTGTGTCTACCTGTCTGCCTTACTTATCTATCTATAGACTTACAGGAGCACAGGTTAAGAGGTTGGATGCAACACAAGGTTAGCAGTTTGAATCCACCAGTCAGTCCTTGCAAACCGTATGGGGCAATTTCACTCTGTCCTAGTGCGAACCTCTATCTATCTGTCAGGTCTATCGAGTGTGTATGTATATATGTACATAGACAGAATATGAGTTGATTTTATTTATGGCTATTAAGTCAGTTCAAACATATAGTGACCCTTTACGGCAGAGTAGAATTGTTTCAAAGGATTTTCAAGGCTGTCACCATTCAGAAGCAGGTCACCAGGCCTCTTTTCCAAGGTGCCTCTGGGTAGATTCAGAACATCATTTTTTTTTTTTTTTCCTGTGTCTAGTACCTGAATGCTTAACCATTTGTGACACCTAGGAACTTCTAGATAGCCTTTATAAACAAGTATATACTTATCCACTTTTAAGTAGGTAATTTTACTTTTTTAAGAGCAGCTTTAGGTTTACAAAACATTGGAGCACAAGATACAAAGTTTCTAAATGTTCCCTCTACCTGGACTATAGCTTTTCTTTTTATTAACATCCTGATTTGGTGTGATACATTTGTTACAACTGGTAAAACTGTGTTGATAAATTACAGGTAGAACTGAACTTACAATAGTGTTCTATTCTGACAATTGTGTCACACCTTGGTTGTGACGTGAATCGAATGCCTCATTTTTCATTTTTTTTTTTTTAGCTTTCATTATTATTGCCTTTAATTAGCATCTTTACAAATCCTCACATTGAACACCTGCAAATGAACATCCCAGAATGAGAACATCAGCACATTACATATTGCAACATTGTAGGTAGCACATAATACGTACTATCAGAAACCAAACAAACTTGTTGCCATTAAGTGGATTCCTACTCCCACCTACCATATAAGACAGAGTAGAAACTTCCCCATACAGTTTCCTAGGATCAGCTCATGTATTTGAAGAGAAGATCTTTTGGTTAGCAGCCATAGCACCTAACCACTGTGCAATCTTACTAGTGATAAGATGTACTAAAAAGAAAGAAACAGACACTTGTAAGAGCAGTTCCTAATACTTTCGTTATACCTCAAATGCATCATAAACTATAGCCTGTATTTACATTAGGGTTCCATCTTTCTGTTGTGTTGTTTTCTCTGTAGCTTTTAACAGACGTATCATGTCAGATATCCCTCATTACAATGTTACACAGAATAGTTTTTCTGCCCTGAGAAAAGAACCCCCTTTGTTCAGCCTATCCGCCCCCCCGACTCGGTACACTCCCCTCTGAGACTCCGGCCACCACGAGTCATCTTACCGCCTTTGTAGTCTTGTCTTTTTCAGACTGGCTTCTTTCCTTGTTAGGGTTAGGTGCTGTAGAGTTCATTCCAAAGGTGCTATAGAGTTGGCCCCATGGTGTAGCGACCGTGCAAACAGGGTGAAACACAGCCTGGCCCCGCGCCCTGCCCGCAGGCGTTGTGATGCTTGAGCCCATTGATGTAACTCAGCTAAATCACTCACTAGCAGACTTTGGGCCAAGCCAAGCCAAGTGCCGTTGAGTCGGATCTGACTCATGGCGACCCTAGGGAGAACTGCTTTTAACCTCTGAACCCTTGTTTCCCACCTGTGAAATGAAGATAATAATGGCATTTACCTCACTGGGTTTTGGTGGAAATTACATGAGAGAATGCTTAGGACAATTCTAGTCTTTATGAATGTTATTACTTTTCACTGTCAACACTGTATCTGGTGCACATGGCAGACATTAAGTTTTTGATGACCAAATGAACGCCAATCGAAATTCATCTTTTCAACCTCCTGTGGTTATACTTACAAGTCTAACTGTAGGGACTAAAGCTGGGCAACAAACTTCACTTCTACAGGATGCAGCTAAAGTACATAAATGAGGAAAGTCACTGAGTGAGAAAATGAGACAGCATCTTCGTCTGCCTTTCCTTTCCCCCACTTTGGATAGACCTGTGGGCACTGAGAAATATTTGTGTACTC
The DNA here is from genome assembly GCA_028571685.1 of Heterohyrax brucei. Classification (NCBI taxonomy): domain Eukaryota; kingdom Metazoa; phylum Chordata; class Mammalia; order Hyracoidea; family Procaviidae; genus Heterohyrax; species Heterohyrax brucei. The sequence continues at coordinate 187,964,080 of CM053141.1, forward strand.
TAGGTAAAACAATTTGATAAATGACAACTCACAACTGATGACCCTTCCAAATCAGGGATCAGTAGGGAATGGTGGGACTGTGGCAACTAGAGAGACCCTATAACATTCCCTAGCAGTCAGCCTCTATCCTGTCCCAGCTAAGTGCTGCATTTGACAATGCTAACATAGTTTGGCTAACTCTTTGATGTTTCAGAAGAACCTGAACATACGTAGATATGTGTGTGTGCATGTGTGTGTATACACACATATCTACATATGCTCAGGTTCTTCTGAAACATCAAAGAGTGTGTATACACACACGCACACACATTAATCTGATGTTTCAATGTTTTTTATATCCGCTGCTATTTTTTAAGCGTTGGATGGCTTAAGCAAACCTGATTGCTTCCTGGTGTTCCAAGGTAGGAGCCTCAGTTCTGTGTCCTCTAGGTGGGAGAGTAACCTATTAAAATGCAAATCACCTTGGGATTCCTAGCCCCTGACAAACACTGTTATCAGCCAGGGTCGCAAGAAAGAGGACTGGAGAGGTGTGAATACCTGGGGGAAGTAGATAAAGGACAGGTAGGAGGCAGCCAGAGGCAAACCTGCCTACTTCACTTGAGTTAAATCTGGCTATGATAGGAAAGACTTGTGGAAAATGACAGCTATTTTTGAATAGTTACAAGGGACAGTTAAGGTGACTATTTCAAAGTAAGAGTTCTTGGAAAAGGTGAAGTAATTAAAAATACTCCTTTTTCCAGTCAACATGAAGGAAATTGTAAAAGCATCCATTTAGAAATACAGCGTTGTTTTCCATTTACCTCCATTGCTGCTTAGTGGTTCAGGGCTACAGCTGCTAACCGAAAGGTCAGCAGTTCACATCTGCAAGGCACTTCTTGGAAACTCTGTGAGCCATTCTAATCTGTCCTCTACGGTTGCTATAAATTGGAATTGACTTGACGGCAGTGGGTTTGGTTTGGACCTCAGTTTTGTTTCTCAGAGACTCAAACACCTTATGATTGTTTTTGTTTTTGTTTTTGTTTTTTTTTTCCCTAATCTGTGAGATGTTTGGAGAAATTGAGAATTCTCTGTTGTCTGCACCACTGCTGAGCAGGATTTGTTGCCACTGATAATGGCTTTGTTTGGAAAAGCACTGAGAAGCTCCTATAACTGTAAAGCCAGTCACACCGCTGCCACCGGGTGGCTTCCTGCCTTTGCCATCGTCACTGATTGACATTGCATATAATCCACTCTTCAGAGAAAGCCAGGCAATGAAACAGAAGTAGAAGATACAATGTTGACCCTTCAGGAGTTTAAATCTAGCAGAGAAGACAAAATATTACATGTACACTAACAGTGTGAGATATTCCCTGTAGTATATTGTTGAAAAGCATTGCCTTGCAAAAAAGAAAAATCAGAACTCAAATCCCACTCCTCTTCTGACTAGCTGGTTGGCTTTAGGCTTATCTAAAAGCCTAGTTCTAGAGGAGGTGTGAATGAAAGACGTTACTGTTTGTAGAGCGCTAAGTGTGCAGTGCCTACCTCATAATAAATGCTCCGATAATAAAATAATATGTGGCTTGACTTCAGGCATGTTATAATCTAGAATACAGGGAAAACATATAAAATCTTAGATAACAAATCAATTGCCAGCTGAGTATGGAATGTAGCAATGCAGATATTTCAAGCCAATAACAGACAAAGTGATGACAAAGAGGTACATTGCTTAGAACTATAATACGAAGTATTAGGGTTTGTCAAACTCAGGGGTATGTCCTCTCTCTCAGTCAAATGATATACACACAAATATATTACACATACATATGTATGTAATAAAAATGTTAATCAGGGAATATCATACCTGTAGTAAAATTCATAGACTTTAAGAACACATACCAAACCATAAAAACCAAGCTCACTGGAGTTGACTCTGACTCATAGTAACCCTTTTAGCACAGGGTAGGACTGCTCCCTAGTTTCCCAGGAGCACCTAGTGGCTTCAAACTCCCGACCTTTTAATTAGCAGATGTAGTACTCAGTTCTATCCTGGCCCCTAGGGTCGCCATGAGTCGGATCCGACTTGACGCCACTTGGCACTTGGCCAGTGCTTAACCACTATGCCAAGAATACATACAGCTCGGTGTATTTATACACCTGCACACACACATACTTTTGTTAGGCGCTAGTGAGTTGATTCCAACTTAAAGAGATCTCATGCACAACAGAAGAGAAGTGCCGAGTCCTGTGTTAGGCTCACGATCTCGCTATGTAGCCACTGTGTTAATCCATCTCTTTAAGTGGTTAAAGGTTTTCCTCTTTTTCCCTGGTGGTCTGTTTACCAGGCATAGTGTTTTTTGCAGGGACTGGTCCTTCCTGATAACACGTCCAAAGTGCGTGAAACTAAGTCTTGCCGTCCTCACTTTCAGGGAAGATTCTGGCTGTGCTTCTTCCAAGACAGATTTATTCATTCTTCAGGCAGTCCATATTTATTCAGTATTCTTCACTAGTGCTGTAATTCAAAGGCATCAATTCTGTTTTGCTCTTCTTTATTCACTGCATTCACATGAAGCAACTGAAAATACCATGAGCTGGGTCAGGCACATCTAAGTCCTTAAAGTGACCTCTTTGGTTTTTTTCTTTTTTCTTTTTTTTTTTTTTTTAACACTTTAAAGAGGGCTTTGGTGGTAGATTTGTGAAATGCAGCACATCATTTAATTTCTTGACTGCTATTTTTTCCATGGGTGTTGATTCTGAATCCAAGTAAAAATGAAATCCTTAACAATCTGAATATTTTCTCCATCTATCATGATGTTCCTTATTGGTTCATTTGTATGAATTTTTGTCAAAGTGCAGTCCATGCTGAAGTCTGTAGTTTTTGATCTTCATCACTAAGTGCTTCAAGCTCTCTGTACTTTTAGCAAGCAAGGTACTGTCATCTGCACATCACAGGCTGTTAAAGAGCCTTCCTTTAATCTTGATGTCACGTTCTTCTCTACATAGTCTGGATTCTTAGGTTATTTGCTCAATGTACAGATCTAGTAAGTATGGTGAAAGGCACAATCCTGGAATATATCTTTCCTGACTTAAAACTATGCAACATGTCCTTGTTCTGTTTGAATGACTGCTTCTTGGTCTACGTGCGGGTTCTTCTTGAGCAAAGTCAAGACTTCCAGAATTCTCGTTCTTTGCAGCGTTATCCAGAATTTGTTATGATTCACAGAGTTCAATGTCTCTAAATAGTCAATAAAACATGGGTAAATATCTTTATGTTATGGTGATATAGTCTGCTTTCAGTTAAGATCCACCTTATATACATATATAAGATCCACATATATACCTTATATATATATATATATTTATATATATATAACACATATACATATATAAGATCCATCTTATATCAGCTATCATATATATATATCCATAATAATATTAAGATACGCAGCATCTCTATCACGCACAAAATTTTTTTTCTCCTTTGTTACCTCTATCCCCCATGACCTCTCTAAATTTATTCTGACATCAGTCATTATAGATTTATTTTGCCTATTCTTAACTTTGGAAATCCTAGTGGTATAGTGGCTAAGTGCTACAGCTGTGAACCAATAGGTCAGCAGTTCAAATCCATCAAGGGATCCTTGGAGATTCTATGGGGCAGTTCTACTCTGCCCTGTCAATTTAGAGACAATGTTCAGAATGTACTCCTTATATCTGGCTTCTTTCACTCAACACTGTCCCTGTGACAGTTGTCCACAGAAGGTCAAGTTGCTTCAAATCCTCACCAATAGCTCCTATTTTCAATTCTTAATTTTAGACATTCTGGGAAGCGTATTGTAATACTCACTTGTGATTTTGATTTTTTTTCTATGTTTAGTGATGTACTATTTTTTCATATCTTAGTGGCCATTGGATAGTCTGTCTTCCTTGTTCATTTTTAAAGTAGTTGTTAAGTGTCTTCTCTAGTTTTAAAAATTGATTGTGCAGCAAAACTCTTTTTCACGTTAATTTCTTCTTTACATTCAATATAAAATTGAGAATATTTTTTCTCAGTTTTCAACTTACCTTTTTGCTCTCTAAATGGTGATTTGGAATCAGATGTTTATAGATTTCAATGAATTCCAGCTTATAAAAAATTTCTTCTATAAATATTTTTGTATGAGTTTAAGAAACCTTTACTTATCAGAGTAGCCCAGATCATATGCCTGCTGGATTTGAATTATTGACCTTAGTAGCCCAAATGCTTAACATTAAGCCACCAAGCTTTCCAGGAAGTTCATAGATTTTAATGAATTGTAGCTTATACAGTTTAAAAAATATATATTTTTGTTGAATTTAAGAAGCCTTTGCTTATCAAAGAAGCCCAGATATTATCTTAGTTCTTTTGATTCTTTTCAGGTGGCTATTTTGGAACACAAAGGGTAAATGTTCTCTCAAAAGACTTAAGCATTTGTGTTATTTTTATCGGAAGATTTGCCTAAATAGTATCAATTTTTATTAATATCTTTCCAATGCTTTAATCTGAGAGACTTAGATTACTGAAACAGCTCTAAGTCTTGGTGCTGGATTGCCCATTTGGTGACTCAGGATCAATATAAAAATGGTTCAGAAGTGAGGTCTGACCTGTTTTAATTTCACAAGTGGGAAGGAAAATCAAAATCCACAGTCCGAGGCTGATTCCTTTGAGGCAGAAATCAGATATGCCTTCTCGCTCCACCATCTTTACCAACTCTCACACCGGCCATCCCACTCTTTACTTTTTTGCTGAGTTTGATAATTCATTGCAATAGCCACACAGAACTCACAGATCACTAGAAACAAAAACCAAAAAAGCACTACCATCAAATTGATTCTGCCTCATAGCTACCCTATAGGACAGAGTAAAACTGGTCCATAGAGTTTCCAAGGAGCACCTGGTGGATTCAAACTACCAACCTTTTGGTTAACAGCTGTAGCTCTTAACGACTATGCCACCAGGGTTTCCTCACAGACCACGCTCATGATTACAGGATTTGTTAGTAAAGTAACAGGCTACAGTTCAGTCTCCAGAATACTCAAGAATACAATTTTTCCATCAAGACAGCCTCTTCTAGCTGTACTCACAGACATGCTTTTCTCTGTCTTCGGTCTCTGCCCCCAAACGGTCAGCTTGTTTACTCTGCGAACCAGCAACCTTATAGTTCTGTCACCTATGATTCTCTCTTGCTGGTCTTTTCTTCCTTGGTTTTGGGGAGCACTTCTCTTTTCAGCCTCTGGGGTGGCTGAATTCAAATCCAGCACAATAATAAAACTGGCAATCCCTTTGATGGTCCACAGTTGCCATGTCTGCACAATCCCACCCAATCATTTAGGTAGGAGTTGTAAGACCGTAGCTAGAAAGACCACACAAAAGAAATCTATGGCACCACAGCCAGTCTCACAGTACCTTGTCTGTAGACTACAGTTCATCACTGAGACATTATCTTGAGGAACTTGAAAAAAAAATTCCATTATGGGATATGGATAAGGGCTTCCTTACTGAATAAAGGTGTTTATCCCAAGACTAAACTTTCCCTCAATAACTAAATGTTACATTGTTTAGAACCTGTCCTTTAATTCCATACTCCATAATTTTCTAAATGTTTGGAGATGGACACCTGTTACTAAGAAGTGTTCTATCTCATTTTAGTTCTTTTCACCAGGACAGAAATTATAGTGCCATCATGAATCAAATACCAGCTTCCTTTTAATTTATATGAAATACCAGTGGGCACAATTTTCCATTCTCTGTGGAGGAACAATCAAAAAGAATTGCTAAAAACAAGAAACAAAGCGAGATATTTGAAGATATCATTTATTTGTTTTTTATAGCTTAACTTCAGTGTCAGTGAAGGAATGGGATGTGGATCACTGTTGGGTATTTTAAAGGAGTACCCTGAAAGACAGTGCATCAGAAGAAGAGGCTGCGTCCAGCTGTCTGCAAATACACAACTGTCAAAGATGCAGCAGACAGGAAAACTCTACAAAACAATGTTATGCTAGTATACAAACGAGTGTAGACTGAATAGGTAAGCAAGGAGGGGACTTCTTTTAGGGTCACACATTTAGTTGAGAGGAATTACAAAGGAAGGTTTTCTGACTGAGAAAAATTAGGAGACTGTTTTGAAGAAGATGAAGATCGTGGATTTTCTGAGAATGCAGGACCTGCCCTCAGAGAAGAAACTGAAGCACACAAATCAAGATTGTCATCCAGATATAAAAGGTGGAGAAAGGATATTACTATTAAGATAGTAGAACATTTTATTTGATGCTCTTCAGATCTGTCTTCTGGATCTCAGTTTGAAGCATGAAGTAATGTCATCAATATGTGAAAACATTTATTATGTAAGCCCTTATTGAAATTAAATTCTCATGAAGTTTAAAATCTTGTTTACTAAAACCGAAAACCAAATCCACTACTGTCGAGTCAATTCTGACTCATAGCATGCCTATAAGTCAGAGTAGAACTGTCCCATATAGTTTCCAAGTAGTTTCCAGTGGATTTGAATGGCCAGGTTTTGGGTTAGCAGCTGTAGCACTTAACCATGATGCCACCAGGGTTTCCTTTATTTACTAAAGGGAAAAAAAAAGTTCTCTCACTCTGCTTTTTTTATATAGTCAAAATCTGCTATTGTATTTTGATCAGTGTCTCCAGATCCTGAGACTCAGATGTCTTACGGAAGATATTGAATTTCTTGTGGGCATGCTAGTCAAAAAGTCAAACACAGAAGATCACATCTAGGATCACCGGGAAAGAAAAAGGTAGAACTACACCCGGTTCCCTGCTGGAGGGATGCAGACCACAGCCTGTCTCCTGTGTATGGACAGCCCACTGGACACAGCTTAGGTGAAAATTATCAGAGAACTGCTTGCCTAATGACCTTCATATGAAAAATACCAAAAATAGGGTATTCTGCCCATTGAAAATTACATTATTTTCTTTTCAGAAGCAAAACTGTACAGGGCTCATTATTTTTCTCTACATAAACATATGTACATTACCTAAAATAAATCAAGCACATGACAGAATATAAAGAAGGAAACAAATATCACGTGAAAATCTCCCATATCAAATTAACTGGTTATCTTTTTGGTAAATGCTATTTTCAATGTCTCTCTATGACTAGGTATTTTTATAATTTTACATAATTCAAATCACACCTAACCAGCTTATTGTTAACCTGCTTCTGTTGTTTAACAGTACGCTATGGACACCTTTTTATCTCAGCATAGTTAGATCCACATCATTATTTTCAATGGCTGCATGGTATTCCTTTATATGAATAAACTATCATTTTTTTTAACACTGATCTGTTTTTGAAGGGCCTTGAAATTGTTTCATATTTTTTTGCTGTTACAAGAAGGCTTTAATGAATACTGTTACGCATTACTGTGTTCTGGTCCTATTGTTCCATCTGGATAAGTTCCTAGAATCTGGAGACATCTTTAAAATGGCCATTTATGTATAACATATAAAATTGTCCCAAAATGCATCCTCCTCCTCTTTTGATTCTGATCATTTTATATACAATACATAATACTCTTTTTTGATGACTTTTCCTTTCATTTTCACTGATTCTGCAGTATGACTCTCACCCTCAGAACGTCTAGGTTGTTGAGAAAAAAAGCATATGCTGATATTTATCTTTCTATGTACAAGTGGTCGGGAACTGTTCCTAACATGTGGGGCAGATAGAAATACCTCTAGTACAGTTTAGTGAAATGCAAGATGCCCATGAGACAGAAGATTTTTACTGGGCCTCAAAAGGATACTGTTTGGAGCAAACATTTTAGGGGAATGGAACTGGAAAGAAAAGGGGGAATGTAATGGCAGTGCACTTGACATTCAGGGAGAAAAATAAGGCAGTAGTGATTAAAACAGTTTGATTCAAGCTGTGTTCCTGCTTGTCTAACCTGCCATCTCTTTTCATTTCTCTTCTTGCGGTCTAGCCCATCTAGTAAGTGTCTCAATCCTTCTAAGAGGACAAGATCTTTCTTATCTTTGTTTGTATTGTTCCATCTGCCCTATGCCTCAAATATCACCTCCCTGTTCCCTGGAATACACACTCTTCCCTTATCATATGCCCCCTTTTGTAGACCATTCTTAGTGTGAAGCCTTCCCCAGACCACTCACACAGATTCAAATGTCCTTTCTATTTGTACTTATGAGCCACTGACATCACATCATTTGCCTACATTTAATAGTGGCATCCTTGAATTTCACGTCTGTCTGTCTCATTCACTTTCATATCACTAAGTTCTAATCCCACATTTGGCAAGTTGTGGACACACGCATGTTTTTAATGAATGAATGATAAAAAACCTAATGCAAACAGCAGAACAGTCTTTCCAGAATGGACACTTATGCTAACAGAGTCGGTAATGAAGATGAAAAGTCAGGTGGAGCTTCTACTACCATTGCCCATATTAAAATATGGAAAGTTAAGGATAATATAGCATTAACAACTTTATCTATAAACACCTATGGAACTCTAGAACCTAGAACAATTTTTCAAAGCCCAGGTAAGGTTGGTAACAAATTATCACATCTTGCCTAGGAAAGGGTGCTAAAGAATGATTTCCTCTTGCAAAATCAATGAGAGTCAATGACCATCTCCTGGCTGGCTATGTGGGGATGGGTTACCACAAGCAACTCTGTGATTTGCTGGGTAGACACCTTCCTTTTTGAGAACAAAATGAAAATTGTAGACAAGACAAAATCCTGTTTGAAGTTATGAATAACTTAGCCTTTTGTAATAGGGTATTTTGTGGAAAACAACTGAAGTTTTAACAAGAGATGCACAAAATGAATATTTAATTTTGGGAACTAGTGGATTTTAAATCTACCTCTTGGACATTCGTCACATATACTAGCATGCTGGAGGCTCTGAGAAGTCCCTCAGGAACATTGTTTAGCTTTTTTCAATGTCATGTTTCTGAAACTTATTTATAATACAGAATATGTTTTTAAGACATTAAAAAAATCATTATGCTTTAAGTGAAGGTTTACAGTCCAAGTCAAGTGTCATAGACAAACTTACACACACATTACTATGTAACCCTCTCTGCTCTACTCTGCAATAACACATTACTCTGTATTTCCCATGTCCATTCAGTGAACCAGCTCCTGTTCCTCTCTGCCCTTTCACCACATTTCTAGACAGGAGCTGTTTAGTTAGCCTCATGTCGCTACTTAAGCCAAGAAGCACGCTCTTTGTCAGTGTCATTTTATGTGTTATAGTCCAGCGTTTGTCTGAAGAGTTGGCTTTTGGAATGGTTTCAGCTCTAGGCTAATAGAAAATCCAGGAGCTATGTCTTTTGGGGACCCTCCAGTCTGTCAGAACATCCAGTCTAGTCTTTTTAATAGAGTTCTAAGTCTGTACACCATTTGTAGCCTCCTATGTCAGAAACTCCATCTGGTTTGTATTCCCTATCAGGGCAGTCCTTGGTGACGGCTAGGCATCAACTAGTTCTTCTGGTCTCATGCTGATATAATTTCTGCATTATGTGACCCTTTCTGTCTCTTGGGCTCATATTTTTCTTATGTCTTTGGTGGCCTACATTCTCCTCTGCTCCAGGTGAATTAGGATCAATTCATGCTGCTTAGATGGTCACTTGCTTGCTTTTAAGATTCCAGATGCCACTCACCAAAGTGGGATGCAGAACATTTTCTTAAAAAACTTGTTTATGCCAGTTGACGTAAATGTCCCCTGAAACCACAGTCACCAGACCTCTCCCCCTGCTACTCTGTCCTTCTAAGTGCTGGGTTATATTTAGGAAATGTCTTAGCTTTTAGTTTGGTCTAATTGTGCTGACTTCTCTACTGTGTGCTGTCCCTCCCTTCACCTAACTTGACTCTTACCTAATCTTGAATTAATGAACACTCCTCTCCCTCCCTCCCCAACCTTGTAACTATCAAAGGCTGTTTTTTCCTGTGTTTAAACCTTTTCTTGACTCCTTATATTAATGGTCTGATACAGTATTTGTCTTTCTGTAACTAATTTAATTCAGCATAATGTTCAAGGCGTACCTTTTTACTTGTTGCAGAGAAACTGTCCTAAGAAGTCAAGAGAGAGAATTTCTGATCGTAGATATTTGATGCCACCTGCAACTGTGCTTCATGTGGCTTATATAGTCCTGTGTGCTTTGATTATAATTAAACTACTTACTTTAAGTTATTTAAAATAAGCTCACATTCACAGATTTAAGATGAATCTATGAAAACAAAGCCTCTAAGAAAAAGTATACTGATTATAAACTACATGTTTATCAATCTTAGGTACACATGAGAGCCAAATATGTTGATGAGAAGAAGAGGTACTTCTAGACTCCTTCTAATAATGATGCAAAAATCATGTGAGATTGACACACTCTATGGAAACAGCTACAAGATTTTTTTTAAGTGCTTCAAGTGTGTTTTCCTAAGGAAGATAAATATTCCCACTGAACTCCTACTTATTTTCCTAATGTGCTCATCTCTAAAATTCTATAAGTCAGTGAATTTCAAATATGAAGTGCTTGAATTAATGTGATTTAGATCATAGATCAAAGACTTAGCATTTTAAATGAACATACAGTTTCTATTGTCATTCTATGGAAGATTTTTGTGGAGTGCACAAAGTACCCCTAATATGAGTAAACAATCGTAGAATTACTTATTCCATTAATTTTCAAACTTCGTAAAAAAAAAAAAAAATTCTACTGCTAGAAAATTTTCTGTGTAAATAAACTTGATACATGAAAGCAAATGAAAGGAAAGAGCTCTGTTTGAAGTGCGACTGGGGTAGGACGGTTAGGATCCAGCACTCAAGTTGGATCAGCGTCGTTACGCAATGACCACAAGATAGATTGTTCTTTTTTCGTTTATTCATTATAAATAAGTCCTAAACTAGACAGACTGTTGCATATGTAAAGGGCATAGAGAACAATAGTAGATAATAGGTGACTGGATTCAAATCACAGTTGTATCACTTGCTAACTCTGTAATCCTGGGCAAATTTTCCTGTTTACTGCATTGACAAAATTACCATTGCCTCCTCATTATGGTTGCTGTTGAAATTAGCTATGTTTAAATGCGTAGTTCTTAGTACAGTTCCAGGCACACACACACAAAAAATGTATCCAAGAAATGTTTTCTATTATTACAAAATTATGATAAATAAGTGGATAATATAGAATTGGTTGATGCTCAGCCACTGAAACATCCAATCATAGCAAATTATGGATGACTTTGTGAAGAATGAACTTTCCAGAACACTTAACTGTGTTCATTAGAAACCTGTGTATAGACCAAGAGAGAGTCCTTTGAACAGTACAAGGGCATATCACGTAGTTTAAAGTCAGGAAAGGTGTCAAGGTTGTCTGTTTCACTGTATTTATTAAGTCTGTGTGCTGAGCAAATAATCCAAGAAGCTGGGCTACAGAAGAAGAAGAGGGCATCGAGACTGGAGGAAGACTCATTAATGATATACAGATGACACAACCTTCCTTGCTAAATTGAACAGGAAACACTTAGTGAGGAAGATCAAATGCATAACCTTCCTAATGGATTATGCCTCAGCTTAAGGAAAACAAATATCTTTACAAGTGGATTGAGAAGCAACATCATGATAAATGGAAAAGATATTGAAGATGTAAGGATTTTGTTTCACTTGGATCCACAGTCAATGACCATAAAAGCAGCAATCAAGAAATTAAACTGCATGTTGCATTGAGCAAGTTGTCTGCAAAAGACCTCTTCAAGGCTATTAAAAGCAAGCACATCTCATTTAAAACTCAGGCACACCTAGTTCCATCAGTGGTGTTTTCAAATGCATGCCAAAGCCCGACTGTGAATGAGGAAGATGGAAGAACTGATGCCTTTGAATTGTGGTGCTGGTGACGAATACAGAATACCATGGACTTCTGAAAGAATAAACAAATCTGTCTTGGAAGAAGTACAACCAAAATCCTCCTTAGCAGTGAAGATTGTGAGACTACATCTCACACAACTTTGGACAAGTTATCAGGAGGAATCAGTCCTTGGAGAAGGAGATTATGATTGATAAACTGGGGGAAAAACACCCATTGCCATCGTGTCGGATCCGACTTACAGAGGCCGCAGAGGTCAGAGTAGAACTGCCCCCATACAGTTTCCAAGGAGTGCCTGGAAGATTCAAACTGCTGACCCTTTAATTAGCAGGTATAGCACTTAACCCACTATGCCACTAGGGTTTCCTGATAAATCAAGGAATTTGTCCATTTCCTCTAGGTTTTCAAATTTATTAGAGTACAGTCTTTCATAGTATTCTGTTACAATATTTTTTATTTCTGTTGGATCTGTTGTGACAACTCCCCTCTCATTTCTCATTTGGGTTATTTGTTTCCTTTCCTGTATTTTGTAAGTTTAGCCAATGGTTTGTCAATTTTGTTGATCTTTTCAAAAAACCAGCTTTTGGTCTTTTCAATTTTTTCAATTGTTCTTCTATTCTCTAATTCATTTAGTGCTGCTCTAATCTTTATGATCTGTTTTCTTCTACAGATGGAGGGATTCCGCTGTTGTTCTCTCTCTACTTGTTCAAGCTGTAGGGGTAGTTCTTTGATTTGGTTTCTTTCTTCCTTCCAGATGTGTGAATTTATGGAGATTAATTGACCTCTGAGCACTGCTTTGGCTGTATCCCATAGGTTCTGGTAGGAAGTGTTTTCGTTCTCATTGGAATCCATAAATTTCTTTATTTCATCCTTGATTTCTTCTATGCCCTATGGTCATGGTTTTTGAGCAAGATGTTGTACAGGTTCCATGAGTTCCACTTTCTATCTATGTTTTTTCTGCTATTGATTTTGACTTTTATGGCTTTATGATCTGAGAAGATGCTTTGCATTAATTCAATGGTATGGATTTTGTTGAGAATTGCTTTATGTCCTAACATATGGTCTGTTCTGGAGGATGTTCCATGTGCACTGGAGAAGAAGGTGTAGTTGTCCACTGATGGATAGTAACTTCTGTATACGTCAGCGAGGTCTAGTTGGTTAATTGTGGCAATCAGGTCTTCTGTGTCTTTATTGAGCTTCTTTCTAGATGATCTGTCCAATATTGAGAGTAGAATGTTGAAGTCTCTCACTATTACTGTGGAGTGATCTATCTCCTTGTTGAATGTAGTCAGTGTTTCTTCGAAGTTCTAGTGCTCCAATATTAGGTGCATAAATATTTAATATTGTTAAGTCCTGCTTGTGTATTGAATCTTTTAGCAATAAATAGTGTCCATCTTTGTCCATGATGGTAAATTTTACACTAAAATTGATTTTACCTGAGATTAGAATTGCCACACCTCCTCTTCTTTGTTCCTTGTTAGCTTAATGTATATTCTTCCATCCTTTAATTTTGAGTTTGTTCATATCTTTAAGTCTAAGGTGAGTTTATTTTAGGCAACATATGGATCAGTCATGTCTTTTGATCCAAGATATCACTCGATGTCTCTTTACTGGAGCATCAAGTCCCTTCACATTCAATGTAATTATTGATAGGTATGTGTTCAGTGCTGTCCTTGTGATATGTTCATTTTTGTGTTGATGTTTTCTCTGTTGTTCTTATTAGTCTGTTCTGTGACTTTCTTCTCTGTGAGTTGATTTTCACCTTTTTCAGGGTTGGTTTTGTGGTTGCTGAGACTTGTTTGTTACATTTCTTAATATGGTATGTTGCATCTTTATTGTGCTTTACATCTGCCCCTATGATCCTCCTTAATGAACAATTCATAAGCCCAATTTTAATCACTACCAGTCTTGTCAACTTCCTCTCCGTCTGGAAGGACTATAACAACTGTAGTAAATGTCTCTTTTTAATATGATGACATCATAATTTTCATGATTCACTGGATTACTTTTTTCACTATTTCAACTTTGATTGAGTTTGGAGCCTTACGTAACTGAGTACGATTCTGGATGATGTGTCCTGCTACAATATAAAGTTAGTGGTTTTGTTCTTCTAAGCCGAAGGCAAGAGATTCTTTCAGTATTTGTTGTAGCTTTGGTTTGGTTTTTACAAAGTTTCTGAGTTTCTTCTTATCTGTGAATGTCTTAATTTCATTTTGATATCTGAAAGATAGTTTTTCAGGACATGTGATTCTTGGTTGGAAGTTCTTCTCCTTCAAGGCTTTGAATATGTCATGCCACTGTCTCTGTGCCAGCATTGTTTCTGCTGAGAAATCAGACAAAAACCTACAGAGTTTCCCTCTGAATGTTAGCTTTGCTTTGAGCCTTGCTGCCTTTAAAAGTTTCTGCTTATATTTCATTTTGTTAAGCTGGATTATAATATGTCTTGGGGTCTTTCTTTTCAGATCTGTATTGAGTGGTGTTTGGTATGCATCTTGGATATCTATATCATCTTCCATCAAGATTTCTGGGAAGTTCTCTGTCAGCAGCTTGGCAACAATACTTTCTGTATTCCCAGGTGTCTCACCCTGTTCAGGGACTCCAATTAATCATAAGCTGTTCCTCTTTGTAGAATTCCACATGCTTCTTAATACTTCTTCATTTTTCTTATTTCTTCTTTTCTAATTTTTTCCTCATAGATCCTGCCGTTGGTAGCTCTGTCTTCCAAGTCAGAAAGTCTCCTTTGCATTTGTTCCATTCTGTTTTCTTGGCGCTGGATTGAAGTTTCCTTTCATTTTGTTCTTGATCTGTTGGATTTCAGAGTACTGGTGTTCCATCAGATTGAACAGCTTGCTTAATTTTTCATTTTGCTCTACTGCATTTTGTATAACATCTAGGAGGGCTTTCTATATAGCCCTTTTGTGTTCACCTTCCTATAATTTCAGAAAAGTTTCTTCATCTGGAAAGCTCTTTGTTTCATTTCGGGGCCTTTTGAAGCCAATGGATGATTTTCTTGTTACTGCTTTCTCCAAAGTCTGCTGCTTTTTGGGCTTCACGTGAGTCAATAAAGGCTGGAAGAGATGCTGTGAGGATGGATCTCAGTTGCTTCTCTAAGTCATTTTAAAATGAAAAGTGACCGGTATCTGACCACTTCCCAGGTCACTCAGGTTTTCAAGAGGGCAGGTCCCTCTTCCCAACTGGCAAAGTAAGCACCTCTATATCCAACCCACATGTTATGAACTAGTTCAAAATGCCGTGTTTGCCTCTGCTGACAGGCCCCAGCTGTAGGCAACACTAGGTAAAATACTGCTTTTCTGCTGGCAAAGTGCTTTCCTGTGGGCAAGCCCTGGCTCCGAGCATAGGAATTAGGTCTCACTGAGGCTTCTGTACTCAAGATGGCACCCGCACAAGCTCTCTGCCCAGCACCTCCATACAAACTGCACCACAGCAGAGGTGGAAAGAGAGGCCAGAGGTGCCGAGATGAACAGAGTCCACAGTCTGTTGCTAGGCCCCAGCGACAGGTGATACTGTGTAAACTAATGCTTTTCTACTAGAAAAACACTCTCCTATGGGTGGGTGCTGCCCCCTAGGCTAAGAGTTAGGTCCAGCCTAGGCCTCCATATCCAAGTGGCATTCCTCACAAGCTTACCATCTGCTGTCTTTATACTAGCTGCACCATGGCACAGGCAGAAAGAGAGGCCAAAGGTGGCAAAACGCACATAGTCCCAAGCCAGGCCCCCAAAATATGGCAATTTCATCTGCTGATCCCACCAGCAGCACTTCCGAGACTAGACACTAGTCAAGACCCAGCTCCGCTGCCTGGCCAAGACAGAGGAAAAAAAAAGTCAAAGTGGTGAGTTACCTTTGGTCCATGAAAGCAAGGACTGTCCAAGAGCAGGAGTCAACTAAAGAGAGGAGGTTTTCCATTCAGTGGTATCAAGTCCAATTTAACAGCCCTATGCCTTGTCCTAGGGCTCACTAGGTGATGAGAAGGCTCTGTTTAATTATCAGTTCAGGTCTTTGTTTCCAGAGGGATTTTTGGGAGACCTGTACTTAGTCTGCCGTCTTGACTCTCTCACCCCCCAGGGTTTCCTGATAAAGTAGAGGTCACTAAAAAAGAAGAAGATCCATAACAAGGTGGATTGACACACTAGCTGCAATAACGGACTTAAGTATACAAGGATTTTAAGGATAACACAGAACTGGGCATTGCTTCATTATGTTGTGTGCAGAATTACTGTGAGTTGGAACTGACTTGATAGCATCTAAAAAAAACGGTCTTCTAATTTTCTTAACCTTTTAAAATCATTTCAGAAGGCAACTGTTTCAGGCTGAAAGAACTTTACTTATACCTGAGATTCAGTACCCAAGGTACATTTTGGATACTGTGGTTATTCAGTATAAATTTGTTATTTATTAGTTGATTTGTTAGGATTCATTGGTTAGTTGATTTATTAGTATTTATTAATTTGTTAGTATTTACTTGCTTATTGTACTGACACTGAGTCAGTTTTGACTTATAGCAACCCTGCAAAACAATAAAACTGCCCCATAGGATTTCCAAGGATCAGCTGGTAGATTCAAACTGTAGACTTTGTGATTAACAGCCACTGCTCTTAACCTCTGTATCACAGGGCTCCATTTACTTGCGTACAACCTTTAAATCTACTGTATTGTTTCTTTAAGCAAATCTCTATTCCCTAAGCCCTGATGCTTCCACTCATTTTGGCCTGTTCTCTAGTTAGAATGTACTTGCTACTCCCATGGCTTCCCATTTTATTTTTCAAAAATAAAGAAGATAATTTTGCCTCTTCCACTAAAATACAGTATCCAATGAAGAGCTAATGATGAAAGAATGGGCTTTGAACACAACCAGGCTGGGCTCATGCTTGTCTGCTATTTCCCTTTATAGCTCTATTGGTTTGGGGTAGTTCTTACCACTGGAAGCCTCAGCTTCTTTACACATGTGACTCTATAATAGAATGGTAAGGATGAGAAAGCATGTATCTACAATGGAAGGCCATCTCTAAATGCTAAATCTTATTATTTTCCAGTCTAATTATAACAACTCATCACACAGTTGGAAACCCTGGTGGTACAATGATTAAGTGCCACATCTGCTAATCAAAAAAAATAATAATAAAATAAATAAATTAAAATAAGGTTGGCAGTTTAAATCCTCCAGGCTCTCCTTGGAGTTTCTAAACTCTCTATGAGGCAGTTCTACTCTGGCTTGTTGAGTTGCTATAGTGCAGTGCCTTTTTGGATTTATCATATGTTTAGCAAATCAGAAGCAACCATTTACTTCAATATTTCATTTTCAGAAAACAGGAATATGCTTAATTATCACTTGGAATTCAAAGCTAACAGGGGCTAACTTTAGAATCTTCTCTTAATTTGGTTGTTGATGAATTTGTCAACTTCTTCATATCAAGCAAATAGAATAGTAGCTATACTACTTTAAAAAGGTCTTATTTTAAAGATCCCAATCATTGAAAGGGAACCCTGGTGGCATAGTGGTTAATAATTATGGCTGTCAACCACAAGGTCAGCAGTTTGAATCTTCCAGGTGTTCCTTCAAAACCCTGTGGAGCTGGGTTTTGAAAGAAAACCTGGCAGATTCACTATCCTGGTCTATAAGGTTTCTGTGAGTCAGAATCAACTCAACAGCCATGGGTTTGGCTTGGCTTTGGTTTCAGTCATTGAAGATCTCCTTGTCTGATGGTTTGTCAACATATTAGGCAAAGGTGTTTTGAAGAATATGAAGAGCACAGTGTACTCTCTGGCTAAATAACCTAGTTTTAACTTTCACTTAAAATCTTTTTTTTTTTTGGAATGCATGGCAATGTAATTGAACAAACATATAATTTGTGTGTGTGTGTATGTCTGTAAGTGCATGTGTGTATGTCTTCCTACATCTATGCATACACACATCACATATTGCTCTTGCCTCCACAGGGACAGGTAGAAATCATGGCAAATTTAAAGCTAAAGAAAACGGACTTGGAGAATCCAAGCTGTTCATGTGATACAAATCAGAATACTTTCATTATAGAATTATTCAAAGTGCGTGTGTTGTACAACTTGCTGAATTTGAAGGCCTTGGCTTTGGAATGTTGCCATTCTAGGTTCAATTCCATTTCTGTTATACAGTGGATTTGTGGTGATGTGCAAACTAGTTAGCCTTTTTGGTTGTCTTTTTTGAGAGTTCTATGCTGGGAGCCAGCCCCAGCAGGGTTTCAGGACCACGAAGGGAGGGAGTGGCGTCGGCAAAGGAAGGAAATGAGACTGAGACAACTAGAAGTTTGAAGGATGGCAGCACACTAAGGTCTGTCTTTATTTTTTATAATTGAGGTGACGTGATTTTCACCCTATTTTTTCCATCATGTAAGCTATTGGCTAGCAAGAAACTGACCCCTCATGGTCTCCTTTTTCTTGTTAATTTTCAAGGCCTTCTAGATAATGGCCCGAGGCAGGTGTGTTGGGGTGATAATTGACAGTGAAATAAAAGTTATGCTTTGAGCTTAATGGTTCTATTCATGCCTTGAGGTCAAGGGCACAGAAAGAAGGGTAGACTCCTCAAAGCTTTATTATTTAGCTGTCTCTATTTGTTCGTCCTATGTTCTTATTTTATCTCTCTCTATGAGAATAGTCAGTGCCCACCGTCCCCCAACCTTAAGCTGTTCTAAGAAGATTTATTAAGTGTTTATTCATTTGTCATACCAATTACAATAAACTTGGGAGCGTATCTATCTTCCTGCTATAAGGAGTGAGATGTCTATTTCTAAAAGTTGTGTGGGATATTGTCCTTGGGAAGCTTCCCAGGGGCTTTCCTGTAATCTTACGTTAAGTGCAGTTGGGGAAGCCAGAGGAATCAGGCCGGCCTCTGTGTTCCTGGGCTGGGCATGCTGTGTTGGAACTCATTAAGCTGAGCGGGTTGTAAAACCCTTCTCAGAAGGCATCTTCCTTGGTCCTAGTGCCAGGAGATAACAGAGTATTTTTGAGGAAGATTTATTTAGGGTGCAAAATATCATTAGGGAGAATTGGCCAAAAATATGTCACAGATGAAATGCGTCCACTCATCATCACATAGGCATATAGCTCTGCTCATAGAGGCCTTTGTGGGTAACGGGCCTGGGCAGTTCTAGTACCTACTCTCTGTAAGTTAGTTATAAAGAAATGAATGGGATAACAAGCTTGGCATATAGTGATGATTCTACCATTACTAACAGGTTTTTTCCTACCCCGTCTTTATGTCTGGGGAAGAGAGAAGAAACCCACTGCCATCAAGTTGATTCTGATTCACAGCAATGATACAGAAGGAGTAGAACTGGCTCATAGAGTTAGGAGAAATTAGAATCTCACAGAGATCTCAGGCTAATTGCTGCTTGCAGAATGAACCAAGATTGAGGAATTAGGAGCCCTATCGAGGGCTTACCCATGTGCTAATTTCAAGTAGTGGTGGAGTCTGACCTTGAATATTGATTTGCATGAGTATAATTTCCAGCTACAGAGCCCTGGTAGTACCAACTGATAAGCTCTCAGTTGTTAACTGAAAGGTTGGTGGTTCAAAGCACCCAGCAATTCCACAGGAAAAAGACCCAGTGACATGCCCCCATGACAGTTGTCTTTGTTGTACATTAGTAGCCGAACTCTTAACCACTATGCCACCAGTGCTGTTTGAAAATTAAAGCCTAGGGAATCCTTTGTGGTGGTTCTACTCTGTTACATGGGAATGCTATGAGTAAAAATGAGCTTGAAGCTACACAGCAATAGCAAAACAGCTCCCAGCTTGACTACCTCCAGGTTCTGTCAGCTTAGGCAGAGCTTCGGTTTACCCCGACAATGAGGATAATCAGAATGCCTACATCATAAGTTTATTGTAGAAATAGGAAAACAATAATAGACAAAAAGTATACTCAAACCTTTTTTGTTATTATTACTCCTTAATAATGGTTTTATAGCAGTAAGAGAGGAGGTGTGAGTCATTTTTAGAAGACAGTCTCTCCCAATTATCAGAAACTTTAGGAAAGCTCGGAAGCACAGTAACCAATCATAGGCAGGAAGGATCTTTATTACATGCTATCTTTTTTCAGACATGCATACAATGGATTCCTGCTGAGCTCCACATTGGGGACACTGAAGTTAATATTAGTAAGAAAAGTGATGACCCCTTTCTAGCCTCAGAGAAAAGAAAAAGTCATCCTTTTTTTTTTAATGTTCTTCTCAAGGAGCCTACCATCACCTCTTTTAAGTGTTCAGGAGTTCATCTTGCTATAGATATCTCCACACTTGTGGCAGAGTGTACATTATTGTGGTCATAACAGTGAGCTTCAGATATTTTATTCTAATTAATATCATTTTAAAGGGTGTGCCGTGATGAATGTGTGTAAATATCTCACAACTAGGACGACTTTCTGCTCTGAACTCTGTCTCCCAACAGTCAGCATGAACTAGCGGAACAGAGATCTCATAACTGGACCACTGTAAGGAGTTGGCAAATGTCCTGGAAAGTACACATCTGGGTCACAATACATGATTATCTTTAGGAAAAAAATTGGAAGAACTCTCTGATCTCTTCGTGCCTTCTGAGTATTGGCTGAATTGAATGTATTTGATTGTACAAAAAGGACATGATACCACTTTGGAAACTGAAGACATGTTTAAAATGTAACTTTTATAGTCTATAATGTAAAACATACTTCTTAAGCCTTAACTGGGTCCTCTATAAATTCTTGTTAACTACAGCAAAAGCCCTAGCAGGTCACGGAGGAAATGGTAAGACTCCTATGTGTTCTTTTCTGGGGGTTTTATTGCTGTGTATCCTCAGGCAATGTCCTGGGTTTCTTTCTCTTAGCTTAGAGCAATAATAGTCATGCTTTCTCTCTTCCCTAAGGCCAGACCTTCATCAAGTCCTATTTTTATTGCTGAAACTGTGTTCTGGCTCGTCTCTCTGAGTCTGGCCTCTTCTGCCTTGCACCTACCTTCCAGATGAGTCTCCAAGTACATGACTTTCAACATGTTACCCTCTTAAAAGGCCACTGAAATGCTCTAAAGTAGTCTCACCTGGTCAAATAATGTAGTAGACAGCTGTGAGATCATAGCCTAGGAGTCCAGGCTTGCAATATGGCAGTAATTCTTGTTCCAAATAGGGAAAACCTCACTTAAACGGACTTAAATAAGCAAACTAATTAAAAGGAACTGAATTTATTGATCTAGCTGAAAAAAATCCAGTGAGACATTTGCCTAAAATGAGCATGTTACAAAGGCTTGGTTTCTCTCTATCTCTTGGCTTCAGACTACTCTATGGATCAGTCTCATTTTCAGACAGGCTTTTACCGGCGGTTCCATCAGTGGTTACCAGCAGCTCCTAGGCATGTTGGCATACAGAAGAAAGGAGACTGAGTTTCTTTTCTGATAATCAAAAAATCCAAACCTACTTCCGTGCCAAGTCAATTCCAATTCACAGGATTGGAGTATAAGATAGCATGCCTAGACTGTAGTACTGTATCCTATAGGATAGGGTAGAACTGCCCTGTAGAGTTTCCAAGCAGTGCCTGGTAGATGTAAACAGCTGATCTTTTTGGTTAGTAGCTATAGTACTTAAATTCAGTAGTATCCTGAGAATTGTTTTGGTTAGATAGCTTTGATCACATATCCGTCCACGAACCAATAGCTGTGTCCAGGAGAGTGGAATTCACTAATAATTTCACATCTGAATCCCACACTCCACTCCTCATAATCCCCATAGAACTGCAGGGGCTAAGAGTACTGGCAAATCAGAAAAAACAAAACAAAACAAAACAAAACACTTCTGTCAAGGTGATTCTGAACCATGGCAGCCCTATAGTACATACTCTAAGTAGTTCCCAAAGAGCAACTGGCAGATCTGAACTGCCAACCTTTTGGTTATCAGACATAGCACTTAACCACTATACCACCCAGGTTTCCACTGAACAAATAGATTTCTTCATAATAATCAGGAGTAATTGAAGTAGGGTGAATTGTTGCTAGTGCTCACAACAACAGATATATACAGGTCAAGCCTGCTATCGGCTTAACCCCTTAAGACAGTATTATCCCAATTTTAAACTGGTGAACTGTTGGGGATATAAACATTTAGTCTAATAAACAAAAGTCAAAAAATGCAAAACATGCCACTTACTGCAAACTCTTTGTAAAAGGTGAAAGACTTACTTGGGCTACACAGAGGTAGATATAAAAATTGTAAGAGAAAAGCACAGAGGATCAAAGAAAACAAATGAAAATGATAACAAAGAGCCAGAACTTAGATGCATGATATTTGAGAAGATATGTTTATCATTCAGTTAGAATTGAGGTAAGTTAGTGATTCAAGAAGAGGGGGCAAATTATTTACCAATTAGTCTGTAGTCCGAGAAAGTATTTTAAATAAAAATATCTAAAGTTTTAGTATCTAAAGCATTGTTTTTGAAACTTCAAAAAGATGAAATGAAATGTAGCTTCCACTAGTCCCGCTAATTTTTGATATTTCTGTTCAATAAGGTGTGTATTTCTAAAGCCATACATACATGGCCTGTGGCGTGGAGGAAAGGAAATAAAATAGAAGCTTTAATTCAAAGTTTTTGACAAGGAATCAGTTCTTTCATTTAAACAGAGGGCTTTCGACTCCTCTCCACAGTTGAGCTGTATGTATTCCCACGTGTTCATCAGCCTCTGAATATCACACTCTTCTCATGCTTTCTCCTTAGCATTCTTCTGAGTGTGGTTTTAATCACATTCTAATGGTAATGCAGGTAATACAGAAGATTTTTAAACATCCCCACCAAGTCCAAGGTTGCCATTCTCTACAATTTTCAGCATCAGCTTTCCTATCTTCTCCCATGTAGGGGACTATCTTGGTGGCATAACCTACGTGAAGTGGACTGTGTAGGGTTACATATGAAAGCATACTGTATCCAGCTGACTCTGTTTGAAGTAGAGCCACTGTACAGTGGCAGGAGATGTTTTAAATCAAAGGAACAGAAAGCACCATGGAGGGAACTCTCTTTTGTTCCTGGAGGTTTGTATTCCTGGAGATACTGCTTGGAAGCCAGACTTTTCTTCCAAACCTTTGATTTTCTGATAGACAATGAATTGCCCTTTCCACAATTTGTAGAGAGTCAGGAACCCAGGGATTATGGGACAATGGCACAAAGTGTAGTCTGCCTTGCCACAGTAGCCAGCAGCTAGGAGCAGGTGTATTTGTTATTTATATAATAAGTTAGGGAGACTTAACATTGTGAAGATGTCTATTTTACCCAAAGCAGTTTACTGATACAATGCAATCCCAATACAAATCCCAGCATCATTTTTTAATGAGATGGAGAAACATATTACCAACTTTGTTGGAAAGGGAAGAGACTCCAGCTTACTAAAGCACTATTGAAGAAGTGGAACATAATGGGAGGCCTCACACCACTCAACCCTAGAATCTGTTACACTGCCACAGTAATCAAAACAGCTTGGTGCTGGTACAGAAAGAGACATACAGACCAACGGAGTAGAGTTGAGACCCTAGAGATGCCACCATCCTCTTATGAACAGCTGAGATTTCACAAAGGTTCTAAGATTGTAAACTGGGGTAAAAACAGTTTCTTTAAAAAATGGTGCTGGCAAAATTGGATACCCATTTGAAAAAAAAACTGAAAAAAGACACATATCTCACAGCTCACACAAAAACTGACCCCAAATGGATCAAATACCTAAATATCAAACCGAAAACGACAAAAATCATGGAAGAAAAAATAGGATCGATGATGGATGTTCTAATACACAACTTAGATAGACTTCAGAATCTAACAGAGCATGATTAACAGAAGAGAAAATAGATAAATGGGGACTCCTAAGAATCAAACATGCATTGGGAAAATCTGCTGCAAAGGACCTCTTCAAAGTATTCAAAAGTAAAGATGTCATCTTAAAGGTTAAAGGGCACCTGAACCAAGCCATGGTATTTTCAATTGCATCATATGCATGCAAAAGCTTGACAATGAACAAAGAAGACAGAAGAAGAATTGATGACTTTGAACTGTGGTGTTGGAGAATAATGTTGAATGTATGATAGATCACCAAAGGAGCAAACAGATCTGTTCTGGAAGATGTACAACCAGAGTGTTCCTTGGAAGCAAAGATGGCAAAACTGCATCTTACATACTTTGGATGAGTTACCAGGCAGGATCAGTCTCTGAAGGACATCATGCTTGGTATAGTGGAGGGTCAGCAAAAAAGTGGAAGATCCTCTACAAGATGGATTGACACAGTGGCTGCACCAATGGGCTTAAGCATAAAACAATTGGGCAGTGTTTCGTTCTGTTGTTCACAGCGTCACTGAGTCAGAAATGATTCGACAGCACCTAACAACAGCAACAACAAGAATCGAGCACTGTAACTCATCCACAGACTTTATCAAAAGAGTCAAAAACCACCTTCAGAAAGGGGGAAAATATTCAGCAACTACATGTTGAGCCTTCATCTGGTCTCCATAATCTGCCAGGGTCTGCAAAATATCAACAAGAAAAAGGTAAATAACTGAAATAAGCAATGGGCAAAGGAGATGGATAGATATTTCACTAGAGAGAACATTCAGGCAGCCAAAAGACACATGAGATTATGCTCACAATCACTAGCTATCAAAGAAATCCAAATCAAAACTACAATGAGGTATCACCCCACTCCAGCAAGGCTGATCATGATCCAAAAAACACAAGCAACAAATGTTGGAGAGGCTGGAGAGAGACTGGAACTCTCCCACATTGCTAGCGGGGCTGCAAATTGGTATAACTTCTTTGGAAAACAATCCGGTGCTTTTTTAAAAAGCTAGAAATGGATATACCATTTGGTCCTGTAATTCCATTGCTTGGAATTTATCCTTCAGAAACAAAGGCTGTCACATGAACAGACACATGTACCTGAAAGTTGATTGCAGCATAGTCCACTATAGCTAAAGGAAGGAATCAACCCAGATGTCCATCAACAGATGAATGGATAAACAAACTACGATACATATACTCAGTGGAATACTATGCTATGATAAAAAAAAAAAAAAAAGCAGATTTTAGAAATCATCTCATGACATGGTTTCAATTAGAAGATGTTATGCTGAGTGAAAATGGTCATTGTCAAAAGGACAAATATTGTATGAGACCCCTGTTACAAGGACCTAGAAACAGAATTATCTACAAAAGAAAACAACTTTGATGGCTACAAAGGCAGGGGGAGGGGGATGGCTTATTGTAGATGACAGAGTTGATAGATATTAGAAATTTGATTCATTTACTGTAATAAACAAATGAATTGATTAAAAGAATAAAATAAACGAAAAAGAATGGAAAGGAGTAACAGCCCCAGTTGAACTAAAGCAATCATATAATGTCATATCTGGAGAGTGCAACCTAGAGCAGGAGTCAGCAAACTATGGGCCAGATCAGACCTGTTTTGATAGTTTGTAAGCCAAGAAGAGCTTTTACGTTTTTAAAGCTTCGAGAAAACAAAAATCGAAAGTAAAAGAATATTACATGACATGGGAAAATTATGTGAAATTTAAATATCAGTACACAGACACAAAGTTTTACTGGCACACAGCCATGCTCATTTATTTACGTGTTGTCTACAGCTCCTTTCATGCTACAATGGCAGAACTGAGCAGAGATGATAGAGACCTATGGACCACAAAGCCTAAAACAGCTGGGAGTCGGAAGTGACTCAGTGGCAATAAGTTTGGGAACTCTGGTGGCATAGTGGTAAGGGCTACAGCTACTAATCAAAAGGCTGGCAATTCAAGTCCACGAGGCACTCCTTGGAAACTCTGTGAGGGCGGTTCTGCTCTATCACATAGAGTTGCTGTGGATCGGGATTGACTCAGTGACAACAGATTTGGTGTTTCATTTGTTCATTTTTTGGTTTTAGAGAACAAATATGCCTAAGCCTGTTCTTGAAAGACAATGAGGTTTATGAGATAAAAAAAAGGATGAAGTGAAAGGTCTAAATATACTCTGTACTATTTTTGTGATTCAAAATTAACCACTTGGTGTAACTATCTTGTTCACAAACAACTGTACTTTATCAAAGTCCCCAATTTAAAAAGCCTAGTCATTTATTTCATTGTGTGCTGTTCAATTTTATGTGTCAGCTTGGCTAGGCCATGGTTCTGATATTGTGTAATTGTCCTTCATTTTGAGATCCCATGTAATAATCCTCCTCTTTGTGGTCCTGTGTAATTATCCTCCATTCCATATGTTGTAAGTCCTAAGCCTCTATACGTTAATCACGTAGGATTAGTGTGAGTGTATCCTGAGTCGCAGCCTTACTCAAGTCAAATACTTATTCAAGTTTTCACCTTTAATGGAGTCACCAGCTTTACCAAGTCACACCCTGACTCAAATCACTGCCTTCTCTTATATAAGGGAGGTTTCTTTGAGATTGTGGACTGTACCCCGTACACATATATATGGAAACCATGGTGGAGCAGTGGTTAAGTGCTACATCTGCTGACCATAAAGTCACCAGTTTAAATCTGCCAGGCACTCCTTGGAAACTCTATGGAGCAATTCTACTCTATCCTATAGGGTAACTACGAGTCAGAATTCACTCAGTGGCACTGGGTATTGGTTTTATGGTTGTGTGTGTGTGTCTGTGTGTATGTGTCCACATATATAGACACTTCAGCAAAGCTCTCTCCCACTCTGGATCCTGCATCTGGCTTGTCATCATCTGACATCTAGTATATGGGACTGAGATAGCAGCCTATCATCTAACCTGCTGACTTCAAGGTTTGCCTGTTGCCTCAGCAATGTGAGCCAGTAGACTGCCATCAATTGCCTTACAGATTTTGTGATTTATCAACTTCAAAAGCTCCATGATGAAACAACTTGTCTTCTGACCTGCCAATTGTGGGTTCATGAGAACTTGAAACCATGTAAGTCAGAAAAAGTCTCCAGTCTGATCCCTGACCCATGGATTTAGGACTTACCTGCCTCCAAAACCATATGAGACATTTCCTTGAGATAAACCTCTTCCTAAACATAAATGCTAAGTGCTTGATTAGTTTTGCATCTCTAGAGAACTCAAACTAAGATACATGATTTGTTATAGAAATGCCAGGATTTAGAGAAAGTGGTGTCTAGGTTAAAATGGGACACAAATGATTTAAATCTATCTGACTTCTACCGGTAGGTTGGAATGGGACACACATGATTTAACTCTACCTGGATTTACACTAGTAGCATAGTGGTTAAGTGCCACCTGCTAACCAAGAGTTTGCCAGTTCAAATCTTCCAGGAGCTACTTGGAAACTTTATGGGGCAGTTGTACTGTTACCTCCAGGGTGACTATGAGTCAGAATTGACATGACAGCAGTAGCTTTGGTTTGGCTTGGGCGTCTATCCTCCTGATGGAGCAGATAAGATGACCTCCCCTGAAGGTGGTATCTCTCTGCATTTTCTATTAGCTTCTAAGCAGGAAGTAGAATACTAATTCCTTTCTTCTTTTTCCAAGAAAAAACCAGATTTAACTTTCTTAGTTTCAGAGTATGCTTTGTGTTATGGATCACAACTTGTAGTTTGTTATGAACTGTGTTTTGAGACCTTTGAAAGAAGTTATGAGACACATGAAATGTCCACTATGAAGTAGATATAAGCTAGTTAAGTATAGTTTTTGAACAAATACAAGTTGTAAGTGAATTAACTTTATCTCTTACTATGGAAATATTATTTGTGTTTGAGTGGAGAGCCAGGCATCATGTCCATTAGCCCCTTTGTTGTGAGATGATAGAAGAGCCAGTATTCTCTGGTGTGAGCGCATCAGCCTACCTCTTCGTTAATGAAGCAGGGAAATTATAGAATCATTCCTACTTGAAGTTCAGGCAAGTAGACATTGTGTGTCTTTCTTCTTTAATGCATACATTTTGACTGATGATGGTGTATACAAAGAGATAAAACAACTGGACACAAAGAGATAAAACAACTGGACACTCTTTGGCTAGATGCCTATATAAAGGCTTCTGTTTTCTTCTAGTTTTATTTTTGTAGAGACATTTAATTTCAGAACTTGAGGACACATGAATAGTCAGCATGGAAAAAACTGCTTATTTTAGTCAGTCATTCATATTCTTATGGAAGACTTCCTAATTGCTTGTCAATTAAAGCTTCTGGCCTTAAGGTTTTACTGTCAAATGGCGGGGGGCGGGGGTCATGAACAAGTAACATAAAACTGGAAATCCAAGAGGAAATGTGGATGCTTTACTTTCATTTATTCAAAAATTTAGTAATCATTCATTATGGTTTATAACTTATAATTGAAAGAACAGTGGAAATCCTTAGCAATAGAGTTAGAAATAATTCATAAATTTAGTATCATGCATTATTCATCAATAAACTGAGAGTAGGTAAAGGTGTTGATTATAAATTTAGATTCATGTTATTAATAAAGTTTTGGGACCCTTAAATGCAGAGAGAATTTTAATCTCAGGGGTACTTGTTAGATACCATTATAATGCTTGATATAATCAAATAATCATTAACAAGTAGTTATAAAACAAATAAAGGTGCAATAGATATAACATCATTATGTCATGGAAGTGAGAACTTTAATCTTGTGGTTGATAGTCATGTCCTCTGAAATGACTCTTTCATTGCTGAATTTATTTAAATACTATAGATATTTTAGTTTGGGGAAAAAAACTACATGAAATTAGAAAGAAAATTAAGTTTTAATCATAACAACATGACCACAAGAATGCCATCATTAGAAAAAGAAGGAATATTTGGCCAGATGAACAATGAGTGTCCAAAGGTCATTTATGTTGGCATTTGCTAAGACAAACTGTATGACTCTAAAAGAAAAATAGAATGCAGACTTGGATCATAGAAGTATATAATTCATGTTAAAAATCAAACAGACAACACAAAACTATTACTTTGGCCTGAATGAGACATTGTCAAGCTATAGCCCTTGGCTCAAATCTAGTCCACAGTCTGTTTTTGTAAATAAATTCTCATAGGCACACAGACACGGTCATTAACATATCTTCTAGTACTCTTTTCACCTACAACAGAGTTAAGCCATAGAGATCATATGACCTGTACAGCCTGAAAGGACTTTATAAAAGTGGTTACTACTTAGAAAGCTGTTGTTGTTGTTAGGTGCTGTCAAGCTGGTTCTGACTCATAGCGACCTTATGCACAACAGAACGAAACATTGCTTAGTCTTGTGCCATGTCCACAATCATATTCATGCTTAAGCCCATTGCTGCAGCCACTGTGTCAATCCATCTTGCCAAAGGTCTTTGTCTTTTTCACTCACCCTGCACCCTACCGAGCTTGATGTCCTACTCCAGGGACTAATCTTGTTGACAACATGCCCAAAGCACGTAAGTCACAGTCTTGCCATCCTTGCTTCCAAGGAGCACTCTGGTTGTACTTCTTCCAGAACAGATCTGTTTGTTCTTTTGGTGGATAATGGTACACTCAACATTTTTATCCAACACTGCAGTTTAAAGGCATCAATTCTTCTGTCTTCTTTGCACATGACGCGATTGAAAATACCATGGCTTGGGTCAGGTGCACTATAGCCTTCAAGGTGGCATCTTTACTTTTGAATACTTTAGAGATCCTTTGCAGCAGATTTTCCTAATGCAATGTGTCTTTTGATTTCTGGACTGATGCTTCCATAGGCATTGATTGTGGACCAAGTAAAACGAAACCCTTGAGAACTTCAGTCCTTTCTCTGTTTGTGACTGTGCTGCTTACTGATCCAGTTGTAAGGATTTTGTTTTGTTAATGTTGAGGTGCAGTCCACACTGAAGGCTGCGGCCCTGGATCTTCATCAGTAAGTGTTTCAGATCTTCTTCACTTACAGCAAGTAAGCTGGTGTCATCCATGTAACGCAGGTTGTTAATGAGTCATCCTCCAGTCCTGATGCCTTGTTCTTCTTTGTATAATCCAGTTTCTCAGGTTATTTGCTTGGCATATAGATTGAAAAAGTATGGTGAATGGATATAACTCTGACACAAAATTTTCTTAACTTTAAATCACGCGGTGTTCCCCTGTTCTGTTCACATGACTACCTCTTGATCCACATACAGATACTTAAGAACACAATTAAGTGTTCTGGAATTCCCATTATGCAATGTTAGCCATAATTTGTTATGATCTATAAAGTCAGATGCCTTTGCATAGGCAATGAAACACAGGTAAATATCTTTCTGGTATTCTCTGCTTTCAGCCAAGATCTGTCTGACATTAGCAACAGTAACCCTGGTTCCACATCCTGTTCTGAATCCAGCTTGAATTTCTGGCTATTCTTTGTCAATATACTGTTGCAGTCAGTTTGAATGATCTTGTGCAAAATTTTACTTGCTTATAATATTAATGATATTGTTAAGTAATTTCCACATTCAGTTGGATCACCTTTCTTTGGAATAGGCATAAACATGGATCTCTTCCAGTCAGTTGGCCAGGTAGCTGTCCTCCAAATTTCTTGGAGTTGTCTTTATTCTTTGTTTGGCCTCCATGAGAGAGTTTTGATTTTCCCATTTCTATTACATTTATTATTATAAATACTGATTGAACAATTTAGATTTCTTGGAATCATCTCTATTCAGGGTTAATAACTATTCCTACCTTGGGAGGGATCTATAAAAATATTACTGAGAATTAAAAAAGAAAAAGATATAATAAAACATGAATTCAAGATGTAAAATAGACAGTCCACAAAGGGGGAAACAGTATTGGTTATCTAATTCATGGAGACGTTCTCAACATCATTAATAATCAGAAGTGGCAAATTAAACAAAAATGGAATATGATAGGTAAAAATTAGAAAAGTGATTTTGGGAGGAAATAGGCAAACAAAAGTCTTCTTCTCCTGTCTCATGAGGCTGAACAAGTTCTGGACTGAGCAACCTGGCAGCAACTTGTAAATGTAAGCCTCAGTATACATTTTATTTCAAAGATGTATTTCTAAATACTTGAGGTAGATCTACACACACACGCACACGCATACAGATGCATAGGTATCTCACAAGTCTATGAAAGGGGACATAACATCATGACAAGGGTCTTTCTTGGGTTATTGGTCAAGGGACGTATAATTCTAATTCAGCTCTCTGCACCTAAGGTCCAAAACCAAAGCAAAATAATAGTCCACAAAGTAAACAGGAAAAGTCGACCCCAAACTACACTAAAATAAATGTTATGCTGAGGGACTTTAGTCTAATACCAGCTAGAAAATGATGTAATTTTGCTTTCTTAGTATCAATATTTTATTAGGAACTTTGATTGCCGCAAAATTCCCCGTAACTTGATTGTTTTTCTCCTATACTAGAGACATATGTGCCTAAATTACATAATCCCCTGTGACAGTTTTTTTTTCCAGTTTCTGTACAAAGAACCTTTAGTTGAAATACGATACATAGCCTTTTGTATCTGAATTATACAGCAAAATGAATTTAAAGTTCTTCTGTGTACTTTTGTAGCTTGATAGCTCATTTCTGTTTATCATTGAAAGATACTCCTTTGTATGGTTGTACCACAGTTTGTTTATCCATTTACTATGGAGACATCTTGGTAGCTTAAATACCTAACACCATGATTGCTGAATCATATGGTAAGTCTATATTTAGCTTTAAAAGAAACCAAAATACTATTTTCCAAAGAGGTTGTACCATTTTGCATTCCCAAGAGCAGTAAATTAGAGTTTCTATTACTCCTCATCCTTCCAGCAGTGTTGTTAGTGGTTTGGATTCTAGCTAAACTAACATGGGTGTCACTATGAGTAGGAATCTACTTGGTGGCAACTGGTCATAGGTGTGTAGCAGTATCTGATTGTTGTTTTCATTTGTAATTCCTTATTGACCTACGGAAACTCTGGTGGTGGAGTGGTTAAAGAATTCATCTGCCAACCAAAAGGCCGGCAGCTCAAATCCATCAGGTGCTCCTTAGAAACCCTACAAGGCAGTTCTACTCTGTCCTATAGGGTCTCTGTGAGTCAGAATCAACTCAATGGCAATCAGTTTGGAGTTTAGTGTGTGTGTGTGTGTGTGTGTGTATGTATGTATATTCTAGTATATATACATAGTGTGTAAACACACTTGTTCTCTTTAAAGAGTCAGAATTGCCCCTTAAATTAGTCAGAATTGACTTGACTTGATAGCAATGGATTTAATGACATATGATGTTGAACATATTTTCTTAAGCTTATTTCAACTATACAGCATTCTGAAAAAGGGAGACCTATAGAGATGATAAAAGGACCAAAGTTTGCCAGGGGTTCATGACGAGAGGAGCAGAGAGAAATAGGTAAAATGTAGGGTATTCTAGACACTGAAACTATTCTATGTGGTTCTGCAATGGTAGACATAAGGCATTATTTGTTTAGCAAAACCCATACAACAGTTCTACACAAAGAGTGAACCCTAGTGTAAATATGGACTTTAATTAATAATGATGATCAACACTGACTTACCAGTTGTAACAAATATATCACACTAATGCAAGCTGTTAGTAATAAGAGAAACTCTGCAGAAGAGGGACTATGTGAGAACTCTATAATTTCTGTGCAATTTTTCTGTAAACCTGAAATGAATCTAAAAGAGCAAGCTTATTATTAAAAAAAAAAAAAAAAATTAAAGCTACCTCTACCTAATCCCACCTTCAGTTGTAAACAAATTGTACATTTTAATAAAAGGTCTTCTAGAATAGAGAGAAAACTGAAATTTACTATTCCATTTCTCTTCTGTTTGTCCATTTTTGGGTATGTAATCTCTCTTAAAACTATTCTACGATTCTTATAAATTCTGTTGCAAAAAAAATAAAAGGACAGGGTCTTTTTATTCTGAAATTAGTGACACTGCGTAAGGCATATTACTACCTCATACTTATTTGTCATCAACCCCAGCTGAGAACTTCCTGAAGTGAAGTCATTATGGATTATTCACTTTTCGGTATACTTTTCCATCTGTTTCCCAAGTTGGCCCAAGTACACACTCATGCACACAGCCATTTAAATAAATGTAGTCCATTTCACATAGACAGAGGAGTGCCGGGGTCTAAGGCAATCATTCGTTGGCCCTTAGTCCCTAGTTCAAAAGCAATTGACATACGGTAACCTGTTTACTTCCTAATGATTACTTTACATGTTGGTACTGTTTGGAGAGACATTCCTGCCACTTATACTTGGTGAACTCTGCCTTTATCGCAGTGTACGAAGCAGAGCCCTCTCAAGTCACAACAAATGGCTTTTTTACATACATTTCCAGAAATAAGTATTATTGGTTTGACACCACTAGAAACAAGAACTAAAGTCCATCTGAGGTAAACTGTGGCAGATAAAGACAATAGAATTAGTCATGAATTCCACCTACTAAAGTCCAAAGAATGCCTTCTAGAACTTCTAGGAATGAAAATTGTTTCAACAGAACTACCATAGGAGAATCCAAATGAATATTTAATGACTTAATTGTTTTCTGAATCTTAGACAAAGTAGTTAAAGAAACAGTCCACCAACTTCAGACATTTACCGTCACTGGGCACCACCTCTAAGCTTTTTTGATAATGCCATTTTTAGGGATTTGCCTTTCCAGTAAAGGAGTGATTAAGCACTTCCTTACTAAACCAAAGGTCACTGGTTCAAACCTGCCAGCTGCTTTGAGGGAAAAAGACGTGGCAATCTGCTTCTGTAAAGATCATAAAGCCTTGGAAAACTAAGAGGAAACCTAGTTTCCGGTGCATAGGATCCG
This sequence comes from Heterohyrax brucei, assembly GCA_028571685.1. Classification (NCBI taxonomy): domain Eukaryota; kingdom Metazoa; phylum Chordata; class Mammalia; order Hyracoidea; family Procaviidae; genus Heterohyrax; species Heterohyrax brucei. Next base: position 187,997,675 of record CM053141.1, read on the forward strand.
TATTAGCTGCCGCTGACTCGATGGCACTCGACAACAGCAACAACAACAGTCTGACCTATACTCGTGCTACGTGAGTCAGAGTGGACTCAACGGCAGGAAGTCTGGCTTTTTGGTTTGGTTTCAGTCCAGAAATGAATCATATGGCAATTAACAAAGAACAGAGTGATTAACACACACAGCTAGCAAACTGAGAAACGGTTGCACTTTCATATCGCATTCCATGTCCATGCTGCTCTATCTTAACACTGCTTCATAAGTAGCCGCATCCTTACAACTGAAAACATGACCTCCCTGAATTTCTAAGTGTTTACACGGGGCACTTCCTACCTTTCAGTCTCAAAACTTAAACACAGCCAACAAGCTTACCGTTTCACAGCTGTTGAAATGGTGCCATACATCTGCTGTGATGTAATTTTACATAGTCAGTCTGAACTGTAGCTGTGCATAACAATTTCATTGAGATTCTGTCAAATGTCACAAGCTTTCAAGTTCGGTACATACACATTTATTGCACTGAAGGTGGAGATTACCTGAAAATTGTCTTGCTGTGTGCTTCTTCCCATTAGGTGTAAAGAAGACACGAAGGGCAGAGGAGGGGTCCCTGTCATTTGCTGGAGTGTGGTAAGAGAAGATCTCAAAAGACTAGCCAAGCCAAAAAAAACCTGCTACCGTCAAGGGAATTTCGACTCATAGCGACCCCGTAGGACAGTGTAGAACTGCCCCTTAAGTTTTCCAAGGTTGTAATCTTTACAGAACAGACTACTATATCCTTCCCTTGCAGAGTGGCTGGAGGGGTTCTAACAACTGACCTTTCCGTTAGCAGCTGAGCATTTAACCTCTGCACCACTAGGGGTCCATTTAAGAGGCTAACGTTGTTTCAAAATAATGATTACATTTTACTTATTTTAACAAGTCAGTGCCTAGCTGAGGGTTTGCTTCCCACATTTTTGGAGAAATGAATACACGAGTAAAAATTCCTGTTGTCAGTCAGCCAGTAATGCCTTAGTATGCTCAAGTTCCTCTACTGAGTATGTCTTAAATGCTCAAGGTCCTCTTCCAAACATTTTATATAGGTGAGTATAAAAGGAATTTACAAAAGATAGAAAATGTCTCCGGCAACATAGTGTAGTGGTTAGGAGCACACAATCAGGCAAACCAGGGCTTTGAATGCAGACTATGCCATTTTTGTTTCATGTGACCTGATTTAAAATAATAATAATACAATTATTTTGTATCAGGAACTGTTTGAGATTTATGTGCATAAACTTATTACATCTTTCAAACAATTCTGTAAAAGTTATCATCATTATTGTCATTCCCATTTTACACTACTCACCCAAGTAGGGACATAGAAATTGTTTTCTTTTTGTAATGAACTGTGTTATCCCGGTTGACCTACAGGATCCCTGAGACCATGGTCGCCAGTCCTCAGCCCCAGCAACTGGATCTCTAAAAGTGTTTAGATATATCATGGCATAGTAATTAAGTGCTAGGCCTGGTAACCAAAAGGTTGGTGGTTCAAATCTTCCAGAGGCTCATTGGAAACTCTATCGGACAGTTCTGCTCTGTCTGTGGGGTCACTATGAGCTGCAGTTGACTTTACGGCAGTGGGGGTGGTTTGAGGAGGGAGCTTCTATGACTTTGCCTTTGTCAAGTGGTGCTGCCTTCTTCTGTGTTGTGTGTTCCCTTCCCCTTTACCAAAGTGAGTTTGTCTGCTAATTGAGTTAGTGGTTTTCCCTCCCCACCTTCCCACTCCCTCATAAGGATCAAGACTGTTTATTTCTGCCTGTAAACCTTTCTTTGGCTTTCTAAACAGTGGTTTCATATGATATGCAACCTTTCATGATCAACTTAGTTCACGCAGCATACTGTTGTCTAGATGCACTCATGTTGTGAGAAGTTTCTCAGAGACATCACTGTTTTTAGGAGTTGTAGGGTGTTCTCTTGTGTGTTGGTACCATAATTTGTTTATCCTTTTATCTATTGCTGGGTATTTCAGTTGTTTCCCACCTTTTTTGCCACTGTGAATGCTGCTACAATGAACGTGAGTGTACATATGTCTGTTCCCATGATGGTTGTTCTATGGGATATGTTACTAGGGGTAGGATTGCTGAAACATACGGGATTTCTAGCTTTTTAAGAAAGTACCATATCAGTACTATTCTGCTTGTACCATTTTACATTCCCACTGGGAATGAATAAGAGCTCCAATCTTGCTACAACCTCTCTGACATTTGTTATTTTTCGCTCTTTGCATTAGTTTCAGTAATGTTACTGTAAGATGATATTTCATGTAGTTTTGATTTGTGTTTCACTAATGGCTAGCATTTTAGTCATCTGGTTCTGCCCTAACAGAAATACTACAAATGGATGACTTTGACAAAGGAGGAGTTGTTCTTACACAGTCTGGTGGGCTACAAAACCAGGATGTCTGTCCCAGAGGAAGTCTTTCACTCTGCCAGCTATGGAGGAAGGGCATTGTGTTGCACCAGTCTTTGGTCAGGGACCATCTTGGCTCAGGAACCTCAAGTCTAAAGGATATGATCTACTCCCTGTGCTGCTTTCATGATGGTATTAGGTTCCCACGCTCTGCTTGCTTCCCTTTCCTTTATGTCTTGTAAGATAAAAAGATAAAAGGCAGTACAAGACACACTCCAGGGAAACTGCCTTAGCAAGGGTGTTACAGTTCTACCCTAATCTTTTTTTAATGCAATCATCCTATCAGCCACAGGAAGCGATTAGGATGTATAGCACAGAAAAATCACAAAATGGAGGACAATCACAAAATATTGGGAATGATGTCTCAGCCAAATAGCTACACGTATTTTGGGGGGACACAGTTTAGTACACGACTTGTTAGTGATTGCAAACATTTCCTCATTGATTAGTTAGCTACCTGAGTGTCTTCTTTGGTGCAATGTCTGTTCATATCTGTTGCCCATTTTTAACCGGACTGTTTGTCTTTTTGTTGCTGAGGCATAAGATACTCCATAAATTTTAGAAATTAGGCTCTTACCGGATGTAACATAGCCAAATATACTGTTTTGGTTTATAGGTCCTCCTTTTACTATTTTGGTGAATTCCTCTGGTAAGCCTAAGTGTCTAATTTTTAGGAGTTCATGGTTATGTAATTTATCTTCTGGATTTTGTGCATTGTTGGATATTGTTTATATTGTATTTATACCGTGTCTTGGGGTTGATAGTGTTGTCCCTGTTTTTCTTCCTTGTCTTTATTGACTTAGGTCTCATGTTTAGATCTTTGATACATTTTGAGATAATTTTTGTGTATGGTGTGAGGTATGGGTCCTCTTTTTCACTTTTTAAAAGGACATCCAGTTTTACCAGAGTTATTTGTTTAAAATTTCCCTTACCCTCCAACCCACCACTTAATGGACTTAGAAACTTTGTCAAAGATCAGTTGAACAAAGATTGATGAATTTATATCTGCATTTTTCATTCTGATCCACTGATGAATGTGTTTGCTGTTGTAAAGTACTAGATTATTTTGACTACATAGATACACAGTAGTTTCTCAGAGCATGTACTACAAAGCCTCCTACTTTGTTCCTTTTCTTCAGTAATGCTGGGCCCTATTTTGTTTCAGTGTAAAGTTGCTGATCAGTCTTTTTATCATATTAAAGAATGCTATTAGTTTTGGGGGCCAGCATTGCAGTATATCTGCACATTGCTTTGGGTGAGATTGATCTTTTATCTTTTTATAATGTTGAGTCTTCTTATACATGACCATAGTATGTTCTTCCATTATGTAGGTATCTTGGTTTCTTGCAATAGTGTTTTGTAGTTTTCTTTGTATATGTCTTTCCTACAAATCTCTGGTTAGATTTATTTCTAAGTAATTTATCTTTTTAGGGGCTATTATAAATGGTGCTGTTTTTCTGATTTCCTTTTTGTAGTCACATTTATTGTGTATAGGAATAAAACTAATGTTTGTTTTTTTTTTAATGTTCATCTTGTATGGGCTATACTGATGAATCTTTCTATTAGTTCCAGTTGTTTGTTTGTGTGTTCTCTGGAGTTCTCTAGGTATGAGATCATGTCACCTGTAAATAAGGATAGTCTTACTCTTACCTTTCCAATTTAAATGCCCTTTATTTCTTTTTCCTGTTTCATTGTTCTAGCTAGGTCTTCTAGCACAATGTTAAATTGCTGTTGGATTTTTAGCTGCCACTGAGTTACTTTCTAACTCACAGTGACCCAGCATATACCAGAATATAGCACTGCCCAGTCCTATGCAATCCTCATAATTGTTGTACTTGGGTCCATTGTTGGACCCACGGTGTCAATCCACTTCATTTTGGGCCTTAATCTTTTTTGCTGGCCCTTTACCAAGCATGATGTCTTTCTCCAGGGACTGGTCTCTCCCCATAATACACCCAAAGTGTGTGAGACAAAATCTCACCATCCTTACTTCTGTTGAGTATTTTGGCAGGTTGTTGTTCAATATTGTTTGTTCTTTAAGGAAAGGAACACCTTTAATGATTCTCATAATTTTGGCTTAGTTTTTACAAGTTCCCTTAATTTCTATATGTTTTGAAATTTCCTGATCTTGTCATCATTTTTGAGAGAGAATTTTGCAGGATACATTCTTCTTCATTGTCACTTTTTTCTCTATTTCAAGCTTTTATATATGTGTCATCCCATTGCCCTCTTGCCTACATAGTTTTTGCCAGGTAATCAGAGTTTTGTCTTACTGTTTACCCTTATGTGACTTTTCCTTTTTCCTCAAGCTTCTCTCAGGATTCTTTCATGTTTTTTTTTTGTTGTTGTTGTTGTTGTTTTTGGGAAGGATGATTATGTTATGTCTTGGTGACTTTCTCTTGGGTTATATCTTATTTGGAGTTCCTTTATCTTCTTGGATGATCAGCTTTTTAGTTTTCATGATAATAGAAAGTTTTCTGAGCGCTAATCTTCAAAATTCTTTTCTATGTTTTCCGTTTTCTCCCCCTCTTCTGGAAGTCCAGTCAAGTGGAAATTTTGCTCCTGACTGTGTGCTATATAATTCTTAGTTTGTCTTCATTACATTTCTCTGATTTTTCCTCCAAGTGACATCCATGCATTTGTCTTTGGTCTTAAGAATTCTGTTTTCCATTGTTTCTTTCCAATTTGCTCTAAAAACTTTCAATAGTTTTGCTATTTCTGAAATGTTGTTTGTCTTTTGGATTTCTAGCTGCTGTTTTTGTATGATTTTTAGTTATTTATTTTGATGTCTTGCTCTTGTATTATTTTCCTGGATTTTTCTATTGCTTTATCTGTGTTTTTCTTAATTTTGACTATGTATTTGTTGTTTTTGTCCATGTTTTGCTTTATTTTTTTCCTTGATTTAGTCCACATATTCCTTGGTTTCTTTCCGAATCATTTAGGAGAGTCCTAAATGTTAGTCTTTTGGAATTCTGTGGCAGGTAATTCTACTACCATTTCTTCTACTAGAAATTTACCTGATTCACTATTTTGTTTATTTGCTGGAGTTATCTTTTCATATGCTTTAATATTGTCTACTATCTCTGAAGATTTTAGGTATTATTTTCTTTCTTTATTGATTGTATGCTCGTTGGTTTTGTTCTACTTCTTTGATCTGTTTTCATATGTCAGAGCAGGCAGACCAACATGCACTGCTCTTTACTCATCTATGGGCATGATAACTGTCATCAGCTTCACTAAGTGGTCAATGCAGCAACAGGCAGGATGAGCCAGTTTCACTGTCCACTAGTTTGATGAGGCAGCTGATGGAAGATTGGCTTGGTGTTGTCTGTCTTCCGATATTGGTTCAGAAGTTTAGGTACATTCACAGTCCTTTGCCAAGTAGACATGAATGTTGGGCAAGGAGTGATACAGCCTCCCACCATTCAGCAGCTCACTGAATGCTAGGAGGAGAAAAGCATTGCAGGTTCAATGTGGCAGTGGGTATGTGTACAGGAAATGCTCTAGTGACAGCAGCATGGTGAGAGCCAACGAGAAAGGGTTGGCATATAGGGGTATATGAGAGAAAGAAAGAAAATAAGCATAGAAGAAAAGAAAGAGCAACCAGGGAACATGGGCAGGGTGTACCTTGGGAACAGCTGGAAGGGGGGGTAGTGACATACAGGGATAAGTGGGAACATGAAGAAAAGGAAGAAAAATAACCTGGCATATATACAGCTGGAGGGTGAGAGTAGGTGAAAGTAGGTATGAGTCTATGAGTCAAGGGGATTTGTGGTGGCCCCAGTGGGAAGGGATGAAGGTGGTGTATAGTGCTAGGTGGGAGAATGAAAAAGAAAAATAGGGTCAGGGGAAGGGCAGAGCAAGTGCCAGAAAGTAGAAATGGAGGGAATCTGGGGGCATGGTGGTCTTGTAGCTCTCTAGCCAAGTGGCACAGTACAGTACATCAAAAAAGGATGGAAGTGATATACAGGGCTAGGTAGGAGTGAAAAGGAAAAGCACAAAAAAGAAATGAAAGTGGTGCTGTAGGATGCAGCAGGTGAGGGCGAGGTGGGCCAGTAGCTCTCTTGCTGAACATTACAGCATGGCCTGTTTGCATGGAGATGGTATGCAGGGTAGAAAGGTAGAGGGTGGGAAAATGTGTTTCTCTCTTTACTGGATGTTGTTTTCTCTTAAGAACTTCATGAATTGTCTTCCTGTCCTCCCTGCCTGGAGTCATTGCTGACTGTGATCCATGATTGTAACGCTGTGCTGTGTTAGTTGGCAGGCGACTTCTACTCTGCATCTCTCCTTATTCTGTTTTTGTTCAGTTTTGATTGAGTTAGGTATTTGATTTAGTTCTTTATCACTTCCTTTGATGCTTAAGTTTCCACGATTGACATTCGTATCTGTTTTACTTAGTTTTGGTTTTTTTTCCCTGCAAATGGATGACATGATACATATTTAGAAGGTGCTGTGATGGCTACATTTCTTTTACTGTTATTAGCCCAAGAAATAGATTTTCTAGAGATAGCTCTCTAACCATATATTGAATCATTTATTCAGTGGTTTTCTTTTAAAATATAACCTATAAAGTTTACAATACGAATAGAGAGGGAGAAATGACAGTCTTTGCAATCTAGCAGTTTATAATCTTGTTGAATAGAGGAATGATATTTTTATGCATACTAGAAACACTGGAGTAGCTAATAAAACAAATTTGTAAATATTATTAATTCGTAGATTCTGTCACCAAATATGTGTTGTATGTCTTCTATGTATTAATATTGTATTAGGGATATAAGAGATGTACTGTCTGCCCTTATGGGCCTTAAGGTATAGTGAGAGAGATGGACAGACAAAAATACCTAATGAGATAAGGAAAAATTATGAAAAGCTTTATGCAGAACATAAAGAAGGTACAAACTGGATTAGTAAGACCTCAGAGAAGCAGGCTATCCACATTCTCTCTGGCAGTGTTCCTTATGACGTGTTCCTTACCACCAACCCTATCCTCTGAATCATCTGAGGATAAAATAGAGCAGTCTGAGTTCTACTGCTATAGAGTTTGGGGCCCTGAAAGTGGTATTTCCAGATGATTTTGATGTGGAGTCAGGTTTGGGAATCTCTAGTACAATAGTCAAAGGAGTGCTGGTGATGCAGTGGTTAAGTGCTCAGCTGCTGAACAAAAGGTTAGTGGTTTGTACTCACCAGCCACTCCTCAGAAAGAAAGTATACAATAGTATACTCCATAAAGATTACAATGTCAGAAACCTCAAGGGATTGTTTTACTCTGTCTTAAACACTGCTGTGAGTTAGAATTGAGTCAATGGCACACTACAGCAGTACAATAGTCAAGAATTGGTGGAAATGCATCATGTGCATGATGAGGTTCAAATTTTGAAGGGCGAAGTAAATTTGAATAGGTATAGAGTGGCAGTTTTCAATTTTTTTGGTCTTAGGACTCCTTTATACCCGTAGAAATTGACAAAGAACTTTTGCACATCTGAGTTAAACCTTTCAATATTTAACACAATACAAATTAAAGCTGAGACATTAACTATTAATACATGAAAATAATAAACTTACTGTGTGTCAGCGTACATAACACAATTTTTATGATTTTTTTTTTAAATAAATGTGCCAGAAGAGTGGATTCATTTTGTGTCTTTGCAAATCTCTTTAATGTCTGGTTTGATATAAGGCAGTTGGTTTCTTATGTCTGTTTCTACATCCATCTGCTGTACTGTCACTTGCCATGTAGCCTCTGGAAAACTCTAGTGTACACTTGTGAGAGAATGAGAGTCGAAACAACAAATGATGTATCATTATTAAAAAGTGGGTAGTTTTGGTCTCAAAAACATCTGTAAAGCTCCTGAGGGGATTCTTAGGGGCCCCTGGAGCACATTTGGTGAACCTTTGTTATTGAATTTTTTTTTCTTTGTAGGGGGAATCTTATTATATGATCTGTGTGAGAAAACGCTTCCTCACATAACTGGCTATGACCCAAGGATGATATAGTCATCTTGGCTAGAACAGAAGAGATTTATTTCCTTTGCAGTAGCTTGTTGCTTTGGGATACTGTTCTCTATCCATGGTTGGAATTTTCCTTGTTTTAGATGCACTTTTCTTTCCTCCTAGGCTGTTGTTGTTCATTGCTGTTGAGTCAGCTCTACCTCAACAGATCTTATGTATTCCAGAATGAAATATCACCTGGTCCTATGCTGTCTTCATTATCTTTGGTATGTTTGAGTCCATTGTTGTGGCTATTGTGTCAATATATATCACTGAGAATTTCCCTTAGTTTTGGTTAATGTCTACTGTCTAGCTACAGATCTTTGCTGATGATACATCCAAACTAAGACACACAAAGTCTTGCCCACCTGGCTTCTAAGGAGCATTCCAGTTGTATTTCTTCTAAGATTGATTTGTTTGTTCTTCTGGCAATCCATGCACAGTGTGTTCACTATTCTTCACCAGCACCACTACTTGAATGTACAAGCTCTTTTATAGTTTTTACTTGCACAAATTTTGCGTGTATTTGAGGGGATTGAAAACACCATGGCTTGGGTCAGGAACACATTACTCATTAAAGTGATGTCTTTACTTCTTAGAACTTAAAAGAGGTCTTTTGTAGTGGTTTCTTCTCCATTTACCATGGTGTTGTTTATTGGAACAGTTCTGAGGATTTTAGTATTCTTTATGTTTAGATATCACTCATACCGAAATCCTTGGTCTTTGAACTTTGTTATTAAGTTCTCTAGGTCATCTTCTTTTTCAGCAAAGTTGTAGCAGCTACATGTCACAGTTTGTCAATAAGTCTTCTTCCAAACCTGACATAGCATTCTTCGTCATGTGCATGTGGTCCAGTTTCTCAGATTATTTGTTCATAGAGATGCGTTTTTTAAGATCCTAATCATTTGATTGTGGTTTTGTTTCTAACTGTAACATTTAAGAGTGAGTATAATCGAATGATTGAAAACAAGAGCCAGCACATTTCTTCTGCAAAGGACCAGTAAATATTTCGGGCTTTGTAGTCCATCAAGTGTCTGTCGTAACTGCTTGGTAATGTTGTTGTTGTAGTGTGAAGTTACGCAAATGATGAGTGTGACTTTCTTCAAATAAAAAATTATTTGTTGACCATGAAATTTGAATTTTACAGTTTTTACATGTCATGAAATGTTATTCTCTCAATTTTTTTTCAACAACTTTAAAATGTAAAAAATATTTTAAACCTGTCTTTTATGCAGGCAGTAGGCTGGATTTGGCTTCTGAAGTTGTACTTTGCTTTCCAGTTAGTAGCAGTGACCTTTTAATCACGTTGAGAGTCAAACACCAAGTCAACCATTTGTTAGCTGAGTGATCTTGAGCAAAATAACTCCTCTAAGCTTCTCTTTTTCCATCTTCAAAATGAATTATGATCACCACTTTATGGGAGTACCCTGAGTTAAATACACACAAAGTAAGAATAATAGTGCCAGGGCCTAATACATGCTCAGTACCTGGTTACTAATACTATGCTGCTGATTACTTATTTACCAACTTGTGTAATAGTGGCATTCTAGGTTAATGACTCTCAGCTGAATCCCATCAAAAGCTTACTTTCTGAGTATGCATTGAGAGGAAAGATAGTCTGTTATAGTAGAAAGATATAAATTAGTTGCATATAAATTTGAAAAAAATGTTTTCTCTCTGAGCCACATTTTCCTTGTTTTATAAATGAACTTGTGGACACACCAGGCTAACTTTAAAACTTTAAAGATTCTGAACCCAGAAACACTTAACTGATTTGCTTGCTTCCTTATTTCCCATCAAATTTTTAAAACATCTCTTTGAGAAAAATAATTCAACATTCCAGAGTATTTTAATTAACCATCAAATATAAGGCCCCATGAGACCATGGAAAACCATTAACTCCTTTGGTTTTGTTTTTTACCCAGGCTGCTTGCAAATACGTAGTATTCTAAATTAAACCCATGTTTGGGTGAATAGAACATGCCAAAGCCATTGCTGCTGACTTGATTCTGATGCTATAGGGCAGAGTAGAACTTCCCCATAGAGTTTCCAAGGAGTGCCTGGAAGATTTGAACTCCTGACTATTTCATTAGAAGATGGAGCACTTAACCACTATGCCACCAGGGTTTCTGAATAGAGCATAGCATGTATTTTGTTGTAGCATATCATATTATATTATGTCAAGTTATATTTCATGTTGTCATTCTGGAACAAAGAGATTACAGTTATGTTATTTAAGCATCTTTGTTTAATAGAAGCAAAGACTTAGGCCAACTTAATTTAAATTAGAATTTATTGGATAAGTATTATACATGGAATGGTTTCATAACTCAAAAGCATAGACTTCCTGAAGATCTATTTTATCACATCTTGATTTTGTCTGAGCATCCTTCAAATTCTTCTCTCACAGTTGACTCATACCATATATACATATATATGTATATATACATATATCATTTATACCAAATATGAGAGAAATCTATGTCACTGGTTTCATCACTATTAGACAGATTCTTTAAATCAGATCATGTCATGTGTAAGCTGACAGTCTATGGATATATGAATTGATTTAATATTTACTGAACATCTCCTAGGTATAAGGTTCTCTGTTGAGCACTAGGAATATAACAGTGAGCAAAGTAACAAAACCCAGTTCTGCTAGTGGAAGAGTGGTGGAAGGGAGGGGAATGGCAATAGGTAAGACAATCTTATTTTCAACTCAAGTCCATACATTGCTTGTATTTCTCACCTTTTTAATAGTCTCTTTCTCATCCAGGGTAACAAATTCCACTTAGTAATCATATCTACTTAGGTACGTCTTGACTGCGACAGGTTCTGACTTTCTATGAGTTTCAGTTGTTTGCTTTTTGGCTTAAGACAATTCAAATTTGCTATTTTACAAGCTAGAAACCAGGTTTCCTTGATTTTTCCACCTTCTAGAAGCTGCCTGCACTTATTGGTACATACCTCCATCCTCCATCTTCAAGGCGAATCACTCTGATGGTGGTTCCTTTATCCCATTAACTTATCCTCCTTTGACTCTTTTTTCTTTTTTAATTGCACTTTAGGTGCAATTTTACAGCTCATGTTAGTTTCTCACTTAAAACTTTACACACATTATTTTGTGGCATTGATTGCAATCCTCATTATGTGACAACACTCTTCCCTTTTCCCTTTTTCCAGCCCATGTGAGATGTTGTCTTGCCATCTTTGCTTTCAAGAAGCATTCTGTCTGTGTTACTTCCAAGACAGATATATTTGGTTTTGGGGGGGCAGTCATATTGTTCGTCAACACCATAATTCAAAGGATTCAATCCTTCTTCGATTTTCATTATTTGTTTATTTGTTTGCTTATATTAGTGTGTTTTAAGTTAAAGTTTACTGTAGTCAGTTTCTTATACAAGAACACATACTTTCTGTTATGTGACCTCAGCATGTATACAAAGGGATTGAAAACACCATGGTTTGGGTCACGCACACCTTAGTCTTCAAAGTGACGTCTTTGCTTTTTCACACTTTAAAGGGGTCTTATGCCGCAGATTTACCCAGTGAAATGCATCATTTGATCTCTTGACTGCTTTTGCTGTGGGCGTTGATTGTAGATCCAAGCTGAGGAAACAAAGGTTCAGACTCTAAGCAGCTGTGTACAGATCTAGTAAATAACAAAGTCAGGAGTTTTCACACATATGTCAGACTACAAAGAAATTATTTATTTTGTTACAGTGACATTTTCCTGTGTATACAATAGAAAATTATTAAAAATGATGAACAAAAGTATATGGGGTTGAATCCATTTAGGGATGTTAGATTAAACAATGTTAAGCAGGTTTTTGTACTGAGACACCTTTTAGAACCTTGAATTTGCTAATATGTGAAGTACAGCTCCAAGAAAATAATCTAAAACTGTTCCTATAGAGTTGATTCTTTCTCATAGCTACCCTATGGGACAGAGTAGAACTGTCCTACAGGGTTTCTAAGGAGCAGCTGGTAGATTAGAACTGCCTACATCTTGGTTAGCAGTCAAGCTTTTAACCACTGTTGCCATCAGAACACCAAGAAAATAATACAAATATATATATTTATATTATCCATGCATATTTAATTTCAGAACCTGCCTTCATACCACATGAACATACAGAGCATTCCATAAGAGCACTGAATCTTGAACACACTGTTGGCAAGCCTATCATACTCAGTGCTCTAATTGGATTGTATGACAAAAAGGAAGGAATTAAACACACACACACACACACACACACACTCTAGAGGTCTACAATAAAAAGAAACTTAATAGAAAAATCAGATCACCATGAAATCTGAATTTTCCACCTGATACTGGGAAAATGCAGAAATTTAACAGGACAGTGGAGAAGAAGACCATGAAACAAGAGGCTGACTTTCTGAACAAATATAGAAATATTCAAATGATGATACTGAAACTTACAGAAGTAGATGAATTCATCAGCAAAGCATTGTAATGGCAGAAGAGTAAACAAATGTGGATAGAACCTCAAGTGGGAGTAGGAGGAGTCAAGGAGAACAGAAACAAAGAAGAGTTGGCAGTAATGAGGAATGGATTCCCACTGAAATTATTGAAGAAGTGGCATGGGAAAGGACGACTATGAAGGAAAAACCCAGCAAATCTGCCAGTTAAACTAACCTTGAGAGAACGATTTCATTCGAGCGGTGAAGGCTGAAACTTCATTAGGTGGGGTTAAGAAAAGTGAAGCTAAAAATGCAAAATACTTTATTTTCTTAATTTGGTTGAAAACCCAGTAAGCAAAGACAATGAAAGGGCAGGTTTACTTGAGAAAGGAAGGTCTAAGGAGAAAGCACGGGCACTACCAAGCGGTGAAGACGAAGAGTAATTAGAAGGCAACGTTTCAGAGAAGATCTTAAGGCTTGAGAATCACAGATGCGGGTGTGTCTCGTCGGATGTGAGGCCGGGGACTCTTCTGAGATCAGCAAAAAAGTACAAACGAGGAGGCAAAATAATTACGGAAATTCTGAAGAACAAAGAGACCTACTGAGAGAATTCCTTTTTTGTGACCAAACATGTCCAGTGAAATAGAAAAAAATCAATTTATACAAGAAAGAAAGAAATAATTTTTTTTAATTTGAAAATATTAGAAAAGATTTTTTTTTAAAAAAAATTCTACTGTAAATAGTATTTGGAACTTAAAACTTAGGTCAAATTTTATAAAATTTCTTATAATTTAACCATTTTGCTTTGTGTAAGGGCATGGTAAAATTTTAACACATTAAAATGTCATATGGTTTAGCCTAACAATACAATAGAAGCCCTGGCATCACAGTGGTTAAGAGCTTGGATGCTAATTGAAAGATTGATTGGAATATACCAGCTGCTTCTTGGAAGCCCTGTGGGGCAGTTCTACTCTGTCCTATAGGGTCTCTATGAGTCAGACGACAATGAACCATAGAAATGATACAACTACTTCTCAAAAGGGGTCCAGCTGAGGGTGAATAACATGAATCAGCAGTGTACACATATTTGCTGTAATCTATGATGGCCATACTGTGAGCAAGAACAGAAAAGAGAAGCCAGCAAATGAGCCTGAGGAGAAGAGAACAGAAAATATTAAAGGTCAAGCAATCTGTGGTGTTAATTAGTGTCTTCAAACACTTGATCAATTAGTAATGAGATATTTAAAGCCAGAAAGGGCTTACTTGAGAGAGGGGGACATATGTAATGAAATTAGATCTGAAGAAAAGACATTAAATTTATACACAAATTTCAGAATAGTTTTTTTTTAATGATTGAATGAAAATGCACATTCCCTTATAAATTTGCATGCCCACCTATATGCGGCTCCCACTGCTCTGACTGCCTGGTGACAGCACAGTCTTCCTCTCCACTCCATAAGTGCCTTATTCTCTCAACAATCTTCTATTCTCTCCTCTCCACCCACTCTCCCACCTCCAGTAACAGGTCAGCAGGATGACATCCTATAGATGCATAGAACCATAAAGTATATATATGGTCACTCTGTGTCACTAAGCCCAATCCATTCCTGTCTGAACAGTTGACCTCCATTATGACTTATAGACAAGGGCAGCATCAGAGCCATGGGCCATGCTCCCAGGGAACTCTGAGGCCCATGGACCATCAGTTGCAGTCGTTTAGTGGAGATCTCAGAGTGCAAACCTTTTCATTCTTGTGTTGCCAGTGAGACTCAACTTTGTGAGCTCCATCACGGCTATCACTGGCGGTGGCTTGGCACCATTCAGTTCTTCTGGTCACAAGTCAATGTAGTCACCCACTCATACGGGCCTCTCTGTCTTCTGGGTTTTCTTTCCCCCATGTCGTTTTGGTCCTTCGTGATCATCCATTCCTGCTGAGTTGGGACCATCTGTTGTACCCTCAGATGGCAGCTTGGCAGCTTTTAAGACCCAGGATGCCACTCACTAATGTGGGGTACAGAGGGCTGTCTTATCAAGACACTAGGTGAACTAATTGGTCTCAATTTCCCCTGAGAGCATGGTCCGTGGTCCCCGCCAGCTACTCTGTCCATGCAATATTTGGTCAAGATGGGAGAAGTAATCAAGTCGTGTTGAAGTCCAGTTAATACTGATCTTCTTTCTAATGTATACTGTCACTGATTTCACCCAACCAAATTTCTATCAACTGTCTAATCTAAACTCTCCCCCACTTGCCCTCTCTTCTTCCCCACCCTTGCAGCAGTCAGAGTTTTTTCTTCGATGCATAAGTCTGTTTTTAACTTCTTATTGTAGGGGTCTCATACAATATTTGTCCTTTCGTTCCTAAATATTTTCACTCAGTGTAATGTCCTTCAATTGAAACCAGGTTATGAGATGTTTCCTAAAATCATCATTGTTCTTTATCATTGCATAGTGTTCCATTGAGTATATATACCATAGTTTACCTATCCATTCCTCTGTTGTTGGGCATCTGAGTTGACTCCATCTTTCAGCTATTGTGGACTGTGCTGCAATAAACATTCATGTGCATGCATCAGTTTGTGTGAGTGGCCTTCGTTCTATAAGATATATTCTGATCAGTGGAATTACTGGGTCAAGTGGTATATCTATATCCATTTTTTTAAGGGGGCGCCAGATTGCTTTACAAAGAGGTTGCACCATTTTGCAATCAAACCAACAGTGTAGGAGAGTTCCAATTTCTCCACAGACTCTCCAGCATTGGTTGTTTTGCATTTTTTGGATCATGGCCAACCTTGTTGGGGTGAGATGGCATCTCATTGTCATTTTGATCTGAATTTCTTTCATAGCTAATGATCGTGAACATTTCCACATGTGTTTTTTGGTTGCCTGGATCTCCTCTTTAGAGAAGTGTCTGTCCATCTCCTTTACCCATCGCTTAATTGGATTATTGATCTTTTTTCTTATGGATATTTTGGAGTACCTTATAAATTATGGAGATCAGGCATTGGTCTGACACATAGTTTCCAAATATTTTTCCCATTCTTTAGGCAGCTTTTTATTCTATTAATAAAGTCTTTGGATGAACAGAAGTGTTTGATTCTTAATGGTTTTCATTTATCTATTTTCTTTTCTGTTGTTTGTGGTTTCTTTGTCAAATTTTGAAGTCTGACTATGTTGTGTATTAAAACTTCCATTGTTGTTCCTACTTTTTGTTGGGTGAGTTTTATCATTTTAGATTTGATATTTAGGTCTTTTATCCAGTTTGAGTTAGTTTTTGTATAAGGCGTAAGATATGGGTCTTCTTTCAATTTGTTGCAGATGGATATCCAATTTTGCCAGCCCCATTTGTTGAAGAGACTGTTTTTACCCCAGTTTAATGTCTTAGGGCCTTTGTCAAATATCAACTGTTCATAAGAAGATGGTGTCATCTCTCGGGTGTCAATTCTGTTCCATTGATCTGTCTGTCTCTTTTTGTACCAGTACCAAGCTGTTTTGACTACTATAGCCGTGTAATGGGTTCTAAAGTTGGGTAGTGAGAAGTCTCCCAGCGTGTTCTTCTTCTTCAGCATGCTTTACTTATCTGAGGCTTCTTCCATTTGCAAACAAAATTGGTGATTTGTTTCTCCATCTCATTAAAAAATGTCACTAGAGTTTGTACTGGGATTGCATTATGTAAGTAGATTTCTTTAGGTAAAATAGGCATTTTCATAGTGTTAAGTCTTCCTACACATGAGCAGAGTAGGTTTCTCCATTTATGTAAGTCTCTCTTAGTTTCTTGTAATAAGGACTTGCAATTCTATTTGTAGAGGTCTGTTATTTCTCTGGTTAGATTTATTCTAAGATACTTTATCTTCTTAGGGGCTATAGTAAATGGTATTGATTTTCTGATTTCTTCATTAATAATCTCGTTGTTAGTACAAGGGAATCCTACTGATTTGCTTGTATTTATCTTGTATCCTGAGACTTTGCTGAACTCTTCTATCAATTTGAATAGTTTACTTGTGAGTTCTTTAGGATTCTCTGCATATATAACCATATCATCTGCAAATAAGGAGATTTTTACTTCTGCTTTGCTGATGCAGATGCCCTTTATTTCTTGGTCTTGTCTAATTGCTCTGGCTAGAACTTCTAATGCAATGTTGAATAGGAGAACTGAGAGTGGGCATCCTTGTCTAGTTCTTGTTCTCAAGGGAAAGTGTTTCAGTCTCTCTCCACTCAGGATGATGTAGGCAGTTAGCTTTGTATAAATGTCCTTTACTAAATTGAAGAATTTGCCATGTATTCCTATTTTGCTTAGAGTTTTTAGCATGAATTGGTATTGGACTTTATCAAATGCCTTTTCTGCATCAATGGACAAAGTCAGGTGATTCTTATCTTCAGTGTTATTTATGTGGTTGATCACATTAATTGTTTTTCTCATGTTGAACCAGCCTTGCATCCCTGTTATGAATCCAACTTGGTCATGATGGATTATTTTTTGGACATGTTGTTGGCTGGCTTGGCTGTCTTATTCTATTGGCAGGAATTTTGCTGAAGATTTTTGCATCTAGATTCATGAGTGATACCGGTCTGTAGTTCTCTCCTTTCTTGTCGGGTCTTTCCTTTGCTTTGGTACCAGGGTTATGCTGTCTTCATAGAATGAATTGGGGAGTGTTCCATCCCTTTATATGCTGTGAAATAGTCTTAGTAGTATTGGAGATAGCTCTTCTCTAAAAGCTTGGTAGAATTCCATGGTGATGCCTTCTGGCCCCTGGCTCCTATTTTTTGGTAGTTTTTGGCTGACATTTTCAATCTCTTCCTTTGTGATGGGTTTCTTAAATTGTTCTGCTTAACCTTATAATAACTTTGGTAGGTGATATGAATCAAGGAATTTGCCCATTTCCTCTAGATTTTCAAATTTGTCAGAGTATAGTCTTTTGTAATATTCTGTTATGGTATTTTTGATTTCTGTTGGATTTGTTCTGACAACTCCCCTCTCACTTCTTATTTGGGTTATTTGTTTCCTTTCCTGTTTTTCTTTAGTCAGTTTAGCCAATGGTTTGTCAATTTTGTCGTCTTTTTTAAAAAAAACAGCTTTTGGTCTTTTTAATGTTTTCAGTTGTTCTTCTAGTCTCTAATTCATTTTGTTCTGCTCTAATCTTATGATCTGTTTTCTTCTGCTGACTGAGAGGTTCTGCTGTTGTTCTCTCTCTACTTGTTCAAGATACAGGGTTAGTTCCTTGATTTCGTTTCTTTCTTCCTTCCAGATGTGTACATTTATGGAAATAAACTGACCTCTGATCACTGCATTGGCTGTATCCCATAGGTTCTGGTAGGAAGTGTTTTCATTCTCACTGGAATCTTTAAATTTCTTTATTTCATCCTTGATTTCTTCTATGACCTATGGTCATGGTTTTTGAGCAAGATGTTGTTCAGTTTCCATGAGTTCCACTTTCTATCTATGTTTTTTCTGCTATTGATTTTGACGTTTATGGCTTTATGATCTCAAAGGATGTTTTGCGTTAATTCAATGGTATGGATTTTATGGAGAATTGCTTTATGTCCTAACATATGGTCTATTCTGGAGGATGTTCCATGTGCACTGGAGAAGAAGGTGTAGTTGTCTGCTGATGGATAGAAAGTTCTGTATATGGCTACGTGGTCTAGTTAGTTAATTGTGGCAATAAAGTCTTCTGTGTCTTTATTGAGCTTTTTTCTAGAGGTTGCATCAAATACTGAGAGTAGAATGTTGATATCTCCCACTATTACTGTGGAGTGATTTATCTCATTTTGGAGTGTAGTCAGTGTTTCTTCAATGTATTCAGGTGCTGTAATATTAGGTGCATAAATATTTAATATTATTAAGTCCTGGTTGTGTATTAAACCTTTCAGCAATTAATTGTGTCCATCCTTCTCCATGATGGCGGCTTTACATTAAAATCTATTTTACCTGAGATTAAAGTTGCCACTCCTGCTCTTCTTTGTGTATTGTTAGTTTGATAGGTATTCTTCCATCCTTTAATTTGCAGTTTGTCCCTATCTTTAAGTCTAAGATGAGTTTCTTGTAGGCAACATATGATTGGGTAGGATCTTTTGATCCAAAAAATCACTCGATGTCTCTTCACTGCAGTGTTCAGTCATTTCACATTCAATGTAATTATTCATACATATATGTTTAGTGCTGCCATTGTGATATGTTTATTTTTGTGCTGTTGTTTTCTCTATTCTTTTTAATCTGTTCTGGGACATTCTTCTCCGTGAGTTGATTTTTCACCTTTCTCAGGGTTACTTTTGTGGTTGTCAAGACTCCTGTATTACTTGTCTTGATTTGATATGTTGCATCTTTATTGTGCTTTATGGCTGCCCCTATGATCCCCCTTAATAAATTAGGTAGTAACGCAATTTTCATTACTACCAGTCTTATCAACTTCCTCTCCATCTGAAAGGACTATAATGCCTGTAGTACATCTTTCTTTTTAATATGATGACATCATAGATTTCATGATATGATCACTGGATCATTTATTTCACTATTATAGCTTTGATTGAGTTTGGAGCCTTCCCTAATTGAGTAGGATTCTGGGTCCTGCATTTGTTTCTAAAATATAAAGTTAGTGGTTTTGTTCTTCTAAGCCAAGAGATTCTTTCAGTCTTTCTCGTAGCTTTGGTTTGGGTTTTATAGAGTGTCTGAGTTTCTGTTTATCTGTGAATGTCTTAATGTCATTTTCATATTTGAAAGATAGTTTTGCAGGATCTATAATTCTTGCTTGGAAGTTCTTCTCCTTCAAGGCCTTGAATATGTCATGCCACTGTCTCTAGGCTAGTATTGTTTCTGCTGAGAAATCTGACAAAAGCCTACAGGGTTTCTCTCTGAATGTTAGCTTTGCTTTGAGTCTGGCTATCTTTAAGAGTTTCTGCTTATGTTTCATTTCGTTAATCTTGATTATAATATGTCTTGGGGGTCTTTCTTTTGAGATCTGTATTGAGTGGTGTTTGATATACATCTTGGATATCTATTTTCTCTTCTTTTATTATTTCTGGGAAGTTTTCTGTCAGCCGCTCAGCAACAATACTCTCTGTGTTCTCAGTTGTCTCATCTCATTCAGGAACTTCAGTTAATCATAGATTGTTCCTCTTAATAGAGTCTCACATGCTTCTTAATGCTTCTTTTTTTTTCTTGTTTCTTTTTTTCTGATTTCTCCTGATAGATGCTGGAGTCAGTAGCTCTGTCTTCCAAGTCAGAAAGTCTACTTTCCATTTGTTCTGTTCTGTTTTTTTTTTTTTTTTTTTTTTGGCTTTGAATTGAAATTTCTATGTCTTTGATTTTGTTCTTGGTCTACTGAATTTCAGAGTACTGATGTTTCATGAGATCGAACAGCTTGCTTAATTTTTCATTTTGCTCTGCTGCATTTTGTATAAGGTCTAGGAAGTCTCTACACATAGTACTTTTATATTTATCTTCCAATAGTTTCAGAAAGGTTTCTTTGTCTGGAACATTCTGTGGTGCTTTCTTTTGGGGATCTTCTGAAGCCATGGTTGATTTCTTGGTTATGCTTTTCTCCAGACTTTGTTGGTTTTGGTGCATCATGTGAATCAGCAGAGGCTGGGAGAGATTCTGTGAGGATGAACAACAGTTGTTTCTCTAGGCTGTCTTAAAATGAAAAGCAAAAGTTATCTGACCACTTCCAAAGTGAGTCAGGTTTTCAGGTGTACAGGCCCCTCTTCCCAGCTGGCAAAGTAAGCACCTCTATATCCAACCCCAGGTGTTATAAACTAGTTCAAAATACAAAAAGTCTACTGCCCTACTGGCCTCTGCTGTTGAGACCCAGCCGTAGGTGACACGGTGCAGAATACTGCTTTTCTATCGAAAAATGCTTTCTTCTGGGCAGGCTTTGCCTCCCAGCCTAGGAATTAGGTCCAGCTGAGGCCTCCATATGGTATGTCTGCCTCGCAGTGGAACAAGATGGTGTCCCCCACAAGTTCACCACCTGCCTTGGTACAAGCTACTCTGTGGTGGAAGAGGTTGAGAGGCCACCAGTGCTGAGATACACAGAGTCCAAATCTGGGCTCTCAAAATATGGCAATTTCACCTGCCGATCCCACCAGCAGTGCATCTGAGATTAGCTGCTAGTCAAGTCCCAGCTCTGCCTGCCAGTTAAACAGAGGAAAAAACGTTAAAACGGTGACTTACCTTTGGTTCATGAAAGCCAGCACTCAACAAGAGTGGGGATCAACAAAAGAGAGGAGTTTTTCTATTCAGTGATATGAAGTCCAAATTAAGAGCCCTATGCTGTGTGCTAGGGGTCACTAGGTATCCAGAAGGCTCCATTTAATTATCAATTCAAGTCTTGGTTTCCAGAGGGATTTAGGGAGATGTGTATTTAATCTGCCATCTGGACTCCACCCACCTCAAAATAATTTTAAAAACAACAGTAGGAGTTATTACTTTCTAGGCCAACTATGCTACTGTCTATGCCCTCAAAACATCAGTGAGTCTTAAGAAAAATTGTTCATTATTTCACAGAGGTGGGTACCTGAACTTAGAGTGGGAACAAGTGAAAGGTAGTAGTGGAAGAGAACAGAGAGAGAGGAATGAGGAAAATAAAACAAATGGCCAGAGACTACTGTTGTAGATATAAACGTTAAGGAGGTTTTAGAGTTAAGGCAGCCATTCTATCTCATTTATTGCCAGGAAGGAAACATGTTTGACAGAGGACTTTGAAGCTACATCTACTTCCCTGAAGTCAAGGTGGTTAACCTTCCAACTTCTGCTCTGAATGTAAGCTTGTTAGTACAAATTGATTACTAAAAGAGAAGGGGGTTGAAGCTACTGTATGTTAAAACATTTTGAATTACCTTGAGGACAAGGTGTTTAATACCTGGAGGGTACAAGATAACTAAAACCACTGTGACTGAGTCTGTTCTGGCCCATAATGTCCTTATTGGTCACAGTAGAACTGCCCCACAGAGCTTCCAAGGAACACCTGGCAGATTTGAACTGCTGATCTTTTGGTTAAGTAGGTACAGCATTTAACCACTAAGTCTACAGAGTTTCCCTTCCTTTTCTTGTGAATCAGGAAAATGAGAGAAGAGAGTCCAGCAAGGACAGTTCAAAAGAAAATTATTGTAGAAATAACTTTGTTTCACTTAAAAGGAGAAAATAAGGAGGATTGATTTATAGAAAAGTCTGAAGAAACAGTAAAACATGCTCATGGGACAATTAGAAATAACTCTGCATTTGTTTCCATTTTCTGCCTTAAATTATCACTAACATCATGACTTACACTAACACAAATTTATTGTCTTACAGTTCAAAGAATAGGCAGAAGGACATACTCACACGTCATCTTGCCTCCCGTGGGAAGCTTTCTGTGATTCTATCCTGTAGATTATCCTTCTTATTTATGAGAATAAAATGAGAGAAAAAAAATGCACTTAGAGTATTCAGAACAGTGTCTTGTACGTAGTAAACTGTGCTGGATGTTGCTGATTCTCTATTTCATATGAGGAGATAGTGAGTCTGTGAAGAACAGATTTAAAAACAGGCCTGCGTGGCCTAAAGTCCACATACTTAAACACTGTAAAGTGAGACCTTAAATAGTAGAAACATAAGAACTGGCACTTAAGTTACACAAACTCATCTTAGAAAAAGTGCTACATATTTCATTGCTTGGTATCACTATGGTCACCTTTGAAGTACTTCCTTTGGGAAGTAATGCACTGATGTCAGTGCCTAATACACCTTTTAAAGCAATTTTGGAATTCTTTTACTGGAATAGCCATCAGAACTGGCATTGTATTACCCTTGATGTCCTGAATGTCACCAAAATGTCTTCCTTTTAATATCTCTTTTATCTTCAGGTAAAGAAAAAAGTCATTGGGGACCAGAGAAAGTGAGAAGGGAGGATGTTCCAATAAAGTTATTAGTTTATTGGCTAAAGACTCCCTCACAGGCAGCTATACAAACAAGTTTGGGAACTTGTCACTGTGCAGATGTGCACAATGACCAATCCAGAAGGAGTTCAAAAATTGCTCTGAAGGGTGGACTAGGCACTGGTATAAATGCGTAGCTTCCTAAGCCAAGTACCTTGAAGGTGAAGATGGTGATATTCTGCAATGAGGTATGTAGCACTTAGAACACTTAAGTTTATGGACTTAATTGTTTGACCCCTAGTAAATGGAAGAGCTATTGTTTTCAACCTTTCCTAATAACAAAGAAAATGTATTAGGGTTTGTGGAGGGTATCTTAGTTTTTTAGCGCTGCTGTAGTAGAAATACTGCACGTGGACAGCTTTAAAGAACAGAAATTTAATTTCTCACAGTTTAGAAGGCTGGAAGTCTGAATTCAGGGCACTGGCTATAGGAAAAGGATCTCCACTTCTGAACCCCTGTCACTACTTAGCTCTTTGATGATCTTCACATGACACCTATCCTTCCACACTTCTTCCCACATTTACTTATTTGTGATTCCTTCGTGTCTAATAAGTTTATTTTAATATCCCAGAAGTGAATAGGTTTAGTATATACCCAACACTGATATAGTTTCATTAGGATTATATTTTTGAGTATGTTGTTGTGTGTCACTGAGTCCATTTCAACTCAAAGTAACATATATGATAGAGTAGAAATGCCCCTAAAGGCTTTTCTAGGCTGTGCTACAGCTGTTAACCAACAGAACAGCAGCTGAAATTCATCAGGGGCTCTTTGGAAGCTCTATGGAGCAGTTCTATTCTGTCCTATGGGGTCGTCATTAATTGGAATCAATGGCAACAGCTTTGGTACTTTTTTTAATATTTATAGAAAGAGATTGCCAGGACTTTCTCCCACAGGCAGCTGGATGGGTTAGAACTGCCAACCTTTCATTTAGCTGCCAACCACTTAACTGTTTCATCACCAGGGCTCTATCCACAGGTATAACAGTTACAATTTCACATATATTTTAGGGGACACAGTTCAACAATTATCACAGGTGCTTATTTAATTAATTATTTTATTTTTAAATTGTGCTTTGGATGAAAGTTTACAGAGAAAATTACTTTCTCCTTAAACAGATAATTCACATTTTGTGTGTGTGTGAAAGTAATTGCCGAGTCTGCAATGTGTCAACACTCTCCCTTCTTGAGCTTGGATTCTGCATTTCCATTCATCCAGCTTTCCTGTCCTCTCATTTTTGCCCCGTAGCTAATATACATGGTTGATCTACCTATGCTACTGTTTGTTTTAAGGGTCTGTCTTATCTTTGGTTGAAGAATGAACCTCAAGAATGTTCTGTGTTAAATGGGCCATACTCTCAGGGTTTCTCTAGTCTCTTCAGACTAGTAAGTCTGGTCTTATGTGTATAGGTTTAAAACCTGTTCTACATTTTTCTCCAGCCCTGTCCAGGACCCTCAGCTGCGATTCCTATCATAGTAGTAAGTGGTGGTGACTGGGCACCATCTAGTTGTGCTCCATTGAGTCTGGTAGGATCTATGGTAGTTGTGGTCCATTAATCCTTTGGACTAATTTTCCTTATGGGTCTGGTTTTCTTCATTTTCTCTTGATCCAGGTGGGATGGGACCAGTGGATGTAGCTTAGATGTCTGTTCACAAGTATTTAAGACCCCAGACTAAAGTAGGATGTAAAACATTTTCTTTATAAACTATGTTCTTTGCCAAATGAGCTGTTATGTCCCCCTAAGACCAGGATGCCCAGATCACAGCACAGTAACTCAGTCCCTCAGGGAATTTGAGTGTGCCTGTCATATTCCATGATCTTGGATAGGTCAAGTTGTGCTGGCTTCCTCAGTATTGTGTACTAAAGTTACCACTTACCCATTGTCTAATCAGTGTGCAGTGTTATTTATGCCCAATTTTACTGAACAGCTACATTACACCAGGCATAGTTTTAGGCACTGAAAGTAATGACCATAAATAAGACAGATACATTCCTAGCTTTGATAGACCCTACATTACAGTTTTTTGTTTGTTTTGTTTTGGCAGGGAGATGGTTGATACAAGCAAATATAACAAATAAGTAACACAGCTTGCGTATTTTGAGTCCAGAGGCAGTGCGGTTGGTGGAGCAATACCCTTGCCCTCTTAAAAATAAAATGTTCAGATATGATTCCCTCAAGCCTATGAATATGGGGACTTTTCTGATATGATTAAGTTAAAGAAATTGAGATTGGTTAGTGCAATGTAATCACAGCGCTCCTTAGAAATGGAAGGAGACAGAAGAGGAAGTCAGAGTAATGTAATGTGAAGACTAGATTTGCTATTGCTGGCTTTGAAGATGAAAGAGAATCATGAGCCAAGTTGTGCAGATAGTCTCCAGAATCTGGAAAAGGGAATGTATTCTTCTCAATAGCCTCCAAAAAAGAACATAGCTCTGCCACCATCTGGATTTTAGTCCATTGAGACCTATATGAGATCTTTGACCTACAGAACTGTAAGGTATTGAATTTGTATGACATAAGCCACTAACTTTGCCATAATTCATTACAAGTAGCAAGAGGAAAATTATACAGCAGAAACAAGACTGACCAGGATCATTTTGACAATTATCTTTCCTAGGATATACTTTATACCTTTAAATGTGCTTTATGTCACAACTTAATCAGGACTGTTCGTCTTGAGTAGCTGTCACAAAAGGACTGCAGAAAATAGAAACAGGAGGAGTTTATTTTAATGATGCAAGCATATCTCACATTATCTTACATTAAGGAAAGAAACGTAGCCAGTCCCTTAAAATATATCCAGAACCTAGAGCTGGAAGACTATCAGGAATTTTTTCCTCCACATTTCCTTTCTGTCCCTCTCTGAACAGTGGCTCTCTCCAGACTAGTTTTTTAGTTTCTACTCAGTCTTAAAAATCAAATATAGTCTTTGACTGATCTCTGCATTACAGGCTATGAGTACAGCCACTCAAATACAGAAATTCAATTGAATTTCACCCCACCAAAGCCAACCGCCTACCCCTTCCCCTTTTCCTCACTTCTGGCAAATAAATTCTGCATGCTCCACCTGGAGTCACGTGCTTAATCCTGGACCCATCATAATGGCCAAGGCAAGTTGCACTTGATATACGGTAGCACTCATAGAAGGAAATATTGCTATAAATGAGACAGAGAACCCTCTATGCTTATTCTACCATGTTTGCTTCACATATATTTTAGAAAAATTCATCTTTCAACTCAGCCAATATTATTCATACCTGTTTGGAACAAAGAATCATGTGCGTTAATGTGAAGGGTACAAAAGCAAGAAACAGACATTTATCAAGCATCTATTTTTATGCCAAGAACTCTGCTAAATGCTTGGGTCATCAAGACACAGAAAACAGCATTCTTAAGGAGTAGAGGAGAGAGGACAATTTAGACTATTACATGCTGAATAGAAGGTATGTACAATCTGCAGCCACAGCACAGACAAAAGAACTGTACTTTCTGCTAGATTGCCTGGGGGAGGGGACAGCCTGGGAAAATTCCCAGTGAAAGTAATTGGAACTCCTAAGTGAACAGGGGAGAAATGTTCATCTCAGGAAAAAAGAGAACTTGTACGAATCCCAGTCATGAAAATAAGCAGTGAGACGGGGGGCCAGAGTGACAGGGCTTCACAGAGCCCGAAGATTCGGACTATTCAAAGCTGACGCCGGAGCAGTAGAATGGGATTGGGCACACTTCAGTGTAATCATGCAGTGACAAACAACACGTGCGGAGAGTTTGGGAAGTAAACTTGGGAATGTGAGGTCAAGTTCAAATCCAGTTGGGAAGACGAGAAATGTTACTTTGAGAAACAGGCATTTAAAGTCCTTTCATAAATAGTCTGTGGTTGACAGCAATGAACAAAATAGAACTTTAAGTTAATTAAAATGTGCCTTTTTGGCTTCAAAGCACACAGACATTATGCAAAGCAACTTACTACCAGAGTGCGTCTCTATAGCATATACATACCATTTTCTGCCCAAGGTGACATGGTTTCCATGAAACTGAAAACTCTGTAATGATTTCTATCATATTCCCTCTTATTTTTAAGATTTGTCTGGCTTTTTTAGAAGTGAGGGCTGTACTCTGACAGGAGAAGAAAAAACACAGTAAAAGCATCTTGAATATCGAGTGGCAATAGGAAACCCCTGAGGAAAAAAATTTCCATCACAAACCGTTCTCTTCTCCCAGAATCTTTGAAGTAGGCCACTGGACTGCACATACCAAATTCCTCTTGCTTTGTTTCTTTCTTAAATTAATCATTTGAACATGTTGGGGCCTTCAAATGTTTACTGGTGATTATAAACATACTGAAGGAAAGCCCCAGGGACACTGTATTCACCCTCGGCATCTTTTTACATTTTATTTTGATGCACCATCAGTTGGAATTTTTAATTTAGACTCTTCTCAAATGTTACAGCAATTACATACAGTACATTATCAAAGTTCCCAACCCTTTGATAAGAGTAATTAAACATGCCAAATTTGTTTCTGGGGCCCTGAGTCTACAGTCCCTCATCTATGTGTTACATTCCTGTGCCAAATTTACTGTTTTCCATGCATCCATTTTATAGTGGATTTTATTTTCTTGTATTCCTTGTAACTTTAGCATCCAAGGTATTAAAAATAGAAAAAGAAAGAGAAAGAACCCCATTTATTTATATTCTACATCATTGAAATTCCCAAAGATGTGTCTTGCTTCTGAGATGTTTCTTTGTTTTTCTTCTAAAGAGAAGGCTTTGTCTTCTTACAGTGAGATATTGATTGTATCACTGCTTTTGACATAATCCCATATTCCTTATGCAGACAAAGACACAATTGATTTTTATAAACTAGTGGTATTTTGCTGTTGTTGTTTTGCTGTTTTTCCCCCCATCACTGGAAGTTTTGTTTGGAAAAAGGAAAGTGGAAGGCAGTTCAGAGTAATCTATCTTTCTACATAAGTATTTCTGTGGCACTTATCACAGCGGTACCTGGGCACTCAAAAAGCACTATTAGACTAAAACACATACACTGGAGGAAGGAAAAAAAAGAAAGAAAAATCCTAGATACTAAGAAAACAGAAAGTTTAAAACACTGAGAGAAATAGAAAAAAACAAACAAACAAAAAAGTTCTTTGTTCATGGGAAACCGACCAATGGGAGTTTAAAGAAATTCTCAGGAGCAATAAAAAGACATATACCCTTGTCCTACAGCCATTGATTAAAAAGCTTCTAATGGACTAATTTGGGCCCGTTGGTTCAAGCACAAACATCACCGAGACTTGCTGTGACAAATCAAGAAAGGCATATGACACTCCTTCAGGTGCTCTAGGTAGCGGACAAAAGAGAAAGCAAGAAAATTACTAAAAGTAAACAAGGTAGCAGAGTTTAGAATCTTCCAGTAGGAATGTTCTATTTTCTTGGGCTCTTAAGAAAATGGACTTGATGTTTGTCCAGATGGAAATCCACCGGTTATGGTATCTGTAGTGAGACATGCTTAGGAAGTGAATTGACAGGGTAACTTGCAGAACTAATTTAAATAAAAAAGGGCTGGTATTGTAAATCAATTTCCAAACTGACTTGGGAAGTTAAGTATCCTTTATCCCTGAATATAAGATCAGAAAAATTATAGTATTATGTAACAGATGTCAGTTAAGAGGGCAGAATATTTTGTAGTGTCAGTCAATGCCTATTTATTCCTTTCTTTTTCATGTAAAAAGGAAATTACTAGATAATTACCCAATTCTGTATCACAAATATAATCTGCTATAAAGTTATTATATATGAAAATTCACATTTGAAAATGAGCCAACATTCTTTGGCACATGTAATTTACAGATTTATATTACAATTCAGGGCAACATATTGAAAAGAAGACACATTAATGGGCAAGAAATAAATATCTAATTTACTGAAGAGTAGCCACCATAAAGTTTTATTTGTATCATGATGTAATTTCTGAGTAAAAATGTCTCCTTCTCCATTTCATGGTGCGTAATCTGCCGATTTTTATGATTTCCCTCCTATTTTAACAAAACAACTCACATTCTTTTTTATGTGACCTTGTTATATAGTCAGAAACACTACTGATAGAAATTACATTTCAAAGAGTGAAACCATCTTCATTTCAGATTTACACAGAAGTTGGCAAATTAAAAGTATTTTAATAAGACCAGCAGTGTTAGTTCAGGAATGAGATTTAAACTGAGCTTCTGTGCCAACGAGTGCATTAACTTTATTCAAAAATAGTGTATGTAAAATGGTACACAGCTGACATGAGCTGATTATGATAATGTCTTAGTGCAAATTTTTGAAAATCAGGTACTATAAAAATATACCATTAACTTTATGTTAATAAAATATTTTGCTTGATGCCTTTTAAATTATTCATTTGAAGTAGTCTAAAAATATAAAAGAACTCTTATTATCATTCAATTTACATGATTACTTTTAAGTTCACTTTTTTGGTTTAACATAAACAGAGAGTAAAATTCACATCAAGCTTTTGGTATTTAAAATGTGTAATTTTTATGCAAAAATTGGATGCTGTGTTACATTTTTAAGGTTGTCATTAGTATAAATATAATTTTGACTTCTGATTTGAAACAGTTTAACCCTTAGGAGAAATTATCATGTTTCCTAGGTTGATTCATTATTGCTGCTTTGATTATAGATGAATTCCTTTGTAAAAACACTTTTTAAAGAATCTAAGCACTGACTTAAGCCCCAGGGGTTTCCACAGATGCATTGAAGAAATGATTAAAATTACCAAGAAAAGAGGATCCTTTTTTTTCCCCCAAAGAGCTTCAGCCTTGATTTTAAGTATTAAACATCCATTATGTACAGAGAGCCTAGCTGAGTTCTTCTAGGTTTACACCAGAAGACAGCAAAGTGGCAGTCTTGTGATACTTGCAGCCCAATCAAATGACTTTGCTCTCTTTAGTTGTAATATATGTGGACATTGCTGGGAACATAATGATGGTCAGATATATTGGTTAATTAGCACTGCCATAAAAAGTACCCCAATCTTGGTGGCTTAAAGCACAACAAATTTATTTCCTCGCAGTTTGGAGGCTGAAAGTCTGAAATAAAGGTGTGGGCAAGGCAACACTCCTTCTGAAATTTCCAGAAAGAAATCCTTTTTCATCCTTTCCCACTTTCTAGAGGCTGCTGCTGTCTGTGGCTTTCCTTGGCTTGTGACTACATCGCTCCAGTTTCTGCCTCTGTCTTCTTGTGGCTGTCTTCCCTCTGCATGTGTCCATGTCTCTATGTCTAACCTCTTCTTGTAAGATCACCACTTGTAGGATTTAGGACCTACCCTAATCCATCATGACCTCTTCTTAACCAATCACATCTGCAAAGACCCTATTCCTACAAACAAGCTCACAGTCTGAGGTTCCAGGTGAACATAAGTTTGGGGAAATCCTATTCAGCCCAGTAGACCAGCCAACTGGATTTACACCAGTTAAAAACAATAGTGAGCCATGACCATAAGACTGAATAAGAACTCTAAATATTAGGAAAGTTGGCTTAAGTAGGAGAGATGGAAACTAGCTCTTTTAAATGGGAGAAGAATGTGAACATAACAGCAGTTATCTCTTTAGAATATCTAGAGCACAGCAACACCTCCTATTATAAAGGCTAGAAATCCAGCGGAGGACAAAACAATATGGAAACTGAAAATAACATAGAGCTTCTCATGTTAAGCCTAGAGAACATGGCCAAAACATGAGATCATAGTGCAAATGTTTAATACAATAAGTGACCTAAATTTTAGAAGTAGCAACTCACTTTTTCTTTAAGCTTATGTGGAATAACCTGTATCTTTAGTGTTTGCGTTTCAGGTAAGCAGACATCTAGCTACCTGAGAGCCTGCACTGACAGGTACTGACCCTGAGACTTGTGTCATTTGTGTTCTTAGTCAAACACAATTCTGAGGAAGAAAGGGCTTCAGGGGATATTTTGATGAGTAGCCAGAAGACTGATCCAAACTGGTTGGACTTCTCCTTGGGTTTTAAAAACCTTATCCAGCCACATTTCATTTGCAACACTCAGACTCATACTGAGTATGCCAAATTTATATATTATATGATTGACCAATAAATCTCTACCATTATTTTAACTATGCATTCTTAGAAATTATTCAACAGTCTCTATTCACAGTATAAATATTTTAACACACTTACATATACAATTACTTTAGTATATATGCAAATTGAAAATTAGTTATATAATGGAAACTCTGGTGGTACAATGGTTAACGGCTGTGTTTGATAACCAAAAGGTCAGCAGTTCAAATCTGCCAGGTGCTCATTGGCAACTCTATGGAGCATTTCTGTACTGTCCTATAGGATCACTATGAGTTGATATCGACTCGATGGCACTGTTGGTTTTTTTTTTTTTTTTTAATGACTTCAAGCAATACATAATTCTAAAAACACAGATACACAAAATATCTCCAAATACCACACAGTGGCTCTAAGATTTCACAAGTTGTTTTAATACTCTATTTTTCTTGTGTGTGTGAAGAAAGGGAAAAGAAGGGGAAAATGGGGAAAAATTAAATAGGAAGAAGTGCTGTATATCAACCTAATGCTTGTTTCCTACTTGATTCCAAGTGGTGATTGTCTCACTCTTGAATATTTAAGAGGAGGCCATGTTTCCTCTCACTACAGCTTTATAGATTTTCCTTCAGTAAGAACATCTATGGCACGATCAATAAGATATGAGTTGTATGACTCAGTACAATCCTTTTCCCAAGAAGGATACAAATTCTGTGTGACTAGACAAGGTAGTATGTGGCGTTCTCAAGAGCTTGGTAGTATTTGTAGAATTAGAAGATCTATAGAACCCCTGGTGCTGTATTGAGTAAGTGCTATGGCTGCTAACCAAAACTCAGCAGTTCTAGTCTACTAGGAGCTCCTTGGAAACTCGATGGGGTAGTTCTACTCATAGGGTCACTGTGAGTCAAATCAACTTGATGGCAGTGAGTTTTTAGTACTATCAAAGTTTTTTGGTGGTGCCATGGTTAAATGCCCAGTTGCTAACTGAAAGGTCAACAGTTCAAATCTCCTAGCTGCTCCTTGTATATCCTATGGTGTAGTTCTATTCTGTCCTATAGAGTTGCTATGAGTTGTTATCTAGTGGATAGCAAAGACTTTGGTTTGGTTTGGAGTTTATACTATCAAAATTGCCAGGAGGCTTAGAAGCTGTTCATTTCATCTCCCACCCAACTGAAACTCCTTGTACAACATCCTTAAGAGAGGCCCATCCAGTGTTTGTATGGGGGAAAAAAGAGTCCACTATTCTATGAGCTTACCACTCAAAAGTGTTCTCTAATATTCAGTCCAAATCATAAAGGTATGGACTAACACTGTGTATTTATCCACAGGCCATTCAACAATTTAACCTTTTTCTTGCTGAATTTTTATCTTTAAATGCTATGTATTTACACTGCTTATGGCTAGCTGATTCAATGGGAAACTTAGAATTTTTGATATAAACTATGGATTTCAGGATATGTGATCTGGTAGTACAAGTAACCAATAAGTCAAGGGTTACTGTGCTGCCACCAAAATATCAATAAGAACTAAGTGAACAGTTTACTGCTAGCATCTTTCCAGTAGATTATCAGGGGAATCTCCAGGTTCCCAAATATGACACAGAAAATCTAAAACAAACTCATCAGTGATCCCTGACTGTCATTCAGGAAAGGAATAATCATGCTTGCAAGCCTTACTTTACAGAAAGGAAAAAAAGAAAAAGGCAAAAGTTTATGAAACTAACACTTCCTGAATGCATCAAATAATAGAATCCTCAACTTATTCAACAATGAAGTTCCAATTCTGGTCTGCAGAGCTTCACATATTCCAAAAAGGAACCCACTCTGGTGTTAAATACATTAAAACAAGAATAAAATTCTATTTCTGAAGTTCAGAGTCATAAAAATTGGCTGCTCTGTGGTTACACCAGTAGTAATGAGAAGGTTAAGTATGAATACGGCATTGCTGCAACATCCTTCTCTAAATTAAGTGTTGTTGTTTTCTCCTCTCTTCTTCCCATGAGAGAATTTTCAAATATCCTTCCAGATTCTCTATTTTCTTCAGGGAACTTTCAAGTTTTTGCTGTTGTCATTTTTTCCCCTATGTAACATATTTTTGATGCTATTCTGTGATGATCCAACATTTCAATAAAAAATGGAATCTACCCTAAAGGAATTTATATTAAACAGAGAGAGGTAAAAATAAGTCAAAGAGCATCACAAACACATGGTTGTAAACTATGTTATGCACGAAGAAGGGGAACTTCCTAAATCTAAATGAAATATCCAAAATGCTACGCACAATTCTGCGTCTAATCCAACCTACACAGAGGACAGAGATACTGAGTTAATATGACATTTCTAAAACTGCAGCTTGAAGATTGCTTTAGTTGTTGTTAACTGCCATAAATTAGGCACCTGACTCATGGTGATCCTGTGTGTTATAGAGTTAAACTTCTCTGTAGGGTTTTCTAGGCTGTACTCTTTGCAAAGACAGATTGAAAAGAAAACAAAAATGTGTTGTCATCCAGTCGATTCTAACGGCAACCCTATATGGCACAGTCAAATTACCCCATGGAGTTTCCAAAGAGCATCTGATGGCTTCAAACTGCTCACTTTGGATTAGTTGCTATAGCTCTAGCCATTATACAACCAGGGGTTCTGCAAACAGATTGCCAGATCTTTGTTTCTACAGGCTGCAGGGCAGATCCAAACTGCCAACCTTTAGATTGGTGGTTGGTTATAAAACATTTGTACTACCCAGGGATCTTGAAGATTGCTTCAGCAGGTTCCTATCGTGCTTGCAGTCAACTCAAATCATCAAGTGTTTGAAAAATAAACTATCACTGTATCAACCTTCTTCTACCTCTACTTACTTAACTGGTTTTGAACATCAATACAAAACATCATATTTATGCATGTAAAATTCTATCATCTTGGTTTTGGCCCACGAGTTTAATAAATTAAGGTCATTTTTAAATCATTATTCAGTCATTCAAAATATTAGGTGATCTCTTTGTGTCAACCGAAAATGTGATAAGCATCATCTTAAAGCTGTAAAACCAAAGCCACCACGGTTAAGTCAATGTGGACTTATAGCGACCTTACGGGTTTCAGTAGAGGTACCACATAGAATTTAGAAGTAGTGCAGAATGGATTTGAACCTCTGACCTTTTGTGTAGCAGATGTAGCACTTAACCACTATCCCACCTGGGTTTCTAAGCATCACCTTAGTGATTTCAATATTCAAGTATCAGAACAAAGTCAGAGACTTGAAGTGTACCATCAAAAACATATGCAGGTTGCAAAAGATAGATCTATAGATGGCTCATGTTGGACTCCCTCTCATGGTAACCTCATTTAGGACAGAATAAAATGTTGCCTGCTCCTGCATCATCCTCAGGATCACCAGCGTGTCTGAGTCCATAGCAGCTACAGTATCAACCCATCTCACCTAAGATCTTCTATGCATTGGTCCTATACATCACCAAATGCAATGGCATCCTTCACTGATTTCATGCTTCATGATGACATATTCAGAGCAAGTGAGTCAGACAATGTTCTGTTGTGATCCATACAGCTTTCATTAGGCAGTTTTTCAGAAGTAGACTACTGAGACTCTTGCCTAGCCTGTCATTACTCTGGGTACTGTTTTGAAATCTATCCACCATAGGGGACTGTCCTAATATTTGAAATACCAGTGACATAGCTTCTAGCATTACAGCAACATGTAAGACAGCACAGTATGGCAAACTGACAGACAAATGGTAGCCAGATTAATATACTAATTCACATTTTAAAATCTTGCAATATGTACGGGACATTTATTGCTTTTTCTGTCTAACATCTATTACTCTTTCCTCTGATTATAGATTTTCTTCGAAGAGCTCTCTTCTGCCATTCTTACTCTGTGCAATTCAAAACAGTGGAGGTTATCCCTGGTTCTTGGAGTGTAAGTGACCCAGCTTAGCTGAAGAGAATATTGTCATCTCCTGGCAACACTGTTGGGGACAAAAGCTGAATTAATCTAGTGAGATTCCCTCCTTAAACTTTTTGTAAATCTATGGATAAGGGAGATTCTCTTTACTGAAATTGAGACAGGAAAGATAGAAGACAGGAACTGCAAAAAGTTGCTATGTAGACAGGGCCTAGACGAAAGTGATAGAGATAAAAGTGGAACCAAGAGAGAAAGAGAAAGAGTCCAAACTCTCAGAACATCTGTTCAGTATTTAGACCCAGTTGTCCTGGAGTCAAAGCTGGCTCTGGACTTTTTGGTTATATGAGCCGTTATGTGAACTCTTCTGCTTCAACCAGTTGGCACTGGGTTTTTGTTGTTTGCCAAAAGTGTCCTAACTGATGTACCAGATTATGATCTGCCTACATTTTTCTATTTTGGTGACAAGCATATCATGAGTGTCTTTGTCATCTGTTTTATTGAAATCCAGTTATAGAATTCTTTCTTGGCCAATCACTCTAGTAACCCTTTTATCACAAGAAATTAGATTTGTTTGTCATGATTTGTTTATTTGTAGCAAATTTACGCTGATTCACAGTGGTCATCTCTTTTCTAAAACCATCTGTTTATTAATCCACCATGAAAGCTAACTAGTTTAGAAGATAAAATTTCATCTGCTCTTAGTATCACTAAACCATAGAATAATGTGCATTTTTCTAATCTGATCTTTTCAATGTTTTCTTTCCCAAAGTCATAGGCACATAATTCCTAAGTTTTTGAATTATAAGTACCCTCATATAAACATAAAAAATTATTTCAAGCCCCATGAATGCTGGTATTTGTCTTTTAGTTATGGGTAATTTAAATATATATGTAAAGAGTTTTCCTCTTTATGCATGTATTTAAAGAATAGTTACTAAAGAAGTATAAAAGGGGGAATATGCTGCCACACTGTGGGAATTGCAACTGTCACAAAGTAACATCTGCATAAATTTTTCAATAAGAAGTTAACTTGAGCTGTAGATTTTCACCTAAAGCACAGAAAAATTAATGCACACACACACATATACTTATTGTAGTTAGGGATCAAGTCACTTCTGACTCAAAGTCACCTTATTTACCATAGAATGAAACAATGCTCAGTCCTGTGCTGTGCCCATGATCAATTGTTATGCTTGAGCCCCTTGTTGCAGTCACTGTGTCCTCTTTCCTGCTGACCTCATACTTTCCCAAGCATGCTGTCCTTCTCCGGAGACTGATCCTTCCTGATGACCTGTCCAAAGTTTGTAACACTCAGTCTTACCACCTTTGCTTCTAAGGAGCATTTTGGTAGTAATTCTTCTGAGATGTATTTGTTTGTTCTTTTAGCAATCTATAACATATTCAGCATTTCTTGCCAACACCACAATTCAAAAGCATGAATTCTTATTATGTCTTCCTTATTCACTATCTGATTTTCACATGCATATGAGGTGATTGAAAATATCACTGCTTGAATCAGGTGCAACACAGTCTTCAAGGCAACATCTTCACTTTTCAACACATTAAAGAGGTCTTTTGCAACATATTTTCTCAATAAAAAGCATCTTTTGATTTTTTGACTGCTGTTTCCGTGGGCATTGATTGTGGAGCCAAGTAAAATGAAATCCTTGGCAACCTCAATTCTTTATTTATCATAGTGTTGCTTATTGGTCCAGTTGTGAGGATTTATTATGATGATTAAGTGAAAGTACCTAATCCAAATCGATTTTGCATGCACACATGTCTGCAACTGCATGTGCCCTCCTCACACTGTGGCAGCACATTCCTCCTTCTCACTCTACACTTCTAGTATCGTCTTGACAAACCCCTGTCCTCTCCTTTCCACCTTCTTGTTACTAGAAAGTAACCAGCAAGACAGCCTCCTATAAATGTATAAAATCATAAAGTACACACACCACGTGCTCACACTGTGGCCCCGAGTCCAGTCCATTCTTGTCTGAAGAGTTGACTTCAGCACCAGTTTCAGGTCAGGGCCAGCAGCAAGTCTAGGCGCCATGTTCCCAGGGGACCTTCCAGGCTGTCAGAACACCAGTTTTGGTCTTTTAGAAGAGTTCTTGAACTGCACAGCTCTTTTTCTCATGT
This sequence comes from Heterohyrax brucei, assembly GCA_028571685.1. Classification (NCBI taxonomy): domain Eukaryota; kingdom Metazoa; phylum Chordata; class Mammalia; order Hyracoidea; family Procaviidae; genus Heterohyrax; species Heterohyrax brucei. The sequence goes on from CM053141.1 coordinate 188,034,568, forward strand.
TGTCTTGAGGACTCTACATTGGCCCCCATCATGACTGCCTTTGGTGGTGGCCAGGAAGCGCCTGGTTCTTCTGGTCTCATGTTGATGAAATCTCCATTCATATGGGTTCTTCTGTCTTCTGAGCTCATCTTTCCTCATTTCTTTAATGTTTTTGGTCATCATCTGTTCCAAATGAGTTGGGAACGTTTGGTGTACCTCAGACAGCAGCTTGCAAGCTTTTAAGACCCCAGGTGCCACTCACCAACATGGAGTGCAGAGGACTGTCTTAGCTAAAGACTAGTCATGCCAAATGACCTTCATGTTCCCTGAAAACATGGTCCTCAGACCCCCATCCATGCTCATTTATCCTTTGAAATATTGGGTTGAGTTTAGAAAACCTTTCGGTTTATTGTGTAGTCCAGTTATGCTGATCTGCTCTCTTCTGCGTGCTGTCACTTACTTCCTATTGACTAATCTGTAAACATTCGTCTTCCTTACCCTCCCCCCGGCACTTGTAGACATCAAAGAGTCTTTTCTTCTGTACATGAGTTTGTTTTTAAGTCCTTAATGCAGAGGTCTCATACAAGTTCACTAATTTCACTCAGCATAATGTGTTCCAGTTGAAACCCAGTTGTGAGGTGCTTCCTAAGATCATCACTGTTCTTTATCAATGCATAGTGTTCCATTGAGTATATTATGCAGTACAGTTTGCTTACCCACTCATCTGTTGATGGACACCTAGGTTGATTCCATCTTTTTGCTATTGCGGACAGTCCTGCAATAAACATTAGTGTGTGTATATCTCTTCATGTGACCATCTTCATTTCTGTAGGATATATTGTGAGCAGTGGAATTACTGGATCATATGGTGTTTCTATTTCTAGATTTTTAAGGAAGCACCAAATTGCTTTCCAAAGCAGCTGTACCATTTTTCATTCCTACCAGCTGTGTAGGAGAGTTCCAGTCTCTGTACAGTCTCTCCAGTGTTTGTTGTTTTGTGTTTTTTGGATTATTGCAAACATCATTGGGATGAGATGATATCTCATGGTAGTTTTGACTTGGATTTCTCTAATGCTAATGATCATGAGCTCATGTGTCTATTGGCTGCCTGGATGTCTTCTTTGGTGAAGTGTCTATCTCCTTTGCTCATTGTTTAATTGGGTTATTTATCTTTTTCTTGTTGATATTTTGCAGCACCTTGTAGATTATTGAAATCCGACTCGATTTGACATGCAGTTGCCAAATATTTTTTTTTTTTTCCCATTCTGTAGGTAGTCTTTTAACTCTCTGGATAAAGTCTTTGGGTGAGTATAAGTATTTGATTTTTATTAATTCCCATTTATCTATTTCTCTTCTGTTGTTTAGTTTTGAGGATTTTTGTTTCTGTATCTTCAGGTGTAATACATAGTGAAGGCTGTGGTCTTCCATCTTCATTAGTATGTGCCTCCAGTCCTCATCACTTTCAGCAAGCAAAGTTGTGTCATCGGAATGTCTCAGGTTTTTCAAGAGTATTCCTCCAATTCTTGTGCTCTACTCTTCTTCAATACAGTCCAGCTTCTTGGATTATCTACCAAGAGTACCAACCGAATAAGTACAGTAAAAAGATACAATCCTGTCAAACACCTTTCCTAACATTAAACCATGTAACATCCCCTTCTTCTACCTGAATGACTGGCTGTTGATCTATGTACAGGCTCCTCATGAGCACAATTAAGTGTTCTGGAATTCTGATTCTTCATAGTGTTATCCGTAATTTGTTATGATCCACACAGCTGAATGTCTTGATGTAGTCCATAAAATACAGATAAGCATCCTTACTGTATTCTTTACTTTCAGCCAGAATTTATCTGACATCAGTAATGATACCCCTGATTCCATATTCTCTTCTTGAGGTTGTCAAGGATTTCTTTTTACTTGGTTCCATAGTAGATACCGATGGAAGCAGCAGTCAAAAAATCAAAAGAAATATTATATTGGGAAAATCCACTGCAAAGGACCTCTTTAAAGTGTTGAAAAGTAAAGATGTCACCCTGAAGAGTAAGAATCACCTGACCCAAGCCATAGTATTTTTGATCACATGATAAGTGTGCAAAAGCTAGACAGTGAATAAGGAAGAAAGAAGAATTGATGGCTTTAAACTGTGGTGTTGGGGAAGCATATTGAATATATCGTGGACTGCCAAAAGAACCAACAGATTTGTTTGGGAAGAAGTACTATAAGAGTGCTCCTTGGAAGCAAAGACAGTGAGACTGCATTCCACATACTTTGGACATGTTGTCAGGAGGGGTCAGTCCCTGGAGAAGGATATCATGCTTGGTACAATGGAGAGTCAGTGAAAAAGAGGAGCACCCTCAACAAGGTGGGCTGACACAATGGCTGCAATGATGGGCTTAAGCATAAAAGCAATTGTGGGCATGGTACAGGACTGGGCATTGTTTCATTCTGCTGTGCATAGGATCACTATGAGTTGGAACCAACCTGGCTTCATCTAACAAGAACAGTACCATATCCTCTTCTGAATCCTGCCTGAATTTCTGGCAGTTTTCTGTTGATACGCTACTGTAGCCATTTTTGAATGATCTGAAGCAAAATTTTACTTACATGTGATATTAATATATACAAGGACTGACAAGCTCCTTGAACTCATCCTGGAAAAAGTGCTACATACCTCATTGCTCAATATCACTTTTGTCACCTTTGAAGTACTCCCCTTGGGAAGCTACACATGGACACCTGCATCTAGACCACCCTTCAAGGCAATTTTGAAACTCTTTTTCTAGAATGGCCATCAGAGCTGGCATCGTATTACCCTTGATGTCCTGAATGTCATTCAAAGGCCTTCCTTTCAATATTTTCTTTATCTTCATGTAAAGAAGAAAAGTAACTGGGGGCCAGATCAGTTGAGTAGGGAGGATGTTCCAATACAGTTATTTGTTTACTGGCTAAAAGCTTCCTCACAGACAACTATACAATTAAGTTTGTGAACTTGCCACTGTGCCACCATGTGCTATGGCCATTCCGGAAGGAGTTTCAAAATTGCTTTGAAGGTTGAACTAGGTACTGGCATCAGTACCTAGCTTCCCAAGAGGAGTACTTCTAAGGTGACTGTAGTATTATTCAGCAATGAGGTATGTGGTACTTAGAACAATTAAGTTCATAAACTAAATTGTTGGGCCTTATGTATCTGCAATATATACATATATTTAAAACTCACTGCTGTTGAGTCGATCCTGAGTCATAGCAACCGTGTAAGATGGAATAGAATTGTCCTATTGAGTCTGCAAGAAATGCCTTTTAGATTCAGACTACAGACTTCTGGTTGACAGTCATAGCAAGTAATGACCACATCACCAGGGTTTCCACCATATATATGAAATCAAACCCCATGCTGTCAAGTCAATCACAACTCGTTGTGACCCTACAGGACAGAGTACACCTGCCCCAAGGACTACATGACAAACTGAACTGCCAATCTTTTGCTTAGCAGCCGTAGTACTTAACCACTATGCAACCAGGGTTTCCACTCTCTCTCTCAATTGACATAATATAAATTTATGATACATGTATATTTCTACTATGCATATTTATACCACATATATACACAATACATATATTTATACACTATATATGAAGACAGTAATAATTATTATGAATCTACTACCTTCTTTAAAGGAGATTTTATTTTATCATCATAGTATCTTTATAAATTTCATAAATTATGTGGGAAATATTTATTTAATTTGAAGATAATACTTTATGTGCAAATGGACTTACTTTTTTTGTTAGTTTTCGTTCTGACCCCACAGGTAAGTGGGCCATAAGGAAGAAGTTCTGTAACAGCATATTTGTGTGACTGTACCTGGCATTTCATCCCCAGCCTTTTTGAAATGCAAGACCCCGTAGTTGCTTTCTTCTAAAATTCCCTTTACTTCTTGCTGTCAGCCTCTACGGAGGCAGCTCTTTTGACTCTGCTCGATTGGAATCTTTAAATGAAAAGTGATGACCTGATGTGGAAGAACGTTTAGGCTCTCAAGTCCTCAAAAAAGCTGGGGCATGAGGTGACACCACAAAACGTTCACTTAGAACCAGAAAGTAGGGTTGGGCATAGGGCAGATCCCTTGGCTTCCCCTAGCACAGAAAGAAAAGAAAGAAAGAAAGAAAAAGACTGTAGTCTAAATACTCACAGGGGAATAATTACCTGACAGACTGACCTTAATGAAAAAGCATTGCACAGCACCTTAAAAGCATTAGGTGTGTGCGTTTTTAGATCCTGGTGTTCACATGTGGACCACTGACAATGCCCAAATTTTCGTTTCATCTGCTTTAGGCAGTTTATTTTTAAAATGAGGTTAAGCAAACTTCTTTCTAGGAGGAAACACACTAATTTTTACCTTAGTCAACTGAGAGCCATGTTGACATGTTACCTTTATGGTTGACAAGCCTTGACAACGTGACACATTAGCTCAATAAATAATAATAATTATTATTATTTTTATTCTGAGCCTTACATTCTAAGCAGCAGCAGTTTTCTTTAAGCACACTGTCATTGATGTGGTTGTTATTTAAGATCTGCTACCTCCAAAAGCGTGTGGGCAGGAGTGTGAGTCTTGACTACTCATGGTTGGTAATTAGTGCCTTGGGTGTCACAACCTTACCTTTTGCTTCCAATACAGCAAAGAAATACCCACTTTCTCTCACATCTGCCTTAATTTTTGAGAACACGTCACTTAGTGAACACAAAACTAGTAAGTGTATCCAATGTCTCCTCAATGCTAATGATTCAAATGTTGGCAGAGACTGTCAACAAACACCAAAATCTAAGTTACTTGAATGGAGAATTTGGCAGTACATAGCGTAGAGTCAAGTTTAGCATAAGAGATATAGCACAAAAACACTGAAGGAAGTCAAGGAACGATCTCTTAACGCTTGGGCTAATGCGAACACCTGAAGAACAACTGTATCTGGGTTAGGATGCCTACCTTCTCAGTTGTTTGAAACCTGGGTAGGTAACTGTATAATTCTCAATGATAATGAACTCATAAAAAGTGATATCAGTCCTCTTATTTTTGTTTTTCCCAAATACTCTCCCAGGGAATGTTTTGTTGAATGACTCAGATTAGGCGTATAACCACAGACATTCCAACAGCTTGAGACTCCAACCCCTGACGCTCGAATTGCTGAAACAGAGCGCTACATAGTCTTCCTGTCGCTGTTCTACTTTAACTTTTTTTTCAGAAAAATCTTCATAAAATATCCCTATAACACATGTTAATTTTCCTTCCACTTTGCATTTGCATCTCAGCTGAACAGCCTAGGAGAAAATAAGTAGCCTTCTGTATGCCAGTATTACAAATCTCAAATTAAAAGTGATACAGAAATGTTCCTTTCTGTGCTGTTCTTGTATCACACCTCACCTTCTGTCTTAGTTATCTAGTGCTACTGTAACAGAAATACCACAAGTGGATAGATACAACAAACAGAAATTTATTGTCTCACACTTTAGGGAGCTGAAGACCCTAACTCAGTGGGCCAACTCCAGGGGAAAGCTTTCTCTTGGGGCTCTGGAGGAATGTCCTTACCTTTTCCGGTTTCGCTTCTTAGATGCTTACAGATCTCCGTGAGCTCTCACCCCCTCACTTCATCTCTTCTCGCATTTCATCTTTTCTGACACCTTCAAAGATATACCCTACACTAATGCTGTCTCATTAACATTAGAAAGACAACATTTTCCCAGATGAAATTATAGCCACAGACATAGAGGTTAGGATTTACAACACGTATTAGGGGGACATACAATTTAATCAGCAATATTCCACTCTTTAGTCCTCCTGAGTTTGTGTCCTTGCCACACACAAAACACATTCACCCCATCACAACATCCTTAAGGTCTTAAATCAAGTTCAAGTCCAAAATCTCATCTTCGAAATTACCTAAATCAGATATGAGTGAGACTTCAGGCATATTTCATCCTGGGACAAAATTTCCCTTCGACTGTGAATGCATGAAATCAAGAATACAAGTGATCTCAAAGTTGAGTCTCACTGTCAACACAAGAATAAAAAGGGGTGCACCATGAGATCTCCACTAAAAGACTGAAATTGATGGTCCAGGGGCCTCGGAGTTCCCCTGGAAGCATGGCCCCTGGTCCTTATGCTGCGACTGTCCATAAATCACAATGAAGGTCAACTCTTCAGACAGGAATGGATTGGACTTGGAGACACAGAGTGACGATATCATGTGTGCACTTTATGGTTCTGTGCATCTATATGATGTTGTCCTGCTGACCTCTTACTGGAGTCAAGGGAGTGGGTGGAGAGGAGGGAATAGGAGATTGTTGGGAGGATATGACATGTATGGAGTGGAGAGGAAGACTGTGCTGTCACCAGGCAGGGAGAGCAGTGGGAGCTGCATATAGGTGGGCGTGCAAATTTATATGGGAATGTACATTTTCATTCAATCACACACAAAAAAAGGAATATAAGTGATCTGTTTCCAAAATACCCTGGCGAAACAGTAACAAGGTAGAACTTCCTCTTACAAATGGAAGAAATTGGATGGAAAGAAGAGATAATGGGCTCCAAGCCATCCCCAACACAGCAGAACAAATTACATTAGCTCTCAGGCTTGAAAACAACCCTGTCTTCCCTGAGCACAACTACACAATGGCCCTGCCCTCTAGACTCTACGTGTTGATCGCATCTCTGCATTGTGAATGGAGGTCCCTTAGCTCTGGGCTTCACTGCCAATTTCCGTGACCAGAAGCATGGCAACTCTATACCCTTGGCTTAAGGTGGCCTGTTTTCCTAGACCATCTGAGTGACAACCGTGCCCCTTCTGTCCCCAGCTGCCCCTTTTTTCTACCCTTCAGTCATGGCAGCCACACCTCCTATCTTTGGTCAGTGGCCCATCCCCTGGGAACTCATGAAGAATAGCTCTGTGCTCCAGAACTAAAGTTTTCAGGTCCAGGAGACCATGACCCCACCTTTGAATTTCAGAAGGCTCTGCTTTCCATACTCCTTGCAACAGCTGTGCTGATGTCTGAACTTCTCCAGGGATAGTCGTTTTCTTTTCTCGGGGACCACTCTACCTATAGAATTACAAGAGGCAGATAGTTTTTTTTTTCCTCTGACTCCTTAATTCTAAGTTGATGTGTTTTCTGCTGTGCTGGTTGGTTAGAACCATCATCACAGGCTTAATCTCTTTAACAAAAGATTGTGCAACCATATCCTTATGAAAATTCAAGGACTCATGTCCTTAGCTTGTACAACAGAGTTTTCCAAATCTTTAAATTCTATTTCCATTTTAGATAGTTCATTTTTTTAAGTCCACCTTTTTCCTTTTGCATTTTACTAGAACATGGAGAAACCACAGCTCCTCTTTAAGATCGTGCTTAGAAATCTCATCAGCCAGATATTTAAGTTCATCACTTAACACTTGAACATAATTCAGACAAGTAGTCACAGTAAAGTGTCACTTTTCCCCCACTGTCAAATCACACGTTCATCATTTTCTTTTAAAGCCAGAAGCACAGTTAATGTCCACATTTCTAGCAGTGTTCTGTTGCGAGTGCCGTAAGTATTCTATAAAACAATACAGAGTTTTCTCTATAGCTCTCTTTAGTTTCTTCTGAGGCTTCCTCAGAGTTGTCTTGCTATCCATGATTCTACCAACAGTCTCTTCAAGGAAATCTAAGCTTGTGCTATTAGGTACTTTAAAATTCTTCCAAATTCTACCCATTATCCAATTCCAAAATCACTTCCACATGTTAGCTATCTCTTAAAGCAGCATCCCTTCTTGGTACCAAATTCTGTCTTCATTATCTAGTGCTTTTGTAACAGCAACAATACAAATGGATAGTTTTAATGAACAGAAACTTGTTTTCTCACAGTTTAGGAGGCTGGAAGTCCAAATTCAGAGTGTTACTTCTAGGGGAAGGCTTTCTCTCTGTGTCAGCTCTGGAGGAAGGACCTTGTCTCTTCGGCTCCTGCTTCCAGGTTCTTCAGAGATGTCCATGTTTCTTGACATCTGTCTTATCCCCTTTCTTCTCTGCTTGTTTATTTAATCTCTTTTTGTATTTCAAAAGAGACCGATTCAAGGTATAACCTATGCTCATATTGCCTCATTATTATAACGAAAATAACCCAGTCCCGAATGGAATTATAACCATAGGCACGGAGTTAGGGTTTATAACCCCTATTTGGGGAGAACATATTTCAAAACACAGCACCTTCTTTTTTCACTCTTTCAGATGTGTGTTATGCAAACAGTGCAACACAATGCAAAGTAGAATGATAGGGTAAAAGGACCATAATTTAAGGCAGAGGTCAGAAAGCTTTTTCTGTAAAAAGCCATAAAGTAAATATTTTAGTTTGGGGAGGCCATGCAGTCTCTGTCACAATTCTGCTGTTTTTGTGCTATAACAACCACAGGCAGTACCTATGGATAGATTTCATCGACTCAGGTGACTTTCCACTCAACTTTATTTATGGATGCTGTAATTGGAATTCCATATAGTTTTCACGTATCATGAAATACTATTCTTTTGTTGTTGTTTTTTTAACCATTTAAAAATGTAAATGGCATATTTAGCTCTTGGCCCTTACAAAAAGACGCTGTGGGCCATATTTGGCTTATAGACCATAGTTTGTCAATCCCTGCTTTAGGATAAAGATATATTTAGATATTAATCCTCATTCTGCAAGGAATGTAACCCAGAAATAAATTATCTAGGTTCTCTAGACCTTATTTGAATTATTTAATCATAATTATAATTGTGTATGTGTGTGTATGACTGTTTACCTGAAGAAGTTTGTGCCATTGCAAAAATTATCATAAATTAAGTAAATAGCATAGTGCCTTGATTTAGCAGGGGTTCAAGAATTTTGAAGATGCCCTGGTGATGCAGTGGTTAAGCACTCAGCTACTACCTACCCACACTCCTTAGGAGAAATGACCTGGAGATCTGCTCCTGTAGAGATTACAGCCTAAGAAACCCTATGGGGTTAGTCTGTCCTATGAGTTGGAATCAACTCATCCAAATGGCACACAACAAGAATTCTGACCTGTGTCTGCTTAAGGTTAAGGTGTAACATTAACAGTACCAGTTATACATACTCAGTAATCACTGGTGATGTGAAAAAGAATATATTTCATGTAAGTCAGAATTCATTTGATGGCAATGGGTTTGGTTTTTGGTTTTTGGTTTCCTCCCATGCTAAAGACTCTGTCCTGAACTGAAACTCTGGGATCAGACAGCTCTAATTCAAAACTTGTCGTATCTGATGAATTTTCTTATTTGAATGTTTAGTGTTTCATCACATAATGGAAATAATAATGATAATTATTATATGGGGCTACTATGAAGATTACCTGAAATAATTGTAAATGTGAAATCTTTGTGCCTATTCCACAAGGATTACTGAATAAATGAAAGGAACTTTTATTAGTAGTTCTTAAAAAAAAAAAAAAAAAAAAGGTTGTCAAACCAATTCTGATTCACGGTAACCCAGTAGGAGAGTAGAACTACCCTGTAGAATTTTCAAAGAGCACTGGGTGGAATTCAAGCTCCCAATTTTCTGTTTAGCCACCATAGCTCTTAATCACTATGGCATGAGGCTTTCCAAAGAGAAGTAGCAGTAGTATTTTCTTAGTACTAGCGCTATTAATAGCTTCAGAGAGCCTACTTGATGAAGATCAAATTGTATAGCTGTATTAAAACTGTGTATTAAACTAGTCCATCCTAATCTTTCAAAACTCTTCCTTCTATGCCCCATGTACCTATTTCTCTCTGCTTACTTATTCTATTCACAAATTGTTCATTCTTACTTAACCATATTTGCTGGTACAGTTACTTTTACCTGAAAATCTTTGACCTAACTTTTCTTTAGCAGCATGGTTTGAGAATTTCCAGATTCTATTCAGGTTCCACTTTTAGGAGCTCTTCCTTAAGAACTGTGATCCTCATTGATTTACTATTGACTTTTAATACCAGTGTTGCTTTCATACTGTCTAAGGTAATTTTAACCTGTAATACACAATAATGAACCCTAGTGGTCCAGTGGCTAATGGCTGTTAACTGAAAGGCTTGAAGTTCAAACTCACCTATGGCTCCTTGGAAGGAAGATCTGATGATCTGCTTTTGCAAAAATTACAGCCAAGAAAACTATAGGGCAGTTCCACTTTGTCACAAAGGAGCTGTGTGAATCGGAATTAGCTTGATTTACCCAATAACAATAGTATATGCTATTGCTTCATTCTCTAATTTTCTCAGATTTATAAGACCTATCTTGGGCACTAGACTGGGATGACGTTTAAGGACAAGAATGTTCAGATCTATGTCTTTTGTATTCTTCTCCCTAAAATACCCTACATCACTTTAAGCAGCCATCTGCTGACTGATGTAGTCACTTGAATACATCAGATCTAAGTATTACTGATTCTGGGTCCAGGGTGCAGTAAAGATCTTCAGATTTAGTTATGTTTATCTTGTATCCCAATACTTTGCTGAATTCTTCTATTAGCTCCAACAGTTTACTTCTGGATTTCTTTAGATTCTCTGTATAAACAATCGTATCATCTGCAAAGAGGGAAACCTTTACTTCTTCACTGCCAGTATGAATACCTTTTATTTCTTTGAGTTGTCTAATTGCTCTGGCTAGAAGTTTTAGCACAATGTTCAATAGAAGTGGTGAGAGCTGGCATCCTTGTCTAGCTCCTGTTCTCAAAGGGAATTCTTCCAGTCTTTCACCATTCAGGATGATGAAAGCAGGTGGCTTTGCATAGATGCTACTGATTATATTGAGGAATATCCTCTTTATTCCTATTTTTCTGGGAGTTTTAAGCATGAATGGATGTTGAACTTTGTCAAATGCCTTTTCTGCATCAATTGACAAAATCAGGTGAATTTTATCTTTTGTGTTATTAATGTGGTTGATTACATTAATTGTTTTTCTAACATTGAACCAGGCTTGCATCTCTGGAATGAAACCAACTTGATCATGATGAATTATTTTTTTAATATGCTGTTGAATTCTATTGGCTAGAATTTTGTTGAAGATTTTTGCATCAGATTCATGAGTGATACTGGTCTGTAATTTTCTTTTTTTGTGGGATCTTTCCCGGGTTTTGGTATTCGGGTTATGCTGGCTTCATAGAATGAATTTGGAAGTATTTCGTCTCTTTCTGTGGTGTGAAATAGCCTCAATAGTGTTGGAATTAATTCTTCTCTAAAAGTTTGGTCGAATTCTCTGGTGAAGCTGTCTGGGCCAGGACTTTTTTTGTTTGGTAGATTTTTTAATGACTTTTTAAATCTCTTCCTTTGTGATAGATTTATTAAGTTGATCTATTTCTCTTTGTGATAATTTTGGTAAGTCATATAAATCTAGAAATTTGTCCATTTCCCCTAGGTTTTCAAACCTGTCAGAGTATAGCTTTTCATACTGTTCTGTTGTGATACATTTTATTTCTGTTGTAACTTCTGCCAACTTATTTCTTAATCGGGTTATTTGTATCTTCTGTTGTTTTTCTTTTGTAAGTTTAGCCAGTGGTTTATCAATTTTGTTGATCTTTTCAAAGAACCAGCTTTTGATTTTGTTTATTTTTTCAGTTGATTTTCTATTCTCTAATTCATTTAGTTCTGTTCTAATCCTTATAATCTGTTTTCTTCTGGTGCCTGAGGGGTTCCTCTGTTGCCTTCTTTCTACTTGTTCAAGCTGTGAGGTTAATTCTTTAATTTGTGCTGTTTTTTCTTTCTGGAAGTGTGCTTTTATAGAGATAAACTGACCTCTGAGCACTGCTTTTGCTGTATACCATAAATTTTGGTAGGATGTGTTTTCATTTTCATTTGAATCCATAAATTTCTTTAATGTGTCTATAATTTCTTTTATAACCCTTGGTATAATCCTTTATACCAACAGTGAAATTATTAAAGAAGAAATCACCAAATCAATTCCATTTACTAGCCCCCAAGAAGATAAAATACCTAGGAATAAATCTAACTAGAGAAATAAGAGATCTTTACAGAGAAAACTACAAGACCTTATTACAAGAAACTAGGAGAGACTTACATAAGTGGAGTAATCTGCCCTGCTCATGGATAGGAAGACTCAATATTGTGAAAATATCTATTTTGCCCAAAGCAATCTACTTATATAATACAATCCCAATACAAATTCCAGTGACAATTTTTAATGAGATGGAGAAACAAATCATCATCTTTGTTTGGAAAGGGAAGAAGCCCTGGATAAGTAAAGCACTATCAAAAAAGAACACACTGGGAGGCCTCTCACTATCTGACTTTAAAAACCTATTACACTACCACAGTAGGCAAAACAGCCTGATACTGGTACAAAAAGAGACACTTAGATCAATGGAACAAAGTAGAGACCCCAGAAATGCCACTATCCTCCTATGAACAGCTGATATTTGGCAAAGGTCCTAAGATTTTAAACTGGGGTAAGAACACTCTCTTTAACAAATGGTGCTGGCATAATCGGATATCTACCTGCAATAAATTGAAACAAGACCCATATCTCATACCTTATACAAAAATCAACTAAAACTGGATAAAAGACCTAAATATAAAAGCTAAAATGATAAAGCTCATCCAAGATAAAATAGGGTCAACAATGGAAGTTTTAATACACAATATAGACAGACTTCAAAATCTGACAGACAGAACACATTCATCAGAAGAGAAAATAGATAAATGGAAATTAATAAGAATCAAACACTTCTGCTCATCCAAAGACTTCATCAAAAAACTTAAAAGACCACCTACAGAATGGGAAAAAATATTTGGCAACTCTATGTCAGACCGACACCTGATCTCCATAATCGATAAGGTACTACAAAATATCAATAAGAAAAAGACAAATCATCCAATTATGCGATGGGCAAAGGAGATGGACAGATGCTTCTCTAAAGAGGAGATCCAGGCAGCCAAAAAACACATGTGGAAATGCTCGTGATCATTAATTATTAAAGAAATTCAAGTCAGAATGACAATGAGATACCATCTCACCCCAACAAGATTGGCCATGATCCAAAAAATGCAAAACACTAAATGTTGGAGAGGCTGTGGAGAGATTGGAACTCTCCACTGTTGGTGGGATTGCAGAATGCTTCAACCTCTTTGGAAAGCAATCTGGCATTACCCAAAATAATGGGTATAGATATACCATTTGACCCAGTAATTCCTCTGCTTGGAATATATCCTACAGAATCAAAGCCATTCACACCAACTGATACATGCACATGAATGTTCATTGCATCACAGTCCATGATAGAGCAAAAAGATGGAATCAACCCAGATGTCCAACAACAGAAAAATGGATGGGTAAACTGTGGTATATGTATTCACTGGAGTACTATGCAATGATAAAGAACAACGATGATAGCAGGAAACATCTCTCAATTTGGTGTCAACTGGAGGACATTATTTTGAGTGAAACTAGTCAGCGACAGAAGGATAACTATCATATGAGACCCCTACGATAAAAACTTAAAAGCCGACTCATACATAACAGAAAAGGCTCTTTGACGGCTACAAGGGTGGGGAGGGTGGGAGAGCAGAAGGGCGAGGGGCGAGAGTTTAGATTAGATAGTTGTTAGAAATTTGGTTGGGTGAAATTGATGACAATACACATTAATAAGAAGATCAATATTAGTGGGACTTCAACACAACTTGTGTACTCCTCCCATCTTAACCCAATATTGTAAGCACAGAGTATGTACACTTTCATTTTTTATTAAAACTATCTTACCTATAAAAAAATAAAAAGAAATAAAAAGAAAAAAAAAGATCTTCAGATAATGAAATGCTGTCTACCCACTGAGGGCTTTAGATCTAATGTTCCTCATTTCTTATTTACCTGTAGTATCATTGCTCAAGTTCCAGCTACTCCTGCTGTTTTTGTAACATAGACATATTTTTTTTTCCATGAACAGCATAATATTTTGTTTTGCTTTCTTATAACTAGATGGTTTTAAGCAAACTGTTGATGTTACCCCTAAGTAAAATGTGTTGTAGTGATATTGAGTGTTTGGCTTCCTTTTGGAATATGTTGTGTGGATTCTGAAGTTTTTACTGCATGAAGTCTGCTTTTCACACTGTAGTTTACTAGGATCCTGGTTAACTGTGATTTATTGGGTAGCAGTTGGCAATGCTGAATGTGGTCATTCAAACAGATTTTCTACTTCTGGACACACTGTCTGTTAAACTAGAGATTGGAGAAGAGCAAATTACATTTTCCTAACCTCCACTTTCAGGCTCGGAGATTGTATCTGCATTTTTTTTTTTTTCCTTCAGAAGTAGAGAAAAGAGCCAAGGGTGGAACCTGAAAGATGGAGAAGAATATAATGACATTGCTACTTCCTGCCAATGAGACATCCCTTCTTCTCAGTGCCTCAGGCCAAGGAGGTTCCAATTAAATGCCCTTCCAAGCTTATGATTTCTTCCTTTCCATCAGCCACAGGGATCACGGCAGGATAACACATGATGCTGCTGTACCCTGCAGATTAGACCTTCTGGTTTCACAATTCCACCACTTCATGCATGGAGGAGGAGAAAAGCTGACTTGGTATGGAGTTACAGAGTAGAGAGAACAAGAAGAGACTTAAATGAAAAAAATTCTTTGCCAACACCTCTATTGGCCTTCTCCTGTCTCCTTCAGCAGGAGAAGGTATCATGCTGTGGAAATTTGAAAACACAGGAAAAATTAAGACCTGCATCTTGAATAACTCCAGTCTCTGTGAGCCCAGGAGAGAATGGTTTGAAACCAAACTGGTCTGCAAGACTGGACATCTTTTAGGAGCTCTGACCTTCTGAAAAGTGGAGGGCGGGAGGGGGGGTGGTAGAAAAAAGAAAAGATCGATAGAAAGAAATAAAAAGGAAAACATCAAGCAAAGAGGAAAAAATATTTCCCACTGACAACTCAGTCCTACCTTGCTTTATCCGTTTGTTTGGGCAGCAGTCACAGTCCCATATGGTAACCAGTGGAAGATATTTTTCAGAAGCATTTGTCTCCTTGGGAAGCATCTAGGCTTGTTTTATTGGCAACTATAAAATCACCACTGGGTCTGCTGTGTGGTTATTCTGCAGATGGTTTGTATGGGTGGCTTATTTCTACTGGCTGAAATCTTCCTTTGGGCTCCAGTTTGAATTTAAGAAATTCATGCACTAGTCATCTTCATTTTCTTATAATAAAATCCTGGCCCTGTTCCATTTGTAAACCTATCATTCCTCTGAGTTTTGGAGAGAGAAGAGGGAATTGGCATGGTGAAGTCCCAGTCAAATAATGATGGCTGCACCAGCCGTTATGGTTAATTCTAGTTTAGACGAGCTGGATTAGGGGCAGGTGGTCTGGAAGTTTTTTTTTTATATGAGAAACCAACACCCAATGGTAGCTCAAAATAGACATACAGAATTTCACCTAAAGGCAAATGGCAACACTTACAGTACACTTGCATTTGTTTTTTCTTCTCCTTGTCCCCCCAACAACAACAGTTACATACACAGTTTATGCTAGGGATGTTTGTTTGTACCCAGAAGAGTGTGGTCCTTTTAGAAGTACATGTTTATAGTGTTACCACTTTAAAAATAGAACATAAGAGTTAAAAAAAAGAAAAAGGGTCATTCTAGTTTGTAGGGGTGAACAGATGTACAGTTACTTTTTAAAGATTTTGGTTCCTTGACTTTCTTCAGTTGTTAGAAAGTGCTGAAACCAAATGTACTTTTGTATGGGGTCAAGGAGAAAATGGGCTCACGTGTCATGACACTGGTTTTTCAGAGGTGTTCAGAAATGAGTTTGAATGTGTGCACCATTGCTCACAAGTGAGAGGGCTCTGATAGGTTATTTAAAATTGCTGGATCTGTTTGTTTGTATAATGGGAATCACATGGCCTTTTTTCAGGGTCAGTGAGAAAATTAAGCAATATGGCATGTAAAATCTTAGCAAAGATTGTCACCTAATAAATGCAGCTGATGTTTACTGATTACTTACTCTTACTAGGCTTTCTTTGCCTTTTGCATTTGGTACATCGTAACTTGGCTAACTTGGTTAATTCTCATAACAACCTTGTGTGCCAAGTACTATTACCACCACCTACTCAGATGGGAAAATTAAGGTGGAAAAAGGATAACTTTGTCACTCTTCCAAAGGTGGTAATAAAGTGGCGGGGAATTTGAACCCTGATCTCAGTCACTACTACATTCTGATTCTCCATGCAGTACGTAGATGACTAGTCAGTCCTAGCCTTCCCTCCTCTTGCTTCCAAATGTCTGGGACTTTATTTACCTCATCTGTAAATTTGACCTGGTTAGACCAGCAACTCTTATAAAAGGTGCGTATTAGAAATTCTGGGGATACATTTTCAAACTGCACAAGAGTAGAATCATCCCTGTGAAGATTTTGAGTGTGTGACATTTATTTAGTTGGGGTCTTAGAATATGAATTAAACTGATGCAAAGACCCAGAAAAATAATCAGGGTAGAAAATAAAATTCTAACGTACAAGTTTCTTAACCTATTCCGTGAAATGTTGAATTAATTCTCATGTAGAAAAAAGGCTCTGTCTTTGAAAATTGTAAAATAGTCCTCTTTTCAGAGGGCAACTAACAGTCAAGATATGGCTATAATTTTTGTCTCTCCAGTGTTTTGCCACCTGGCTCTCCTTTGAAAGTGACCTTGGAACTTTAAGATATTCATATGGAGTTGTCTTGCTTTTCACAGTTTAAACAATTATCATTTCAGCAATGTGTTTGGCAGCCACCTCCCCATCTTACATGGCAGTAATACAATACAGGCTTTTAAGCCAATCTTAACAGAATTACTCCCATGCTGCTTTCTTTCCTGATATGTCTTTGCCCTTAGCTCATTTTTAGCACTTATAAAAGATTGTATGTTTTTTATTAGTATTCATCTGAGCCAACTATAAGTTGTGATCAAATTACTCAATGTTAATAAGTGGCATATAAAATTTTCATGGCATTGGAAAGAAAAAATGAGTAAGTTCTTTCTTATTCACAAACCAGCTTACTGACTTTACAGATATAGGTGACAATTCTAACTTAAAACTATTAGAGTGATGCCTACTAGAGTAGAATGGCCAGCTGGCAATGAATGTGTGTGAGTGTGTGTGTGTGTGTGTGTGTGTGTGTGTGTGTGTGCACATGCACACGTTTGTGTGTGTCTACATCCATTTTTTTCTTTAGGGCATCTAAAGCACTCGGAAGAAAGGCCTTGTGATCTACTTCCAGAAAATCAGCTAATGAAGAACTTGCCAAGCCAAAAGCCAAGTGTCATTGCTTCGGATCCAACTCATGGCGACCTTGTGAATCACAAAACTAAGACAAAATTTCTTCAGAATGCCACATTTTGTTGTGGATGGGATCACCATGAATCACGGTCAACTGGATGGCAGTTGACAACAATGTACTGTCAAGAACCACTGTAGAACTTATAATAGACACTCCAAATATCTGCAAGTCTAATATCAAGCACCATCAGGAAATCAAATCCTGCTCATGCTTGTCTTTTTAAAGCCACCTCTTGCAAAGAGAACAAAGATATAAGCATTGATCAGCATACAATAACAGTAAACAAATTGTTACAAATAATAAAGTGGTTATCAGGTAGCCACACTGCTCTAAAGATTTTAATCTATGTTATTTCACTTAAGCTCACAGCAAGTTGAAGTACATTCTGAGTCTTGGAGATTGTAATCAATGTGTCCGAGGTCATCCTGCTAAAAACAGTGAAGTCAAAATCTAATTGCAGGTAAAACTATTCCAGTGTCTGAGCTTATTAGCACCATGTGGCAATTCTTCCCAGTTAGAGGAGTCAATCAATGAGTCGTAGGTCCAAATATCCAGCTGGTGAAGGAAAATGCTGCTGTCTACATGGCCAAAAGGAAAGCACAGGAACATTTTCTGGCTGTGAAGAAAAGTCAAGCATCTCATGCATAAAGTTGAGAGTTCCCCAAGAAGCAGCAGGGAAAATACAGAAAAGAGAGGCTGCAGATTACAGAAGCAACCATGCAGAGTCGAAGGAGCTCCCAGTCGGAAGTATGGAGAAGAATGCTAGCTACAAGGAGAGAGAAGAAAAGACAGTCCTTAACAAGCCGCTTTAATCTCCATAACCCCCCAGGACACTGGGATGCCACATTAAAGGCACACCCATCACTGAATATCTCTGCAGTAAGCAAGAGCTCCAGGCTGTAAGTGAAAGGGCCAGCCAGGTCCTACTTTCTCCTTCAGCTCCAAGAGTGTGGATCATCAGCTTCACCTGATTCCACTTTGTGCTAAACACTACAGATGATGGGAGAGCTTAGCTGAAAATGACATGAAGTCCTTTATTCTGCTGTAATAGAAAACTGAAGGACCCTGGTGGTATAGTCGTTTAGCATTCAGCTGTTAACTGTAAGGTCAATGGAACAAACCCACCAGCCACTCTTTGGGAGAAAGATAAGACAATCTGCTTCCATGAAGATTTACAGCCTTGGAAATCCTATGGAGCCATTCTACTCTATCTCATAGGGTTACTATGAGTCCGATAGGGCTCAATTGCAATCAGTTCAGTTTTTTGGTAATGGAAAACTAAGCTGTGTTACAGAACATACAAGTTGAAACACACAACATACAAGCTGGAGTGTAAAATCCATCCCCAAGCATGTATTCCAAAATTTTTATATTTTAGAGTACTTCCATAAAGAAATTCAATCTAAATTTATCTTTGAACAAACCCAGGCAGTGTACCTGACATATAATTGACTCTCAATAGATGAAAGGGGGAAAGAGGGACCCAATAAGAAGGAGCAGAAAACAAAAAGAAAGATGGGAAAGAAGAAAAAGAGGTGGGCAGAGAGAAAGAGGACTGAGCATGTATATAAACAGATAGTTAACTGAACATTCTCTGTTAACATTGGTGTGTTTAAATGAGACTTGGTAGAATGATGAGTACAACTGGTAGAAATCAACCAATAGAGCCACAGAACTATGTTATGGATATATCAGAGAGAAGATTTTTTGAACACAGCCAACATTTGGACAATTTAAGAAGTCGGTTAAACTATCTATTTTTAACCAGTAACAAACCCAAATTAATCTTCCATCAACTCCAGACTTTCAAAAAAAAGTTATTTGGAGTTGTCATTATATGTAAACTTTTGAACAAGAGAACTAAGTAAGAGAGTGAGTGGGCCTATATCCTTCTGAACCACATCGCTGGTCTTTTGGTACACTCGGTGAGTGACCCTTTCAGAAGAACAGATTTATCTACGTCACACAAAGTCAAAAAGTGTAGTTTACTAAGACAGGTAAGAGATGGTACCATCAGCTTTTTACTGTTATTTAGACTTCCTTTATAGGTTCTGGAAACCTTGGTCGTCTAGTGGTTAAGTGCTACATCTGCTAACCAAAATGTCTGCAGTTGAAACCTGCTAGATGCTACTTGGAAACTCTCTGGAGCAGTTCTCCTCTGTCCTACAGGGTCACTGTGAGTTGGAATGGACTCTATGGCAGTGGGTTTTTTTTTTTTTTTTTTTTTTTAAACAGGTCCTAATGCTACTAGAAATTTTATCTAACCATGGGTGTAGAACCTGAATAAGAACTTTTTTTTTCCATTTGCCATCAAGTTAACTCTAACTCAGAGTGATGCCATGTGTGTCAAAGCAGAATTTTGCTCCATGAGATTTTTAGCAGTTGATATTTTGGGAGGAGATTGTGGGCCTTTATTCTGAGATTCCTCTGGGTAAACTGGAGCCTCTAACCTTTTTGTTAGCAACCAAGTACATTAAGTATTTGTGCCACCCAGGAACTCTTAACCAGAACTCAGAGGAACTACACGCAAAAGTATGCTCAGCACCATTATGACTTTAAAGATCAAAGGTTTACTTTTGTTTCTCGCAGTTTCTTTGGATATTTAAAAAAATCTCTAGTCAAAATTCTGAACATGCGTTTCAGTTCTATGTTTGTCAACCTCTGGTTGTGTGGGGTTTGAGGTATGCCTTCCGTATAACCCCTGGTGTCATGGTGGTTAAGTGCTTTTTCTGCTAACTAAAAGGTTGGCAGTTGGAATCCTCCAGGTGCTCCTTGGAAACTCTATGGAGCAGTTCTACCCCATCTTATAAGGTTGCTATGAGTCAGAATCTACTTGATGACAGTGGATTTGGGTTTTTGTTGTTTGTTTTCCATAAAACTCTCTCAAGATGGTAAGGAATTCTTACTACTCCAAATGCAAAAGGTAAACTCCTGGCGAACAAGTCAGACACACTTGGAGGTGGAGACTGATAAGGAGGGGACTTTACTATATTTGTGTCACTAGTGCAAGAATCCTAGCTGATAATTTGACTGTTGTTGACAAGTTAAAAGAGAAAGAGGGTGCCATGTAACAAAATCATTTACTAAGAGAGGAGGAAATTTCCTGGAAGATTCATATTTTGATCTTTGATTCCTTAATACGTTTTGTAAGAAGTCTGCCCTGCTGTGTCTTTTCAGAAGTCTAGAATATGACACCCTTTTCTCCATTGTTTAAGGAATGTGAATATCCTTACCAAAAAACAAAAAATAAAAAAAAAAGCTAACATTAAACGACTTTTTTTTAGTGAAATAAATTCTTAAAACAGGAGTTTTGTTCATTCACCCTGCAAGCCATTGCGTCTACTACTGTGAGACAATGCCATGACTGATGATCACAATGAATATCTTATGATATCAAGAGAATGTCAACCTTATCTAATATTCTGTATTAAAGCAAGCAGGGAAGTACATGATAATTTTAGGAAGAGTTCTACTCCAAAACAATTAACAATATTAAAATTATTGTTGAAGATGTTATAACTACAATTATCTACAACAACTTTGGATGTCCAATCAGCTAATCTTTTGTGCTCCAAGAGTGTAATCTACTCTGGAGACACTGTCTAGAAATTTACTGGAATGAGATAGCCCTGGGTTTCAGTTCTGGTTCTACCATTGGCAAGTTGTGCCACTTTCATAAATTACTTACTCAGACTCTCTAAATCTCAATGTCATGAATATAAACTGGGGATAATAATACTTTTCTCTCAATGTTATAGAATGTACAGTAAATACTCACCACAGTGCCTGGCACATTGGACATAGTAAAGGGTGCATATTTTTATTTTAAATGACAAAATCTTTATATTTAGAAACAATACATGAGCTTCTATACATTAATTAATAGCAATGTATTTTCTAGCAACTCTGAACTCATGCCCTCTAAGTATAATTAGCACGAAAATCATAGCGTAGAGGTGTAAGTTCATCAGTAGTCGTTAGTCCTGCCATGTCCCTCCATGATCTCCAGCAGTTTAAATTGTCTCCAAAAGTCCCAATTGCTAGAGCCAATTCTGTACTCGAATTGTGCACAGGTCGCCTTATTCTTCTCTGCTCAGGCTGTGTCAGACCTGGGCGCACAGAGCCTTAATCTCTACAGCAAGATGATGGCAGTCAGACAGGATCTGTTTTTACGAGCATATATTGTGAACCAGGCACTAGAATACATGTCGTGTGTGCATGTTTTGATTTTGGCTGGTATAGTGAGAATGAGTTAAAATCAGATAGTTGTAGGCTGAAGTCTTGACTCTACCCTACATTAGCTTGATGAAGCTGGGTATGCCTCAGTTTCTTAATCTTTTAAATTTTATCATTTGTTATTGTTATACAACTTGCCACTCTAAGTATAAAATTAATGATAATATTATTAATTATAGGCACAATGTTGTGACTATAATTCACAACTATTTCCAAACTATTTCTAATTCACTATTTCCAAAATTTTTCTGTCACCCCAAACAGAAACTCAGCACCCAATAAACAATAAATTTCCATTGTCTCCTTTCCCCAGCAACTAGTAGGCATTGCTCTACTTTCCGTCCCTACATATTTTTTCTGTTTTAAATATTTCATGTAAGTCAGATCACATAATATTTGTCCTTTAGTGATGGACTTGTTTTACTCAGGATAATGTGTTCAAGTTTCATCCATGTCATATTATGAATGAGAGTTTCATTTCTCCTATGGTTGAAGAGTATTCTATGGTATACATATTAAACCAAACCAAACCCACTGCTTTCTAGTTGATTCCTATATAGTGCCGCTGTAGGACTGGGCTGAGCTGCTCCATAGAGTTTCCAAGGAGTGCCTAGCAGATCTGAACTCCCAACCTTCTGGTTACCAGGTGTAGCACTTAACAGCTATGCCACAAGGGTACATCTATACCGTGTTTTAGTTATGTATTCATCTGCTAATGGATACTTGGGTTGTTTTCATCTTTTAGCTTTGAGAATAGTGCAACAGTGAACATCAGTGTACAACAATCTGTTGGAGTTCGAGCCTTCAATTCTTTGTGGTGTGTAACTGCTAGGTCATATAATAATTCTATGGGAGCAACTGCCAAACTGTTTTTCCGTAGCTACTGCACCATTTTGCATTTCTACCAGCAGTAGTTTGGTCATTTTGAAAAATTGGAAGACAACATATATACTTTAGAGGGTTAAATGAAGCAATAAATGTTAAATGTTTATGGGGGGTTTAGTACAAGTGCTTTCTGGAACCTCTTCTTTTGACTGTCATAACATCCTTTAGTTTTTCTCTGGTCTCACAGGATGGTCCTCTCTTCAGTCGAGTGGTCTCCTACTGTGCTTGGTGGCAAATGGTGGCCCCACAGGCCCCAACCTTGACCCCACCTTCTATTTACCTATACAAGCTCCCTGGATGACCTCATTCAGTCCCGTGCCTTAAGATACTTTCTGTTATTTCTCAGTGAGAGCCTTAACCTGCAACTTGTTGGCACAGCTGCAATAGTTTAGAGAGGTTAAGTAAGTCTCACACACAGATAGTCAAGTTGGCGTAAAACAGACATCTGTCTGACTGTAAAATCCAAGCTATTAAAAATATACTAGGAGAGACCATTTAAGTGTTCCCAAGTATCAACCACTAAGCTGAACAAAAAGAAGAAATATTTGACTGTTTACTTAACTTGCTGTATATAAAGATATCATGCTGCTTTTCCATACGATAGTACAGCTTATCATTTAATTAAAATTGTAAACATAGTTTTTGAAGGTTAAGAGTTCTATCAAAAACTTCACATCATTTTCAATGAAAATTATTAACTGTTATAGCTCATTTACAAGAAGCTAGATGGGAACATTATGAGAAATTAGTGAAATTATTATCAGATGGAATAATTAACGATCAGTTGTGAAATAATCACATAATTCTAGCTATACGCTGCATCATTTTTCATTAATCAAAGATAATCTGGAATTGCAATACTTTTAAATGCAAAAAAGTGTTAGCATGTTCTGCCTCTGAGTGAAGAACTGCACAGTTACTAGCTTTGGGCTGATTTTTCAATAGCTTACATATGAAGATTATACAGATTTAATGGTATGGGGGCCGGCCACTTTATGATCTATGGATCTATGACCCAGAATAGATAATCCTGTTCTCAGTGAGATGATAGTATTCTCCTTTTAATTCTTTGTTTTTTATTATGCTTATTTATTTGTTTGTTTTTGTTATGATTGAATGAAAGTGTGTATTTCTGTATAAATTTGCATGCCCACCTATATGCAGCTCCCACTGCTCTCTCTGCCCAGAGACAGCACACCCTTCCTCTCCATTCTATGCATGTCTTATCCTCCCAGCAATCTCCTATCCCCTCCTCTTCACGCACTCCCCTTTCTCCAGAAAGAAGTCAGCAGCATGACATCCTATAGATGCACAGAAACATAAAGTGCACACACACATGATATTGTCACTCTATGTCACCAAGTCCAGTCCATTCCTGTCTGAAGAGTTGGCTTCCATTTATGATTTATGGACAGGTTCAGCATCAGGGCCAGGGGCCATGCTTCCAGGGGAACTCCGAGGCCCCTAGTCTGTCAATTGCAGTCTTTTAGTGGACATCTCAGGGTGCAACCCTTTTTATTTTAGAGTTGTCAATGAGACTCAAGTTCGAGAGCTCCATCACGGCTATCACTGGTGGTGGCTGAACACTATCTGGTTCTTCTGGTCACAAGTCAGTGTCATCACCCACTCACGTGGGTCTCTCTGTCTTCTGGGTTCTCTGTCTCCCATGTCATTTTGGACCTTGGTAATCATCTGCTCCTGCTGAGTTGAGACCATTTGTTGCACCCTCAGATGGCTGCTTGGCAGCTTTTAAGACCCTAGATGCCACTCACCAATGTGGGGTGTAGGGGCTCCCTTAGCAAAATGCTAGTTGTGCCAATTGACCTTGAATTCTCCTGAGAGCATGGTCCCTGGCCCCGCACCCCAGGTAATCTGTCCTTGCAACACTGGGTTAAGATGGAAAGAGTAATCATGTTATGCTGAAGTCCAGTTAATACTGATCTTTCTAACGTGTGCTGTCACTGATTTCACCCAACCAAATTTCTGTCAACCATCTAATCTAAACACTCCCCCATCCTGCCTCCCTCCCAACTCTTGCAGCCATCAAAGAGTCTTTTCTTGTATGCATGAATCTGTTTTTAAGTTCTTATCTTAGGAGTCTCATACAGAATTTGTCCTTTGGTCACTGAATACTTTTGCTCAACATAATGTCCTGCAATTGAAACCAAGTTATGAGATGTTTCCTAAAATCATCGCTGTTCTTTATCATTGCATAGTGTTCCACTGAGTATATATACCATAGTTCACCTACCCATTCTTCTGTTGTTGGGCATCTGGGTTGATTCCATCTTTTGCTTTTGTGGATTGTGCTGCAATAAATATTCGTGTGCATGTATTAATTGGTGTGAATGGCCTTGATTCTGTCGGATATATTTCGAGCAGTGGAATTACTGGGTCAAATGGTACATCTAGATCCAGCTTTTTAAGGAAGCGCCAGATTGCTTTCCAAAGAGGTTACACCATTTTGCAATCTGACCAACAGGGTAGGAGACTTCCAATTTCTCCACATTCTCTCCAGCATTTGTTGTTTTGCATTTTTTGGATCATGGCCAACCTTGTTAGGATGAGATGATATCTCATTGTAGTTTTGATTTGAGTTTCAATAATAGCTAATCATCTTGAGCACGTTCACATGTGTTTTTTGGCTTCCTGGATCTCCTCTTTAGAGAAATGTCTAACTATCTCCTTTGCCCATCACTTAACTGGATGACGATCTTTTCCTTATTGCCATTTTTTTGTATCTTATAGATTATGGAGATCAGGCGTCAGTTCAACATATAGTTACCAAATATTTTTTTGATTCTGTGGTGTTCTTTTAATTTTATTAACAAAGTCTTTGGAGGAGCAAAAGTGTTTGATTCTTAGTAGTTCTCATTTATCTATTTTCTCTTCTGTGTTTGTGGTTTGACAGATTTTGAAGTTTGACTGTGTTGTGTGTTAAAACTTCCATTGTTCCTGCTTTTTCTTGGATGAGCTTTATCATTTTAGATTTGATATTTAGGTCTTTTATCCAGTTTGAGTTAGTTTTTGTATAAGGTGTAAGATATGGGTCTTGTTTCAATTTATTGCAGATGGATATCCAATTATGCCAGCCCCATTTGTTGAAGAGATTGTTTTTACCCCAGTTTAATGTCTTAGGGCCTTTGTCAAATATCAACTTTTCATAGGAAGATGGTGTCATCTCTGGGGTCTCAATTCTGTTCCATTGATCTATCTGTCTCCTTTTATACCACTGACAAGCTGTTTTGACTACTGTGGCAGTGTAATAGTTTCTCAAGTTGGGTAGTGGAGGCCTCCCATTGTGTTCTTCATCTTCAGTAGTGCTTTGCTTACTTGGGGCTTCTTTCCTTTACAAACATATTCGATAATTTGTTTCTCCATCTCATTGAAAAATGTCATAGGACTTTGTATTGGGATTGCATTATGTAAGCAGATTACTTAACATTTTCACAATGTTAAGTCTTCCTATCCGTGAGGACGGTAGGTATCTCCATTTATGTAAGTCTCTCATAGTTTCTTGTAATAGGGATTTGTAGTTCTCTTTGTAAAAGTCTTATTTCTGTGGTTAGATTTATTACTAGGTACTTTATCTTCTTAGGGGCTATAGTAAATGGCATTGATTTGTTGATTTCTTCATTAATAATCTCATTGTTGGTACAAGGGAATCCTACTGATTTGCTTATTCTTGTATCCTGAGACTGTGCTGACCTATCATTTTGAGTAGTTTACTTATGGATTCTTTAGGATTCTCTGCATATACAATCATACCATCTGCAAATAGGGATATTTTTACTTCTTTTTTGCCAGTGTAGATGCCTTTTATTTCTTGGTCATGTCTAATTGCTCTGGCTAGAACTTCTAGTACAATGTTGACTGGGAGAGCTGAGAGTAGGCGTCCTATCTAGTTCATGTTCTCAAGGGAAACTGTTTCGAGTCTCTCTCCATTCAGGATGGCAAAGGCAGCTGGCTTAGTGTAAATCGCCCTTATTGCATTGAGGAATTGGCTGTCTTTTCCTATTTTGTTGAGAGTTTTTAGCATGAATTGGTGTTGGACTTTATCAAATGCCTTTTCTGCATCCATACACAAAATCAGGTGATTCTTGTCTTTTGTGTTATTTATGTGGTTGATCACATTAATTGTTCTCCTGACGTTCAACCAGCCTTGCATCCCTGTTATGAATCCAACTTGATCATGCTGGATTATTTTTTGGATATGTTGTTCATATGGATCCAACTTGGTCCTGCTGGATTATTTTTTGGATATATTGTTGTATTCTATTGGCAAGAATTTTGTTGAAGATTTTTGCACCTAGATTCACGAGTGGTATCAGTCTGTAGTTCTCCTTTTTTGTTGGGTCTTTCCCTGGCTTCATAGAATGAATTTGGGAGTACTCCAACCCTTTCTATACCGTGAAATAGTCTCAGTAGTATTAGAGATAGCTCTTCTCTAAAAGCTTGGTAGAATTCTGTGGTGAAACCCTCTGGCCTGGGCTATTTTTCTTTGGTAGTTTTTGGTTGACTTTTTCAATCTCTGCCTTTGTGATGGGTTTGTTAAGTTGTTCTTCTTCATGTTGTGATGATTTTGGTAGGTGATATGAATCAAGGAATTTGTCCATTTCCTCTAGGTTTTCAAATTTGTTAGAGTACAGTCTTTCATAGTATTCTGTTACGATAGGTTTCATTTCTGTCTGAACTGTTGTGACATCTCCCATCTCATTTCTTATTCAGGTTATTTGTTTCATCTCCTATTTTTTTGTTTAGTAAGTTTAGCCAGTGGCTTGTCAATTTGGTTGATGTTTTTAAAAAAACAGCTTTTGGTCTTTTCAGTTTTTCAATTGTTCTTTTATTCTCGTATTGGTTTAGTTCAGCTCTAGTCTTTATGATCTGTTTTCTTCTGGTGCCTGAAGGATTCCTCTGTTGCTCTTTCTCTACTTGTTCAAGCTGTATGGTTAGTTCTTTGATTTGATTTCTTTCTTCATTCCAGACGTGTGCAGTTATGAACATAAACTGACCTGTGAGCACTGCTTTGGCTGTATCACATAGGTTCTGGTAGAAAGTGTTTTCATTCTTACTGGAATCCATCAATTTCTTTATTTCATCCTTGATCTCTTCTATAACCCATAGCTTTTTGAGCAAGATGTTGTTCAGTTTTCATGAATTCCACTTTCTCTCTCTGTTTTCTCTGCTATTGATTTCAACTTTTATGACATTATGATCTCAGAAGATGCTTTGCATTAATTCACTGGTATGGATTTTGTTGAGAATTGCTTTATGTCTTAACATAGGGAGTATTCGGGAGAATGTTCCACGTGCACTGGAGAAGAAGATGTAGTTGTCTGCTGATAGATAGAAAGTTCTATATAAGTCAGTGACGTCTAGTTGGTTAATTGTATCAACAAGGTCTTCTGTGTCTTTACTGAGCTTTTTTCTAGATGATCTGTCCAATATTGAGGGTGAAGGTTTGAAGTCTCCCACTATTAATGTGGAGTGATCTATCTCATTTTGGAGTGTAGTCAGTGTTTCTTTGATGTACTTAGGTGCTCTAATATTAGGTGCATAACTATCTAATATTGTTAAGTCCTGCTTGTGTTTTGAACCTTTTGATAATAAATTGTGTCCATCCTTGTCCATGATGGTGTATTTTACATTAAAATCTGTTTTATCTGAGATTAGAACTGCCAAACCTGCTCTCTTTGTGTGTTGTTAGCTTGATATATCTTCTTCTGTCCTTTAATTTTCAGTTTGTTCCTTGTAGGTGAGTTTCTTGTAGGCGACATATTGATGGGTCGTGTCTTCTGATCCAAGATGTCATTCAATGTCTCTTTACTGCAGTGTTCAGTCCATTCACATTCAATGTAATTATTGACAGGCATGTGTTCAGTGCTGTCAATGTGGTGTGTTTATTTTTGTGATGATGTTTTCTCTGTTAGTCTTATTACTCTGTTCTGGGACATTCTTCTTTGGAAGTTGATTTTTCACCTTATTCAGGGTTGGTTTTGTGGCTGTTCAGACTCCTGTATTACATTTGTTGACTTGATATGTTGCATTTTTATTGTGCTTTAGGGCTACCCCAATAATCCCCCTTAATAAACTATATATAAACCCAATTTCAATTACTACCATTCTTATCAACTTCCTCTCCATCTGGAAGGACTATAATGACTGTAGTACAACCTTCTTTTTAATATGATGGCATCATAGTTTTCATGATATGATCACTGGATTATTTCTTTCACTATTATAGCTTTGATTGAATTTGGAGCCTTCCCTAACTGAGTAGGACTCTAGGTGATGTGTCCTGTATTTTCAACTGAAATATAAAGTTAGTGGTTTTGTTCTTCTAAGCCAAAGCCAAGAGATTCTTTCAGTTTTTCTTGTGGCTTTCGTTTGGTTTTTACAAAGTCTCTGAGTTTCTGTTTATCTGTGAATGTCTTAATGTCATTTTCATATTTGAAAAATAGCTTTGCAGGGTATGTAATTCTTGGTTGGAAGCTCCTCCTTCAAGGCTTTGAATATGTTATGCCACTGCCTCTATGCCAGCATTGTTTCTGCTGAGAAATCCGATGAAAGCCTACAGGGTCTCCTTCTAAATGTTAGTTTTGCTTTGAGGCTGGCTGGCTTTAAGAGTTTCTGCTTATGTTTCATTCTGTTAAGCTTGATTATAATATGTCTTGGGGTCTTTAATTTGAGATCTGTATTGAGTGGTGTTCGATATGCATCTTGGATACCTGTATCCTGTTCTTTCATAATTTGTGGGAAGTTTTCTGTCAGCAGCTCAGTAACAATACTCTCTGCTTTATCAAGTGTCTCCTCCTGTTCAGGAACTCCAATTAATCATAGATAGTTCCACTTAGTAGAGTCCGACATGCTTCTTATCATTCTTCATTTTTCTTGTTTCTTTTGTCTGATTCCTCCTCGTAGATGCTGGAATTAGTAGCTCTGTGTTTCAAATCAGAAAGTCTCTTTTCCATTTGTTCCATTCTGCTTTCTTGGCTTCAAATTGAAGTTTTTAAATCTTTGATTTTGTTCATGATCTGTTAGATTTCAGAGTCCTGGCGTTCCTTCAGATTGAACAGCTTGCTTAATTTTTCATTTTGTATAAGGTCTAGGAGGTCTCTCTGTATCATCCTTTTGTGCTCACCTTCTGATAGTTTCAGAAAAGCTTCTTCATCTGGGAAGTTTGTGGTGCTTTCTTTTGGTGGCCATCTCAAGCCACAGGGGATTTCTTGGTTATGTTTT
Organism: Heterohyrax brucei; assembly: GCA_028571685.1. Lineage (NCBI taxonomy): Eukaryota > Metazoa > Chordata > Mammalia > Hyracoidea > Procaviidae > Heterohyrax > Heterohyrax brucei. The sequence continues at coordinate 188,064,223 of CM053141.1, forward strand.
TTTCCAGAGTTTGTTGCTCTCTGGGTACCATGTGAGTCAATAGAGGCTAGAAGAAATGCTGCGAGTATGGACTGCAGTTGTTTCTCTAGGCCATCTTAAAATGAAAATTGAAAGGTATCTGACAGCTTCCAAAGTCTCTCTTGTTTTCAGGTGTATGCATCCCTCTTCCCAGTTGGCAAAGTAAGCACCTCTATGTCGAACCCCAGATGCTATAAACTAGCTGAAAATACAGAAAGGCTACTGCCTCCTGGCCTTTGTTGTTGGGCCCCAGCTGAAGATGATATTGCATAGAATACTGCTTTTCTGCCAGACAAACACTCTTATTGGACAGGTGATACCTCCCAGCTCAGGAATTAGGTCCAGCTGATGCCTCTGTATGGGTACCCTGACTCCCAGTGTAACAAGATGGTGTCCTGCACAAGCTCACTGCCTGTCTGGGTACCAGCTACTCTATTGCAGAAGTGGAAAGAGAGGCCAAAGGTGCTGAGATGCACTGAGTCCACAGCTTCTGTTGTCAGGCCCCAGCTGTAGGCGACACTGTGTAAAATGCTGCTTTTCTGCTCAAAAAGTGCTCTCTTCTGAACAGGTGCTGCCTTCCAGTCTAGGAACTAAGTCCAGCTTCACCCTCTATATGGGTGTTTCTGTGTCCCAATAGATCAAGGTGGCATCCAGAACAAGCTTGCTGCCTGTCTTAGTACACACTACTCTATGGCAGAGGCAGAAAGAGAGGCCAAAGGCACCAAAATGCACAGAGTCCAAAGCTGGGCTCTCAAAATATGGCAATTTCACCTGCTGATCCCACCAGCCATGCATCTGAGATTAGCTGCTAGTTGAGTCCCAGCTCCACCCACCAGCTAAAACAGAGAAAAAAAAAAGTTAAAATGATGAGTTACCTTCAGTCTGTGCAAGCAAGAGCGTGCCAAGAGTAGAGTAAGCAAAAGAGAGGAGATTTTGTGTTCAGTGGTATGAAGTCTAAATAAACAGCCCTATGCCAAATCCTAGGGCTGATTAGGTGTCCAGAAAACTCCGTTTAATTATCAGTTCAGGTCTTGGTTTCCAGAGGGATTTAGGGAGATATTTGTTTAGTCCACAATCTTTCGTTTTCATTCTGAGAACAAAAGGGAGGGGGGAGGGGAGACTTGAATTTATTAACAAAAAGTAATGCATCTGATTCCGACAGATACATTAGATCTCAAAGTTCCATGAGCCAATTCCATCTCACTGTGTTTTCTTCACTGACAAAGTAGTGACCTACTGTATAAATCTTCAGTTCTTCACCAAATGGAGAATAATTCCCTACTATTTGTAAAATACAGCCTTACATATTGTTCAGAAAGAACTTTGTTTCTCTGCAGCAATTATACTAACGCCGCACACTGATTTCAATTACTATTTATTAAAAAAAATTAAGATAACATTTACATACAATAAAATGCACTCATTAAAGTTATACACCAATGTGTTTTGACAAGTATGTACGTACCCACATACTCAAACACCATAATCAAGACATAAAATATTTTCATTACTTTAAAAATTTTGGATCTAACTCAATGACACTTGGCTTTATACAATCTTAATCATTCCTCATCGCTGGCATCAGGCAACCACTGATCTGATTTTGTGTCACTACAAACTATATTTGTCTTCCAGAGTTGGTTTTCATTTTTTTAACATGTCAACAAACTTGCTCACCATAATACTTTTGAGATTCATCACTCTTGTTGTTGTTAGGTGCCATCCAGTCAGTTCCAACTCACAGTGACCCTGTGCACAAAGGAATGGAACACTGCCCAGTTCTGCACCATGCCCATAATCATTTTTTGCTTAAGCCAATAGTTGTAGCCACTGTGTCACTCCGTCTAGTTAAGGGTCTTCCTCTTTTTCCCTGACCCTCTACCAAGCATGTTGTCCTTCTCTAGGGATTGCTCCCTACTGACAACATGCCTGAAGTATGTAAGACCTGGTTTTGCCATCCTTGCTTCTAAGGAGCACTTGGGTTATACTTATTCTAGGACAGATCTGTTTGTTATTTTGGCAGTCTGTGGTATATTCAACATTCTTATCCAACACCACAATTCAAAGGTGTCAATTCTTCTATCTTGCTTATTCATTGTCTAGCTTTTGCATGTCTATGATCCAACTGAAAATACCATTGAGTCAGGTGCACTTTAGACTTCAAAGGAGCATCTTTTCAACACTTTAAAGAGTGCTTCTACAGCAGATTTTCCCAATGCTATGTGTCTTCTGGTGCATTTCATTTTACTGCTGAACAGTATTCTATTGGTTGAACAGCTCACACTTGTTTATTGATTCATAAGTAGATGTTTGGATTATTCCCTGGTTTTGGCTATTATAAACAATGCTGCTGTGAACCTTTGTGTACAGGTTTTTGCTTAGCTATGTATGGTAATCCACTTTTTATTTTAACGTATTTCTTCCTTATTCAATACACCAACTAAGTAAATAACCATTTTAGAAACATGAGACTTGAAAAGAAAACACTTTTACATATGTCATCTCCTTGCTTCTTCATGACATGCTTCTGTGATAAGAAAGAAACTGGATGCCATAGAGTTAATTCCAACTCAAAGTAACCTTGCAGAACAGAGTGCAACTGCCCCATAGGGTTTATCAAGGAGTGCCTAGTAGACTTAAACTGCTGACACTTTGGTTAGCAGTCCAGCTCTTAATAACTATGCCACCAGGGATCCAAGAGGAAGGAAAGGTACTTTTATTACTGTTAAAAAATAGTAGATTGGCCTCAGAGGAGTTATGTGATGTGTTCAAGACCACATAGCCATTAAGTGCTTCAGTCAGGATCGAAATCTCCTTGCAATTTCCTAATCCAGTTTTACTACCATTCTACCGTGTAGAAAATATTTCACTTCCTTAACATGTATTCATTAAATACCTGCTGCTTGCCTAACACTGTGTTAGGTTGTAGACAATTACATAAGACATACACGCAAAAAAATCTGGCTGTTTCATCAATGCATGTACAATTTAATCAAGAATATAATGCATCCACAGTAAAAACAATCGAGGGCAATTACAAAGCAATTTTTTAAGAATGTTGGAAACATGTATTCTGTGCTGCATTTAATACAGGTATTGAATTAAAGGATAGTTAAATAATGACATGGGAGTTATCCAAAAGTAGTTTATCAAAGGAATAATTTTTGTGCTAGACATTGAAAAATAAAAATTGTATGTTAGGAAAAAGGAAGCAGGAAGTAAAGCCAAGAATGTTTACCTATGCTATGAGGAAGAATTTGGAACTGGCAGAACTGAGAGGATTTACTTAAAGATTAAATATATAAGGTAGGATCTGTTGAATGTCAAGTTGAACTATATGGAATTTACCCAATGGACCATAGGGAGACACTGTAGATTCTTAAGCAATAGAAAATAGTGAATGACATGGTACAAACGGTGTTTTAGAAAGAATTAATTGGTCATAGCTTGCAGAATGGGGTAGATCTAAGAAATTCCATGAGAGGTTAGTTCAAAGACCATTGTAACCTGGGTGTGAGATGATGAAGGCCCAGACCAAGAAAGGAAGAGACAAATTTAACTGCTTTCATTTTAAAAAATAAAAGAAGAAGAAAGAAAGAAAACAGGCAAGCTATTACAGCTCTTCGCTGAATGGTATCCTAATTCAGAGGCATTCAAACGAAATTTCTCTGGAAACTAAATGTCCTTCTGCTAACAGAACCAGGCTTTACAGCCATAGAAATAGTTGTAAAGCTAGGATGCTTTATAGGACTTAATTTTGGCCTGGAGCTTAATTCATTTTTGCTACAATTCACCGCCTTTCAACTTACCAAAGGATGCTCTGACTTGCTTATTTCAGCTCTCTCTTTGGAGTATAGTTTAAAATAGCACCCATCAGTCTTAATCTCAACTATTTTCCAAAATGTATCCCAAATTAATAAGTGTAGGATTGGAAGCACTGAGCCTACAGGGGAAAATGACAAAAATAGCTCAACCATGATTAGAAATGAAATCTCCTTTCATTGAGCAATGGGAAGTTGGCAGAACTAGGCAACTTTTCATACAATGTTGTGTCAAGGGTCTTTAAGGCAAGTTGCCCCAAGACTGTTCTCCTATCGCTCAGTGGTATGCTGGTTATTTTTACTGTGTTACATATTTTCAGGCTCCCAGTCAGCCTCATTCACCCGACCCTGGGCGCACATGTAAGTAGGATCCTAGTAATTAAAAGTACTGTCCTCTTTAAAAAAGAAAAAAAAAAGAAAGCTGTAAATTTTGAATCACAGCTACCCTAAAGGACAGAGTAGAACTGCCTCATAAGGTTTCCAAGTCTATATTCTTTATGGAAGAGACTGCTATATCTCTCTCCTACTGAGTGGCTGGTGGATGTGAACCACAGACTTTTCATTTAAAAGACAAGTGCTCATAAGAAACCTCATAAGAAACCAAACCCATTGCCACAGAGTCAATTCCAACTCATAGAGACTGTATAAGGCAGAGTAGAACTGCCCCATAGGGTTTCCAAGGAGAGTCTTGTGATGGGTTTGAACTGCTGATCTTTTGGTTAGCCATGGTAGCACTTAACCACTATCCCACTAGGGTTTCTCCTTTCCTCCTAAACCAAAATCAAAGTAAACCAAACCCAGTGCTACTGAGTTGATGCCAATCATAACAACCCTATGGGATACAGTAGAACTGCTCCATAGAGCTTCCAAGGAGTGTTTGGTGGTGGATTAGAACTGCTGACCATTTGGTTAGCAGATGTAGCACTTAACCACTACCCACCAGAGTTTCCTGTCCTCATAAGTAGACCTTAGTTAAAGGTTTATGTAGGTCATGACAAATTGAAGATTCCTACCACTGCTAACCACAAGGTAGGCAGTTCAAATCCACCAGGCACTCCTTGAATACTCTGGGGGTCAGTTCTACCCTGGCCTCTAGGGTCACCATGAGTCGGATCTGACTCGACGGCACTTGGCTGGCCATGCTCTCTACAGCACAGGTTAAACGTATAACTTTCGATTGATGTGGAAGCCAAAATAAGTCCTTAGCAGAAATGGATGATAATGAAATTATATGATGCTTGTCTTTCAGAATGAGACTCTTTCGTCCTCAGACTAGTGTTTGACTCTACTTATACTGCTGGGAAAAATCACACAGAGTTTGGGAAGATGACCTGTTAGTTTCAAATCCCACTCTATGTGTAACTGTCATTTGTTCTTAGACGTGTGCCTCATATCCCTCATCATGAGTAGTAGCTGTTCTTGTTCAGAAGGAAGTGGAAATACTGAATGAAATGACCAACTTGAAGTGCTAAGCATTGTGCATCGCCCACAGTAAATCTTCTAATATTAATGACTATTTCTGATCTGATATTTCAACTGCTGCTGTGACTGCAATCGTTACTTTAGCCAGAGTTTTTGAGTTCTAGTAATGCCCCTCAGATTATTTGCATTGTAATGGGAAACACAAATGTAAACTCCCCATGCAAAAATGGAAAAACGTTATATGTATAGGAGGGAGCCACTGAAAACCGCAAGTGATTATGATGGTGTTGTATAGCACTCATGGGTTTATCATGAGGTAAGGTTGACTGGAGGGAAATTCATTGTTAATTGTTTTGATGTATTACTGTTGTTTTTAGGCACTGTTGAATAGGTTCTGACTATTAGAGACCCTATAGGACAGAGTAGAACTGCTCCATAGAGTTTCCTAGACTGTAATCCTTATAGAAGAAGACTGCCATATCTCTTTCTCCAAGAGAGGCTAGTGGATTCAAACCACCAACTCTCTGTTAGCAGACAAGTGCTTAAACATTGTACCACCAGAGCTCCTTTTCTGCTCTACTTGATTGTATTTGCTGGAGTTTCCAAGGGCTCTGATGGTGATTTGTACTATCTGCACGTACTTCCAATCCTGTGATGTACACCACCATCTATTTTCCATTAAATTCTCTTTCCTATAGTTATTCCAAATTCCAGACTCTGCCCCTATCTGCCTGTCTGACAGATTCACATAGATGTTGTAACAGGAGTCTCAATTTATAATATCTTAACCATAATTATCCTTTCCAAACCTGCTGTTTCATGCTTTCTCCAACTCGGAAATAGAACCACAACCTCTCAGAACTGATTCTGTCTCATAGCCACCACCCTGTAGGACAGAGTAGAACTGCCTGATAGGATTTCCAAGTCTGTAAATCTTTAGAGACGATGACTGCCATGTCTTTCTTCCACAGAACTACTGGTTCATTTGAACTACCAATCCTTTGGTTAGCTGTCAAACATTTTCACCACTGCACCATTTTCTCTGAATTACTGGAGAACAAAATTTTGGATTTTTTTTTTTTATCCCTGTCTTTCTTCCAATTTCCACCTTAAATTTTTCAGCTAGTTCTGTCAGTATCATTCAAAATCACTGAAATCTTGCTTCTGTCCTTCATCTTCACTAGGTCCAAATCATCCTCATCTTTACTAACGCCAGTGTACAGACTTGTGAACTGGTCTATGTTCATCCATGTCTTCTGCAATCCACTGATCACCCAGGAGACAGAAAGATGTTTTAGAAATATAATTTCAACCACATTTTCTTTTATAAAAACTCTCACTTGACATCCAGACTCTTACCCAACTTGAAAAAAATGGTAAAACTTTTCACTCCAACTTCATCAAGTGTTATGGTAGATAATAATACTGCCTTTCCTGCTTTGCTCCAGTCATATCAGTGTTCTTACTTTTCCTTGAATATATCAAGCTCATTTCTGATTAAGGACTTCTGTGACAGATAGCAGATAGATATCAGTCAGATCTTTGTTTTAACATCCTCTCTTCAGAGAACAATCCTTTCTTGGTGTCTAATTTAAAGTTCCCACCAAGTCATTCTTCCCTATTCTCCCTGAATCATGTCACCCTACAATAACCTAACTAGTTTTTAATCTATTATTTATTTACTCATTCTTCCAAATCCCTCCAGTTAGAAAGTAGGTTTTATTAGAGCATGACTCTTGTCATTTGTACTCAAAACTTGTTCTCAGTATCTAAAATAGGGCCTAACCTAAAGTGGCTAGTAAATAAATGATATTTAAATGAATGATTCTTTAATACCACCATCTTAAATTCAAGTTATTACTTTTCCATGCATGGAATACAAAAACCAAGCTTACTTAACCATTTTCACCCCTATCGAAATCACGTCTCCTTTAATTCACTCTGTGCCTACCAGTTTGCGACAACCTGATTCTAATTCTCAGTGATCCTGTGCGTGACAGAGTAGAGCCATGTTCCAAAGTGCTTTCTGCAGGGCTTTGAGCCTTTTCTTCCTGGTTCAGTCATAGCCACAGAAGTGACATAGAAACACATCTGATTTTTAGAATTTGGGTAAAATGAAATGGTAGCTGGAATGGGAAAAAAAATGGCTTAAAGGTCTGTTAGAAACTTAATTTTCTTCTTAGAAAACAAGGACAGTATAGTGATTACATAGCAATCAAAGTTCTTGCCCCTCGAATTTTGAGCAGAGTGAAACAGGAGTGCCCTTCTGCAAGACAGAGGCCGACTTCGCTTCTCTGAATCTCCTGCCAAAAATTCAGTCTCACTCGCTGAGTTCTTGAAAGGACTCTCTATACCTGTTCCCAGTCTGCCATTCCAGGGATTTAACCTGTAATTTTTTTTCCCCATGCTAGTTACCACTCCGGATCACTCAAATTATGAAAATTCAGTTATGACTGAGCCAGTTCACACTGGTTCAGAGCCTTTGTTTCAGTGTCTGATTTTCATCAAGAGACCACCAAACCTTTCTTGGGAGGATCCTCTGGCTGGGCTCAAACCTCCAACCTTTTAGTTAGCACCAAATCACATTAACCACCTGCACCTCTGCAAGGACTCACTCTTGCCTTTAAAACTGTAATCAGAGAGGCAACACTTCTCCCTCATACATGTATACATTATAAAAACTGGCCTACAACTGCCTCTCCAACTCTTTGTGTTGGCTCAGTGTGTATTCCGTCAGCCTCCCAAATACACAAAGATTGGAGGGTTGGAGATGGTTTTACCACATTTTTTAGGCATTGGTATTTACGATAGCTCTTAGCTTTGTACTCTTGCAACCTCACCACATTGCCCATGCACCTTGCACAAAAATGTTTTCAGTCTTCTTTTTAATTTGTAAAGAGGAAGAACAAGAGACTCAAATGTGATAACTAGTCAGAGAAGTACACCACGAAAAAGGTCTGAGATTTGGGGCAAATGGATGACTGCAAGATACAGGTCAAAGGGATTTTGTACTATTCAAGCTCCAGAAAAATTACAAAAATTTTGGGTAGTTAGCACATAATTCAGATCTCTGGAACTCCAGCTGATTGTGGCTTAAGAAAATTGTATTGCATAGTATAAAAATAAGCAAAAAGTAAAATAAAAAGTCTCCCATGGTTAGTCTTCCATATGCAGGCTTCAAACATAAGAAAACTGTGGATTTCTGAAAACTCTGGAACTATTCTTACTCTACAGGAAAAAAAAAAAGTGAATTTTCTTTTTCAAAGAGAATAAAGGACTAACCTAATAAGGGGTGGAAAACCTGGTGGTATAGTGGTTAAGTGCTACAGTTGCTAACCAAAAGGTCGGCAGTTCAAATCCTCCAGGATCTCCTTGGAAACTCTATGGGGCACTTTCTACTTTGTCTTATAGGGGTGCTATGAGTCGTAATCAACTAAGTGGTACAAGGAATGAGGGACAGAAATCATTTTGTCTTCTGTTGTTAAGTGCTGCACATGTCCTGAATTGAGCATTTTAATATTAGCATAGAAGACAAGGTAGAAACAACATAATTTGAAGTATTATAACTAAATAGATCTCACTGATTGCTTTCCGAAGATACAGAGTGGCTGTTTTCCACCAAGTATAAATTAATGCACTGGAATGAAACTTAAATCAAATAAACCAAACCCAGTGCCATCGAGTCAATTCTGATTCACAGTAGCCCTATAGGATAGAATAAAATGGCCCTATAGAGTTTACAAGGAGCTCTTGGAGGATTCAAACTGCTGATCTGTTGGTTAGCAGCCTCAGCACCTAACCACTATACTGCCAGACCAAATAAAGTCTGTTAACAAAAGAAGATGAGGACAACAATGAAAATCACTTAAATATCTGATAAATAAATGCAACCATGTTATGGAACCTGTAAGAGAGACTGAGATGTAACAGCATACTGCACAAACACTAGACAAATTTTGAAGTTTTATAATATCAGGGAAAAAATAAAAATAAGGTAAAGTCTTATTTTATGATTACATACCATAAGCACTGAGAAATACTCATGAAATATGTACACGACTGAAAGTTGAGACCTAGAGCAGGTAAGCAGATACTTTAGAATTCTGAGAAAATGCAAAAAGGGGGGGGAGGCAATTTAACCAAAATTATGTGTTTTTTGGTAATTAAATTTCAAAGCAAGTTGAAAGCCGTGGGGAGCACAGTTCTACTCTCAGAAACATGGAGTTGACATGAGTCAGAATTGACTCAAAAACAGCTGAAACTGGTTTGAAGTTCAAGAATTAATTAAAATATTTCAACGTAAAGTTTAATTTCACACTTTTCACAATAACTCACTTCTGGTTCTCCCCACCCCCAGCCCCAGGAAATAAAGGAGCTAATAAAAATAGCTAACATTTATTGAGCCTTCACTGTGTCAAGTGCTATGCTAAACATATTGTATACAATATCCCATTGAAGTTTGAGATTTCACAGGAGAGAAAATTACTCTTTGTGTTTTATAGATGGCGAAGCTGATTCACAGGCAGGTAGTCATTTAGACAAAGAACCCATAAATTGTATAAGTAAGAGGGTAAATCATAACTCTGGGTGTTTGATCTCCAACACTTGTGTTTTAAACCACTACCCTGTACTGCCTCCATAGTTTACATTGTGCCTATTCCATGGCTAAAGAACCTGAAACCTGTTCATGTGAATCCCACTCTTAATAAACCACAATTAGACATAATATATTGCTCATAATTTTATATGAAAATAAAAATTGGCAAAGTGTCTTGGATGTCTTTCTTTGTGTCTACTCAGAATACTGTTGCTCCCTATCCAGGATGTCAATATAGGCAAAGAGTTATATTTTTTCACCTCTTCTGTGTTAAGGTTGTCTGACAGTGACTCAGTCACTGGTGCAATCTGGACTTTAGTCCTTACAAAAAGAAAGGAGTTCAAGAATCCTGCAGAATGACATTCCTCAAGCTGTATTTTTCTTTATGGCCAATATGAGTGAAGGTATGTTATGTTCAATTAAAAAATGCTATTCAAAGTTTAAAGTGTTGAAGAAAATTGTAAAGATGTTTTTCACCTCCAAAGACTTATAACCACTGGGGAGTTTGTCAGAAGAAAACTTTTTTCCCCAGAAAAAAAATTCATCATAAAAATAAGTATTTTTATGAGGGAGAATGAGCCAACAATTTTTTATATTTCTACCTTTTAAAACCAGATTTATCCAATTGTAAGATTGCAATTTATGTCTATACTAATGGAAATTAGTAAATTGTAATATTGTAGTTCTTAGAGCCCTAGTGGTGCAGAGCTTGAGAACATAGGTGTAAGCCAAAAGGTCATTAGTTCAGGTCTACCAGCTATTCCGTGGAAACCATCTGCAACAGTTCCACTCTGCCATATGGGGTCACTGTGAGTTGGGATCACATAAATGGCAACAGGTTTGGTTTAAAGTTTTTCATTACAGATACCACTATGCATACTTTCAGCTTAATAAAGGGTTGCTTATCATTGGGTCTTTTATTCATTTCTTCTGTAACAAATTATTAAGCACTTGTTATGTACAAAGCAGTCTTCTAGTGATGAACAATATAATTTCTTTTTCCTTACACAGGTTATAGTGTAGTTGGGGAGAAACTGGAATGAGAAAAAAAATCAAGTAATAGTAACTACTCTAAAAAATATAAGTCAGAGTGACATGATAGAATGTTATTCACGGGTGACCAAGATTTAAGAAGTTGGTAAAGGAGAGTCTCTTTGAAATTGTGACATTCAGCATGAGACCTTTATGATAAGAAAAAGTGAGGCCAAAAGATTCCAGGAGAACAGTCTTCCAAGTAGAGAAAACAAGGACAGAGTTTATAAAGTGAAAATAACTTTGGTGTGTTTGATGAACAGAAAGAAAGCCAGTGTGCCTAGAGCATAGAATAGGCAAGCAGAATGTTGAAGTGTAGTAAAAGACAGGGGAACAATAAACCCTGGTAACAAGGTGATATTTTATTGTAATTGCAATAAGAAACCACTGGAAGATAGTCTTAGTTTTCTAGTGCTGTTATAACAAAAATACCATAAGTAGATGGCTTTAACAAAACAAAATTTATTCTCTCACAGTCTGGGAGGCTCAAAGTACAAATTCAGTGTGCCACCTCCAGAGGAAGGCTTTCCCTCCCTGTCAGCTCTGACAGAAGGTCTTTGTCATCAATGCTTCCCTGATTCAGGAGCTTCTGAGTGTGGGGTCTCCAGGTCCAAAAGATGTGCCTTGCTCCTAGCATTTCTTTCTTGGTGGTGTGAAGTCCCTCTTATCTCTTCTTGATTCTTTCCTTTATATCTCAAAAGAGATTGATTCAACATACAACTTAATTCTACAGATTAACCTCATTAACATAACTGTCACCTCTAATCCTACCTCATTAACATCACAGAGGTAGTATTCACAACACATAAGAGAGGTATATCAGATCAGGAAATAGTGGATAACCATGTAATAGTAGGAATCATGATCAAGCCAAATTGACACATATTTTGGGGAAATTCAATTCAATCCATAAGAAGAGTGATTTGCAACTCATGGGACTGCATGATTTATCTAAAAACTTCAGATGTCGTAGCTTGTAGTACAATTCCTGACAGACTGAAATGACACCATAATATGAAAAAAATTTAAGAGATATGTGAACCATAGTGCTTCACTGAAGCTAGAACTTGAAGCTTCGTGTTAGAGGCCATTAATTGAGAGACAGTTCATTCTTTAAACTTAATCACTGTGCACCAGGCAGTGTTTCAGACACAAGACATACCTCAGAGAATAAGAAAAATATCACGCTTTATATTCTAGGTTACAGAATAGAGGAAACATAGCATAGCATGGAATACTTATTTAAGTTCTCTCTAAAAAAAAAAAAATCTATTTTTCCTGCTAATCTTTAAGATTTAAGGCTTATCTACATTATTTGTCAATTGTAAAAGTCCTAGAAGCTAGTGAGATTCCTGGCACACAGTGAGCATTTACTAATTCCTAGCTGAACTAAAGATTATTATATTAGTTTTAATCTAATTACTAATTCCAGTATGCATCTGTATCTCTTTTTTAATGATGTCCTATTTTTGGAAATAAACATAACTGGGATGGCTTTTTTTTTCAGGAAGGATTTACATTTTTATATGATTTTGTTATGTTAGTGACAGAACACAGGTACTCAAGGCCAGGAATATAGATCTGTGATTTGGGCAGACTCAGCAACAGAGATGCAGTAGGTATAATCATAAGGTTTATTGATGTAATAGTGTGGAGCAGGTACAGCATTCGACAAGCTAGCAGCACCTCATGTCACAGTGACCTTATATACTGTTTTACACAAAAGTGACTAGCAGCCAGACACAGAGGCTTCAAGGCTATAAACAAATTATATAACTGTTGCTGAATCAGCTGAATCATATCTGGCTGGAAGACCTGTGCCTAATCAGAAGGCCTGTGCTGTCCCCACACTCTGCCCCAAAGGATGTTTTGTTCATCATATAATCTGTGAGTTAATTTTCCTGCAAGGGTTCCTGGGTGAGGCGTGGGGCTACATTGATCCATATACCACAATAACAATATAGACAGCGACAAACAAAAGTAAGCCCGCAAGCTGGTCCCAGTATAGTAAACCGCATGATCTGTCATGTATACCCCAGGTTTTGTCACCATTCTGTCAGGGAATGCCCCCTGCCCCAGTCACCTCTTCTGTGTAAAGAGAGGCTTTGTCTCATACAGTTCAATGGCCTCAGCTGTGAGCTACCCCAGGCCATCCCAAATGGTAAATCCCATCCAAGGTTGGGATGCCCACTCTCACCAAGAGCTTCACATGTTCCCAGGCAGCATGCCAGAGGAGGTCGTCATACCCCCATTCTTGCAATCATTTCCAACTTTTCTCCACTGGCAGTGTAAACTTCCCAGGGGAGGCCTCCTGCAGCACCGAGCATCACCCTGGGACAAACCCAACATGTTGATTGGTTGGAGACCTCTTCCAGGATGTGAGCCCAGTCAACTAAGTTGTTTCCTTTGGCTAGCACAAGGCCACAGAGAGAGGTTACAGAAACCGGTAGAGGGAGATCTTTTCCATCTGGTAAAATACCAGCCACTTGTCCATCCTGGGACAAGAGGGTAGCAGGCAAGAGAGGTGTTCTCCTTGGCCTTTCATACCTGATGTAGGCCCCTGCATTAGTAGGCAAAGTGGGCTTAATGTGGACAAGCCAGCCAAAGCCAGCCAAGTGCCATCGAGTCAGATCCAACAAGCACAGGTCCTATATGTATAGGCCACACATTTAGTACAAGGGGACCGTGAAGAATGACAAATGTGCTTGCAGGAAGGGAAACTGTCATTTTTGGGAGCCACCCACTCATTCAGTACCCTTGTACAAGCAGTTAAACCTCTCTCCCGATTTCTTTCTGTCCCTCTGGGAGATAATACTGCCTCATATTTACAACATCTGGGAGTGCCGACTCAACGGCACTTGGTGGCTGGCTTGGGAGTGGGAAACTCCCCTGGGGTTACTTGGGCTCGACCCCATACTATGGCTTCTGAAGCTCTTAGCCGCAGTCTAAATTACCCCTCCCCCCGCCCACTCTGGGGTAGGTTGTCTATACTGTCACTGCAGCAGTTTGGGCAATGGCTTCCTTGGCCTATAAGACCACATAAACAGCAGACAGCTGTTTCTCTATCAATGTGTATAGCTCTGCTCAGTGCCTTCCCGTAGTTGTGACCAAAACCCAATGGGCACTGAGGCTTCTCTCTGCCACGACCCCCAGCCCAAACCCTCAGAAGTCACATGGATCATGAGTTTGGCCAGCAAGGAAGTATCAAAAATCTTAAGAGCATGAGCCTGTTGCACAGCCTGTGCCTCTCCTTGCCCCGCCTGATGAGATCCTCCCTTTGCCCCCCTCTCTTACCCAAGAGCCCCTCCTCTTCTTCCCAGAAGGAGTCCACTAAGGCAGGGGCGGGGAGCTGTTTTCTCACAGTAGGCAATGAGGAGGTTAGCTAAGAAGACTAGGTTTTCGGCACAGCTGCTTTCTCCTGCAGCTGCTTCTGGAGGATCTCCACATGCTGCAACTTATGGCTCTTCTATAGCCAGTTTCTAGGCTATAAGTGACATCCAGCCCACCACCCTGGTGCTGCAATAGGTACTGTTTTTCTCCAAGGTTTCCCCCAAAGCATGCAGGGCTTTCTCAACACTACCTGGTGTCCCATCCACCTCTGGCCAGTCCTAGGGTCGGGACAAAGCTGCCAGCTTTGTGGCCACCAGGAACTACACACTAGGAGGAGGCCAGCCCTCCAGCTTCCCCTCCGTTGCCATACTGGTCTGTCTCAAATCCTGCTGGCATTGCCAGTTGTCAAATTACAGATATTCAAGGCCAGGAATATAGATCCATGATTCAGGCAGACTCAGCAATGGAGATGCAGTAGGTATAGTCATAGCAGGCTTATTGAAGTAGTGGTGAAGAGCATGTATACCTGCTTGCATTCAGCAAGCGGCAGAGCATTATGGTGCAGTGACCTTATATACAGTTTTACAAAAAGGTGGCTAGCAGCCAGATGCATCAGCTTCATGGTTATGAACAAGTTATATAACTACTGCTGAATCACACCCAGCCAGAAGACCTGTGCAGAGCTGGAAGGCTTGAGCAAGACAACCTTCCTTGCTGTTCCCACAATTAGTCACTAGACAATCCTCATTTGGGTGTAAGGCAATCCACTTTAAACCTAACCTCCCCATTGCCTACTGTGAGTAAACTTAAATCTCTACGGCATATATCTGTTCAGGACTTAAATTACATAAAGCCAGTAAAATCCACATTGTTTGTCAACAGTGTCTTCTCATGGCCATCCAAACATGCCCTGTTTTGCTTTTGTACATCATACAGAGCAGCATGAAATAAAAAACTTTTTGTACTTTCCTGTTTTCATCTATACTTCCTGTTTTTTTAAATTTGTTTTTTAATCCAATTGTTACAAGCAGTTTAACGTGTTGTTATATTTTGTTTCACTAGGCATTCCCTCCACTTTCTGCACTTCATGTCAACTGTACTGTGTACAATTCTCCAAGTGTGTCCTGGTCTCTCTTGCCTACTTTCCATTCAACCACCTTCAGAAGTCTTTTTTCTTCTTTTCTCTTAAAAAAAAACCCAGTGCCATCAAGTCAATTCTGACTCATAATGACACCATAGAACAGAGTACATCTGTTCCATCGAGTTTTCAAGGAGTGCCTGGCAGATTCAAACTGCCAACATTTTGGTTAGCATTCACAGCACTTAACCACTATGCCACCAGGGTTTCACTTTTTCCTTTTAGACAACTTATTTTCAACTTTCACGTTCTATCACTAAAACTCTCAGGTTCTATCACTAAAACTTTCACACATAAGATCTGGATTAATTTCCTGTGTTTATCATATTACCATTATTACCACATGCTGGTGTCTACCTCTCATTTTTCTTTTAATCAACTATAAACTCCCTGAAGGCTGCCCTTATATCTTAATTATAGTTCTATCTCCACCTTCTAAACCAGTTGATCATAACCTATTAGCTATCACATTGATTCTAACTCATACCTACACAGCAAGATAGCATAGAACACCCCCATATGGTTTCCAAGGCTATAATCTTTAGAAAATGAACTGCCACATATTGCTCCCAAGGAGCTGCTGGTGGAGTCAAAGTGCTAACCTCTGAATTAACAGTTGAGGGCTCTAACCACTGCACAACCAGGCTCCTTCTTCTAACTTGGTGCTTGGAAAACACCAAGTAGACCCTTAACAAGCTGATAAACTAGCTGCCATTTTCTAAGGAAGATCATTACATAGTTTGTTGTCATTGTCTGGCATGTTTGTAAAAGGGAGCTTTGTTCATATTGTAATTTTCCAAGCCAGATGTGTTCTATTTTTATGATTTTCTTTTATTTTATATAGCTTTTATACTTAGCATGTTACCTCAGAGCAATATGACCTTTAGGTCTGAGGTAGTGAAGAAGGAGAGTCTAGAATTTGTATGCATTTGCCCTTAAGACCCGTTTCTCAGGAAAGGCAGACAGGAATAAGTAGCAGTTGAGAATCTGAGAGTAAGTAGTAGCCGTTAAGAAAGATGACTGGGCGTGATTTCCACATTCACCTTCAGTTCTCTGATATTTAAGCCAGCAAATGCTCTGTCGTGATTCTCTACAGTCAACATGTGAGAACTGTGGTTTCTCCAGCTTTAATACAGGAAATCAGCATGGCTGAATGAGAAGGGATGAGAAACGGTGTTTCTGTCCCATAAATAACAACTGTCTATGCTGATGTTAGTGACAAAGAGCTGAAGTTACTAACTCAATGATATACAGCTGGAGAAATACAGGTGAGAAAGATACTGACTTTGTCTCTTTTTTCTCCTCTCCAGCTTCTTACCAGCGTTCAATTCAACCCAAGGAACCAGGAACTGAGGAGGAAGGAAGTAATTGACATTCAAAGCCTCTATTTTTAGACACCTTTACACTTTCCTTTGCTTCTAACTAGCAAGAATTTTTTTCAAACAAGCTTTTAATTAGCAGGTGAGTTTAATTGATATGTGGGTTTCTCTGAAGGGGAAAGGACCTCTCCGTGTGGAGAAGGAGTGGGGAGGGACTCTATCACTCTTACTCACAATAGAAGACCATTAATTCATTTGCACCTGGATGTTTTAAAGGATCAATTTACTGTAGCAAAGAAAGGAGGCAGAGAATCAAAAGGTTGGA
Source organism: Heterohyrax brucei (assembly GCA_028571685.1). Classification (NCBI taxonomy): domain Eukaryota; kingdom Metazoa; phylum Chordata; class Mammalia; order Hyracoidea; family Procaviidae; genus Heterohyrax; species Heterohyrax brucei. The sequence goes on from CM053141.1 coordinate 188,081,225, forward strand.
ATCTGTCAGAGAAGAAAGAGAGGCACTATAATTTAACATGCTAGGTGGATGATTTAAAACTTGGAAAAATATTGCTACTGACGTCCAAATACAGAAATGAACCTATCTATATACAGGCAGGTTCTGTCCACGTGCTGAGAAAAGATTAATACTTCAAAATCAATAATGTTAATTATTTTTAAAAAGTTTCTGTTCTGCAGAAATGTTTAAAAAATACAAAATTCATTTTCAATGAATTTAAAGGAGTGTTTTATTAATTTAACTAAATGTGAAGATACAGATTTTAACTCGCATAGAAGTTTTAACAATGAAAGCCAAAGTGAATAGTCTTGTGTTTTATTGGGAGAGGAAGGGGCACACATTCTGTGCCTAATTTTGTAAAACTAGAGGTTACAAAAAAACACAGGAAGGCATGTATGCCATGAATCCAAAACTGTTGGTAGAATGCAACAAAGACCAATATTGATTAAATCAAGTGCAAAATGAAAGAATAAATTGAAACATACTGGCTATCTCAGAATCAAAGGAAAGGCTGAGCAATCAAGCCTCAAAAAAGGATGAGAGCTAGCAGCTAACCACGGAGCCAGCTGTCCTCAGTGGATTCTCAGGGTAACCCCGCCTGTGCAGAGTAGAACTGTACTTGACAGGATTTTCAAACCTAATGACCTTTCTTTTAGAAGCAGGTGGCCTTCCAAGGTGCGCCTGGACAAGGACAGGGTAGAACTGTCCCATGGGGTTTCCAAACCTGAAAATCTTGACAGAAGTAGACTGCCAGATCTTTCTCCTGTGTAGCAGACTGGCAGGTTTGAACCTCTGAAGTTCTGAAATCTAGGTAGTAGAGACTAATGAAGGGTAATTTTAAGAATCTACCATCAGAAGACTCAGTTCTTAACCTGTGTCTTTCCTACTATCCTTTTGGTTCCCAGGACACAGGATCTAATTTCTGTGGCTTAGTACAGATGCTCAGCCATTGACCGGGGAGACGAAGTCCTTCACTTCTACCGTTGTCATCTGTTATGGGGTATAAATAGTCCATGGAGCAAGGGTGGGGACAGATCAAGATACAGATGGAACTTTGACATATTCAAATTTGAACATACACCTGTAACATATCAACTATACATGTAGACATATACAGTTCAAAAAATTGCAGTTACCAAAGCAAATAGTCTTTCCAATATCTGCCCTGCCCCAATACTCCTCGCCTGCTTCAGTATGATTATAGGTTGAACATGCCTATTAAAGTGCTTGTTCTCCATTAGCCAGAGTGGAAGTCTGTATTCCAGAGACAGGAAATTCTCCTCTGATTCCCTGCAGCGAGCAACCCTAAACAAAATGGCTGCACTTTTACCCTTTAAGATATCTTTTCTGATTATTTGATATTCATTCTTTAAAAAGCTTTAAATAATAGCCTAGACCCTGCTGAGTTCACCACAGACCTGTCAAAGACTTGTATTTATTGGACAAATGGTAGTTACATAGAATACAAAGTCCTAGAAGAGAAGCAAAGTACATAAACATCTCCTACCCCTTATTTCTACTTTAATGATGAATTCGACTTGAGAATTTTAGTACCTTTCCAGTGGTAAATCATTCTGTTTTTAATGTGTTTTTAATGTTTTTAATGTGTTGTTATTTAAAAATGATCTACTCTCTTCAGGTTGCTTTTGGTTAATTATTAATATTTATTCTGAAGATTGTTTTCTTTATTTGCAAAAGGGAATGAGTCAAGATATTTTGAAAGACTATTGCCTAACCTTATGGTTAGTCAAAATGTTTTCCAGTGGAAATGAATTTTGTCTTTGGCATAGGTTTTAGATTCACAACTTGGCTAACTGGGCTTATGCATAGGTACTTTGGATATTTGTAAGAGAAATTTATGAGAACATCGTATCCAATTACAGTTGTGCCTTGTATGATTTGTGGCCCTCTCTTTGTATCCTCTGGAAAGTCAGCAAGGCCAGCTCTGATAGCAAACAGCTACCTGAGTGCAGCGTGTGCTGACTATAGGAAGGCAATGAAAATAAGAACCGTCGAATGCTATAATTGGTGATCCAGCCTCCTACACTACTGTAAATTAATTGGCCAGATGTTCCCTACCCAACAGTAATAGGGGATAATGCAGAGACTGAGATTCCAACCTTCCCCAGGTGTGCACATTTGAGCAGAGAAAAGTGATTATGACTGACATAATGGCAGGTGCAGTGCCCATATTCCACAGTCCCCTTGTATATCTGTGATATATTTAGGATTTTCTCCCCTGAGGCATTTCAAAGACCTGAAACTAGACAAAGAACATAATCAAAAGACCCTTAAAACAGAAAAAAGCTTGAAAGTTGTGAATATCAGAGTACCAAACTTAAATGAAGAAAGTTAAAGAATGAGAGAGAAGAGTATGTGTACATTAGTTGCATTAATTAGGTTACATGTGTGCCTGTCACTCTTAACTCTTGTTAGAACTACATGATAGGAACTTCACATTTTTTGATTCAATCTTCAAACTTTAGTTATGGGTACTGATGTCACCTCGGTATTTTGGATAAGTCAGCTGAGGTTCAGAAAGATGGAGTTACTCTCTGTCATAGTTAAACAGCCAGGAAGAAATAGGGTAGATCTTGAAAATCCGATACCAAATCCCATGTAAGAAAGATACTCTAATAAAATATATTGATACATGTAAGCTCCTTGGGAACTCTATGGGGCAGTTCTGCTCTGACTGCTAGGGTCACTATGAGTCGGACACTTGACAGAATTGTGTTTTTAAGCCCGTGAAATGGATTGCCATGAAGTCAATATTGACTCACAATGACCTAGGGTAGAACTTTGCTCCTTAGGAATTTCATTGGCTGGTTTCTGAAAGTAGGTTATCAGGCCTTTCTTCCATGGCCCCTCTAGGTAAGTCTGAACTTCCAACTGTTTAGTCAGCAGCTGATCATTATAACCATTTACACCACCCTTAGAAATATATATTTTCCAAAATAGTATGTTTACTAACCTCTCCAAATCTCATTTAATCCTTACAACTACATGAAGAGTTAGAAATTACTGTTTTGTTCCATTTATGAGGAAATGGATGCTATAAATTCTGTTAACATGTCTAGACCACACAGTACTGAAGAACAGAAACAACCCAACAAAAAACTCACCTGCTGTTGAGTGAATTCTGACTCATGGCTAGCCAAAGAAAGCACAAAAATCTACTTTTATGTGACTATACAACCCAGGTATCACCATGAGGATGCAGTGCTACAGAAAGGTGTGTCTTCAGCAAGGAAAAATACAATATTACATTGATTTAAGTCTGATTTTCTTTGTTGTCCTTGTTCACCTGTTTACTTCACAATAAAAGTGATTATTCTACCATATTCCACTATATAACATTTCTTGGGCCTTCAGTTCAGAATGGAGCCTGAAGTGCCCTTTGATTATTCCATGCAATTGCCCTCAAGGACTATTTAGGAAGAAAATGTTGTTCTTCTGATAAAACAGCACAGCTGTCTCAAAGAGCTTTTAATCCATCTTTTTAAAAGATGTGGACTTTCTAAAATAATGTCTCCCCCATTTGTCTTCTATGAAAGAAGATATTTCAAAACCAGGAACACCTATCATAATAAACCATTAAGATGACTCTAGCCTTTCAGTGTATTTTTAGAATTTCATATTTCACCAAATGTTGTTATATATAATTCATGGTAGTGGGATATGATGAGATATGACAGTTATCTCATTTATGAAGAAAGACCAAATAACTCATTGTCCCACATCCACAAATAAATTATTCTTGTCCCCAAGCATCAGATTCTGTTTTGTTAGTTTCTTCACCTTAATGGATTTTCTTTTCTACATTAATACTTTGTGCAAAAGACTATGACCCTTCATATCAATGTGGCCGTTGAAAAGGAAAAGGAAAATTCCTTGAAATTATCCTCACTGATCTAAAAAGGAAGCATCAACAAAGCCAGTCTGTATCTCCAGAAGTAAAAAGAGGCCTCAAGTTGTAACTGTTTTGTAGGACTTGGTTGTGTATCTGTCACAAGTCAAACATGTGAAGAGAAAAACCTGAGTTCTTGCTTTTGCAGTGGATACTAATTGTGTTAACTGAAGGAAGATCTGAACCTCTATTTCCTTTCCTTTTCTCAGTTTCAAAAATCTCCACATTTGATTCTAACATTAGAATTCTATATTTGCATCTAGAATTTCCAAGTTCTTTGTGGAGGTCTTATAAACCCTGACTGTTGTAAATGTTTAAGCACTCTGCTACTAACCAAAAGACAGGCAGTTTTAATTAACCGGGAGCTACCTCAGCAGAAAGGCCTGGCTATCAACTTTCAAAAGAGCACAGTCTTGAAAATCCTTGTGCAACACTTGGGGTTCCCATTCTTTAAAATTAACCTGAAGTGTACTGTTTATTGTCATAGATAATACTTAAATACAGATCCTTCAATGTATATTCAAATATAGCTGAAAAAAAAATCCCGAATTAAACTGCATCAAGGTATTGGGCATACGTCTCACTAAGTTTTGAGTGTGTTTTCATTTCTTATTTTTTGTAATCATACAAATTTCTCATGGCTTGTAGTCTTACCTGGTCTGAGTTACAGTGTACGACGTCCTAGTAGGTTAAACGTCTCGAGGATGGGAGATATTTCCTATGTTTCTTGTTTTCTCCATTTATTGGACAGTTACGAAGAAACTCAGTAACTGTCTCAAATTAAAGTGAAGTTAATTCAATGCTGTTTGAGGACTAGAAACAGTCCTGTTGCTTCGTTAAGGATACAGTTTAAACGTACAAGGAAAAGAAGGAAGAATTCGGAGGGAATGCTAATTTAAGCCATTGTTAGTATTTTCCTTAGAAATTGTTCCATGACATTAGTGTCATGCTGCATTTTAAAGTGTTTTAGCATGAAAAATGTTAAGAATCTGCAAAGACAGGGAGAAGAGGATCATGAACTCCCATGTCTCTGTCCCCCAGCTTCAACCATTGTCAGCTGAAGGTCAATCTTAGTTCATTCATATTTGCAACAACTTACCCTTTTCACTTTGAAAAATAAATTTCACACATGATGTCATTTCATGAAGTATTTTGAATATAGGAACTAGGAACCATTTAATATTTCCATTCCTTTCCAAAATTTCTAGCCCAAACATTGAGAGACGTACATCTAATTTATTCAATACTGGTTTGATTTAGAAAATGCTTTATATAATTATATTAATATAATCTTTAAATGTCCTATGGACTAAAGAGTATTATTACTCAGGAACAGGTGCTTTATGTGTTTGTAGAATGTCTAAAGGTACTCATGCAAATTTTCATCAAGAACATACTATTTATACAGTCATGTGCCACATAATGTCTCTTCAAGCAATATCCAGCCAGATATACATCCATGTTATGAATGTTCCACTTATGCACAGTCTGTAGTTATGAACCACCCCCTCTTAAGGCTATCACAGTAAAAATCTGAGGTACATGCAATCATTCATAACAACAAATGGACACTACTTTACAGTGTGAATCAGAACATTATTATTATTATTGCTGTATTAGTATGCTAAAGATGTTCTAATGTATCTGGAAGTGTTCAGTGTATTTTATGCATAGAAAGGTACACTAAATGCACTATATTAAGACAAACATTTGTCTAACGATAGATACAAACCTGTATCTAACTGTTCTGATTTATGTACAAATGCAAATTAAAGAGAAACTTAGGAAAAAAAACTGTTCATAATCTGGGGAATGGCTGTATATAAATATGGTGTTTGCACATCATTAAAATTATATAATGTCCTTTTTACAAGACACATCATGGACATTCGGTGCTGCATGATTATATAGTACATAAATTTGTTTATGTATAAACTAGCATAAAATAGCTTATTTGTTTAAGATGTCACCTGAAACCCTGGTGGCATAGTGGGTTAAGTGTTACATCTGCTAACAAAAAGGTGAGCAGTTCAAATCCATCAGATGTTCTTTGGAAGCTCTATGGGCAGCAGTTCTACTGTGACCTGTAGGGTCACCATGAGTCATATTCGACTCAATGACAATGGGTTTTTTATACAATTATTCCTTTACCATCCACAGTCAATATACACTGATCTTCCATTTCCAATAACTCTCTTTCTCACTATATATATATATATATATATATATATATCTGTGTGTGTGTTTTATTTGCTAAGTGTATGGGGATATGTGTGTGGCCAGAACCCAAACTCTGTGCCATCAAGTTGATTCTGACTCATAGTGGCACTATGCAACAGAACTGACCCATAGAATTTCCAAAGAGCATCTGATGAGCTTGAACTGCTGACCTTTTTGTTAGCAGCTATAGCACCTACCAACTACATCACCAGGGTTCCCAGGTTAGGGGGGAATCCATGTTACTAGTATCAGTAACAGTAATAGCTGCCACTCAGGTGGACCTCCTGGACTTTGACCCCATCTCAGTGCAAAGCTAATGATAATACTAGGAAGTAAGACGGCCACTGGCCTCCACAGGAAGTTCTCCAGAGAGGGCTTTGTAGAAATGGCTGAGACAAGGAGTTTTAGAGAGGTGGAGTGGTCCTAGTGATATCTTTTAAATAACATTTTTAAAACCAGTCAAGAAGTAAACTACCTGACCGTTTTGCACGAACTTCTCAATAATCATATCTTTAGGACAAATATGGAAGCATATTGTTCTTCAACAGAGTCTATAAAATCTGATTGTTTACTTGGATTTGATATAGCGAATAAATTCTCCAGCTTAGGACTGCTAATGGTTAACATAAAGACTGAGGTATAAAATATCACAATGATAAGGTGAGACAAAGACAGACAATTAAAGCACTTTAGAGAGGCAGCAATAGGGCAGAAGACACTTTATGCGTCTTTAGGGCCACTTGTTCTGGCAGGTGTGTTAAGGCTTGTTTGGCCTTCAACCCTTTTTGCCATCCTTTAGGACAGATTATCTCCATTTTCCAGATGAGGAAACTGAAATTCAGAGCAATTAAGTGATTTGCTAATTCATTTACTTACAGGAAGCTTCCTTTGTCCCATTAGAGTTGAAAAGAGGTATCCCTGTAATATAATTGTTATTCAGCTTCCCTCCTCCCTTGCTGAAATTTAAGTTCCATGAGGACAGTTGCCTCATTTATCTCATTCATTACTATATCCTCAAGGCTTATTATGCTGATTAAATCTACTTCACAAATTTACTTCACAAATTGAGTACCATATATAACAGACCCTAACAAAATGAAGTGAACAAAGCATTCTGTACTTTTTTTGCAGAAGGGCAATAATCAACATAAAAGCTATGTAAAATGTAAAGAATGTTAGATTGAGGTGGGCACCATAGAAAAAAATAAGGCAGGTTAGGGAAGAAATTGTCAGGGAAGTCCTCAACAAGAAAGTGATATTCGAACCAAGATCCAGAAGAGAAAGACAGAAACATGAGGTTTTGTGAAAGGGAACGCATCACAGGCAGAGGGAACAGTCGGCGGATGGGGTGAGACGGCGATGGGTCTGGCATGTCTGAGAACAGCAAGGGGACCAACGCGGCTGGACAGCAGTGAATGAGAGGTAGAGTGACGCAATATCAGATCAAAGTGGCAACAGGTCAAGTTGGACCAAGAACTTCTAGGCTTTGTGAGCTAGCGAATATATGACATTAGCATTTACTGAAAGGTAGGAATATGATGGAAAGTCTGAACAGGCTTGTGGGTGGCTCTGCGGAGAACTGACTGGAAGGGATCAACAATGGAAGCAGGGGAATTTCTGTGAAGCAGGAGAATGATCTGTGCAATAGGAACACATGTGGATTAAACTGGGGGTGGCAGCGGAAGTGTCAGAAGCAATGGGATTATGGGTATATATTTTGAAGGTAGAGCCCATAACATGAAGGTTGTGAGTGCAAGAGGTTAGTCAAGGATGACGCCAAAAGTTTTGGCTCTAAGTAACTGGAAAGAGGGAGACAGAGTCAATTTAGAGATATAGTTAACTTGCAAAAGGAACATATTCAGGGGGAGAACTCATGAGCTTTGTTTTGAATAGGCTAAATCTGAGAAGCCCCATTAGACATCCTATCTGAAATATTACACTGGTGATTGGATATTCAGGTTATCTGGACTCCACGGGAGAAGTCTGGGCTTGCAATATAAATATGAGTGCAATCAGTGTACAAATTTTTACAAAACCCTTAAGACCAGGCAAAATCTCAATAGGAGAGAGTAAGGACCAAGTTCATAGTAAAACGAAACCAAGTCAGTTGCTATGGAGTTGATTCTGACTCAATGCAATTTTTGATTGTGAGCCAATGCAGTTTTTATGTGTTGTAGAGTAAACTGCCTTTCATAGGGTTTTTACTGCTACTACCTTTCAGAAGCAGATTGTCAGGACTTTCTTCCAAGGAACTTCTCAGTGTACTTGAACCTTTAAACTTCCATTAGTTATGGAACATTTGACAATTTGCACCACCCAGGGACTCCTCAGTTCGTAGTTGATACTTTTAAATTATCTGTAAATGCAGTAGTGGGTACATGTAACAGGTGAAATTAACAAAAACTTTTCTTCAAAGCCCAAATGTCTCTTACTGTTGGTGTTGCTGTTGTTGTTAGGTGCTGTCAAGTCCATTCCAACTCATAGGGACCCTATGAACAATAGAAAGAAACACTGACTGATCTTGTACCATGAGAGTGAAAATACAACCTCGAGTATACCACACATGAGTTCAGAGACCATCTCAAGAACAGATTTGATATGTTGACCACTAATGACCAAAGGTCAGGCAAATTGTGGAATGACATCAAAGACATCATCCATGAAGAAAGCAAGCGGTCATTAAAAAGCAAAAAAACAAGAGAAAAGACCAAATTAGATGTCAGAAGAGACTCTGAAACTTGCTCTTGAATGCTGAGAAGCTAAAGCAAAAGGAAAGAATGGCAAAGTAACAGAACTAAACAGAAGACTTCAAAGGGCAGCTTGAGAAGATGAAATAAAGTACTATAATGACATGTGCAAAGATCTGAAAATAGAAAACCAAAAGGGAAGAACACATTCTGCATTTCTCAAGCTGAAAGAACTGAAGAAAAAATTCAAGTCTTGAGTTGTAAGAGTGAAGGATTCTATAGGGAAAGTATTAAATGAGTCAGGGAGCGTAAAAAGAAAATGGAAGGAATAGACAGAGTCATTATGCCAGAAAGAACTGGTCAGTGTTCAGCCGTTTAAAGAGGTAGCATATTATCAGGAACCAGTGGTACTGAAGGAAGAAGCTGAAGCTGCATTGAAGGCATTGGTGAAAAACAAGTCTCCAGGAAATGATGGAGTATCAACTGAGATATTTCAACAAACAGATAGAGCACTGGAAGTGTTTACTTATCTATGCCAAGAAATTTGGAGGACAGTTACCTGGCTAACTGACTGGGAGAGATCCATATTTATGTTCATTCCAAAGAAAGGTGACCCAACCCAATGCAGAAATTACCAAACAATATCATTAATATCATATGCAAATAGGATCACCATGAGTCAGATGCGACTCGACAGCACTTGGCAAATAAAATTTTGCTCAAGATCATTCAAAAGTGACTACAATAGTACATTGACAAGGAACTGCCAGAAACTCAAGCTGGACGCAGAAGGGGACAAGGAACCAGCGAGAACATTGCTGCTATGAGATGGATCTTGACTGAAAGCAAAGGATACCAGAAAGATGTTTATCTGTGTTTCATAGACTATGCAAAGGTATTTGACTGTTTTGATCATAACAAATTATAGCTAACATTGAGTAAAATGGGAATTACACAACACTTAATTGTGCTCTTAAGAATCTGTACATGGATCAAGAGGCAGTCACACAAACAGAAGAAAGGGAGCTGCATGGTTTAAAGCCAGGAAGAGTGTCTATCTGGGCTGTATCCTTCACTACGCCTTTTCAATCTGTACATGAAGTAAATAATCCGAGAAACTGGATTATATGAAGAAGAATGAGGCATCAGGATTGGAGGACAATTCATTAATAACCTGCATTATGCAGACAATACCTTACTTGCTGGAAGTGAAGGAAGTTTGAGACACTGATGAAGAACAAAGACCACAGCCTTTAGTATGGATTGCACCTCAACATTAAGAAAACAAAAATCTTCATAACTAGACCAGTGAGCAACTTTGTCATACATGGAGAAAGGATTGAGGTTGTCAGAGATTTCAGTTTACTTGGGTTCACAGTCAATACCCATGGAATCAGCAGTCACAAAATCAAAAGATGGATTGCATTGGGAAAATCTGCTGTACAGGACCTCTTTAAAGTATTCAAAAGTAAAGGTGTCACCTTGAAGACTAAAGAGCATCTGACCAAAGAGCCATGGCATTTTCAATCACATCATATACATGCAAAAGCTGGACAATGAACAAAGAAGACAGGAGGAGAACTGACACTATGAACTGTGGTGTTGGAGAAGAATGTTGAATAATGTACCACGGACAGCAGAAAGAACAAACAGATCTGTTTTGGAAGAAGTACAACCAGAGCTGTTGCTCCTTGAAAGGAATGATGGCAAGACTGAATCTTACATACTTTGGACATGTTGTCAGGAAGGATCAGTCCCTGGAGAAGGACGTCATGCTTGGTAGAGTGGAGGGTCAGTCGAAAACAGAAAGACCCTCAATGAGGTGGATTGACACAGTGGCTGCAACAATGGGCTTAAGCATAAAAATGATATGGACATGGTGTGAGACCAGGCAATGTTTTAGTCTGTTGTGCATAGAGTCACTATAAGTCGGGACTGACTCAACAACAACTAACACAACAACAGAGAACCAGGCTTAAGCGCTGCATAATCAGATACAAAGCCTATAGTTAACATCGCCATTAAAAAATATGTCAGATTTAATAACTAAGAATCATGATGGCAATAACATTTGAAATTAAGGAAACATGGGCTCATTTTCAATCAATGATTACGAGTTGCCACTGAGTCAATTCTAACACACAGTGACTAGGTAGGACAGAGCAGAATTTCTCATTTCGGTGTCCAAGGAGCAGCTGGGGAATTTGAACTGCTGACATTTTGGTTAGCTCTTATCCACTGCAGGAACATTAGTTTATTTTCTCCTCATACTAGTTTTGTAAAATTCTTATCACTGTTCTCATTTGGTAGATGAAGAATCTGAGATTTTAAGGGAGTGGGTGAATCTTCTAGGTCACATAAATGGTGAACGCTGAAAGCTAGATTCCAATCAGATCATCTCATTCTAAAGCCCATGTTTTCCCCTTTGAACAGATTGCCTTTCTAAAACAACAAACATGCAGCATTCAGAAAAGGCCTCAGATTTAATTCAGAACATTTGGAGTAGGAAGGGTTGTGGGCTTATTTCTCCTTAATAAAGACAGAAAACTGAAGCTTAATGACCTGACCCAGCACGTCAGTCTTTCTGAAGCTGACTTGAAGTTTGGCTTGTGCTCTGCTAAAAGTAGTCTGAGCTCTCTAACTACCACTCTGACTAACTTAGTAAAACTAATGATGATCCTAATGAAGATATCTCTACTTTGTCCTTTTGCAATGGGCTTTTACAGATGATTGAGTGCTTCCCATCACAAATACATATTGTATATACGAAGCACTGATATATGTTAATTGAAAAAACCATTGAGTTCATTCTCATTCATAGTGAGCTGATATGTATCAAAGTAGAACTATCCAAGAATGCTTTCAAATGGCTGATTTTTCAAAAGTAGATCACCAGGCCTTTCTTCCAAGGTACATTTGGGTGAACTCAAACTTTTGACTTTTACATTAGCAGCTAAGCACCATTTTCTCCACTCAGAGATTCTTAATTGTTAAGTCACCCATTCCTGTCTAGTCAAATTTGACCCATAATCCCTTATAGGACAGTGTATAACTGCCTTGTATAGTTTCCAAGGAGCACCTGTTGGGTTTGAACTGCCAACCTTTTGGTTAGCAGCTATAGCACTTAACCACTATGCCACTAGGGATTCCACTGTAAAGTTGGTGCTTTTTGAATTACATATGGTTCCTCTTCATATGTTTATGCTCAACTTAAATCCTAGTAACCTTCCCCCAAAACAAACCCACTGCTGTCAAGTTGATTCTGACTCACAGTGACCCTATAAGACAGAGTAGAATGCCCCATAGAGCTTCCAAGCAGTGCCTGGTGGATTTAAACTGCCAACCTTTTGGTTAGCAACCATAGCACTTAACCACTATACTACCAGTGTTTCGTAACAGTCGCTGTAATTTCCCCTAGCAACACGTAATTTCCCTGAATTCTGTTAAGTTCCTTTCAACTTGAATTTTATTTGAACTTTTCCTTAATTGTTTCCTTCTCTCACTTCCAAACTACTCTTGTTTGAAAATAAGAAATCCTCTTGCTTCCTCAGATTGTGTCATTCTGATTTGGAGAATCAATTTCTCTTGTCAATACAATATTTCTCTGCCTGCCTTGTCATTTATTTTTGGATTGGATTGTCTTTCACTTTATTTCTCTGGTCTCTTTTCCTTTGAATCTTTAAAAAATTTATTCCTCCCAATTGAATCATTTTAGCTCAGTGGAATGAGATTCAGTGGGCTTTTTCTACCCCAACATGCTGTTTATCATGAGATTAGCATCTTTATTTTCTGGCTCTGAAATCTTTTGGATACCTTCTCTAGATGTTTTTTTTTTTCTTTCCCCCTCTTGTTTCTTCACAGTTGTGTGTTGTTTAAGCTCTTCATGGCCCCTTGTCTTACCTGTCTTTCAGTTTGCCTTCTTTTCCTGCCTCAGCTCCTTGGGAGGTTTTCTTTTTCAAATTTTCCATCTGCAGCATCAGTAACCTGTATTACCAGGAACAGTCAGAAAATAACTCCCCTGCTCTATTCTGTTCCCCAAATATGTTTATTGGTAAGTGGTTCCATTCTTATATTAGGATGGGCTAGGATTATACATGTTAAAAAACAAAAGTACTTCAATCTAAAAGAAACTATATCCCGAAATAAGTTTCGTGTTTATGAAATCTAACTACTTTGTCAAGTGATCTTAGCAGACAACAGATTTGTTTCTGAGTAATTGCTTTACATGGAGTTATTTTTAATTTCAATTAACATTTTTTTAAAGTATAAAAACTGTAAACTCTGTATTTTACACTTTATATTCTAACTTTGTTTAATGAGGTCAATAAAATTGGGACACACATTGAGTGTGGTAGACAAGAGTCTAACTTTGAATTAAACAGGTCTTGATTTGAATCTTGGTTTGACTTTCTTTAGAGTGCAGCCTTCAGAAAATTTACTTTTCTCAGTCACAGATCTCCAGTCTTTAAAATGCAGATAATTATACCTACTGTTGGGGGGTTTTGGGGTTGTATAGATTGGGAGAAAGATGTGGCAGTCTGCTTCTATAAAGAATTATAGCCTTGGAAATGCCATGAAGCAGTTTTACCCTGTCCTATGGGGTCTCTGTGAGTCAGAATCAATTCAAAGGCCATGGTTTGGTTTGTGGTTTGGTTGTCTAGATGAGAGATTAAATGCAGCCATATCTATAAAATATTGCATTAATGACAGCCAACATAAGACTAATTTCCAAATTGTAGAGACTGCTATTTCAGTCAGCTAGTACTGCTCTATCAGAAATATTGCCAGTGGATAGCTTTAACAAAGGAAAGTTTATTCTTTTTTTTTTTATTATTATGACTGAGTGAAAATATACATTCCCATATAAATTTGCATGCCCACCTATATGCAGCTTCCACTGCTCTCCCTGTCCGGTGACAGCACACTATTCCTCTCTGCTCCATGCATGTCTCATCTTCCCAACAGTCCTCCTTCCCCTCCTCTCCACCCACTCCCCTTCCTCCAGTCAGAGGTCAGCAGGATGATATCCTATGGATGCATAGAACCATAAAGTGCACCCAATATATAGTCACTCTGCATTGCCGAGTCCAATCCCTTGCTGTCCGAAAAGTGGACCTTCATTATGATCCATGGTCAAGGGCAGCGTCAAGGCCAGGGGTCATGTTCCCAGGGGAACCCTGAAGCCACCAGATCATCAATTGCAGTCTTTTAGTGGAGTTCTCAAGGTGCATCCCTTTTTATTCTTGAACTCTGTGAGCTCCATCATGGCAATCACTGGCCGGGCACCATCCAGTTCTTCCAGTCCCAAGTCGATGTAGGCACCCACTCATGTGGATCTCTCTGTCTTCTGGGTTGTCATTTTGGTCCTCAGTGAGCATCCACTTCTGCTGAGTTGAGACCATTTGCTGTTCCCTTGGATGGCAGCTTGGCAGCTTTTAAGACCCCAGACACCACTCACCAAAGTGGAGTGCAGAGACCCCTCTTAGAAAAACGCTAGTTGTGCCAATTGGCCTCGATTTTACCTAAGAGCATGGTCCTCTGACCCCCGCCCCAGCTACTCTGTCCTTGCACGATTGGGTTAAGACGGCAGGAGTACTCAAGTTACGTTGAATTCCACTTACTATTGTTCTTGTTTCTAATGTATGCTATCACCAATTTCACCCAATCAAATTTCTACCAACTATCCAATCTAAACTCTCCCCCCATCACCCTCCCGCCCTCCCTTCCCTCCCCTCCCTTGTAGTCGTCAAAGAGTTTTTTCTTGTATGTGTAAGTCTGGGGATCTTGTTTCAATTTATTGCAGAGCCAAGCCAAGTGCTGTAATTTTGCCAGTACCATTTGTTGAAGAGGTTGTTTTTACCCCAGTTTAATGCTTAGGGCCTTTATCAAATATCAATTGTTCATAGGCAAATGGTGTCATCTCTGGGATATCAGTTCTGTTCCCTTGATCAATCTGTGTGTTCTTGTACCAGTACCAGGCTGTTTTGACTACTGTGGCAGTGTAATAGGTTCTGACGTCGGGTAATAAGAGGCCTCCCAGTGTGTTCTTCTTTCTCAGTAGTACTTTACTTATCTGGGATTTCTTCCCTTTCCAAACAAAATTGGTGATTTGTTTCTCCATCTCATTAAAAACTGATGGCAGAAATTGTATTGGGATTGCGTTATATAAGTAGATTGCTTTGGGTAAAATAGATATTTTCACAATGTTAAGTCTTCCTATCCATGAGCAGGGTGGGTTTGTCCGTTTATCTAAGTCTCTCTTAGTTTCTTGTAGTAAGGGCTTATAGTTCTCTGTGTAAAGGTCTGTTATTTTTTAGGTTAATTCCTAGGTACTTTATCTTCTTGGGGGCTATAGTAAACGTATTAATTTGACGATTTCTTCATTAACAGTCTCACTGTTGGTATAAAGGAATCCTACTGATTTACTTATGTTTATTTTTTATCCTGAGACTTTGCTGAACTCTTCTATCAGTTTGAATAGTTTACGTATATATTCTTTGGGATATCATCAGCAAACAGGGAGATTTTGACTTCTTCTTTGCGTATACAGATGCCCTTTATTTCTTGATCTTGTCTAATTGCTCTGGCTAGAACTTCCAGTACTATGTTGAATAGGAGAGGTGAGTGGGTGTCCTTGTCTATTTCCTGTTCTCATGGGAAACTTCTTCAGTCTTTCGCCATTCAGGATGATGTAGGCAGTTGGTTTTGTATAAATGGCCCTTATTGTGTTGAGGAATTTTCCTTCTGTGCCTATTTTGCTAAGAGTTTTTAGCATAAATGGGTGTTGGACTTTATCAAATGAATTTTCTGCATCAGTGGACAAAATCAGGTGATTCTTGTCTTTTGTGATATTTATGTGGTTAATCACATTAATTGTTTTTCTGATGTTCAACCAGCCTTGCATCCCTGGTATGAATCCAACTTGGTCATGATAGATTATTTTTTTAATATGTTGAATTCTGTTGGCAAGAATTTTGGTGAAGATTTTTGCATCTAGATTCATGAATGATATCGGTCTGTAGTTCTCTCTTTTTTATTTTTTTTGTTGATTCTTTCCCTGGTTTGGGGATCAGGGTTATGCTGGCTTCACAGAATGAGTTTGAGAGTACTCCATCCCTTTCTATACTGTGAAACAGCCTCAGTAGTATTGGAGATGACTCTTCACTAAAAGCTTGGTAGAATTCTGTGGTGAAGCTATCTAGGCCCAGACTTTTTTTTGGTTGGCAGTTTTTGATGACATTTTCAATCTCTTCCTTTGTAATGGGTTTAATAAGTTGTTCTGCTTCATGTTTGATAATTTGGATAGGTGATATAAATCAAGGAATTTGTCCATTTCCTCTAGGTTTTCAAATTTGTTAGAGTACAGTCTTTCATAGTATTCTGTTATGATATTTTTTATTTCTGTTGGATCTGTTGTGAACACTCCCCTCTCGTTTCTCATTTAGGTTATTTGTTTCCTTTCCTGCTTTTCTTTAGTAAGTTTAGCCAGTGGTTTGTCAGTTTTGTTGATCTTTTCAAAAAACTGGCTTTTGATCTTTTCAATTTTGTCAATTATTTTTCTATTATCCGATTCATTTAGTTCTCTAATCTTTATTATCTGTTTTCTTCTGTTGCCTGAGGGGTTCCGCTGTTGTTCTCTGTCTACCTGTTCAAGCTGTAGGGTTAGTTCCTTGATTTGGTTTCTTTCTTCCTTCCAGATGTGTGCATTTCGGAGATAAAGAGACCTCTGAACACTGCTTTGGCTGTATCCCATAGGTTCTTGTAGGAAGTGCTATCATTCTCATTGGAATCCACGAATTTCTTTATTTCATCTTTGATTTCTTCTATAACCCATGGTTTTTTTAGCAAGATGTTGTTCAGTTTCCAAGAGTTCCGCTTTCTGTCTTTGTTTTTTCTGCTATTGATTTTCTGCTTTTATGGCTTTATGATCTGAGAAGATGCTCTGCATTAATTCAGTGGTATGGACTTTGTTGAAAATTGCATTATGTCCTAACACGTGCTCAATTCTGGAGAATGTTCCATGTGCACTAGAGAAGACGGTGTAGTTGTCTGCTGGTGGGTAGAAAGTTCTGTATATATTGATGAAGTTTTGTTGGTTAATTGTGGCAATGAGGTCTTCTGTATCTTTACTGAGCTTTTTTCTAGATGATCTGTCCAGTATTGAGAGTGGAGTGTTGATGTCTCCCACTATTACTGTGGAGTCATCTAACTCTTTTTTGAGTGTAGTCACCATTTCTTTGATGTATTTAGGTGCTCTGATATTAGGTGAATAAATATTTAATATAGCTAAGTCTTCCTTGTGTACTGAACCTTTCAGCAATAAATAATGTCCATCTTTGTCCACAATCGTGGATTTGACATTAAAATTGATTTTGTCTGAGATTAGAATTGCCACCCTGCTCTTCTTTGTTCATTGTTAGCTTGATATATATTCTTCCATCCTTTAATTTTCAGTTTGTTTCTATCTTTAAGTCTCAAGTGAGTTTCTTGTAGACAGCATAGGGATGGGTCCTGTCTTTTGATCCAAGATGTCACTCGATGTCTCTTTACTAGAGCATTCAGTCCATTCACATTCAATGTAATTATAGATAGGTATGTGTTCAGTGCTGCCATTGTGATATGTTTATATTTGTGTTGATGTTTTCTCTGTTGTTCTTCTTAGTCTGTTCTGGGACATTCTTTTTTATGAGTTAATTTTTCATCTTTTTCAGAGCTGATTTTGCAGTTGTTGAGACTCCTGTGTTACATTTCTTGATATAGTATGTTGCATCTTTGCTGTGCTTTATGGCTAAACCAATGGCCCCCTTAATAAACTACATGTAAACCTCATTTTAATTACTACCAGTCTTGTTGACTTCCTCTTCATCTGGAAGGACTGTAATGACTGTAGTACATCCCTATTTTTAATATGATGGCACCATAATTTTCATGATAACCGCTGGATTGTTTCTTTCAGTATTAAAGCCGTGACTGAGTTTGGAGCCTTCCCTAACTCAGTACAATTCTGGATGATGTGTCCTTCTAAAATATAAAGTTAGTGGTATTGTTCTTCTAAATCAAAGCCAAGAACTTCTTTCAGTATTTCTTGTAGTTTTGGTTTGGTTTTTACAAAGTCTCTGAGTTTCTGTTTATCTGGGAATGTCTTAATTTTATTTTCCTATTTGAAAGATAGTTTTGCAAGATATATAATTCTTGGTTGGAAGTTCTTCTCCTTCAAGGCTTTGAATGTGTCATACCACTGTCTCTGTGCCAGCATGGTTTCTGCTGAGAAATCTGATGAAAGCCTACAGAGTTTCCCTC
The DNA here is from genome assembly GCA_028571685.1 of Heterohyrax brucei. Classification (NCBI taxonomy): domain Eukaryota; kingdom Metazoa; phylum Chordata; class Mammalia; order Hyracoidea; family Procaviidae; genus Heterohyrax; species Heterohyrax brucei. The sequence goes on from CM053141.1 coordinate 188,099,363, forward strand.
TGAATATTAGCTTTGCTTTGAGTCTTGCTGCCTTTAAGAGTTTCTGCTTATGTTTCATTTTGTTAAGCTTGATTATAATATGTCTTGGAGTCTTTCTTTTGAGATCTATGTTGAGTGGTGTACAATATGCACCTGGGATATCTATGTTCTCTTCCTTCATAATTTCTAGGAAGTTTTCTGTCAGCTGCTCAGCAACAATACTCTCTGTGTTCTCAGGTGTTTCATCCTGTTCAAGGACTCCAGTTAATTGAAGGTTGTTCATCTTAATATAGTCCCACATGCTTCTTCATTTTTCTTGTTTCTTTTTTCTGATTTCTCCTCATAGACACTGGCATCAGTAGCTCTGTCTTCCAAGTCAGAAATTCTTTTTTCCATTTGTTGCATTCTGTTTTCTTGTCTTTGAATGGAAGTTTCTGTGTCTTTGATTTTGTTCTTGATCTGTCAGATTTCAGAGTCCTGGTGTTCCATCTGATCAAGAAGCTTGCTTAATTTTTCATTTTGATGTGCTGCATGTGCTCTGTATATAATCCTTTTGTATTCATCTTCCAATGATTTCAGAAAAGTTTCTTCATCTGGAAAACTCCTTAGTTGTTTTGTTTGGGAGCCTTCTGAAGCCATGGGTGATTTCTTGTTTGCCACAAGTGTCTGTTGCTTTTAGGGTTTTGTGTGAGTAAACAGAGGCTGGGAGAGATACTGTGAGGATGGATTGCAGATGTTTTTCTAGGCTGTCTTTAAATGTAAAGCAAATGTATCTGACCACTTCCCAAGTCAGTCAGGTTTTCAGGTATAGAGGTCCCTCTTCCCAGCTGTCAAAGTAAGTACCTCTATATCCAACCCCAGATGATATGAACTAGTTCAAAATACGGCAATGCTACTGCCCTGTTGGCCTCTGCTGACAGAGCCTAGCCTTAGGCAACACTGTGTAAACTACTGCTTTTCTGGTAGAAAAGTGCTCTCCTGTGGACAGGCTCTGGTTCCCAAGCTAAGGATTAGGTCCAGCAGTCGCCATCATACCTAAGATGGAGCCCACCACATGGTTGATGGATAGAGTGGCTAAAGGTGCCAAGACACAGTCGTCCTCAGCCTCTGTTGCTTGGCCCCCACCATAGGAAACACTGTGTAAACTACTGCTTTTCTGTCAGAGAAGCACTGTTCTGTTTGCAGGAGCTGGCTCCTGGGCTAAGAATTGGGTCCTGCTGAAATCTCCATATCCAATATGGCATCGTGCACATAGGCCCCTCTGTTCCATACAAACCACGCTGTGGCAGAGATAAAAAGAGAGGCCCAAATTGGCTAGGTGTACAGAGTCCTAAGCCTGGCTCTCAAAATACAGCAATTTTGCCTGCCTATCCCACCAGCAGTGCATCTGAGACTAGCCGCTAGGCTAGACCCAGCTCTACCCACCAGCCAAGATGGAGAAAACAAAAGTCAAAATGGTATGTTACCTTCAGTCCATGAGAGCCAGGGCTAGCCAGGAGCAGGAGTCAGCGAAAGAGAGGTGGTTTTCTGTTCAGTGGTATGAAGTCCAAGTTAACAGCCCTGTGCCGTGTCCTGGGACTCACTAGGTAACCAGAAGGCTCTACTTGATTATCAATTCAGGTCTTGGTTTCTAGAGATATATACAGAGACTTGTGCTTGGCCTGCCGTCTTGACTCTGCCAGTTTATTCTTATACAGTCCAGTAGGCTACAAGTCCAAATTCAGAATGTCCAATCCAGGGGAACCTCACACCACCAAGAAACCAGCACCAGGAGTAGAGTGTGTCCTTCAGACCTGAGATTCCTGTGCCAAGACGCACCCTGTACAAAGACTGATGCAACACAATGACTTTCCTCCAGAGCTGACAAGGGAGAAAGCCTTCCCCTGGAGTAGACATCCTGAATTTGGACTTATACCCTACTGGACTGTGTAAAGATAAACATTTCTCTTTTTAAAGCCATCCACTCCTGGTATTTCTTTTAGAGAAGCCCTAGCAGACTAAAACAATAACTCATATTACCACTTTCTCACTTCATCACGAGTAACATCAGCCATCCACATAGCAGTTTCTCTCTTGGACTCTAAGTATCCAGAGTTGGGTCTCTACAAATTAATACCCTGTCCTAACAGCCTCTGACAAATAGGTAAATGCCAGCCTTGGTGGTGGCTCTCACTGTCCCCCTGCTGCCATAGGTCCAGTAATTTATTAAAATGACTCACAAAACTCATAGAAACCGCCTATATGAACAGTTACCCATTTATTATAATCAGAAAGGATATAAGTGAACAGACACAGAAGAAAAGTAGAAAATGATGCCATTCCCTTATTATGCATCAGGCACTATTTTAGAACTTTATAAGCATTATCTTCTTTAATCTGCACTACTACTGTATGGATATCTTATTTTTACACTCATTTGGTAGAAAAGAAACCAAAAGTTTAGATACTTAGATAAGTTTCCCAAGGTCACATTGCTACAAAGGGGCAGCAACTGGATACGAATCTACTTTCAGTTCATGTCAATATCTTGACTCTTCACTACAAAACAATGCTGTCTGTATATATACATATGTGGTTACACGTTATCGCAACAAAATTAGTTTCCTTACAGATAAAAAAGAAAAAAAACTTAAAAAGTCAAAGGGAAAAATAAAAGGTCTGGAAGAGGTCCCAGAAGCACGCAACTTCCATTCTGCTCAGGAATGTGCTACCATCTCCTTTTCATGAAAACCTTAAAGAAAGAGCTCTAAGGCCTAGGGTCGTGTAGTTCCTGGAGCCTCAATGAATATGCGTGACAGAGGCCTTAACACAACCAATCCAATCAATAAAAAAGCAGGATTGGTTGTGTGATGTCACCTTCCTTCCAGGGGCCTCTTACCAGAGAGAGATTGAGACAAAGGCCAAAGTAAGTTTTCTATCCCACACAAATGTATACTTAATTCAAAGTCTACCTCATTGGAGGTGCTTGATGAGTTGACATTAATGTCATTTTGAAATTGTTAATATCTTTTTTATATAAAATGTTAACATTTCTAGACAATTTTTAAAAATTTGAAATTATTTCTGGAAGTATCCTTGACCTTTCCCTTGCATCTTCAGTACAAAAACATGTTTCCTCTTCCTATTAAGTGTTCATTATTTTATAATTATAATTTGAATACATACTTACCCTGATACAAATATACGTATATATGTGTGTGCATACATATATACATACTTCTGTAAGTAGATATCTGCGGCAAGCAGATTTTTTACTTAAAAAAATAATAAAATGGTTAAAGATTTCTGAATTATATCATTACAAAATAAGGAAAATTATAATTAGAAAAAAGCTAAAAAAAACGTTTAGAATGCAAATACCTAAATAAGTGATATGAATGCTAATGAACCAGTTCACTTCATGGAGTTTTTAATGAAGTTAAGACACAATCTCTTAGTCCTTGTAGAAGCTCTCTGCAGATGGCACCTCCAATAATCTCAGCTGAAATTACTTAAGAGAATGATAAAAAGAAAAGTTCCATTCTTGTAAGTCAAGGCTTCATGAGAAGATAATTAAATTCTAACTTTGAGAGTATTTACCCTCCTAGTCAATTCGATCTGCATTGGAAACCTTTATCTTCTGGTCTGATTGCCCTCTTGAGAACTGGACAACTGAAATTCAACGTATCCTGTCACCTCTACTTTAAAACTGAAAATATCTCCCATCCTATTTGGCCACCCACCAACCACAGCAATTGCATTACTATGACTTTTTAGCTTCTATTTGTGGTCCCATTAAGTTCTCAATCTTTAAGCCTTCAGCATATCCTTGGTTCTATCATCCAGCCTCTCCAATTGTATTCTAATTCTCTTAATTTCTTCTTGAGAACCTTGATTGTCCAACTTACATATGAATTGGATACAATCCGATTTACTTCAGTATAAATAAACCACTGTTGGGTGCTTTCAGATAAAGAATCTGGTCTAATGAGCAAAATTGCAAATGAACCCATAAACATGAGTTAAAGTAGGAGTGGTTTAATATTATCAGAAAATAGTTAAAACCCAACATTATATAAAGTCATGCTATGTTACATGTTATGTTGAGACATAACATTATCCCCTCCATTTCTTCCCCACTCTTAGGGATTTAAGGCTTCTCTTAGAGATTAAATGTTTTGGAAAGCCATAGACATCTGGAAATCCTGGTGGCATAGTGGTGAAGTGCTGCGTCTGCTAAGCAAGAGGTCAGCAGTTCAAATCCACCTGGCACTCCTTGGAAACTCTACGGAACAGTTCTACTCTGACCTATAGAGTTGCTGTGAATCGGAACCAACTCCACGGTACTCAACAACAATAACACAGACATCTACACATAGATCTTCTTTCGGTCCTTACTCAGTCCAGCTCTAGTTTAAAAATAAAAACAATATGATTAAAAATAAAATGTATTCTTCAGGGACGTGTACATAGCCATCACATGAGATGTGTCTTGCCATGTTATAGGTTATAAAAGATTGAAGGAATTTTCATGGATAGTTTTGCCTAAATTTGTATTTTGCCTTATGTTCTCATGTTAGAGTCTAGGCCCTGTTTTATCTGGAACTCCACCACTCTGCCTTCTTACCTACTTAGACAGTGCTCTATTAGGTAAAGAATCAATTTCGATTCTTTAATCTTTTACCCAATTCTTTAACCTCCTCTTTTATCTCTCTGTAGACTCTCAGAAGCAGCCCATTAGGCTGGCTCATTTTTCCCTATTATAGACTGAGTCTGTGTTTCTGCTTTTGGAAACTTTGCCCCGTCCCGTTTATCTGCAATAATCTTTCTGTATTTCTACCTAAAGAAGTCCTACCTGTCTAATAGCATTCAGTTAATCACCCACAGCTGGAAATGGACTCTCTCTCCTGTGAAATGTAGCATTTGATTTCGGCATACTTTCATCACTTATTCCCAGGTTCACTGGAGAAAAATGAGCAATGGAGAGAAGAACAAGAAGAAGACTCAGTATCTCACCCCAGAGGTCACCACTACTCACCTTCAGCAATGTCTTTCTTCGGTTTCTTTTCTTTTTATAACCACTGTCATCATCCTCATCCTCATCCTCATAATTAAAAGAAGAAAGTAGAAAATGCTACCATTCCTTTATTACGCATTGGATACTATTTTAAAATTTTACAAGCATTCTCTTCTTTAATCTTCACAACTACCATATGGGTATCTTATTTTTACACTCATTTGGCTGGCGTGGTGGAAAAGAAACCGAAAGTTTAGAAATGTTAGGTAAGTGTCCTAAGGCCCAAGAGCTACAAAAGGGCAGCAACTAGATGTGAATCCACTTTTGCTTCATGTCAATATCCTGACTCTTCTCTACAAAGTAATGCCGTCTGTATATACACATACGTGGTTGCATGTTATCACAACAAAATTGCTTTCCTTACACTTTAAAAAAAGAGAAATTAAAAAAAAGCTAATGAAAAAATAAATTACTAATTTGAAGTATCAAATTCTATTTTAGAGAGATTCTAGTGAATAAACATCAACAGTCACCAGACTAGTGACTTTTGCACAAGGACAATAATTATGATTCACATTTATATGGACCTTAATATGGCCAGGCAGTGTTGTAAGTGCTGTATATACTGGCATATATTTGTTCAGAAAATAATTCGGTCAGAGCCAGCCAAGCCAAGTGCCAGAGCAGACAAACTAAATGACTTACCCAAGGCCACAAGGCTGCTAGAAAAAATGTAGCATACAAAAGAGCACCATCCCTTTGAAATATCATTTTGTATATTTATATTATGTATCTGTCTTTATATCATGTACATATATTTAGCCAAGTGCCGTCGAGTCAGATGTTACGTATATATATTTATTTAGGAGCCCTGGTGGCACAGTGGTTAAGAGGACAACTGCTAACTTAAAGGTTGGCAGTTCAAATCCACCAACCTCTCCTTGGAAACTCTATGGGGCAGTTCTCCTCTATTCCACAGGGCTGCTATGAGTTAGACTGAGTCAGCCACAACCTTTTTGGTATAGTCATTTAAACTTCACCATCTATTCTTCTGTTTATGCACCTTTTTCTTAGCATAACTGCAGTGCACATACCTTGACCAAATGATTCTTGAACCAATTTTATTTGAAGAAATAGGGTACTAACTTTAATTAACTTTTTAACCAGGACCACTTGTAGCTCCATATGAGAAAAGACACAAAAAGGCCCATTAACTCTGAACATCATTTCCATGTTTTTGCCTCTGTATGCCCTCCAGATAGTACTTTTTCCCTGCTGTTCTTTGATTTTTGTCTTGTTTTCCAGTTTTTTAAAAATGTATTAGGCAAAGGGTGTTATTCTAAAATTAGTCATGTATTGGCTGTAGCTTTTTAGTTTATCTAAACCTGTTATTTCTGGGGAAATGGTAAAGAACTTTCAGGAGAATTATATCTTAAAGGCTAAACAATGTGGTTTTTAGGAATCCCTTCATCCAATTCATGAGCAAATTCTTTGGTCTCTTCATTTTATCTCTTTGTGTGTGTCTGTTCGTGTGTGTCTCTGTGTTAAAGATAGTTTCCTTGGCCAACTCTGTCTCTAAGTCAATGTTTTAAAACATACTTAGCAGTGCAGTCCTACCTTCTCCATAACGTGTGCTTGGTTACATAACTGTAACTACAGTTTGGTTACTCTGAATGAAAATTTTCAAATATAATGTGTAATTGTGAAAACCTGCTACTTTAATACCACGTGCAAACTCTGTCTGAAAACTAGTGTTTAAAATTACTTCTTGCTCTTTTCATGACTAGACTTTGAAGTAATGCTTCAGTGACAGCTCAAGCGAGGCAGCAGCCTCCACCACAGTTCTCTTTGTATTCAGTGCCAGGCACAAGGACTCTTTCCTCTTGAAAGTTTTATCATGTACAAGGCTATTAACATTATGAGGATAGACTGAAGCATGAATAAATCCTGAGACTCACTGATGATGTCATTACACTGGTCAATAAAATACATACAGGCAAGGACTTCCCATGCTACCAGGCTCAGCTAACTAAATCAGGATACACGAGCAATTAACTCTTTAATTAAGATGAATGGGTGACATTAGCCCTCCTTAAACTCTGCTCGTCAGCATTTACAAATAGAGAGAGACGAATGCCTTCTTCCCAAGAAATGTAGGTTTTATTTTTCATTCTTTGACACTGTCTCATTCTTCCTACTTTGTAAACAAAGTCACTGAAGTATGGAGATGGTCAGAGATATTTTAATATGTTCATTTCAACAGCCATCACTCTTACTTTTTAAAAGCCCCATATTTGAATGTATTAAGTTCTTTATGAAGCTAATTTTATCACTATTGTTATTGAATACAATTGCTTTGCCTTTTTCCTCTTTGCACATAAAGAAGATTCATGTCAGAATCTCCTAGGCGAAAGATGAATGCAGCACAGTATGGACACAGTATCCATTCATTTGTTCTTACAACAAATATGCATTAACATCTGCTAGTAGCTTAGCTTATGACTAGAAACCTGCAGATACAAGTTCTGCTCTGCTCTGCTTAGATTAAGGACCCCATGCAGGGGGGACTCTTTTGAATTCCATCTCCTCTTCTGTAAAATTTCGTAGCTAGCAGTTGATCAATCTCTCAAATGTCTTTCAATTATAGTTAACATATTTAAAAAAGAAAGCAAAAATATGAGTCATTCTGGGAGCAAAGCAACTACAGCCCGACAGAATCACATATGTAATTTAGTTTTTTTTCTAATAAACCCCACTAAAAACAAAAATAGTGTAGTAAATTTTAATAATACATTTTATTTAACCCAATGTTTCCAAACTGTTAGCATTTGAGCATGTCCTTGTGTGCATGTGTGTGTGTGTGTGTGTGTGTGTGTGTGTGAAGCTATGCAATGTATTTTATACATGAGGATTGACAATTAAATTCACAAAGTCATCCTAGACAAAATGCTGTGTATCTAACTGCTGAATATCACTACATTCACCATACCCCTGGGAAGCTATGCACCTATGCCAGCACCTAGACCACCATTCAAAGCAATTTTGGACCTCTTTTTCTAGAATAACCATCAGAGCTGTTGTCATTTTACCCTAGATTTCTTGAATGTCATCAAAATGCCTTCCTTTTAATACTTCCTTTATCTTTGGGTAAAGAAAAAAGTCATTCGGGGCCAGGTCAGGTAAGTAGGGAGGATGTTACAATACAGTTATTTGTTTATTGGCTAAAAACTCACAGACAACTATACAATTCAGTTCACGAATTTGCCACCTTGCCACCACGCTTTAAAGGGGGGACTGAGCACTGGCATTAATGCATAGCTTTCCAAGGGGTGTAGTTCAAAGGTGAGGTAGTGATATTCAGCAAAGATTTAGAACAATTAAGTTTGAGAGCTTAAGTGTCCGCACTCATACAACTTACGCTGTTTTTCAGAAATAAATCTTTGAAATCTAAAAGTATATAATTCTAAAGAGCCACATTTCAGGTGCTTAAAAGCCATATGTGTCTAGTGGTTTTCATGTCAGACTGCACAATTCCAATATTAGCAATATAAAAAGAAATACCAGTAAATACTTTAAACAATTTTAAAAAACAACAATACTTTTCTCAATGTATGTTTTTATCATTTTTTAAAACTAAAATAGCTATCTAAAAACAAAACTAAGATCATCCACATGCAACAGAGTTTGAGTGAATATAATTTCTCATTAAGGGAGTCATCACTATTAAAAATATCCATTTACCACTGTGTAGCATCAAGTGAGAATACTCAACTGCAGAAGAGAGGCAATGCGCTGCAACCTCTCCACTAAATGTGAAAAGCATTATACACACTTTGCTTACAGGACCTTCAGATACACAATTACTGAAGCTGACTCTCCACTGGATTAGATTTTCCTGACAATAGAAAGGTGTATTCTGCAGCATGCAAAACTAAACTATTTAAAACACATCTTTTATTTCATAATTTCCCTCATTTTTTTATTTTCATTTCTGTTAGCTGTTTCAGGTATAGTGACAAGTTCATATTTTCAGACATGGCATTTTCTACTTTAGCTAAACCCCACTTATCAATTCTGTTTTCACTGAACTCCAAATATTTATTACATAAATTAATCAGATTGTCAAAAAATTTATGTTTATAAATTATAAATTTTGATCTTTGTAGCTTCATTGTTATTTAACATTATCTGTGTTCTTTCAGTCCAAGATATATCCTCTAGTAGAAAATAATAACAATAATAATAATAGCCAAATGACATTTAGCTCTTGCTAAATGCTAGACACTCTTAAATATTTTATATGTTTTATATATGGAGTCTAACTTGTTTTAATATCTAGCAACTTCTTTGATTCTTTATCTGTAAGTAACTTCTCCACTTTTAAATGGTATGGAACTTTTATAGGTATCTTTCTTAGTTTTGTATATGAATGTGTATTACTGACTTAACTTACTTAAAACAGGAGCTAGAACACAGAAAGCACTGGATGCTTACTGAAGAAATCAAATAGACTGCAAATTTTCAAATAAGATATTTACTTAGCACATGTATGGAGCAGAGAGGAATAGTGTGCTGTCACCGGACAGGGAGAGCAGTGGAAGCTGCATATAGGTGGGCATGTAAATTTATACGGGAATGTACATTTTCACTCAGTCATGTTAAATAAAAAAAAAAAAAAATCTGTGAAGTCTTTTCATGTGCTAAGCCATTCATTAACTGAGTCAAGCCAAGGTAATACATGTATTTAAAAAATTCTTAGAGGTGGGGCCAAGGTGGTAGACTGGACATACATGTCCTCAGTTCCTTCTGAGAACTAAGGCATGGGTTGATAACTGAACAGAGCAGCAGGGACATCCAGGGATCCACAGGATCTGGCACAGGGTTGTCAGATTGGACTACATGACAGTATACAGGAGACTACCACTCTCTAATATGAGACAGCACGCACTGAAGCCTGCTTCAGCTGATTCATCATTTGGGAGGACTGCAGGTACTGATATTTTCTTTGTTATCTGGGAGGCAGGGACTGGGTGAGAACTGGCTAATATGCTGAACTGCAGTGTTTAAGTAAACAGCATATAGTGCAGCAGAGAGTGTGCGTGCAAAGTCACATACGGAAAGCCCAGCTGCTGTTAAGGGCACCACTCTGTCCCCACCCTCTCACTTCTCAGTTGTGCCATATATTCTGCTGTTTCACAGCAGGAAAGGCAGCTCGGGCAGGGTGCCAGCTTGGTCAGCTTGGAGGAGGCCTTAGCTGGGGCTAATATTCATGCCAAGGAGCAGAGCTAGGATTACAACAGTGGAGACACTAGACTTACGTGTAGGAAAACCGGCTGCCCAGTACTTTGGGACTATAGGAAGGTACAGCTTCCGTGTTGCGGTGAAAATAAGCTGATGATTCCATGGAGAGGAGCCTAGTGGCACAGTAGCTAAGTGCTCACTGAAAGGTTGGCAGTTTGAATAAACCACTTGCTCTGTGGGAGAAAGATGTGGCAAGCTGCTTCTGTAAAGATTTACAGTCTTGGAAGGAAACCCTATGGGGCAGTTTTACTCTACCCTATGCGGTCATTATCAGTTGGAATTGACTTGGCAGAAAAGGGTTAATGGGTTCCACGAATAGATAAGTTCTGGTGTAGCCCTTTCTGCTGGGGAAAGAAGGAGCTCTGACCTGGGTGGCTTATTTTCCAGGCAACCCAGAGTGAACATACAAGGCTATTTTCAGAGAATCCTGCTTGCTGCACCATAGTATGACACCAGAACATTAAGACTTTTCATTTTAATATTCTCTTATATATGTGGGAAAGGAAACTAAAAGATATATTTATAAACTGTTTGAATCAAAAAATAAAAGTGGTTCCAAAACCAACAAACCAGTTGCTCTTTAGTCAGTTGTGATTTATGGCAATCCCATGAGGTTATCTCTTTACTTGAGAGGCTTTGGCCTGATCTTGGGATTGATTCTTCCTGAGCATACTGGTAGGACGCTTATAGCAGACACTTGATCATATAGGCAGAGCATGACTCTCATAGCCTAACACGTAGGTTTGTCATACTACCTTCATTCTAATTCCGGAAGTCTACAACTGGACTAAGATTATGGCTAACACTGTTCACTGATTCAGTTGGATCAAGATGTATATTGAACACCAAAATACCCAGACACCCAAAGAAAGACAGCAACACATATCATAATCACGCTTAATAAAATGAAACATAAACAGAGGCTGTTAAAGGCAGCAAGCCTCAAAGCAAAGCTGACATTCAGAGGAAAGCCCTGTAGGCTTTCATTTGACTTCTCAGTAGAAATGATGCTGGCTAGGAGGGAGTGGGATGAAATATTCAAAGCCTTGAGGAGAAAAATTTCCAACCAAGAATTATATGTGCTGCAAAATTGTCTCTCAAAAGTGAAGAAATTAAGACATTTGCAGATAAACAGAAGCTTAGAAATGTTGTAAACAACAAGCCCAAACTACGAGAAATATTAAGGAAGCTCTTTGCTTAGAAAAACAAAAACATTAAGTGTATACTTAAGAAGGAAGTGCAGGACACAGCATACAGACTCCTACTTAATTCAGGAAGTCACAAAGCTCCAATAAAACCACAATATTAAAAGAAAGGAACCAGTGATCATATCACAAAAACTATGACAACATCACACTAAAAAGAGGAATATATTACAGTAGGTATAGCCCTTTTAGATGGAGTGGAATTTTAAAAGATATGCAGAAGTTAAAGTCTGGTTTAAACCTAGAATAATAAGGAGAATCATATGGGTAGCCACAAAGCCAAATAACAATGTAACATGTCAAAACAAAAAAATAATACAAGAGTCTCAACAAGCACAAAGTCAACACCAAAAAACGTGAAAAGTCAACCCATAAAGAAGAATGACCCAGAACAGAGTATTAGGAGCAACACAGAAAATATCAACAACACAAAAATAAATGTATCAAAATAACAGTACTAAACATATACCTATTAATAATTACACTGAAGGTAAACAGACTGCACACTCCAAGAAAGAGACAGCCAGTGACATTTGAATGAAAAGACACAATCCGTTCACATGTTGCTTGCCAAGCCAAGCCAAGTGCCGTCGAGTCGGATCCGACTCATGTTGCTTACAAGAAACAAAACTTAGACTCAAAGATATGAACAAACTGAAAATTAAAAGATAGAAAAATATATATTAGTCAACAACATACAAAGAAAAGCAGGAGAAGCAATACTTTTCATAGATAAAATAGACTTTAATGTAAAAATCCACCATCGTGGATAGAGATGGTCACTATTTATTGCTGAAAGGTTCAATAAATAAGCAGGACATAACAACATTAAATGCTTATGCACAGTATCATACATAACATCTAAATACAATGAACAAACACACCAACTACACTGAAAAATGAGATAGGTTACTCCACAATAATAGTTGGAGACTTCAATACTCCACTTTACATAAGAGACAGATCATCCAGAAAAAAAGTTCAGTAACGATACAGAAGGTCTTATTGCAACAACTAACCAACTAGACCTCATCAACATATACAGAACCTTTCATCCATCAACAGATAAGTACATGTTTTTCTCCAGTGCACAACAAACATTCTCCAGAATAGACCATGTATTAGGACATAAAGCAATTCATAAAACCTCCAAGCCATTGAATTATTACAAAGCATCTTCTGGAACCATAAAGCCATAAACATTGAAATCAATAGCAGAAACTTGCTATTGGGTAGAAACTTGAACCATAGAAACTGAACAACACCTTGTTGAAAAAGCCATGAGTTACAGAAGAAATCAAGGATGAAATAAAGATATTTATGGAATCAAATGAGAATGAAAACACATCCTATCACAACCTATGGGATACAGCAAAAGCAGTGCTCAGAGGTCAATTTATCTCTGTAAATGTACACATTCGGAATGAGGAAAGGGCCCAAACCAAAGAATTAACCCTACGGCTTGAGCAAGTAGAAAGAGAGCAACAAAGGAACCTCTCAGTCACCAGAAGAAAAGAGATAATAAAGATTAGAGTAGAACTAAATGAATTAGAGAATAGCATAACAACTGACCAAACCAAAAGTTGGTTCTTTCAGAAGATCCACAAAATTGATTAACCTTTGGCTAAACTTACAAAAGCAGGAGAGGAAACAAATAAACAAAAATTAGCTGAGAGATGTCACAATAAATCCAACTGAAATCAAAAGTATCATAACAGAACACTACAGAAGACTGTACTCTAGCAGATTTGAAAACCTGAAGAAATGGAAAATTTTCTAGTTTCATATCACCTACCAAAATTATCACAGGAAATAGAACAACTAATTAAATCCATCACAAAGGAAGAGATTATAAAAAAACAGAGAGAAAAGTTATCAAAACCTACCAACCAATATAAGTCCTGGCCCAAGTAGCTTCACAGGAGAATTCTACCGAACTTTTAGAGATGAGTTAATTCAAATACTGTTGAGACTATTTCACAGCATATAAAGGGATGGAATACTCCCAAATTCATTTTATGAAGCCAGCATAACCCAGATACCAAAACCAGGGAAATATCCCACAAAAGGAGAAAATTATGGACCAATATCACTCATGAAACAAGAAGAAAAAATCTTCATCAAAATCCTAGCCAATAGAATTCAAAAACATATCAATAATAATAATAATAATAATAATTCATCATGACCAACTTGGATTCATAGAAGGGATGCAAGGCTGGTTCAACATCAGAAAAACAATTACTGTGATCAACCACATAAATAGCACAATAGATAAGAATCATCTGATTTTGTCAATTGAAGCAGAAGAGGCATTCGACAAAGTCCAACACTGATTCATGCTAAAAAATCTCAAAAGAAAATAGGAATAAAGGGAAAAATTCTCATTAAAATAAGGGGCATCTATACAAAGCCAGCTGCCTACATCATCTTGAATAGAGACTGAAAGAATTCCCCTTGAGAAAGGTAACTGGGCAAGAATGCACACTCTCACCACTTCTATTTAACACTGTAATAGAAGTTCTAGCCAAAGAAATTAGATAAGACAAAGAAATAAAGGATATCTGCATTGGCAAGAAAAAAGTAAAAATCTCCCTATTTGCAGATGATATGATTGTATATCCGAGAACTCTAAGGAATTCATAAGTAAACAATTGGAACTAATAGAAGAATCCAGCAAAGTATCAGAATATAATATTAATATAAGTAAATCAGTAGGATTGCTTTATACCAACAAACAGATCATCAAAGAAGAAATCACCAAATTAATACCATTTACTGTAGTCTCCATAAAGATAAAATGTCTAGAAGTAAATCTAACTGGAGAAAGAAGAGACTTATACAAAGAAAACTGCAAGACCATTCTGGAAGGAATAGGAAAGGACTTACGTATATGGAGAATCCTACCCTGCTCAAGGATAGAAAGGCTTAACATTGTGAAGATGTCTAATTTATCAAAAGAATCTATATACAGGATGCAATCCCAACACAAATTCCACTGTCATTTTTTAATGGGATGGAGAAAGAAATCACTAGCTTTGTTTGGGAAAGGAAGAAACCCCAGATAAGTAAAGCACTCACAAAGAAGAGGAACACAGTGGAAGGCCTCACGCTAACTGACTTTAGAATCTATCACACTCTCACAGCAGTCAAAACAACCTGGTACGGGAACAATAAAAGACAAACAGATGAATGGAACAGAGCTGAGACCCCAGAGATGCCACCATCCTCTTGTGAATGTTGATACTCAACAAAGGTACTAAGATTGTAAACTAGGGTAAAAACAGTCTGTTTAACAAGTGGTGCTGACAAAAATTGGATATCCATCTGCAAAAACTGAAACAAGATCCGTATCTTACCCCTTATACAAAAGCTGTCTCAAAATGGATCAAAGACCTAAATACCAAACCAAAAACAAGAAAGACCATGCAAGAAAAAGTAGGGTCAACAATGGAAACTCGAACACACAGCTTAAACAGACTTCAGTATCTGACAAAGCATGATCAACAGAAGAGAAAATAGATGAATGGCAACTACTAAGAATCATATAATTTTGCTCATCTGAAGACCTTACCAAAAAGGATTAAAAGACCACCTACAGAATGGGAAAATAATATTTGGCAACTACACATCGGACTGATGTCTGATCTCCATAATCTATGTTGTACCACAAAATACCAACCAAAATAAATAAATAAATGGCCCAATTAAGTGATGGGCAAAGGAGATGGACAGACACTTCACCAAAGAGGACATGCTGGCAGCCAAAAGATACATGAGGAAATGCTCGTAATCATTAACTATTAGAAAAATCCAAATAAAAACTACAATGAGGTACCAGCTTACACCAACAAGGTTGGCCATGATCTAAAAAACACAAAATAACAGATGCTGGAAAGGTTGTGGAGAGACTGGATCTCTCCTACACTGTTAGTGGGATTGCAAAACAGCACAACCACTTTGGAAAGAAATTTGACACTTCCTCAAAACCCATTTGATCCAGTAATCCCACTGCTCAGAATTTATCCTACAGAAACAAAGGCTATCACACAGATACATGCATATGAATGTTTATTTGCAGCAAAGCCTACAGTAGCAAGAAGATGGAATCAACCCAGATGCCCAACAACAGATGAATGGATAAACAAACTATGGTACATATACTCGGTAGAACACTATGCAATGATAAAGAACAATGCATCTCATAACCTGGTTTCAATTGGAAGATATTATTCTGAGGGAAATCAGCCAACAGCAAAAGGACACGTATTGTAAGAGACCCCTTCTATAAGGACTTAAAAACACTCATGTACAGAAGAAAAGACTCTTTGATTGCTACAAGAAAGGGGAGGAAGGGAGAAGATTGATCATAGATTAGACAGTCGATAGAAATTTGGTTAGGTGAAAGCAGTGACAGCACACAACAGAAGGTAAATCAACTTAACTGGACTTCACCATAAACTGAAAACTCTTCTAATCTCAATCCAATACTGTAAGAATAGAGTAGCGAAGGAGGGGTCTGGGAAGCAGGCTCTCGGGGGACATAGAGGCCAATTGGCATAACTAGCCTATTGCTAAGAGTGTCTTATGCACCCCATATTGGTGAGTGACATCTGTGGTCTTAAAAACCAGCAAGCTGCCATCTGAGATACATCAATTTGTCCCAACTCATCCAGAACAGATGATCAAGGAAAAGAGAGCCCAAGAGACAGAAGGATCCATGTGAATGGGAGACTATATCAACACGTGAGCAGAATAACAAGATGGTGCCTGGTCACCACCAAAGACAGCAATGACGGGGCCCACAATGTTGAGTTTCTGTGACAACTCAAGAAAAAGAGTAGTGTAGCTCAAGAACTCTACCAAAAGATTACAAATGATGTTCCGAAGGCCTGAGGGATCCCCTGGGAGCATGGCCCCTAAACCTGCTGCTGCCCTTATCTAGAAAACACTACTGAGGTTAACTCTTTGGACAAAAATGGACTGGACTTGAGGATACCCTGTGACCATATGGTTTGTGCACTTTGTGGTTCTATGCATTTCTAGGATGCTGTCCCACAGACCTCCTTCTAGATAGGAGAGAAAAGAGTGGAGATGTGGGGACAGGAGATTGTTCAGAGGATACGACAAGTACAGAACGAAAGGAGGAGAGCGCTGTCACTGGGAAAAGAGAGCAGAAGCAGCTGCTGAAAGGTAGTCATGTAAAACTGAATTGGATTGTATACTTTCACATAATCACAATTAATAAAATGTGTAGTAAAATAAATTCTTAAAAATAAAACACAAAGAGGCTTCATATGTCACAGACCCTTTATCATGTGAAAGATACCAGTTGCCACTGAGTCAGTTTTGAATCAGGAGGGCCCAATGTACACAAAAGTAAAAGTATGTTCATGAGGGTTTTCCATGCTTATTTTTCAGAAGTAGATCACCAGGCCTTTCTTCCAAAGCATCTCTAAGTGAACATAAATCTCCGATCTGTCTGTTCATAGTCCAGTGCATTAACTGTCTGGACAACGTAGGGACTCTGATATATATATGGAGTGGGGGGGTGTGGTGGAAAGCAGTCAAACAAAATTCTCTGCTTTTAAAGAGTTCAAAGGCTGATGGGGGATAGACATTGAAATGAAAAATTCCATGACTAAGTTGTAAAATATTATTGTAAAAGACTCAAATTATCTTGCAGGGAGTAGTCAAAAAAAAGGTCACAGGAAAAATGATATTCAATATGTAAGACACAGTGAATTTTTTTTAGTAGCAGGAGATATCACAAACAAAGGGAGCATAGAAATGAAAGAACACATAGTGAGCTCTTTTGGAGAAGCCTGTTGGCTTAAGAACCAGAAGAAACCCTGCTGGCATGGTGGTGAAGTGTGATGTCTGCTAATGAAAAGATCGGCAGTTTAAATCCATTGTGGCTCCTTGGAAACTCTATGGGGCAGTTCTACTCTGACCTATAGGGATGCTATGAGTAGGAACGGGCTTCTTGCAGTGTGTTTGCTTTAGTTTTATAAGCTTAAGAATTAACACATGGTGGGAAGTGGCAGAATCTGGAGCTAGGAGGATGCTACATGTGTACATATATACAATATGTAAGCATTATACTAGAGATAACAGAAGGGGAAAGAGGTTTTTTTTTTTTTTTTTTTTCCTCAAGTTTGGGAGTTGGATTAGTACCTGACTGATATCCTCCACATGTTTCCTTTATATCATCTCAGGAAAGAAATCTAACTTCAGTGGTAGCATAGCAATCCTAAATACCTAAAGCAAGGCTATTAATTCAGCAACTTGTGCTGTCACTTGGAAAATAACAGCTGCCTCCAACTAACTCCCAAGAACTACCAAACCGCTTGTGTGCCGTGGACTATTTTCTGTGTCCCTCCTCACCAGTATGCATGCAGTCCAGCAACGATGGGGTTAAATCACATAGAGCAGGGAGTCCCTGAGCAGAGCCTAAAGAAGCACCTGGAAAGAAAGTTCTGGTGGTCTACTTCGGAAGAATCACCCACTAAAAACCCTACAGGGCACAGTTCTACCCTGCCACACGTCACACACGGGGTCACCACGAGTCATAAGTGACTCCGTGGCAACTCTTTTGTTTTCCTTTAATCTATCAGGTAGTATGGCCTTCATGTTGTAAGCAACTGGAAGTGGTTGCATGTAAAAGCTTAAAAACCTAAAAATTTAAAAGCAGATTTGAGTTTTAGAAACAATTGTGACATCAATTTTTGGAGAAATGAAGATTCTTGGGATCACTGTAATAGTTAAGATTAGAGATAATGAGGGTACAAACAAAATTTACAGGGTTGGCGTGTGAGAGGAAATGGTTTTCAGAGCCATTTCTAATGCAGGCTGAATCCATGAGTCTCTGAAGGGAGAGAAAAAGAGGGAGACATCAAGTACAGCTCCGGATACTCTAATCTGGTGGATGCTACTGCTATTATACACCAGGTAGGACAATTAAGTTCACGAACTTAGCTATTCTAAATGCTACATACCTCATTGCTGAATATCATTATGGATACCTTTGAAGTATTCCCTTTGGGAAGTTATGCACTGAAGTCAGCACCTAGTCCATCCATCAAAACGATTTCAGAACACTTTCTGGAATGGCCATTGTGCATGGTGGCAAGGTGAGACGTTCTCAAGCAGTAAACAAATAACTGTGTTGGATTACCCTCCCTGTTCACCTGACCTGTCCCCAATTGACTTTTTCTTTACCTGGAAATAAAGGAAATATTGAAAGGAAGGCGTTTTGGTGACATTTGGAACATCAAAGGTGATATGACACAGCTCTGATGGCCATTCCAGAAAAAGAGTTCCAAAACTGCTTTGAAAGGTGGACTAGGTACTGGTGTTGGTGCATAGCTTCCCAAGGGGAGCTCTTCGAAGGCTACCGTAGTGATATTCAGTGATGAGGTATATAGCACTTTTTCTAAGATAAGTTAGAGAACTTAATTGGCAGTCCTCATCTAAATAATATTATTAATATGCATTAAAACAATGCTAGACTTAATTAAATTATTTTTGTTGGTATCAGAGACACTTTCAGGATTCAGTAATACTCTGTCAATCATCCGAACAGTAGAAGTTTATTGTAATTTTGTAGAAAATACCCTGAAAAGAGAGTAAGAAAAGTATTAAGATACTGCTTCTGCAAAGAATGTACAATATGTTTAACTTTGAAGAGATTAAAGACAGTCTTAAGGATCACACCTATAAATAACAATTATTTGTGGGGAAGACATTTCAATTCTCTAGGTGTGACTCTTCTTTATAGTCTGCTGTTTGCAGAAAAGTTAGTAATTAAGTACATAAGTGTTTCAGAAATTGGTTGTGTAAAATAATCTGAAGGAAAGACTTTGAAGTGAACTCAGACATTCCAGAACATATAAGTTAGTTATGATTTTAATGAGACTGGAGAACATAAAGCTATGCCTGCTTTCTCTCACCTCACTCAAAAACCCAAATGCAACAAACAAAAAAGTGTTTGGAGATACTAAATGACTATGTAAAATTATCCCTTGCAAAATCTTCCCAAAAGAAAAAAAGTGATTAAAGATTCAGGTTAAGCAAAGTCACAAATTGTCAAATCATTACCTGAGATGACAAAAAAATAAGTTTTTGTTATGCTCTTTGTGACCATTATGACATTATACTTTGGGCTGCAAACAAATTAATTACTGATCACGTGACTCTTTGCGGTTAGGGAATGCATAGACTAGTGACTCTCAGCTGGGAGTGATTTGCCTTCCAGAGGATACTTGGCAATATCTGGACGCATTTTCAGTTGCCAGCTCTAGGGTTTCTTGTTGGAATCTAGTGGATAGAAGCCAAAGATGCTGTTGAACTTGTTGAAATACACCGGACAGTCTCTGTCTCCCAATAGCTAAAAATTATCCAGTGAAAATTTCAACAGTGCCAAGGTTGAGGAATCCTGATATAGCCCTTGTGTGAAGCTTCTTGTGAATCTCTGAGAGTTACTGTAATAATTTATAGAGCAGGTTTAATACTTTAAATTAAAACATAATCAAGTGAGCAATTATGAGTTAAGAGCCTTGAAGTACTCAAATAGAAGTTAGAAATCCAGTGGTATGATGTGGATTGAGGAAATTCTGGTGGCACAGTAGTTAAGCACTATGGCTGCTAACCAAAAGGTCAGCAGTTCAAATCCTCCAGGCGCTCCTTGGAAACATTCTATGGGGCAGTTCTACTCTGATCTATAGGGTTGCTATGAGTCATAATCAACTCAGTGGCACTGTTTTTTTTTTTTTTTAATGCAGATTGGAGAAAGATTAGTTAACAACTTGACATATGCTGATGATACAACTTTGCTGCCTGAAAGCAAAGAGAACTTGAAACAAAGACTACCAGTTTATTTTAGTCAGCTAATGTTGCTCAACAGAAATACCATGACTTATGACTTTAACAACGGAAAGTTTATTTTACACAGTTTGATAGGCTACAAGTCCAAATTCAGGATGTCCAGCTCCAAGGAAAGACTTTCCCCCCTATCAGCTCTGGAGGAAAATCCTTGTGTTGCATCAGTCTTTGGTCAGGGAGCATCTTGGCACAGGAATCTCAGGTCAGAAAGATACTCTGTACTCCCAGTGCTGCTTTCTTGATGGTGTGTGGGTCCCAAATCTCTCGGCTGGGCTTTTTCCTGTGTATCTCGAGAGATTGCCTCAAGACACAAAACAAACTAACACATAGAATTTTGCTCTACCAATATAACTGCTGCCCATCCACCCTTATTAACATCACAGGGGCAGGAATTCCAACATGGAGCAACATCATACAACACCAGGAATCATGGCACAGCCAAATTGTTACAGATTTTTCGGGGAGCACATTCAATCCATAATTACTCAACATTAAAAAAAAAAATCCTTACAATTGGACCAATAATTATCATCATGACAACCAGAGGAAATATTGATGTTATCAAGGATTTAATTTTATTTCCATCCACAATCAACACCCATGGAAGCAGCAGTCAAGAAATTAAACCACTTATTGCATTGGGTAAATTTCTTGCAAAAAACTTCTTTAAAGTGTTCAAAAGCAAAGTGATCCCTTTGAGGACTAAGTTGTAGATAAAAAAAAACTATAGCATTTTCAGTTGGCTCACATGCATGCAAAAGCTGGATAATGAATAAAGAAGACCAAAGAAGAACTGACTCGTTTGAATTATGGTGTTGGCGAAGAATACTGAATATATATCATGGACTGCCAGAAGAACAAACAAATCTGTCTTGGAAGTAGTACAGCCAGAATGCCCCTTAAAAGGAAGGACAGTGAGGCTTCATCTTACATACTTTGAACCTGTTATCAGGAGGGACCAGTCCCTGGAGAATGACATCATGCTTGGGATCAGTGAAAAAGAAGATCCTCAAGGAGGCGGATTATCACAGAAGTGAGAAACACAGCAGTGACTGTGAGGATGGCATAGGACTAGACAGTGTTTCACTCCTTTATGCATAGGTCACAGTGAGTCAGAATCGACTGTACCATATCTAACAATAATAACACCAACAATTCTTTCTGTTGTCTATCTGTAAGCATGTTTTCTGCTGTCTGTAGCACCAATTTTATTTGAAATCATTCCAATGACATTCAGCATTTTCTTTGGGAAATTTTTAGAATCCTATCCATAGTTATAATACCAGAGAAAACAGAAAGGAATAGGGGTTGAATTATTTTTCTCCCCATCTTGGGGATTGGCATAGCCAATACCCTCTACATGTTCCCTTTATATAAACTCAGGAAAGAAACCTAATATTAAGCTAGCATGGCAGTCTTAAATATCTAAAGCATGGCTGTTAATTCAGCATCTAGTATAGTCACTTGGAAAGAAATAGCTGTCTCGAACTTCCCAAGAACTCCCAAACTTCCCAGATGCCCTGGACAATTTCCTATGTCCCTTCTCACCAGTATTCATGTGGCCCAGCAACGAAAGGACCCTATTTCACAGCTTGCAATAATTCTGATTGGATGGATGACCCAAGACACACTTGCCATTGGATATTTTTCAACCCATAGAAAGTGTATAAAGTAGCTCAGGTGTAAGATGGCACAGGGATGATGGCTTTGAGCCTCACTAAAGAGTCAACACTCAGGAGTCACAGGCACATTGGGGCACAAAATAGTACATGCCCCTGTAAACATGAGCAGCCCCCACTCAGCACCAGGAGATGGTTGCCTTGTGGGGATGCAGGTTCAGATTTGCCAGATTTCTCAAGAGAAGCTATAGAATGTAACGATTTTTAAGCATTAACAATTAATTCTAATGTAAAACACTCTTCTGCCACTACTACTGCCTGTATAATCCCTTCCAGAATTAATCCGTGGGCCAGCAGTTTACAAATTCTCCTTTAGATGGTTCAATAGATGACTGTCTTAATTCTCAACTGCTGCACAGAGGAATTTCTCAAACTATATGTTTCCTGACCCCACACTCAAAACGGTTTCCCTGAAACACTATTCTTGGTGAATTCAAACAGTGGCTGGTATTTGTGACAACAGTATGCCTGTCTCTTAAGGAGTCAGACAATTGACACTTTCACTTGCTCTGTTTAGGCACAAAACTTGTATTACCATTTGACCAGAGTAAATGTGGTTCTATGCACTCACATTTTGGAGTCTGAAGAAAAGCAAAACCCTGGTTACATAGTCGCTCACTGCCACATTTGTTAATCAAAAGATCAGGAGCTCGAAGCCATCAGGCACTCCTTAGAAGCTCCCTGGAGTAGTCCTTCTCTGTTCTATAGGGTTCCTATTAGTCAGAAGCGACTCGATGGCGGAGGCTTTGGGTCTCTCTCTCTCTCTCTCTTTTTTTTTTTTTTTTTTTTTTGTATCACCTAAACCCTAGTGGCATAGTGGGTGAATACTACGTCTACTAACCAAAAGGTTGGCAGTTCAAATCTACCAGGCTATCCTTGGAAACTCTATGGTATTATTGATGGTATAAGTATGAACTTCATGTTGTATTCTAGAGGATATGAAACTAGGGAACTATGTTTATAATTTTACTTAAGGAAATATTATCAAGTGGGAAACAGATCCTGAATATTCTTTTCTGAGTAGATATGCCTCAAGTATCTATCCTAAAGTAGATAATGCCTCACGAAGTAGTTTAAAATGAAAACTGACAATACTTTGACTCTAGCTAAAGATGACAGAAATACTTAATGTTAAAGTGTGGGAATATGGAAATAATCTATAGTTTTGTTGCCAAATAGTTGATGTGTTCAACTTGTGATTTTTATCGATATCTCAGGCATTTTAAATATTAGAAGATAGTTCATTTAAGAAAGTATTTCCTATGTCACCTTCAATTTTAGGGGTGATGTAGTAGTTAAACTGCTAACTAGAAAGTCAGCAGTTCAAATCCACCAGCTACACCTTGAAAACCCCAGTTCTACTCTATCCTATAGGTTCACCATGTGTTGGAATCAACTCTACAGCAAGAGGTTTTACTTTGGGTGGGGGGCGCTTCATCCTTCATCACAGAGAACAGATGGGTAGTGTCAGTTTGTCATATCTGTATGATACGTGATGCCAGAAGCTATGGCACTGGAGTTTCAAATATCAGCAGTGTACCCATGGTAGACAAGTTTCAGCAAAGCTTCCAGACTAAGAGTAGGAAGAAAGATAGGGCAATCTGCTTCCAAAGATTAGACAATGAAAACCATATGGACCATAAACAATTGTCCAAGACTTTTAATTGCTCAGAAAGGGCTGAGCCTTGGAGAAGAACATCATATTTGGTAAAGTCAAAGCCAGTGAAAGGTGAGAGAAAATCCTAATGAGATGGATTTATTTATGCAATGATCACAATAATAGATGATAGCATATTGATGATCATGGAGAAGACACAGGACCAGGCAACATTTCACCCAACTATACGTGGGGTTACAATGAGCTGGAGATGACTCCATGATAACTAACAATATAATCAACATCCCAGAGACATTATTACTTTTACAGTAGGATTGAGGACAAACATTTCAATGAAGAACACTAAAAAACAAGAGCAAAAACTTTTCAACTGCTGACTAAATTGCAGAAATTTTCACATTATCTGGATCTGTGAGGGAATAAGTGAGCCTGCTGGAAGATAGGCCACCTTCCCAGGAGTTAAAAATTACTCATTACTTCTAGCAGGTATGAAAATTCATTAGATATATAAGAGGAATTGTGAGGGCAGCAATGCTGACAGCATGGATGGTCACTCCTAGAATATTCTGTGCAAGGAATAAGCTTTTGCTCTTGCTTGCTTCACTAGAAGAAATGGAAGCCCAAAGCAGATACCACAAAGTTTCCATAGTCACACAACTAGTTTTCTGATGATGGTTTGTTTGCTCACTATTCTTGCTGTCTCTCCTGCTGCCACATTTCTTATGGTCATTGCATACAGAAATGGTAAAAATGTGTGAAAAGAAACCCACGGGTATTTGTGTATGTGTACAGGTGTGTGCATGTATCTATGTGTGTACTCCTTGTTGACAACTCTATTCATATATTTGGGAGGGAGAAACTGCACTGAAGAAACAAAATGAGATTTTAGTATTCTGACAATGCTCAGCTCTCTCTCATGCCAAGTGAGTCAAGAGCTGTTAATATTCACTGTAACCTAGTTGGTTCTGAAGAACCGAAGGGTTTCAAGGGAAAGAAGGAGCATTCTTGAAGGGCTTATAATGTGCTTCCTCTTAATGTGCGTTATTTCCTTGTAACCTTACAGAAGTTTTTAAGTAAAGATGAGGAGGTTGGGGCTCAGAGAATTAAATTAGCTTTCACAAAGTCACACTGTTGATCAGTGGCAAAGCTGCTAGTATGATACAGTTGATGAAGCTCAAACTCTAAAGCTCACAGTTTGGGTTTGAACTCTAGTTCCCACATTCCCAAGAGAAGTTCCCTCAGTCTACTTACTTAAGTCTCTAAATATGAGTGCCCTCACCAGCAGAACAGGAATAATAGTTCTCATATCATTTGTAGAATTCAAGTCCAAATTCATAGTAATCACTCTTAAGGCTATTTGAAATTCTCAATGAGATAATCCATTGTAAAGCACTTAGCTCATGCCTGGTCCATAGTAAATGCTTAGAAATTATTAGTTGTGGCTATTGTTATTGCTTCTGGGGCTCCAGGTGTGCTTTTTTCACTGTGGCACACAATGTTTTTCCTAACCCCCTACTCATAGTTCAGCATCTTGTGTAATTAAACTGACACATTAACATTATGTAATGAAGATTTCCATTTCTCAAGGATCTACAGATATTTTAACAATAGTTTATCTTCAAAATGAGTTTCTAATAAAGAAAATGTTAACTATGCTCAGTTAAAAATTAGGCTGGATGATTTAACCCAGAATTCTTGAACACCTCTGCACTATTTTGCTAATCATGAACACCTTGACCAGTTTCCTAATGTGATGAATGCAGATTAAGTCCTTTGTTTATTGATTGGCCAAATATATGCAGAGCGAATGTATGCTACTTCATCCTTGGCTCTTCAGAGGGAAACTGTTACCATGGTAACAAAGGCATCCTTTGACTCTGATTTCTACACTGAGTTATAGAAATGCTTCTTAAAAACACGACAATATTTAATGTTGAATCTAAAGTAATTTTTCTCATTGTTTGCGGAGTAAAATTGATTTTCTCTGGGCAAAGTTTGTTTGGCCGCCCAAATGTACTGTTTATAGTATGTGTTCCACCAAATTTCTTTAAAAGCCAGTTAAACGTATTTTGTCTTGACTTCTAATCTAATTTCATCATTTGGAAGTGCCTCTTGCTGCACCGTGCCTATTTTGATTTGGAAATAGTGCACATTCCATCTTTGCTATGTCAGGGTAAGGTGGAGGGGAACACAATGAATCATTTGATTTCTTGTATCAGAGAACAGTGTGTGTGGTGAGGGAGGGAGAACACACACTTGGGTATGTCCAGGAGTCTGAGGCTTAATATGAAGCTGAGATTTTCAGGTGGCAGTTGGTGTCTGGTTTATTAGTTCAATAGTTCAAAACCCATCCTCTCCCAAAAGGCATCTGTTTGATTTTTTTTTAATTGTAAGTGAAAGCATACAATCCAAGTCAATTTTGCATGCCTACCTGTCTGCAGCTCCTTCTGCTCTCCTTGCCCCATGACAGCACACTCCTGCTTTTCATACTATACTTGTAGCAACCTCTTAACAAGCTCCTCTCCTCCCCTCCCCTCCTCTTTTTCCTCTCCTTTCCCAACTAGAGAGAGACTGATAGGACAGCATACTAGAACTATACAGTACTCACACCATACAGTCACATTGTGGCCCCAAGTCCAGTCCATTTTTGACCAAAGAGTTGATCTCAGTAATGTTTTCTGGGCAGGGGCAGCAGCAAGTGTAGGGGTCATGCTCCCAGGGGCTCCCCCAGGCCGTTTCAACTGTCAGTTGTGGTCTTTTAGTAGAGCTATTGAGCTGCACCCTTCTTTTTCTCATGTTGCTGCAGGGACTCTACTTCGTGAGCCCCATCACTGCTGTCGGTGGTGGTGGCTGACACCATCTGGATCTTCTGGTCACATGTCGACACAGACTCCCATTCAGACAGGTCCCTCTGTCTCCTGAGATCTTTTTATCTAGTGTCTCTGTTGTTTGTGGTCATGATCTGTTGCAAATGACTTGTGACCCATCAAGGACTGAATTGCATGCCCCCCAAAATATGGGTAACCATGTGGCTAGGCCATGATTCCGAATATTTTATGTTTGTCCTCCCTTTTGTGATTTTCCTACGTTGTATGTTAAAGGATTAGGGTGGGACTATAAATCCCTTCACAGGATCACCTCCGTGCTCCACCGTAAGGGGAGTTTCCCTGCAGTGTGGCTTGTACCACCCTTTATCCTTTCATCCTACCTACAAGAGATCAAAGGAAAGGGAAGCAAGCAGAGAGCTGGGACCCTCACACCACCAAGAAAGCAGCACCAGGAGAAGAGTGCGTTTTTCAGAACTGAGGTTACTGCGCCAAGATGCTCCCTGAACAAACACCAATACAACAGAAGGACTTCCTCTAGAGATGGCAAGGAGAAAAGCCTTCCCCTGAAGAGGACATACTGAATTTGGACTTGTGGCCTACCAGGCTGCATAGGAATAAACTTTCCTTTGTTAAAGTCATCCCTTCTGTGGTATTTCTGTTAGAGAAGCACTAGCTGACTGAAATAGGACCATTTGGTGTACCTCAGACGGCAGCTTACCAGCATTTAAGACCCCAGACACCACTTACCAATATGGGTGCAGAAGATTCTCTTAGCAATAAGCTAGTTATGCCAGCTGGCCTCAGTGTTCCCCAAAGCATGGTCCCCAGAACCCTGCCACTGCTACTCTATCCTTGCAATATTGGGTTGAGATTAGAAGAACTTTCAGTTTAGGGTGAAGTCCCAATAAGCTGATTTACTTTATACTGTACACTGTGACTGCTTGCATCTAACCAAATTTCTATCACTATCTAATCTAGGACCAGCCCTCTTGCTCCCTCCCTACCCTTGTACCTGTCAAAGAGTTGTTTCTTCTACACATACATCTACTTTTAAGTCCTTGTAGCAGGGGTCTCATACAATATTTGTCCTTTTGCTGCTGACTGATTTTACTTAGCATAATGTCTTCCCGTTGAAACCAGGTTATGAGATGCTTCCTAAAAGCTTTACTGTTCTTTGTCATTGCATAGTTTTCTATTGAGTAGATGCACCATAGTTTGTTTATCCATTCATCTGTTGACAGGCACTCATCTGTGGACTGTGCTGCAATAAACATTCATGTACATATATCTGTTCATGTGGTAGCTTTGTTTCTCTAGAATATATTCCAAGCAGTGGTATTACTGGATCACATGGTATACCTGTTTTAAGAAAGTGCCAAATTGCTTTCCAAAGATGTTGTACTATTCTGCAGTCCCACCAGTAGTATAGCAGAGTTCTGATTTCTCCACAGCCTCTCCAGCATTTGTTGTTTTGTGGTTTTTGTATTATTGCCAACTTTGTTGGGGTGAGATGGTATCTCATTTTAGTTTTGATTTGGATTTCTCTGATACCTAAAGATCTTGAGCATTGCCACATGTGTGTTTTGGCTGCCTGGATGTCCTCTTCAGTGGGATGTCTGTCTATCTCTTTTGCCCCTTTCTTAATTGGGTTATTGACCTTTTTCTTGTTGATGTTCTCAGTATCTTATAGGTTACGGAGATCAGACACAGTCCAGCATGTAGTTGCCAATTTTTTTCCCCCATTCTGTCAGTGGTCTGTTAACTCTCTAGTAAGGTCTCTGGATAACCAAAAGTGTTTGATTCTTAGTAGTTGCCATTTATCTATTTTCTCTTCTGCTGATCATGTGTTGTTTGTCCGATCTTGAAGTCTGTCTGAGCTGTGTATTAGAACCTCCATTGTTGACACTATTTTTTTCTTGAATGATCTTTATCCTTTTAGGTTTGATATTTAGGTCTTTGATTCATTTTGAGTTAGTTTTTGTCTAAGATGTGACATATGGGTCTTTTTTTCTTCTTTTGTTTTTGCAGATGGATATCCAATTTTGCCAGCACCATTTCTTAAACAGACTGTTTTTACCTCAGTTTACAATCTTAAGGCCTTTGTCGAATATCAACTTTTCTTAAGAGGACAGTGGCATCTCTGGGGTCTCAACTCTGTTCCATTGATCTATATGTCTCTTTTTGGATCAATACCAGGCTTTTTTGACTACTTCGGCAGTGTAATAGGTTCTAAGATTGGGCCGTGTGAGGCCTCCCACTGTGTTCCTCTTCTTCAGTAGTGCTTTACATATCTGAGGCTTCTTCACTTTCCAAAGTTGGTAATTTCTTTCTCCAACTCATTAAAAAATGTCACTGAAATTTGTATTGGGACTGCATTGTATATGCAGATCCCTTTGGGTAAAATAGACATTTTCTTCCTGTCCATGATCAGAGTAGGTTTCTCTCCTTATGTAAGTCTCGTTTTGTTTCTTAGAGTAAGGTCTTGCAGTTCTTTCTGTATAGGTCTCTTATTTCTCTAGTTAGCTTTATTTCTGGGTATTTTATCTTTTGGGGGCCTATAGTAAATGGTATTGATTAGGTGATTTCTTCTTTGATGATCTCTTTGCTAGTATAAAGGAATCCTACTAGTTTACTTATGCTTGTCTTATATCCTAAAACTTGGCTGAATTTTTCTATTAGTTCCAGTTGTTGTTTACTTATGGATTCTTTAGGGTTCTCTGCATATGCAATCGTATCATCTGCAAATAGGGATATTTTTACTTTTTTAATGATACCTATGTCCTTTATTTCTTTGTCTTGCCTAATTACTCTGGTTAGAACCTCTAGAGCAATGTTAAATAGAAGTGGAATTATCAAGTAGAATTCTTTCAGTCTCTCTCCATTCAAGACAAGGTGGACAGTTGGCTTTGTATAGATGATCCTTATTGCATTGAAGAATTGCCCATCTATTCCTATCTTGCTGACAGTTTTTAGCACCAGTAGGATGTCAGACTTTGTCAAATGCCTTTTCTGTATCAATTGGCAATATCAGGTGATTCTTACCCTTTGTGCTATTTAGGTGGTTGATCATATTAATTGGTTTTCTGATCTTCAACCAGCCTTGCATCCCTGGTATTAATCCAACTTGGTAATGATGAATTTTTGTTTTATTTTATTTTTTGATATTTTGTTGAATTCTTTTGGCTAGGATTTTGTTGAAGATTCTTTTCGTTGGTATCATGAGTGGAGATTGCCTGTAAGTTCCTCTTTTTGGTGGGATCTTTCTCTGGCTTTGTTGTCATGGTTATGCTGGCTTTATAGAAAGAATCTGAGAGTATTCCATCCCTTGCTATGGTGTGAAATAGCCTCAGTAGTATTGGAGTTAACTCTTCCCTAGAAGTTTGGTAGAATTCTGCAGTGAAGCCATTTGGGGAAGAACTTTTTTTGGTTGATATTTTTTGATGACTTTTTCAATTTATTCCTTTGTGATGAGTTTATTAATTTGTTCTAATTCTCCTTCTGATAATTTTGGTAAGAAATATGAATCTAGAAATTTGTCCATTTCCTCTAGGTTTTCAAATCAGAGTACAGTCTTTCATAGTATTCTAATACTTTTTATTTCAGTTGGGTCTGTTGTGACATCTCCCATCTCATTTCTTATTCAGGTTATTGTTTCCTTTCCTGCTTTTCTTTTCTAAGTTTAGTCAATGGTTAATCAAATTTGTTGCTCTTTTCAAAGAACAAGCTTTTGTTAATTTTTTCAATTTTTCTTCTATTCTTTAATTCATTTAGTTCTGCTTTAATCTTTATGTTCTGTTTTCTTCTAGTACCTGAAGGATTCCTTTGTTGTTCTCTTTCTACTTCCTCAACCTGTAGGGTTAATCTTTATTTGGGACGTTTATTTATTCTAGATAAGTTGACCTCTGAGCACTGCTTTGGCTGTATCCCATAGGTTCTGACAGGACATATTTTCATTCTCATTTGATTCTGAAAATTTCTTTATTTTGTCCTTAATTTCTTATATAATCCATGGCTTTTTGAGCAAGGTGTTGTTCAGTTCCCATGAGTTCAAATTTCTACCTATATTTTTTCTATTGTTGGTTTCAATTTTTACAGCTTTATGACCTGATAAGATGTTTTGCAATAATTCAATGATTTAGATATTGTTGAGACTTGCTTTATGTCCTGACACATGGACTATTCTGGAAAATGTTCCATATTCATTGGAGGAAAACATGTACTTATCTGTCGATGGGTAAAATGTTCCATATATGTCAATGAGGTCCAGTTGGTTAATCGTCACAATAAGATCTTCTGTATCTCTACTGAGCTTTTTTTTCCTGGATCGTCTGTCCTTTATTTAAAGTGGAGTGTTGAAGTCTCCAACTACTATTATGGAGTAATCTGTCTCATTTTTCAATGTAGTTGGTGTTTGTTTGATGGGTTTAGATGGTCTGGTATTGGATGCATAAATATTTGATACTGTTATGTCTTGCTTGTTTATTAAACCTTTCAACATCCTTGTCCACAATGGTGGATTTTACATGAGTCTATTTTATCTGACGGCACTTGGCAATTTTATCTGAGATTAGTATTGCCACTCCTGCTCTTCTTTGTATGTTGTTAGCCCAGTATATATTTTTCCAGCCTTTGATTTTCAGTTTGTTCATGTCTTTGAGTCTAATGTGTGTTTCTTGTAAGCAACATATAAACAAATCATGTCGTTTGATCTAGGATGTCACCCTCTGTCAATTAATTGAAGTATTCAGTCCATTTACATTCACTGTAATTATTGTTAGGTATGTGTTTAGTGCTGCAATTTTGATGCCTTTGTTTTTGCATTGTTGGTGTTTTCTAAGTTGCTTTTAATATTCTGTTCTGGATGATTCCTCTTTATGGGTTGACTTTTCATCTTTTTCAGTGTTGATTTTGTGTTTGTTGAGACTCCTGAACTATATTTCTTGTGTTAACATGCTGCAGTGGTATTTTGCTTTGCAGCTATCACTATGATCCCCCTTGTTATTCTAAATTCAAACCAGACTTTGATTTCAAATATCTTTGAAATTTCCTCTCCATCTGAAAAGGTTATACCTAGTGTAATATATTCCTCTTGTTAGTGTGATGATTTCATAGTTTTTGTGTTTCCCTTCTTTTAATATTGCAGCACTGATTTAGCTTATGACTTCCCTAACTGAGTAGGATTCTGGATGCTGTGTCCTGCATTACATCATTGGGTATATATTTGATGTTTTTGACTTTCTAAACAAACAGCTTCTTTCAACATTTCTTGTAGTTTTGGTTTGGTTTTGACAAAGTCTCTATGCTTCCGTTTATCTGTGAATGTCTTGTTTTCATCTTCATATCGAGGGACAATTTTGCAGGATACATAATTCTTCATTGAAAGTTTTTCTCCCTCAAGGCTTTGAATGTGTCATCCCACTGCCTTCTTGAGAACATCGTTTCTGCCAAGAAGGTTGTACAAAAGCCTACAGGGCTTCCCTATAAACATTATCTTTGCTTTAAGCCTCTCAGCTTTTATGTTTCATTTTATTAAGCTTTATTATAGTATGCTTCTATGTATTTCTTTTGAGGTCAATTCTGGTGGTATTCAGTAAACATCTTGTATATCTGTGTTCTCTTTTTCCATGATTTCAGGGAAGTTTTCTGTGAGCAACTCTTCAACAATACTCTGTATTTTCAGCTATCCCTCCCTATTGAGGAACTCCAATTATTCATAAATTATTCCTCTTAATACAGTCCCATATGTTTCTTAATGCTTCTTCATTTCTCTTATTTCTTGTCTCTGATTTCACCTCGTAAATGCTGGTATCATTTGCTCTGTCCTCAAGCTCACTAACTCGGGCTTCCATTTCCTCAATTTGGCTCTTTTGGCTTTGGATTGAATTGTTTAATTCTGTAATTTTCTTATTGATCTGCTGGATTTCAGATAATTGATGTTCCATCAGTTCAAATAAGTTACTTAGTTTTTCATTCTTTTCTGCTGCATTTTGTTTAATCTCTAGGAGGACCCTATATAGAATTCTTCTGTACTTGGCCCCCAATAATTTTAGAAAGCCTTTTTCTTCTGAGAAGTTTTTTGATTATTTTGGGAGTGTTCTAGATCCATGGTGGACTGCTTCTTTGAATGGTTAGCTATTGATTGCTGCCTTTGTGCCATCTAGAAGCTGTTCGGTTTCTCTGGTCTTACCTCAGCAGGAGCTGAGGTATATTTGTAAGACAGAAGTAAAGGCACTATTAGATTTGGTCACCAGCTGCCTCTGTGTACTCCAGTGACTGGCTCCAGGTGGACTCTCTGTGGTAGTAGGCTCTCCTCCTGGCTGGCAAAGACAGCACCCTATTTATGGAGTCACTGGCAGGCTGTTAGCTGACACTATGATGTGGATCAGTGAAGAAGGTGGAGATGCTGCCATCCCACTCAGCAGCCAGTTCTCCAGGTGGTCTTATTTTAAAAAGGCACTTAATGGCTGAATGAGGAGCTGTCTAACAGCTGCCCAAATCAGTTAGTCCCTCACATGTAGCAGGACTCATCTTCTGGCTGACAATGAAAATGCCTCATAGGCCATCCCCAGATGCTCCAATGTGGTTCAAAGAAGGGAGAGGTGAGGGCCTTGCTGCCATCCTCTACCAGGCCCACCCATAACTCTAAGCATCACCATCATAAACACAGCTTTTCTGCTGGAGAAGCACTATCCAGACAGAGGCTGCTGCTCAGTATGAGAATTTTCCCCAGCTAAGACCTCTAGCTGGCTGACTCCACCTTCCTATCCTGGCCAAGATGGCATCCTGCCTGAGCTGGTATTCTTGCCATGAGACAGGAAAATCTATTGCACAGCTCAAAAAAGAGAGGGTGAAGGGGCAGTGGTGCCATCAGTCACCAGCTGTGCTATTAATATATGGCTATCTCAAGCACAGTCTGCTGTACTATATGCTGTTTACTTAAGCATTGCAGTTCATAGTATTAGCCAGCTTATGCGCCATCCCCGCCTCCCAGATAACAAAGGCATCAGTATCTGAAGTCCTTTCAAGTGGTGAGTCTGCAGAAGCGGGACTCAGCATGCTGCTGCCTAATCTTTGGGAGATGTAGTTTCCTCCTTACTGACACCTAGTCCAATCCGAGAACACTATGCCAGATCCTAGGGCTCCTAGGACATCCACTCTGCTCTGTTCAATTATCACTCCAGATCTTAGTTCTCAGAGGGATTTGAGGAGATGTGTGTCTAGTCTGACATCTTGTTCCCACCCCCATTTTAATTTTTTTCATAATTAAAAATAACTTGTCATTGTTCCTATTATCCAAACAATACATAATCATTACAGGAGATTCAGAAAATACAGACAAATAAAAGAATCCTGACTATGAAAATAACACTATTACTGAGTGTGTATCCCTTCAGGGTTTTATATGTTTGTAGTTATTTTTTATTTGATGAAACAAGACTCAGTCTCCATTCTTGCTTTTTTCTTCCTCTTCTGTTTAACCATGTAGCAAAACTACTTACATGTTGTAAGATCTACTTCTAAAGTATTGTGCTTCTGTGGCTGGAAAGCATCCCATTGTATAGGTATTAGTAACTTAAACTAATGTGCCATACATATAGGTAGTGTAGAGTGCTGAATTGTGACTACCCAATAAAAAAAACATGACCTGGAACCTATGAATATGATATTATTCACTAAAAGTATTTTTGCAAATGGAATTAAATTAAGGACTTCAAGATGTGATCATCCTGGATTATCCGGGTAGGCCTTCAGTTCAGTGTTGCATGTTCTAATAAAAGACATACAGAGGAGAGTAACACAAAGTGAAGGAGATATGAAGACGGAAGCAGAGATTAGAGTTTTGCAGCACAGGCGAAGGAACTCTGATAATACCAGAAGCTGAGAGAGCCAAGGAAGACAATGAGAGAATAAAATTCTGTTGCTTTAAGGCACTAAGCTTGCAGTAAATGCACTCTCTGCTAACCAATAGGTTGGCGGTTCAAGTTCACTCAGAGATACCTCAGAAGAAAGTCTTGGAGATCAACTTCTGAAAAATCAGCAACAGAAAACCCGATGGAGCACAGTTCTCCAGCGGCACGCAAAGGGCCATTATGAGTTGGAATCAGCTCTAGGATTTGGGCTTTAGGAAATGAGTACAGGTAGTTTCTAGATTTTCCCAAACTAAATAGAATTGTAATGAATTTCTCAATGTATGAACATTGTATTTACCACTGATAGTTCTTTAAATGAGAAAAGAGAAAGCTTCTAGAATCCTGTGAGGGTATGGTAGTACTGGTTCTCCAGAACTCCAGCACATGGCATTCATGGAAGGACCTGCATGGGAGGACATTCAGATACCCCCAACATGGGGTCTGCATCCGGGGGTCACAGCATTCAACTTGATATCAGCACATCTTCTTTGATTCTGAGTCACTCAAAGGCTGGATTCCAGCTTCAGATTCCTAAGATCTTCCAGCTTCCTTTTTAAATTTATTCTATAAACATGTATTGAAGATCAACTATATATCTAGGACTTCACTGTTCTCCATGAATTACAACATCAATGCACAACTCACCTTCAACCTAACCATTTACTAACAGTGCACAAGCATTTGGTTGTGGTTAAGTGCTCAGCTACTAACTCAAAGTTCAATAATTGGAACTCACAAGTAGCTCTGAGGGAGAAAGCTAAGATAGTCTGCTTCTGTAAAGATTTATGGCCCTGGAAACTCTATGAGGTAATTCTACTGTGTCCTGTGGGATCTCTACAAGCCAGAATTTGACTCAGTGGTTATGGGTTTTGTTTAATATTGGAAAATAGTGTGGGCTTACAATTCCAAGGGTCACAGGACTGAGTCTCAAGTCTACTTCTTAAAAACAATTGCTGTGGAGACTACTAACACTGATGGCAATCTGATATGCCTCAGAGTGGAGTTGTGCTCCACGTGGATTGGAATGGCTGATTTTTCAGAAGCAGATTGCTAGGCCTTTCTGCTGAGGCAACTCTTGGTGGACTTCTGCTTCACTGACCTTTCAGTTAGCAGCCAAGCACATTAACAATTTTCACCACCCACGGACTCTTATCTCCTACCTAATAGTTAATATTTGAGACTTAGTTTTCTCATCTTTAAAATCATGAAAATAAAGCCTATTTTAAGAATTTTTTTTTTTTTTAATTATTCAGTACCTTAACATGGAAAGCGCTAGGTGCAATACTTGGCATACAATAGGATAAGGCATTGGTTGTGTAAATTTAGGTAGGAAATCATGGAAGAGGAAGGTATCAGCCGTCCGAGGGAGTCAGGAAAGGTATCTGTCATGGATTGAATTGTGTCCCTCCCAAAATAGGTGTAGTTACGTGGCTGGGCCATGATTCCCAACATCTTGTGACTGTTCTCCATTTTGTAGTTTTCCTATGCTGTATGTTAAAGGATTAGGATGGGGCTGTAAATCCCTTCATAGGATCACCTCTCTGCTCCCCTGTAAAGGGAGTTTCCCTGAAGTATGGTTTGACCCACCCTTAATCCTTTCATCCTACAAGAAATAAAAGGAAAGAGAAGAAAACAGAGAATTGGGAACGTCGCACCATCCAGCAAGCAGCACCAGGAGAAGAACGTGTCCTTCAGACCTGAGGTTCCTGAACCAAGATGCTCCCTGGACAAAGACTGATACAGTACTGGACTTTCCTCTGGAGCCAACAAGGTGGAAAGTCTTCCCCTGGAGCAGACGTCCTGCATTGGACTTGTAACCTACTGGGCTGTGTAAGAATAAACCTTCCTTTGTTAAAGCCGTCCACTCTGTTATTTCTGTTAGAGCAGCACTAGCTAACTAAAACAGTATCCAACTTCCAGTTCTGTACTTAATAGATTAAGCACAGAGCTGCAAGTTTAAAACTCCATGTCTAAGTGCCAACTATGACTCACTGCCTGACCTTGGGTTAACCACTTAATCTCTCTCTGCCTTGGTTTTCCTCTGCATAATATGAGCATAATAACTTTTACCCACCTCACTGGGGCAAGGATGATTAATCAGTGTTTATAAAGCACAATAAATCCTTTGGGTGTGAAGTACAGTGAGATTGGAAAGCATTATTACTACTAGCTGCTTTCTTAATACCTAACCAGCATGCCAGGGACTGCTGAATGGAGTATCATAGAGTTATACCCTTGTTCTACATCATTGTCAAGAATGTCAGTTCCTTTAGCTTTACCCCTACAGGTATCAGATTTTCTACTGCTATAATGTTCATTCTTCAACAAGCTTCCATCAATCTCCTGCATATGTCCAAGTGCCCATAGCTACCCACACCCATAAGCAATGCTTTATTCCTTCAACACACATTTAGTGGGCATCTAAGAGCTGCTGTTCTAGACAATAGAGACACAAGAAAGCATAAAGATCAAAGTGGCTCCTACCCTCATGTCACTTAGTACTAGCTAAGTTACACAGACTAGTAACTGGAGCAGTATGACAGTCCAAGTGTTCTGAGGGAAGACTTAGACAACTATCCAGAAGCACATTCATGGACAGGGGCAATCAAAGAAGTACTCTTGCTAGAAATGATCTGAGAATAGAGTGAGGCAACCTTAGCCAGGTAAACACAGGGGAAAGAAAATGGAGTGTTCTAGACTGAAAGGAAATTATTATAAATGCTCCATAAATGAAAGAGAAAAAAAGACCTCTTAAGGAAATTGAAAAGAGTTTTATAGGATTGATGCTAAGGAAATGGGAATTCTTCCTATGAAATTGTCTTTCCAATGCAATCTAATCTCATTTTATGAGCAGGCTCAGCCTGTGGCCTGATGAAAGGTGGTCTTGGTTTTATGTATCTCACAGCCTGGAAACAGGGCTCCTCTCTAGTCTGGACATCCGAAGTCAATTCTTCTTCAGCAGGTGGACTTTATGCTCCCAAATTTCAATCTGTGGCAAATTTCTTATTGTTGATGCTTAACATGTTTTACTTGACTATTTACTGTTGTCCAAATGTCTTTCTGTCTTTTCTTGAAACTACTGCCTATTCTTTGGTGTAGTTGTCTCAGACCTGACATAAATGAAAAATTAGAAGACTACATTTTAGAAATTAAAATGCTATATATATAACATGAAAGCAATAAAACAGTAAAGACATGTCTATGGCATGTAAATTGAATGTCGCTATGATGCTCCTAGGAAAACTTGATGGCATAGTGGCAAGTGTAATGGCTGCTAACCAAAAGGGTGACAGTTCAAACCTACTAGGAGCTCCTTAGAAACTCAATGGGACAGTTCTACTTTGCCCTACAGGGTCTCTATGAGTTGGAATCAACTCAGTGGCAATGACTATAAAAGGAATGTGCATGAGTTTAGTTCATTCTGTGCAATGAGTATTGTATATTAATTTTGCAAATACACAATAGAAAGTCTTTGAAAACAATGCCAGTGAGCATATGTATCAAAATGTAAGTGATACGGTGACATCTCAGATAGCAGGTGAGAATTCTATTGAAAGATCTAGACTCCTGAAAAAAGAAAAGAAAAAGAAACTTGTCAGTAATAAAAACACAGAATAAAACTTTAATCAACATCAGAGTTAATCACTTCATTTGGTAAGTGACAGTTCAATGAAGTTTCTGTTTTAAAATCATGGGCAAAGCAGACTGCCAGGTTTTATTTGTCATCTGATATAAGTTGAGCTGTAGTCCGAGATGGTGGAAAGCCTTTCTTGTTGGGTTTTACCTCTTTAATTTCAAATGAAAACTGGCACTCCATCTGGATAATGTCCACCGTGACACATTTTGGGAGCCATCAACTACCTAGACTTACAAATCAAGAACACTGATTAAATAATCAAGATTTCTGAAAAGCCTTGAGGGAGCTATACGTTTTTTGCATCAGTAATTGTTTGTAGCACAAGATGTTTCAGAGCACTGGATAAAAACTTATGTTTGACATACTGGCACTGAGTATTTTATTTGTGGGTTAGTAGGAGTCTGACATCCTTAAAATAATGCAGTAGCAAATATGAAATATAAAAAAATTCTTAAACTAATGAAATATGTCACTAAGAAAACGAAACTAGATAAGTAATTATTTGCTTGCTTATTTGAGGAGAGAATAAAGGGTAATGATAATTTGTTGAGCATCCATTTAAATAAAAGTTGTTATTGTGTTTCCCAGTGGCACATAATATACAACAAATATCTGCATAACTATTATTCCTTCACAGAAAAATTAGAATGTCATCTCTCCCTTATAATGAATAGAAATGTAAAGTTAGAAAATTCTGCCTGTGACACACAGACAAGCACACCTTTATGGTAATTTAAAATAACCACTGCTCAAATTAGCAAGACATTGATTAGAATAATAACTGATTTTTCAGAACTGCATGCATGAAAGAACAATTCTTTCATTAGAGATGTCAAAATTTGTCCAGAAAACATCAATGAACATTATTAATGTTATGTTCAGCTTTGGCCCTAGGCAAAATTGTCAAGTCGGTGAAGTTATTCTTTGCTGTTTCTCAACATCCCTTTGAAGAACTTTATTTATGCTGGTATTCAATCATTTATTCATTCAACAATTTTTTATTGAGAGCTGATTATATGGCAGGCACAATCCTTAGTGCTAGAGATATATCGGTGAAAAAGCCAGCTGTCCTGTATATGTGGACTTTGCAGTCTGGACACAGGGATATTGTCAGTCAGTAAACAAAAAAAAGAGTGAATTTATAAGATATTTTTGCATAACAGTAAGTGCAGTGACAACAATAAAATAAAGTGCTATCCTAGAAAATATCCGAGGCTACCTTAAGTATCACCAAACCAAACCCACTGCCCTGGAGTCTATTCCAATCTACAGAATTTCTATAAGCAACTAAACTCATAGAGTTTCCAAAGCTGTAAATGCTTAGAAAAGCAAACTGTCATGTCTTTCTCCCACAGAGCAGCTAGTAGGTTCAAATCTCTGACCTTCCAGTTAGCGCTAAATGCTTGACCATTGTGCCACCATGGCTCCTTTCACCTTAAGTACGGTGGTCAGGATAAAGCTTTCTGATGAAATGACTACTGCCCTGAGGTCTTTGAGCCAATCATGGGAAACTCTGAAAGAGCAGCTTTCCAGTAGAAAGACAAAAGCAAAGTCCTTGAGAATTATAAATAAATGACTGATGCACTTGGCTGCTAAACAGAAGGCTGGCAATTCAAGTCCACCCAGAGGCCTCTTGGAAAATCTACTTCCAAAAAGGCAGCCAATTGAAAACCCTGTGGAGCACAGTTTTACTTCAACCTGCGTGGGGTCACCATGAATCAGAGTTGACTGCATGGCAACTGTATTTCCCCTCCCCGCCTCCCCTCTCCCTGGGTAAAAACAAAAGCCCCAATGCCAAAGAACTCAGCTCAGAGGCAAGCTTGGGGTTTGATGCACAGAAATAGCTGTGT
The DNA here is from genome assembly GCA_028571685.1 of Heterohyrax brucei. Classification (NCBI taxonomy): domain Eukaryota; kingdom Metazoa; phylum Chordata; class Mammalia; order Hyracoidea; family Procaviidae; genus Heterohyrax; species Heterohyrax brucei. Next base: position 188,139,249 of record CM053141.1, read on the forward strand.
GCCTCAAGTGTAGTGAACAAAGAGAGAACAGAGTAAGATGAGGTTGTCATGCTGTTATTGTTAGGTACTATCGAGTTGATTTGGACTCATAGCTACACTGTGGGGTAGAGTAGAACTGTTCCATAAGGGTTCCTAGGTTGTAATCTTACGGAAGCAGGGCTCTAGATCTTTCTCCTCCAGTTAACAGCTTTCAGTTAACAGCTGAGCATTTAACCACGTTACACAACCAGGGCTCCTTCAGGCTTTAATAGACCATGACTAAAAAAAATAAATAAATAAATCCCCCCCCCCAAAAAAGAATTTTACTGTACCTTGCAGTAATGGTGTAGGTAACCAACCTAATAAAACTGGCATTTGTAAAGGTGTCAAAAAAAACGTATATTTGCAGTGTGAAAGGAATCTATGGCAGCTTTAGTGGAGAACTGTCTTCTTTCTTCCTTCTCTCTTAAGACTTCTGTTCCCTTCTCTTTGAGGGTCTTGTACTGTTAATTCCCATGCAAGCTCCTTTTTGTAAGATTGTCATTCTTTCTAATAAAACATACCTGTTCCATTTTCTTCTCTTTCAGATACCTGCCAGATGATTTGTAAACTAATTTATTAAACTGATATGAATTAAAACTTTCACAGTTAATGTGCTTTGAAATGACACTCCTCCAAAATAGCATCTTTTCTTTCAAACAACCCGTTTTCTTGACTTAAAGGGAGTAAATACTTCAGAAGTTATAACTGTTTCTAGGGAAAAAAAAATACATGCTAAACAGTTGCTTTTTTGTTTTCCTATTCAAATAGTGCCCTTGATTGTATGAAGTCTTCAGGACAGCTGGCTATTAATCAATAAGAGTTATTAACATCCTTGGTTTCATCACCACTATGATTTATTAAGCCCCTCTTATGTTCCAGGCACTATACTAGATATTTTATATACTTTCCATGTGTAACTTCATTTAATTCTCATCACCAATACCGTAAATTCCCATTTTATAGATGAGGAATATAAGGCTCGAAGACTTATCTGCTCTGTGCTGTATTATGTGCCTGAGCCAAGAACAAGACCCAGAAACAGAAAGGAAATCAATAACTGTTTGCCGAATAAATGCATAATTGAGAGGAGGGAGGCTACTCAGCTTGGAAGTTACTGAAGAGAACTAGAACGGCATGCAGCCATACTCTATATAGCAATGGCTTCCTCATTTCAAACATGATGGGTTTGAAATCCTGGTCCGCAGATCAGAGGACTGCTTCTTCAAAGACAAGGCAAAACATGCCCAATGAGGAAAACTCTTCAGTCAGCCAGAGAACTTCCTCCTGACTTTTTCAGGTTCTGTGGAGCACCTTGTTATTTCTCCTAGGAAAACAAGATTAATTAGATGCCTAACTCTGACAAGACCAGAATTTGCCCCAAAATTGTCTGCAAGGAACATGCAAACTCATTCACACTTACACACACACACACACACACACACACACACACTTACTGTAAATGGAAACATGCCATGTAGAACACAGAATTATCCAGGGTTTTTTTTTTTTTTTTTGCCTCCATTCAGTGTCTCTAACCAAGCAAGCTTGTTTTTTGGTGATGTTCAATATCTTACCAGTTACAAAGAAAATATCCCTGTGGTGTCTAAGAATGTGATAAGAGTTATCTTCAAGGAACACAATTTTGTTCTTTGATTTTAGCAAGATCTACACATCTCTGTCAGAAGCTGAATGAGTGCCAGAGTCTTTAAAACAGAAACAAACAAGTGTGTGGCCCTGATTCATCCTTTTCAGAAACAAGACTGAATACTGGACAGACACTCTGCTGAAAATGTGATACTTTTGTTTGTATTATGAACCTGAACTTGAGAGTAAGTTAGAGGAGATTTGCTGAACAATGTGCACTCAACCCATGTATGGCTGTGCAGGAAAAAATCTTTTTCAGTCGAATATCTTTAAGAAGTAAAGGGTGTTATCTAACGTTTCAGAAATTTACAAAGAACATTATTAAAGAATCTAAGAGGTCCTAACAAATAAAACCTAAAACAACAATAAAAAAAACTGTGTAACTCTATTTACCCAGTGTATCTGAAACTAATTTGCCTATGAGACACTTAACCATTCCATGGAATTAGTTGTCCATGGACTATCCTTTGGGAAATTCTGACTTAGATACTTTAAGTGGTTCATAATTGGTAGCGAAAGAAAACTCTTATGGGGACATATAGCTATTAAAACGTCTAGTGATTAGCAAGACTATTTAAAATATGTTTCCTTTTATTTCCTTCTTTTTTCTTTTTTAAACCTTTACTGTAATGGAATCATACATAAGAAAACACACATCTCCATGTACATTTCAGTGGCACTAAATATCTTCTTCACATCATATAACCATTCTCACCAACCTACAAATCCTTCTACTATATTAACGTAAACTCAGTGTTTCCCGAGCAAATGCCCCACCTTATCCTCTTCCTCCCATCCCAGTAATAATGTTTAGTTTCTATACATTGGCTAATTTCATGTGAGATTATACAGTATTTGTCTTTTTGTAACTGACATAATTTACTCAGTATGATGTTCTCAAGATTTCTTCCTGTTGTGGCAAGTCTCAGTGATTCATTTCTCTTAATGGCTGAGTAGTATTCCATTCTATGCATAGACCACATTTTGTTCATCTGTTTACCTGCTGATGGGCTTTTTGGTTGCGTCTACCTTTTAGCTATGGTAAAAAGTGTCACAATGCACACTGATGTCTAGGTTTTTGTTTAAGCACCTGCCTTCATTTCTTCTACATAATGGGTATATAGCTAGGATTGGGACTGCTGGGTCATAGTGTAGTTCTGCGTTCAACTTTTTCCTGTGAAGCCATCAGGACTACGTTCAAGATTTTGAGGAACTGAAAAACTGCCACCCACAGTAGCTGTAACCAATTTAAATTCTCACCAGCAATGGATAAGAGTTCCAGCGTTTCCGCAACATTGTCAGCACCTGTTGTTTTTCATTGTTTAGATCATCACCATTCTAGTAGGGGTGAGAATGTAATATTTTAAAAAGAAAAGTTATTTTGGGTAATATGTTGGCTTTTCATATATGTGGAGGTTAGTTCTGACACTTCAACCCTAGGCAATAAAACACGGAAGGTGGGAACCAAAGGTATGGAGTCAAATCCAACACTGATACTTCCTAGCTACGTGATTTTAGATGACTCACTTAAGTTCATTGAACCTAACCTCTAAATATTGCTTTAAAAAAAAAAAAAAAAGGCTGATGAGTCTATTCCAACTCATAGTAACCCTATAGACCAGAATAGAGCTGCCCCACAGAGTTTCCAAGGACCACCAGGTAGATTCGAACTGCCAGCCTTTTGGTTAGCAGCCATAGCACTTAACCGCTACACCACCAGGGTTTCCAAATAGTACTTATCTCAAAGGATATTATGAAGACAACATAAGCAAAGTGCTTACACAGTTCTCCCAGCATTGTGCTGGGAGGATAGCAAGTGTTCGGTGAGAAGTAATCGATTATTTCTGAAGTTTTGTTTGTTTGTTTTTTCCTTATACTGCTCATGAGATTGTGCATATCATCCACACTCTCTTATTGAGCCTTCCTCTTGTGGGGGGCATGCATTTGGAAGAGGGCCAAGTGGGGGCTAACCATTTCATATATAGACCTCATTAGTGCAATTCACAAACCAAGACCCGAGTGTTATGGATACAGAAGACAGAATTATTTCCAGCGATGTTACCCACATTCTTCCTTAGCTGCAATATTCATTTAAGTGGCACTTGGAAGAGCTATTAACGCAAAATCGCTCATATTAAAATACGTTTTAACGTTAAACGCCAGTCTTCTGTAAAGAAAGCTGTGAATATCTTTTATGCTATGTGAGTAAGCCTGTCTCTTTAAAACCCAAAATTTGTTACAAGGAAATCTACAGAATAGCACAATGGACTGGTGTTTACCATGAGCCCAGACAAGCAATTGCCAAACAAACATTTGAATGTGCCAGATATGCAAGTCACTGGTAGAACCACAAACAACTACTTCAAGTTATCCACAGATAATTTGCTGCCCACACACCTGCAACTGACATTCATAAGGGACAAAATTCACGGCAGGCTTATAAAACGATTTTGCTACATGTGCAGTTGCATTGGTAATGACTTAAGTATGATTTCTGTAGTACATGTTAGGTTTATTATTTATAATGGAGGAAAAACATCACAATAGCTCTTAATATTTTAGAGTGACTTGGTACTATTAATCTTGTCATGTTGCTGCTCAAAACCATCCAAAGGCATCTTAACTCACTTAGAATAAAAGCGAATGTTCTTACAATGACTTCAGTGTCCTCTGATCTCATCTGACCTCGCCTGGCTCACTCCGCCCCAGCCACAACATCCTTCTTGCTGACTCCAGCATGTTTCTGCCTCAGGCTTTGTGTTATCTGTTCCTCTGTCTCACATTCTTTGCCTCAAGTCTCCTAAGTCTTGGTCCCCCAGTTCCTTCAGGTCTCAGCACAAATATCACTCTGACCACTTATGTAAATGACACAGCTTGCCTGGTCTTTCCTTGATTCCACCCATGCTGTCTATTTTTCCATAGCATTTACCACTCTTTGACACGCTCAGTCAGTCTTGCTCAATGAGAGCCAATTCCTCATTTTTGAGGAATTTTGCCAAGCAACTGTTAAACGGTTGATGGCTTGAAATTGGTAATGGTGGGAGTATTTACACTGTGGAAACTGGCAAATGTTACAAGCCAAGGAGTTTACTTTTTGGACAGCTAGCTGTCCTGGTGAAGCAGTGGTTAAGAGCTACAGTTGCTAATCAAAATGGTCAGCTGTTTGAATCTACCAGCTGCCCCTTGGAAATCATGTGAGGCAGGTCTACTTTGTCCTACAGGACTACTGTGAGTCAGAATTGAGTTGACGGCCATGGGTTTGGGTGTTTCTTTATCTTTCTTTTTTTAATTTACCTAAGCACCAGAAGACATACTAAATCTTACTGGTTTACATGTTTACATGTTTACTGTGAAGAAGTTCATCAAGGGTAGAGGATTTTTATTGTTATTTTTCACCTCCATTTATTTAGTGTCCTAAACAGTGCCCGACAGAAGTAGGCGATAAATAGATACATGTGTGATGCATGATTGGTAATAATACCACAAATTGAGATTGTTGGGCTTTAGTATTTTTAAGGATAATAATGGCCCTTTGATCCACTTATTGATGAATCCATTCAATGAATATTTTTGAGAGCTCAGGTGCTGAGTATTCAAACTATTTTCATACATGTAGACATTTCAGTGGAAAAGAGAGGAAAGATACCCACCTTTATAAGCTCGTATTTTAGGACTGACTTGCTGTGGAGTCTACTCGTATTCGTGGTGACTCTACGTATGTCAGAATAAAACTGTGCCTCATGGTGTTTTCAATGGCTGATTTTTTAGAAGTAGATAGAGAGGACTTTCTTTTGGGGTGCTCATGGTTAGACTTCAACTGCACAGTCAACTGCAAATATCCTGAAGCAATTACATCAATTAGGCATGGGGGTCGGGCAGGTAAGGAGAAGTTTGGTCAGCACTGAGTGACACTGTCAGAGCGGGTGACACCCAAATGACTGTCTATCAAAACTTTCCTGTAGTTAGTTAATGTCACATGTGGAATGCATCAATTCTTGTGTTACCATGGACTCCGACATTTTGGTAGGTGAGTGAAAAATAGTAAATTAACACAAAAAAGTGAAGAAAAAATAATAAAATACATAAATCCAATTATTGATAATTGTTAGCAAGCAACAAACAACAACAACAACAAAACCTAAGTTCAGGTATACACAATGGTTAGGGGGAAAAAATCAATTGATAATGAGTGCAGAGTGATTAGCCAAAAAAAATTACTGTTCAGCCGATTCCAATTAATAGCAACCCTATAGGACAGGGTAGGACTGCCCCCATAGAGTTTCCAAGGAGCAGCTGATAGATTAGAACTGCCAAGCATTTAACCTCTTGGTTAGCAGATGTAGCACTCGACCACTACACCACCAAGTTTTCTGAGAGGTACTACCCAAACCCACTGCTGTTGAGTCAGTTCCAACTCATAGTGACCCTATTTGTCAGAGTAGAACTGCCCCATAGAGTTTCCAAGGAATGCCTGACGGATTTGAAGTGTTGACCTTTCGGTTAGCAAACATAGTATTCAACCACTGCATCACCAGAGAGAGTCTGCAAGAGGAGTTAGTGTTCTCTTAAAGAAATCGAGTAAAGCTTTAACTGAAATGTGAGTGGTCCTATTAAATCTCTGAACTCATATCTAAAGAGCATTCGGAGCAGAAGGCACAGCCAAGTGCCAATACCCTGAAGCAATTGCATCAACAGGCGGGAGGGGTAGGGGAGGTTGGACAGCACTGAGTGACACTGTCAGAGGGGAGTGACACCAAAATGACTATGAAAGCATCTTTGTATTTAGTTCATGTCATGGATTAAACTGTGTCCCTCAAAAATGTGTGTAGCAATTTGGCTGGGCCATGATTCCCAGTATTGTGTAATTGCCCTCAGTATTGTGATTTTCCTATGCTGTGAATCCTAATCTGTGCCTGTGGTTAATAGACTGGACTATGTTAAAGAGGATTAGGGTGTGACTGCAACACCCTTACTAGGGTCACCTCCCTGCTCCAGCGTAAAGGGAATTTTCCTGGAATGTGGCTTGCACTACTTTTTATCCTACAAGAGATAAAAGGAAAGGAAAGCAACGAGAGAGTAGGAACTTCGTAGAGCAGGAAAGAGGTACTGAGACCAGAACATGTCCTTCAGACCTAAGGTTCCTGCTCTGAGATGCTCTCAGATCAAAGAAAGGTTGACTCAACACAAGGACCTTTCTTCAGAGCGACAGAGAAAGTATGTTCCTCTGGGGCCAGAACTCTGAATTTGGACTTGCAGCCTACTGGATGGTGTGAGAATAAATTTTCCTTTGTTAAAGTCATCCACTTGTGGTATTTCTATTAGAGCAGTAGCAGGTAGCTAAGACACTTACAGTCACAAAAACTCTTGTCATCAGCTCAGCTTACTAAAATCACACCAAACCCATTGCTTCAAGTCAATTCTGACTCATAGTGACCTTACAGAACAGAGTAAAACTGCCCCATAAGGTTTCCAAAGAGCAACTGGTAGATTGGAACTGTCAACCTTTTAGTTAGCAGTAGAGCTCTTAACACTACACCACCAGAGCTCACATGTATCAGTGTACCTATTAGGCTAAAACCTTCTGCTAATTTAACTTTTAGAACCTTGTAAAGGACTCAGGTCAGAGCTGTCATTATTACCCAATTACAACAGTGCTTTGCGTCATATGGTTTCCTCTGCACAAGCAACAAGTATGCCTTGTTATTTTTATCACTGTCAATGTTTTTATGGTGACTGGTTTTGTCACATTTTCTCCATTTTAGCTACAATACTGTGGTGATTAGTACTGGCGAGCCTGAATCAATAACTTTTGGGGAAATGAAGTAACAATTAATGGAAAAGAAGGGGTGGTATACAAGAATGACGATTTATGAGTAAGAGTACAAAAAACATTACTAAGGATTCTGTACAGGAAAAGGTCCAGAGGGTGGAGTGAGGAATGACACAATGAGTTACCACACTGGGTGACACCAACCCTAGTAACCAAAATCAAAAGCAGAAAAGCAAACTGACCGCCCTAGCGTCAATTCTGACTCATAGCAATGCTGGAGGACAGAGCAGAACTGTCCCCATAGAGTTTCCAAGTAGCACCTAGTGAACTCAAGGTGCTCATCTTTGGGTTAGCAGGCATAGCACTTAACCACTGCCCCATTAGGGTTTCCACCCTAGTGATACCACCACCTAAACAGGAATCAACTTGATGTAGTTGGAGAACAGAAGTTCTAGACCATAAGTCCTAGAGGATATTGGGCAAGGAGAAAATAGTTGAGGATGAGGTTGGAAAGGCAGGCATGGCAGATCACATAGGGCCCTATAAGTTACGGAAACCATTAGAGAGGGACAGGATCTCATGAAATATTCACCCAGATTATTCTGGCAATGAAAGATGTTAAGAGAACAATGCAGGTTAGCTCACTGGTTCACTGTAGGTATAGCACAGATATTATATGTGTAATTATATGTGTAAGTGAATAAAAAGGGTCCTGACAATGTTACAGATAAAATCTTGTAAGAACATATAAACTTTGGCTTTTACAAACTATTATAGAGAAGAAAAAAAGTAATAGGACTTTGACACATAAACCAAAGAGAGAAAACTTGAGAGAAGATGGTGGTAGAAAATGAAAGAAAATGGTGTATAAAAAAAATCTTTTTATTTTTATTTTGTGTTATTGTGATTAAGTGAAAGTACACATTTCAAATCAATTTTGCATGCCTGCCTGTCTATAGCTCTTCTACTCTTCTTGCCCCTATGAGACCACACTTCTCCTTTTTGTTTTATACTTGTCATACCCCCTTAACAAGTTCCTGTCCCCTTCTCTTCACTCTTTTCTCTCATCTAGAAAGAGACCAGTAGGACAGCCTCCTATAAATGCATAGAACCACAGAGTACACCTGTCATATGGTCACAGGGTGTCCCTAAATATAGTCCTTTTTTGTCCAAAGAGTTCCCCTCATTAGTGTTTTCTGGTCAGGGGCAGCAGCGAGTATAGCGAGCATGCTCTCAGGAGATCCCCGGGCCGTTGGACCAGCACTTGCATTCTTTTAGCAGGGTTCTTGAGTTGCACCCCTCTTTTTCTCATGTTACCACAGGGACTCAGCATTCTGTGCCCCATCACGACTATCTTTGGTGGTGGCTGCGCACCATCTGGTTCTTCTGGTAACATGTTGATACAATTCTGTCTCCTGGACTCTTTTTCCTTTGTGTGTTCGGTGTTCTTGGTGATCATCTGTTCAGGTTGAGTTAGATCCATTTGGTGTACCTTAGATGGCAGCTGGCTAGCTTTTAAGAACCCAGACCCCACTCACCAATATGGGGTGCAGAAATGCTAAATAACATGTGAAAAATACATTGCAACCAGATAGGATATCCCTCAGAAACGCATGGAGGATTTACCATTAAAAAAAAAAAAAAGAACCCTATTAAGATAGTTAAATATTTTGACAAGGTAAAGGAGGAAGACTTACATGATTATCTGAAAGATAAAAAATAAAATAATTTGAGAAAATTAAACACCCAATCGTGATTTAAAAAATAAAAACAAAAAACTTTTTAGAATCCAGGGACCCTAAGAAATCCTCCTGAATATGAAGGAGGTGAAAGCCACAAAAAACCTACAGCAAAGATCTTAGTGATGTATGCAAAAAGGAAAACAATATAATTACTTTTTACAAGACAATCTAAAGATAAGATTTGAACTCAAAGATCAGTATACAAAATCTAGTAAAGTTTCTATACACCAACAGCAAACAATTAGAAAATGTAACTCTAGAGAAGATGCTGTTTAAGTCTATAAGGTTGGGAATAAATCTAACACCAACGAAAAAGTTTTTTAAAAAAAATCCAAAAATTCAGTGATAAAATAAAGGAAAAAAAATTGGATAAATATAATAATATAAAAACTCAAAACTTTTCTATCACAAAATATACTGTAAGCAGAGGTAGAAGAGAAGCTATAAACTGAGAAAAATGTACCACCCATATACCTCCGAAGGGATTAAAATTCAAACCAACTGCTGTCGACTCAATTCCAACTTACAGCAACCCTATGAACAAAGTAGAACTGCCCAATAGCATTTCCAGGGAGCAGCTGGTAGGTTTGAATTGCCTACCTTTTAGTTAGCAGACATAACACTTAACCACTATATCATCCAAAACGATTAGATACCATAAAATATTAATAACTGCAATAATAACTAATGCTGGACTAGCATAAAGCCGAGTCCTTGACCCTCTTCTGTTTCTGTTCTCTTGCTGATTTCTTCCAGCCTCACACCAACTAAGTTTTTTATATTTATTAAGCATCGCAACCTGTGATCCACTGCAGCCTTCTCCAGCTTAGTTGATGGGCCTAGATCTTCCCAGTGGTTCAAAGTAAACACTAGCCTAAAATAAGCCTTACCTCTTCTTTAATTCCATTCTACACATCCAATCCATTCCTACTTTCAAAATATGCCCAGAACCTTAGCACTTTTCACCACGTCTGTTGCTGCCATCCTGACCCAAGGCATCACTTTCTCTTGTTGGCATTACTGTAACAGCCTCTGTGTTACTTTCCTGTGGTTACTGTAACTAAGTAACACAAAGCAGGAGGCTGAAAATGACAAAAATGTATTGCCTCACAACTCTGGAGAGTAGAGGTCCTAATTCAGGGTATCAGCAGAGCCATGCTCTCTGTAAGTCTCCAGGGGAAGATCCTTTCATGTCTCCCCCAGATTCTGGTAGGCCCAGACGTTCTTCGACTGGAAGTTGCCCCATCCCTCTACCTCTGCTCATCTTCACGTGGCCGTTGTCCCTCTGCATATGCCTCTGTGTCTCTTCTCTACCTTTAAAAGGTGAATTAGGATTAGGATCCACCTTATCCATACTGGATTAGGACCTAGCATCCTATTCCAGTATGACCTCATGGGAAACATCCTATTTCCAAATATGGAAACACTGGTGGCATAGTGGGTTAAATGCTACATCTGCTAACCTAAAAGTCTGCAGTTCAAATCTGCCGGGCACTCCTTGGAAACTCTATGGAACAGTTCTACTCTGACCTCCAGGGTCACTATGGGGTGGATCTGACTTGACAGCAGGGAGTTGGTTTTGTGGTTTTTATTTCTGAACATGGAGACCCTGGTAGTGTGGTAGTTAAGTGCTACATCTCCTAACCCAAAGGTCAGCAGTTCAAATCTGCCACCCACTCCTTGGAAACTCTATGGAACAATCCTGCTCTGTCCTATAAAGTCATTATGAGTCAGAATACAATTCTGACTCATAATGTAGTTTTTTGGTTTTATTTGCAAACAAATTCATATTCACATGTACTCGGTGTTAGGACTTCAGAATATCTTTTTAGGGACACAAATTGGCTCACAACAGCTTCTTAGCTGGTATCCCTGCTTCTCTTTTATTCTTACACATGTAGCAGAGAGGTTCTTTAAAAGCATGAATCAGATCACAGTTTATAACCCTGCAAAACCTCTCTCATCTTTAGTCACCTTCTTCCTCCCTGTCTTACTTTGGTCCAGTCACGCCCTCCTTGCTGTTCCTAAGACATGCCAGACGTGTTTGCACTTTCCAGGTTTTGCTCTCACTGTATCCTCTGTGTGAATTGCTTTTTCTTCCAGAAACTATTTAACTAGATGCGTCATCACTTTCCAGTCTTTGTTCAAATCTCTCCTCAGTGAGCTCTAACCTGCCCACAATATTGCATATGGCAATTTTCACCATTCCCCTTACTATATTCTATTTATATATATTTTTTTCTATTTTGTATATTGCCTTCTCACATAATCTATAGTTATTAAAATTTCTTCTTATTTTCTATGTCTTCTATAGGAACATAAACTCCGTAAGAGAAAGTATTTTTGTTTTGTTCACTGATGTTTCTCCAGCATCTAAAAGAGTAACTATTACTAATAAATGTTCACTAAGTATTTGTTGGGTAAATTAATGAATACGTGCATTTACGAAACTCAATAAGAAAAAAAATTTTTAAAAAATGGTCAATCGATATAAATAGACAAGTCACTGAGCAGAAAACTCAAATAACCAATAAACACAGGAAAAACTGCTCAGCCTAGTAATAATCTTTAAAATGAAAAGCTAAATCAAGATAACGTTTCATTCTCATCTGACTGGCAAAACAAATTAAGTCTGACAATGCAAAGTGTTGGTGAGGGTTTGTGGAAGCAAGAACTAATATATTATCTAGATTGAATGTAAATTTGGACAGATATTTTGAAGTTCAATTTAGTAATATTGAAAAAAATTATCTACACCCTGTAATCCAACAACTTCACTTTTGGGTACGTTCTCTAAAGTCTCCCAGTGGACAAGGATGGTATTGGCAGCATCGTTTATAATGGTGTAAAAGGAAAAAACAAGTCTAAGAGGAAGAAAGAAACGTAAACTGGTTTATTCATACTGTGCTGTTGTACACAGCTGTTGGGACTTAAAAACCAGAATTGTGCATACTATGAATTAATTTTAAGAAACATAATGTCAGGTGAAGACAAGTTGAAGAATAGATGCATTATGTAACCCTATTTGAATTTTTAAAAGTCACATAAAATGAGAGAATCTTTATGTAGCTTTATGTATGCATATAAAGGTTGGAAAAAAGGGCATGAGAATGGCATATACCTTCTTCGCAGAGTGACAAACTTCAGGAGGAAACAAAGGAGGGTTTTTTAATTCATTTTCATTAAAAATACATTTTTCAAGGAATTATAGCAAATATTAATATTTGGTTATCATAGGGACCTTTTATATTATTTTCTGTGAAATAATTTAGAATTTCAAATTGTAAAAACTGAACATTCTGGCAGGATTAAGAAAGAAATATAGAGATTGCATGTGAGCTCAAGGGAGCAGCAAGGAAAATACAAAATTCTACTGGGAGAAGCAAGATCTAAGTATATTTGTAACTGTGAGAAAGGGGCTTTGAACAAAGAGAGAACAGACAATGTAAGAGGTAAAGAGTAAAATCTTGATGACATGTGTGGGATGTCAAAATAAAGGCATATATATAGAGATGTTGATTTTGACAGGAAGGAGTCACATGTTAAGTACTAGAAGAAGGAAGAAGAAATGCTTATTGGAGCCACCTAATAATACTAATACAGAGGAGAAAGGTGAAGAGAACACAAGTAAATCTAATATTCACAGTAAAGTTGGCAACAATGGAATATTAAGACTGTTATCAGCCCAAAAGGTAACCAAAAATTTTAGTAGTTTAAAGATACCAGGCAAGTTTGAAATCTCTGTGTATGCATAACAAGAAACCAACACAAAAATAGTAGAGTTGCCAAGAAGCCTTGTCAACGCAATTGCGTTTGAAATTGATGAGATTGGAACTTTGCCAGAATTTTCTTTTTTGAACTTCCTCTAGCAGTGATCAGTAGCTAAGCTGTACAGAAAATGAATGATGTGGCTTACTCAGGGTTGAAAACTGACACACTATAAAGCATAAAAAAAGAAAGAAAGAAAGAAAGAAAAACCGTGAGTCTACTGTATTAGTGAGAGTATCAATGAAACGGCTAACTCTGAGATCAAGATTGAGGAAGAAAGGCGAGTCAAGCCCTACAAAAGATAACAGAATGTGAAAAATGGGTAAGTTGGAGACATGAAGATTATCATGAGGATGGAACATTTTTAGCAGGAGTGCAATGACAAGATAAAAGACAAAGGATGTTGTACACCAGAATTTTGGATATCGCCATCTTCAATATTAGTCAGCTCAGGATAAATTTAGAAAGGGTTTAGAGATGAGTAAAAATGAAGTTAATTACAATGTACAAAGGTCATATGAAGCCCAAGTATTGAATGATTTTGTAAGTACATGAGGTTTCACAATTGAGTTTGTGAATTCATCCTAGAAAAAGTGCTGCCTACCTCACTGCTGAGTGTCACTACAGTTGCCTTCAACATACTCCCCTTGGGAAGCTATGTATTGATGCTAGCACCTAGTCTATCCCTTAAAGCAGTTTTGGAACTCTTTTTCTGGAATTGCCATCAGAGCTGTTGTCATATTACCCTTGAGGTCCAGAATGTCATCAAAGTACTCCTTTCAACACATCCTTTATCTTTAGGAAAGGAAAAACCACTGGTGGGAAGATTAGGTGAGTAGGAAGGGTCTAGCTAAAAATTCTTTCACAGACAGTGCTATATGAGCTGGTGCATTCTCATGATGCAAGAGCCATGAGTTGTTGGTGAAAAGTTCAGATCATTTTTGTCTAACTTTTCATGCAGCCTTTTCAGCACTTCCAAGTGGCAAACTCAGTTAACTGTCCAGTTGGTATACAATCCCTCTGATATCAAAAAATGATAGCAACGTTGTTCTGACTCTTGATTTGGACTGATGGAGCTTTTTTGATTGTGGAGATTTGGCTGATTTCCATTGTGTATTTTGACACTTTGTGTCAGGGTTATATTGGTATACCCATGTTTCATCACCAGTGACAACATGGCCCAAACATCATCTTGCCTCTCCAAAAGGTCTTGGCAAACTTCAACTCTCCTTTGCTTTTGTTCATCAGTGAGGTCCTTCAGCAACATTTTTGCACATACCTTTCTCATGCCGATTTTCAGCTAAGATTTTTCTGTTTTCTACCTAGGTTTACTTGGTCTGCTATGCTTCTAACAGTGAGTCAATGATTTTGGCATGCAATTCAACAAAGTTTTACAATGTTTTTATCAGTTCTGCTTGTTACTAGTGGCCCTGACCTCTCTTCCTCAGTGACTCTTTCCCCTCAGAAAAATCTTCAGTCCGTTTTTACACTGCTGTTTTCTTTATGACATTATTGCCATAAACTTAGACTAACATGTCCCTGATTTCACTTCCACTCTTGTCAAGTTTAACAAGAAATTTAATGTTTGTTCATTGCCCTAATTAAAGCTCTGATATCCTCATGACAGCACACAGAAACATATAACAATGAACACCACTCATCAAGACACTGCCACATGTCTACAAGAACACAGCTGTGAGACACTGATATACCAAGGTTTTGAAACCTTACCAAGTTGTTTGTCCAAGTGCACAGTAAAAAGTTTGCAAACTTAATTGGCAGAGGTCATAATTGTTGAAATAGCTTACAGCAATGAAAGTTATGGAGTAGACAGAACTCTAGTAGAGTTGTTGACTTATTAAAATGTGAATATTTCTATTATTTTAGGAAAAAAGATTGAGAGTGAATGTTATTTCATTAAAATGTTTATAGTATTATTTTGCACAATATAATTTTATTTGAGATTCACCTAAGTTAATAATAAGTCGTGTTCCCCAAAAGACTTCTTTAAAGTGTTGAAAAGGAAAGATAATTAATTTGAGGGCTAAGATACACCTGACCCAAGACGGTATTTTCAATGGCCTCAGATACATATGAAAGCTGGACAACAAAAAGAAGACTGAATAAGAATCAATACATTTGAATTATGGTGTTGGCAAAGAACACTGAATATACCATGGACTGCCAAAAGAACAAACAAAACTGCCTTGGACGAAGTAGAGCAAGAATGCTCCTTAGAAGGAAGCATGTGGCAGCACATTGTCTCAAGTAATTTGGACATGTTATCAGGAGAGACTTTTCTCCGGAGAATGATATCAGGCTTGGTAAAATAGATAGTCAGCAAAAAAGACACAGATCCTCAATGACATATATTGACCCTCAGATCTTTAATGACATGGATTAGCACAGTAGCTGCAACAAGAGGCTTGAACTTAGCAATGATTATGAGGAAGACAAAGGACTGGACAGTGTTTTGTTTTGTTTTACAGAGGGTCACTATGAATCAGCACCTAACAACAATAACAATAATAGGCCAACCCAATCTGTTTATTCATTTAAGCTTTTCTGCAGTATTGTATGAATGCTGTATTTTATTACCTACTTGGTAACTGATGGATATTTAGGCTGTTTTCAATTTTTTGTTTTGAGAAAATAATACAAAAATAAAGTATATTTTTAAACATGTTTTATTATGCACACATGAAGGAACATCTCTAGACCATTTATGTAAAAGAGAAAGTTCTAGGTCATAAGGCATATACAGAAAGATGTATAGCATAATACCATTTTTATAACTAAATGGTATAACCATATACCATTTATATCAACTAAGTGTATAAAACATGCTAAGGAAGCACAAGACAAATAAGAGGATAGTGGTAACTGTAAAGAGGGAGAACTAGGTTTCTGTTATTCTTTTCATGTATGTTTGACCTATTTCATGCTAAGTATGTAAAAAAACAAACCCATTTCCATCGAATCAATATAAAAGATACTTTCAAATTTTAAAAATGATATAGTTCATTGAAAACAACAAAAATAAAAATAAACTCTCATCCTGAAACACTGAATAAAAAATTATTGATATTTTGGTAGGTATTTTCCATTATACATAAAACCAAAGCCAGATCCATTTGCAAAGAGTTGACTACAACTCATGTAACCTTATAGGATGAAGTAGGACTGCCCCATGTGTTTTCCAACGTGTGCCTGCTGGATTCCCATTGATGATCTCAGCTAACAGCCTAAGTTCCTGACCACTATGCCACAAGGATTTCTTTCATTATGTTGTGGTTAGGTACAGTCTAGTTGGTTCAAACTCATAGCACCCCTATGTACAACAGAATGAAATACTTCCTGGCCCTGCACTATGACCACAATCATCTTTATGCTTAATTCCATCATGCAGCCACTGTGTCAATCCATCTTGTTGAGGGTCTTCTAATAAAACTCAAACCCACTGCCATGGAATTGATTCCAACTCAAAGTGACCCTATAGGATTAAGTAGACCTACCTCATAGAATTTCCAAGGAGCACCTTGTGAATTTGAACTGCCGACCTTTTAGTTAGGAGACATAGCACTTAGCAACTACGCCCCAGGGTTAGGAGGGGTTCTGACTCGATGTCACTTGGCTTGGCCTTTAATATACATTTGTAAATATAAACAAATTATGTTGTATATCATGGTTCAAGATGTACTTCTATTTTATTTAACTGTAACCCCAAACACACTGCCATCATGTAGATTGGGACTCATAACAACCCTGTAGGTTTCCAAGGCTGTAATTTGTATAGAAGATGACTGTCACTTCTTTCTCCCGTGAAGCAGCTGTTGGGTTCAATCCATTGACCAAAGTCAGCAGCCAAGAGCTTAACCACCATGCACCAGGGTTTATTTTATGTAATAGTACCCTACAACAATGCTATTCAACTTCGGATTTCAGTACAAATATGTAAAGAATTTGGAAGTCATCACTTCCATCCTTAACAAGAAAAAGCTGAATAAAATCATCAATACTCTTAGACTCATCAGAAAACTAACATTACAGTGAAAATCAACAAGGTAACATCTAGAGAAGACAGTCATAGCTGAGATCTGCATAAGGGAGCTTCTGGAGCCATAAATAGGTAAGAAATCTCACATGGTAAACTAACAAATTGCTGAAGGCTGAATGTGGATGAGGTTGAGAGTGAGAGGCCCCTTAGGGTCACAGTCTTAGTGGAGCCCACCTACTTCTACACTATACTTTCTGGAGTATTACAAGATTTTCATGGAGGTAAGTCAAGAAAGATCCTCAATAGCTCTGGCAAGGAGGGGAAAAGTACCATTATGAACTAAGCCCACAATATTCCCCATAAGTCTCTGTAATCACTGGCCTGCTTTTCAAGAGAAAAGATTTTATGTGGTACTTATCTTACCTGGGAGAAGAACATTTCTCCAAATCAAAGTCCCAGTAGCCTTATTGTATAATGTAATGGGAGGAAGAGGAAATATAAATAAAGTTTGCAGCCACAAAAACAGGACCACTTAAAGACTGAGATTTAATTATAAAATTACAGAATGCTTCTATTTTCCTGTACCATATAACCACCCCAAAAAGCCTACAGTGTATTTATAGTGATTTAAACCTGAAAGAGTTACATGACACAGATTTTACCCAACAGGGGGCTATTAAGGAAACCCAAAGAAAACTGGTGCAGTGATTAAGATCTCAGCTGATAACTAAAAGGTTGAAAGTTTGAATCCACCAGCACCACTTGGAAATCCTATGGGGCAGTTCTACTCTGTCCTACAGGATCAATATGAGTCAGAATCAGCCTTACAGCAATGGTTTGGGTTTAATTTGGTTTGTTATCAGTAACTAAGACCTCTAATGGAAGAAGCAGACAACATGCATGAACAGATTAACGTAATCAGAGAGGTGGACACTCAAAGAATCAAAAGAAAATTTTAAAACTCAAAAACAGCTAGCAGGAATGAAGGATTCATTTGATGAGCTTATCAGCAGATTGGACATAACTGAGAAAAGAATCAGTGAGTTTGAAGATAAGTTAGTAGAAACTTTCCAAATTGAAATGAAATTAGAAAGAATGATAAAAGTAAAACAATTTCAAAGAACTGTGGACTGTAGTTAGAATACTAGGAGAAGAAAAATAATGGAAAAGAATTTTTTTTATTTAATATATAAATGTACTGAATTTTCACTATATTCCAGGAACATTATCTTAAAACAGAAGGTGCGGGAGGGGCAGAGTCAAGATGAAGGACTAAACACACATCTCCCTAAATCCCTCTGGAAACCAAGGCCTGAATTGATAATTAACAGAGACTTCTGGACACCTAGTGAGCCCTAGGACATGGCATAGGGCTGTCTTTTTGATCTACACACCACTGAGCATAAAACTCCTCCCTTTTGCCAACCCCCACCCTTGATGAGTGTCGGCTTTTGTGGACTGAAGGTAAATCACCACTTTAACTTTTTTCTTCCTCTGTGGCTACTTGGCTTTGGTGTCTTAGCCAGTGAGAGGGGCTAAAGTTTGACTGGCAGCAAGGTTCAGATGCACTGCTGATGAGATCGGCATGCAGAGTCACCACATTCTGAGAGCCCGGCCTTGAAATTTGTGCAGCTTGGCACCTCTGACCTCTCTCTTTTGGAATCTCTGAATTTCTGCGATTGAATAGCCCTTACTGAGGTGGGCGGGAGAACTTGCTCAAGACGCCATCTTGATTCACTGGGAGGCAGATTTTCCTATACGGAGACTTCAGCTGGACCTAATTCCCAGGCTGGGAGGCAGTGCCTGCCTGGAGAGCACTTTTCTGGCAGTAAAGCAGTCTTTGATATAGAAGAGCTTACTCTACTAGCTGTGAAGAAGGACTTGTATACCTAAAAGCCTGACTAATTTTGGAAGCTGTCAGATACCTTTTACCTTTCCATAGAGAAATAACTGCGGTGCATCTGGACAGCATCTCTTCCAGCCTTTACTGTCTCACATTACAGGGTCAGCTGACAGTTCCTCAGTGATTCTATAAGTGGGGATGTGTCTTTGCCAATCAGGAGGTGGAGCCTGCTACCCCAGAGATTCCACTGAGCCCAGTTACTGGAGTACACAGAAGTGACTCATGATCAACTTCCTTTTCAGACTGAGCTGTAGATCCCATTGAAGTAACACTGGAGAAACAAAACAACCTCCAGATACCCAAAAAGCAACAAAATTTGGACCAGGACATTAGGAAGAATTCACCTATGGCTTCAGAAGGCCCACAAAAGAAAGATCCAAAGAACTTCCCAGACAAAGAAGTCTTTCTGAAACTATTGAAGGTAGAGTACAAAAGGATTATATATAGAGCCCTTCTAGACCTCATACAAAATGCAGCAGAGTAAAGTGAAAAATTAAGCAAGATGTTCAATCTGATGAACAACCAGTGCTCTGAAATCCAACGGATGAATAACAAAATCAAAGAGACAGAAAATTCAGTTCAAAGCCAAGAAAACAAAAATTAACAAATGGAAAATAGACTTTGTGACTTGGAAGACAGAGCTACTGACTCCAGTATCTATAAGGAGAAATCAGAAAAAAGAAACAAGACAAATGAAGAAGCAGTAAAAAGCATGTGGAACTGTATTAAGAGGAATAATCTATGATTAATTGGAGTTCCTGAACAGGGTGAGACCTAAGAACACAGAGAGTACTGCTGCTGAGCTGCTGACAGAAAACTTCCCAGAAATTATGAAAGAAGAGAATATAGATATCTAAGATGCATATCATATGCCACTCAATATAGATCCCAAAAGCAAGACTCTAAGACATATTATAATCAAGCTTAACAAAATGAAACACAAGCAGAAACTCTTACAGGCAGCAAGACTCAAAGAAAAGCTAAAATTCAGAGGGAAACTCTTTAGGATTTTGTCTGATTTCTCGCCAGAAACAATGCTGGCACAGAGACAATGGGATGACACATTCAAAGCCTTAACGAAGAAGAACTTCCAACAATTATATATCCTGCAAAACTATCTTTCAAATATGAAAATGAAATAGACATTCACAGATAAACAAAAACTGACAAACCTTGTAAAAACCAAACCAAAGCTACAAAAAATACTGAAAGAAGCCCCTGGCTTAGAAGAGGAAAAACATTAATTTTATATTTTAGGAGGAAATACATGACACATCATCCAGAAACCTGCTCAGTTAGGGAAGGCTCCAAACTCATTCAAAGCTGTAATATTAAAATAAGTGATCCACTGATCATATCATGAAAACTATCATGTCATCATATTAAAAAGAGGGATGTAATACAGTTATGATAGTCCTTCCAGATGGAGAGGAAGTTAATAAGACTGATAGTAGTTAAAATTGTGTTTAAACATAGACTATTAAGGGGCATCACAGTGGCAACTGCAAAGCACAATAAAGATGCAACATATCATATCAAGAAATGCAGTACAAGAGTCTCAACAAACACAAAACCAACACTGAAAAAGGTAAAAAATCAACTCATAAAGAAGAATGTCTCAGAACGAAAAAATAAGAACAACAGAAAACATCAACACACACACAAAAAAACATATCATAATGGTAGCACTAAACACATGCCTATCAACAATTACATTCAATGCGAATGGACTGAATGCTCCAGTAAGAGACAACTAGTGGCATTTTGGATCAAATGACATGACCCATCCATATGTTGCCTACAAGAAACTCACCTTAGACTTAAAGATAGGAACAAACTCGGAAGAATATACATCAAGCTAACAATACACGGAGAAGAGCAGGAGCAGCAACTCTAACCTCAGATAAAATAGATTTTAATGTAAAATCCACCATCATGGACAAGGATGGACACTATTTATGGCTGAAAGGTTCAATACACAAGAAGGATTTAACAATGTTAAATATTTATGCACCCAATTCTAGAGCATCCAAATACATTGAAGAAACACTGACTATACTCAAAAACAAGATAGATCACTCCATGATAATAGTAGGAGACTTCAACACTCCACTGACAATATTGGACAGATGATCTAGAAAAAAGCTCAGTAAAGACACAGAAAATCTTATTGCCACAATTAACCAACTAGACCTCAGTGACACATACGAAACTCTCTATTGGTCATCAGATGACAACACCTTCTCCAGTGCACATGGAACATTTTCCAGAATTGACCATGTGTTAGGACATAAAGCAAATCTCAACAAAATCTATACCATTGAATTATTGCAAGGCATCTTCTCAGACCACAAAGCCATTAAAGTCAAAATCAATAGCAGAAAAAACATAGACAGAAAATGGAACTCATAGAAATTGAACATCTTGCTCAAAAAGCCATGGGTTATAGAAGAAATTAAGGATGAAATAGAGAAATTTATGGATTCCAAAGAGATTGAAAACACTTCTTACCAGAACCTATGGGATACATCCAAAGCAGTTCTCAGAGGTCACTTTATCTCTATAAATGCCCACACCTGGAAGCAAGAAAGAACCGAAACAAAAGATCTAACCCTACAGCTTGAACAAGTAGAGAGATAGCAACAGAGGAACCCCTCAGGCATCAGAAGAAAACAGATCATAAAGATTAGAGGAGAACTAACTAAATTAGAGAAAAGAATAATTGAAAAAATTAAAAAGACCAAAAGCTGTTTTTTTTTAAAAAGATCAACAAAATTGACAAACCATTGGCTAAACTTACTAAAGAATAATGGGAAAGGAAACAAATAACCCAAATAAGAAATGAGAGGATAGTTGCCACAATAGATCCATCAGAAATCAAAAATATCATAACAGAATACTACGAAAGACTGTAAGAAATTTGAAAACCTAGAGGAAATGTACAAATTCTTAGTTTCATATTACCTAGCAAACTTACCACAAGGTGAAGCAGAAAAGGCAGAGATTGAAAAAGTCATCAACCGACTGCCAACCAGAATTCTACCAAGCTTTTAGACAAGAGTTATCTCCAGCACTACTGAGACTGTTTCATAGCATAGAAAGGGATGGAATATACCCAAATTCATTCTATGAAGATAGCATAACCCTGATACTAAAGCTAGGGAAAGATCCACAAAAAAGGAGAACTACAGACCTATATCACTCATGAATCTAGATGCAAAAATCTTCAATAAAATTCTTCCTGTTAGAATACAACAACATATCAAAAAAAATAATTCATCACCACCAAGTTGAATTCATACCAGGGATGCATGGCTGGTTCAACATCAGAAAAACAATTAATATGATCAGCCACATAAATAACACAAGAGATAAGAATCACCTGATTTTGTCCATTGATGCAGAAAAGGCATTTGATAAAGTACAACACCCATTCATGCTCAAAACTCTCAGCAAAATAGGAATAGATGGTCAATTCCTCAAGGCAATAAGGGCCTTTTATACAAAGCCAACTGCCTACATCATCCTGAATGGAGAGAGACTAAAACAATTCCCTTTGAGAACAGGAACTAGACAAGGATGTCCACTCTCATGTATGCTATTCAACATTGTACTAGAAGTTCTTGCCAGAGCAATTAGACAAGACCAAGAAATCAAGAGCATCTGTATCAGTAAAGAGGAGGTAAAAATCTCCCTATTTTCAGATTATATGATTGTATATGCAGAGAATCCTAAAGAATGCGTAAGTAAGCTACTCAAATTGATAGAAGAGTTCAGTAAAGTGTCAGGAAACAAGATAAACATAAGTAAATCAGTAGGATTCCTTTATATCAACAATGATATTATTAAAGAAGAAATCACCAAATCAGTACCATTTACTATAGACCCCAAGAAGATAAAATACCTAGGAATAAATCTAACTAGTGAAATAACAGACCTTTACAAAGAGAACTACAAGACTTTACTATAAGAAACTAAGAGAGACTTACATAAGTGGAGAAACCTATCCTGCTCATGGGTAAGAAGATTTAACATTGTGAAAATGTTTATTTTACACAAAGCAATCTACTTACATAATGCAATCCTAACGCAAATTCCTATGACATTTTTTAACGAGATGAAGAAACAAATCACCAACTTTGTTTAGAAAAGGAAGAAGTCCCAGATAAGCAAAGCACTACTGAAGAAGAAGAACACACTGGGAGGCTTCCCATTACCCAACTTTAGATCCTATTACACTGCCACAGTAGTGAAAACAGCCTCGTAGTGGTACCAAAAGTGATAGATACATCAACGGAACAGAATTGAGAAGGATGACACCATCCTTCTAGGAACAGTTGATACTTGACAAAAAACATTAAACTGGGGTAAAACCAATCTCTTCAACAAATGGTGCTGGCAAAATTGGAGATTCATCTGCAGTAAACTGAAACAAGACCCATATCTCACACCTTATACAAAAACCAATTCAAACTGGATAAAAGACCTAAATATCAAATCTAAAATGATAAAGCTCATCCAAGCAAAATTAGGATCAACAATAGAAGTGTTAATACACAATACAGACGGACTTCAACATCTGACAAACAAACCACAATCAACACAAGAGAAAACACATAAGTGGGAACTACTAAGAATCAAACACTTTCACTCAGCCAAAGACTTTATCAATAGAATTAAAAGACCACCTATAGAAGGGGAAAAAATATTTGGCAACTATATGTCAGACCAACATCTGATCTTCATAATCTGTAAGATATTACAAAATATCAATAAGAAAATGATAAATAATCCACTTAAGCAGTGGGCAAAGGAGATGGACAGACACTTCTCTAAAGAGGAGATCTAGGCAGTCAAAAAACACATGCGGACATGCTCACAATTATTAGCTATTATACAAACTCAGATCAAAACTATAACGGATACCATCTCACCCCAACGAGGTTGGCCACGATCCAAAAAATGCAAAACAACAAACGCTGGAGAGGCAGTGGAGAAATGGGAACTCTCCTACACTGCTGGTGGGATTGCAAAATGATGCAAACTCTTTGGAAAGCAATCTGGCACCTCCTTAGAAAGCTAGATACAGATACAATGCTTGACACGTAATTCCACTGCTTGGAATATCCCCTACAGAATCAAGGCCATTCACACCAACTGATACATGCACAAGAATGTTTATGGCAGCACAGTTCACAATAGCAAAATGGTGGAACCAACCCAGATGTCCAACAACAGAAGAGTGGATAGGTAGACTATGGTATATATACTTAATGGAACACTATGCAATGATAAAGAACAGTGATGACTTTAGGAAGCATCTCATAACCTGGTTTCAATTGGAGAACATAATGTTGAGTGAAAGTAGTCAATGGCAAAAGGACAAATATTGTATGCAACCCCTACTATAAGAACTTAAAAACAGACTCATGCATACAAGAAAAGGCTCTTTGATGGCTGCAAAGGTGGGGAGGGAGGCAGGTAGAAGGTGGAGCATTGATTAGATAGTTGATAGAAAGTTGGTTGGGTGAAATCTGTGACAACACACATTAGAAAAAAGATCAGTTGTAACTGGACGTCAATACAACATGATTACTCCTCCCATCTTAACCCAATATTGCAAAGATGGAGTAGCTGGGGTGTGGGTCTAGAGACAATGCTCTCAGGGGACATCGAGACCAATTGGCGTAACTAGCATTTTGCATGATAGTGCATGCATCTGGGGCCTTAAAAGCTGCCAAGCTGCCATCTGTAGTACACCAAGTGGCCCCAGCTCAGCAAAAATGGATGATCTCCAAGGACCAAAATGATGTGGGGCAAAGAGAATGGAGAAGATAGAGAGACCCAGGTGAGCAAGTGACTGCATTGACATGTGACCAGAAGAACTGGATGGTGCCTGGCCACCACCAGTGATAGCTGTGATGGGGCTCACAAAGTTGAGTCTCACTGGCAACAGGAGAATAAAAAGGTGTGCACCAGGAGATCTCCACTAAAAGACAGCAAGTGATGATCCAGGGGCCTCAGGGTTCCCCTGAGAGCATGGCCCCTGGCTGTGATGCTGCCCCTGTCCATAAATCATAATGGAGGTCAACTCTTTGGGAAGAAATGGATTGGACTTGGTGACACAGAGTGAACATATCATATGTGTACTTTATGGTTCTATGAATCCATAGGATGTCATCTGGTGGACCACTTACTGGATGCGGGGGAGACGGTAGAAAGGAGGGGATAGGAGATTGTTAGGAGGATGTGACACTTACAGAATGAAGAGGAGGAGTGTTCTGTCACCGGTGCCAGGAGCCAGCCCTGACAAATTTTCGGGGCCCACGGAGAGATGAACGGTGTCGGTGGGAAAAATGAGACAGAGACAGAAAAGCATTTTGGAGAACGGAAGCCTGAAAAGGTCTGTCTTTCTTTATTTTTTATAGTTGAGGTGATGTGATTTTCACTCTATTGTTTTCATTATGTAAGCTATTGGCTAGCAAGAAACTGACCCCGTGTGATCTCTCTTTTTGTCACGTTAATTGTCAAGGCCTTCTAGATAATGGCCCGAGGCAGGTGCATTTAACAGTAAAAACAAAGTTTAGCAGTGAATACAAAGTTATGCTATGAGCTTAATGGCTCTATTCATGCCTCAAGGTCAGGGGCATAGAAGGGTAGACTCCTCAAAGCTTCATTATTTAGCTGTCTCTATTTGCTCCTCCTATGTTCTTGTTTTAACTCTCTCTGTGAAGATAGTCAGTGCCCACCGTCTCCCAACCTTAAGCTGTTCTAAGAAGGATATTTCTTTAGTGTTTACTCATTTGTCATATCAATTATAATAAACTTGGGATTCTGTCCATCTTCCTGATGTAGGGAGTGGGATGTCTGTATAGCTTTGAGGGCTGTGTGGACAATCATCCTTGGGAAGCCTTCCAGGGCCTTTTCTGCAATCTTGTGTTTCACATGTGGAGGGGAGGAAATGCAGTTGAGGGAAGCCAGCAGAGCCAGGCTGGCCTTAGTGTTCCCAGGCTAAACATGCTGTGTTAGAACTCATTAAGCTGAGGGGATTGTAAAACCCTTCTCAGAAAGTGTCTTCTTTGGTCCCAGTGCTGGGAGATAACAGGGCATTTTCGAGGAAAATTTATTTAGGGTACATAATGTCATTAGTGAGAATTCAGCCAAAAAAATATATCAAGGGTGAAACGCGTCTGCTCATCATCACATAGGCACATAGCTTTGCTGATAGTGGCCTTTGTAGGTAACGGGCCTCAGCAACCGGGCAGGGACAGCAATGGGAACCGCTCATCAGTGGGTATGCAAATTTATGAGATTGTTTATTTTCACTCAGTCATTAAAAAAAGACAAACCAGAAAGTATGTTATCAGCAGTGTTCGAGAACCTGTTTGAGGTGGCTTCAGTGAGCTGGGCAACGGTTTACTACCTCAGTTAGGTGAAAATATCCCTTCCACGTGGCCCATTCTTGTATTACATCAATGTCGGATAAATTCTTTTTAAGATAGAATGTTTGATATTCCTTTTTAAACTCTCATCTTAGTTTTAAAATTTAGAAAATATCAATATCACAAAGGAAAAATTACAAGGAATCATCTTTACAACGAGAGAATGCTGGTCTCCATTTGTCCTTGGTGAAAGGGAAGGAAGGACGGAGGAAGGCAGAGAGAATGGAAAGAAGAAAGAAGAAAGGAAGAAAGGGAAGAGAATGAGAGAGGGAGAGAAAAAAGAAAGGAGAAAGGAAAGAGGGAAGGGAAAGGGGAAGGAAATGAGGGAAGGAAGAAGAAAAAATAAACAATAAGATGAAGAAATATAATTCCAAA
This sequence comes from Heterohyrax brucei, assembly GCA_028571685.1. Classification (NCBI taxonomy): domain Eukaryota; kingdom Metazoa; phylum Chordata; class Mammalia; order Hyracoidea; family Procaviidae; genus Heterohyrax; species Heterohyrax brucei. Next base: position 188,165,911 of record CM053141.1, read on the forward strand.
TAAATTCTATAAGAACCAGAGATGCAATTTATCTATTCTATACTTTTGGGGAGGCCTAGAAGTTGGTTGTCAGTTTTAGGCACTGATTTTTAGATGACTGAACAAACAAACACAAAGTCCAACTAAAAACAGCTTCCTAGAGAATATTTTTTTACCACTTTGCCTATTGAAAGAAATAAAGATCAGTTATGACATTCCAGTTAAGACATCTTTATTTTAAACATGTATGAGGTAGGATTTATCTGAAAGAAAGGTAGTAAAACCACTCTCTGCTAATTACATTAATATTTGGTTTGGCACCATTCACAAATTTGAGACAAATTTGTGCTGTTTTATTTATATGTATCATTTTACATGCAAATCATCAAATTCTGGGCTGCTATTACTATTGTAAAATCAGATTTCATGTACAGATTCACAGAGAGAAGGGGAATGAATTTGTATGCCCTGACAGCTAATCTGCAGGTGTTATAGAAAATGTCAGTCAAAAGCCCAGTGACGTAAGCAACCACAAAGTTCATTAATTCTTGGATTTATTAATAAAAATGGTGCTTTACTGAATCAGGAAAATTAAGAAAACAAGGGCAGGTAGTTAGATTCTGTGGTTAAGTATATGTGTCTCCGTCAGTTCAGGAGGCTTATGTTGTCATATATCTACCAGGACTAAAACATCAGTAAGATCGATATCTAGAGTATGTTCCAACAAAAAATGTGACAATAATTTATTAACGGTAGCTTTTGTTTGATCGAAGACTTTATGGTTATACAATTTGTTTAACAAAAAGCAGTAATATTTTACTGAAAATCAAATTAAGGTTTTTAAGACAGGATAACATTTTTTCTAAAACTATTTTGGCAACAATCACTCACTCCTACAGAGAGATCTTTATTTAATGATATCTAGTACTTACATACCCTAGGGTCGCCATGAATCGGATCCAACTCAACAGCACTTGGCTTGGCTTTGGCTAGTACTTATACAGGGTAACAGCATCAGGTAAGGAGGGTAACAGCATCGGATAAGGGGGGTAACACCGTCAAGTAAGGAGGGCAACAGCATCAGACAAGGAGTGTAATAGCATAAGGTATGGAGCATTGCATTGTACTGGGAAAACCTGCTACAAAGGACCTCTTCAAAGTATTCAAAAGAAAGCATGTCACCTTGAAGAGTAAAACGCGCCTGACCCAAGTCATGGTATTTTCAATCGCAATGTGCCTATGGGCCATGCTCCCAGGGGAATCCCCAGGCCTTTGGACCATCACGTGCATCTCTTAGTGGAGTTCTTAGGGGGCATCACTTTTTTTTCTCATGTTGCCACTGGGACTCAACATTGTGAGCCCCATTATGGCTTTTATTGGTGGTGGCTTCACACTATCTGGTTCTTCTGGTCACATGTTGATGTAGTCACACGTACATGTGGGTCTTTCTGTCTTCTGATTTCTTTTTCCCTCAAGTCGTTGTTGTCCTTGGTGATCATCTGTTCCAGCTGAGTTGGGACCATTTGGTGTACCTCAGATGGCAGCTTGCTAGCTTTTAAGAGTCCACATCTCATCACCAATATGGGGTGTGAAGACTCTCTTAGCAATAGGCTAGTTGTGCAAATTGGCCTTGATGTCCCCTGAAAGCATGGTCCCTGGACCCCTGCCCCTGCTACTCTGTCCCTGCAATATTGCGTTAAGATTAGAAGAGATTTCATGTTATACTGAAGTCCAGTTAAACTGATTTTCTTTCTAACATGTGCTGTCACTGATTTCACCCAACCAAATTTCTATCAACTATCTAATCTATAACCAACCTTCTCCCTCCCACTCTCCCCTCCCTTGTAGCCATCAGAGTCTTTTTTCTTCTGTACATGAGTCTGTTTTTAAGTCCTTATAGTATGGATCTCATACAGTATTTGTCCTTGTGCCACTGATTGATTTCACTCAACATAATATCTTCCAATTGAAACCACCTTATGAGATGCTTCCTAAAATCATCATTGTTCTTTATCCTTGTGTAGTTCCATTGAGTATATATACCATAGTCTGTTTGTCCATTCTTCTGTTGTTGGGTATCTGGGTTGATTCCATCGTTTTGCTATTGTGGACTGTGCTGGAATAAACATTCATGGGCATGTATCTGTTTGTGGGACTGCCCTTGCTTCTGCAGGATATATTCCAAGCAGTGAGCTTCCTGGGTCAAGTGGTACATCTACTTCCAGCTTCTTAAGGAAGCACTAGATTGTTTTCCAAAGAGGATGAACCATTTGCAATCCCACTAGCAGTGAAGGAGAGTTCCAATTTCTCCACAGCCTCTCCAGCATTGGTTGTTTTGTGTTTTTTAGATCATGACCAACCTTGTTAGGGTGAGATGGTATCTCATTGCCGTTTTGATTTGGATTTCTTTCATAGCTAATGATCGTGAGCATTTCTGCATGTGTGTTTTCGCTGCCTGGATCTCCTCTTTAGAGAAGTGTCTGTCCATCTCCTTTGTCCAGTGCTTAACTGGGTTATTTACCCTTTTCTTGTTGATATTTTGCAGTACCTTGTAGATTATGGAGATCAGATGTCAGTCTGACATATAGTTGCCCAATATTTTTTCCCACTTTGTAGGTAGTCTTTTAACTCTTTTGGTAAAGTCTTTGGATGAGCAGAAGCATTTGATTCTTAGTAGTTCCCATTTATCCATTTTCTCTTCTGTTGATTGTGCTTTCTTTGTCAGATTTTGAAGTCTGTCTACACTGTGCATTAAAGCTTCCATTGTTGATTATATTTTTTGTTGCATGATCTTTATCGTTTTAACTTTGATATTTAGGTCTCTTATTCAATTGGAGTTGGTTTTTGTGTAAGGTGTGAGATATGGGTCTTGTTCCAGTTTTTCGCAGATGGATATCCAATTTTCCCAGCACCATTTGTTAAAGAGATTGCTTTTACCCCAGTTTGCAATATTGGGGCCTTTGTCAAATAGCAGCTGTTCACAAGAGGATGGTGGCATCTCTGGGGTCTCAACTCTATTCTATTGATCTATATGTCTCTTTTTGTACCAGTACCAGCCAATTTTGACTACTGTGGTGGTGTAATACGTTCTAAAGTTAGGCAGTGAGGGGCCTCCCAGTGTGTTCTTCTTCTTCAGTAGTGCTTTTCTTATCCAGGGTTTCTTCACTTTCCAAACAAAGTTAGTGATTTGTTTCTCCATCTCGTTAAAAAATGTCACTGGAATTTGTATTGGAATAGCATTGTATATGTAGATCAATTTGGGTGAAATAGACATTTTCACAATGTTAAGTCTTCCTATCCATGAGCAGGGTAGATTTCTCCATTTATGCAAATCTTTGTTAGTTTCTTGCAGTAAGGTCTTGCAGTCCTTTTTGCATAGATCCCTTATTTCTCTAGTTAGATTTATTCCTAGGTCTTCTATCTTCTTGTGGGCTATAATAAATGGTATTGATTTAGTGATTTGTGCTTTGATGATCTGTTTCTTGGTATAAAGGAATCCTGCTGATTTACTTATGTTGATTTTATGTCCTTACACTCTGCTGGACTCTTCCATCTGTTCAAGTAGTTACTTATGGATTCTTTAGGATTCTCTGCATATACAGTCATATCATCTGCTACTAGGGAGATTTTTACTTCTTCTTTACCAGTGTGGATGACCTTAATTTCATTGTCTTGTCTAATTGCTCTGACTAGAAGTTCTAGCACAAAGTTGAATAGAAGTGGTGAGAGTGGGCATTGTTGTCCATTTCCCATTCTCAAGGGCAATTCTTTCATTCTCTCTCCATTCAGGGTGGTGTAGGCAGTTAGCTTTGCATAGATGCTCCTTTTTACACTGAGGAATTTCCCTTGTATTCCTATTTTACTGAGAGTTTTTAGCATGAATTTGTGGTAGACTTTGTTGAATGCTTTTTCTGCAGTATCAGGTGAGTCTTTTGTATTATTTATGTAGTTGATCACATTGTTTTTCTGATGTTGAACCAGCGTTGCATCCCTGGTAAGAATGCAACTTGGTCATGATGAATTAATTTTTTTATATTGTATTGGATTCTATTGGCAAGGATTTTGTTGAAGATTTTTGTAGGTAGCTTCATGAGTGATACCCATCTATTATTTTCCTTTTTTTGTTGGATCTTTCCCTGGCTCTGGTATCAGGGTTATGACGGATTCATAGAATGAATTTGGAGGTATTCCATCATTTCATATGCTGTGTAATAGCTTCAGTAGTATTGGAGTTAACTCTTTTCTAAAAGCTTGGTAGAATTCTGCAGTGAAGCCATCTGAGTCAGGGCTTTTGTTGGTTGGTATTTGATGACTTTTTCAATTTCTTCCTTTGTGATGGGTTTATCATGTTGTTCTACTTCTCCTTGTGATAATTTTGGTAGGTGATATGAATCTAGGAATTTGTCCATTTCCTCCAGGTTTTTGTAGCATTCAGTTACGATACTTTTGATTTCAGTTGGGTCTGTTGTGACATCTCCCATCTCTTTTCTTATTCAGGTTATGTGTTTCTTCTTCTGTTCTTTAGTAAGTTTAGTTACTGGTTTCTCAATTTCATTGATCTTTTGAAAGAACCAGCTTTTGCTTTTGTAATTTTTTTTCAGTTGTTCTGCTATTCACTAACTTATTTAGTTCTGTCCTAATCTTTATGATCTGTTTTATTCTGGTGACTCAAGGGTTCCTCTATTGCTATCTTTCTATTTGCTCAAGCTGTAGGGTCAATTCGTTGGTTTGGGTCTTTTGTTCCTTCTAGATGTGTGCATTTATAGAGATATATTAACCTCTGAGAACTACTTTGGCTATAGTCCATGGGTTTTGGTAGGATGTCTTTTCATTCTCATTTGATTCCATAAATTTATTTCATCTTGATTTCTTCTATAAAACATGGCTTTTTAAGGAAGGTGTTGATCAGTTTCCATGAGTTCAAATTTCAACCTGTATTTTCTGCTATAGATTTTGACTTTTATGGCTTTATGTTCCAAGAAGATGCTTTGCAATAATTCATTGATTTGTATTTTGTTGAGATTTTCTTTATGTCCTAACACATGGTCAGTTCTGGAAAATGTTTCATTTGCATTGGACAAGAAAATGTAGTTATCTGCTGGTGGATAAAAAGTTCTTTATGTGTCAATGAATTCTAGTTGGTTAATTGTTGCAATAAAATCTGCTATATCTTTACTGAGCTTCTTTCCTGGATAATCTGTCCATTACTGAGAAAGTGGAGTGTTGAAGTCTCCAACTATTATTGTGGAGTGATTTATCTCATTTTTCAATGTAGTCAGTGTTTGTTGGAGGTATTTAGATGTTATGCTATTGGGCGCATAAATATTTAATATTGTTACGTCCTGCTTGTGTTTTGAACCTTTCAGCAATAAATAGTGACCAACCTTGTTCATGATGGTGGATTTTACATCAAAATCTATTTTATCTGAGATTACTATTGCCACATCTGGCCTTCTTTCTATGTTCTTAGCTTGGTATGTATTTTTCCATCCTTTAATTTTCAGTTGGTTCATATCTCTGAGCAGAAGGTGTGTGTCTTATAAGCAACATATAGACGTGTCATGTCTTTTAATCTAGGATGTCACTCATTGTCTCTTTATTGGACTGTTCAGTCTATTTGCATTCAGTGTAATTATATATAGGTATGTGTTTAGTGATGTCATTTTGATGTAATTATTTTTGTGTTGGTGTTTTCTATGTTGCACTTAATATACTGTTCTGGGTCATTCTTTTTTAGAAGTTGAATTTTCATCTTTTTCCACGTTGCTATTGTGTTTGTTGAGATGCCTGTCTTACTTTTCTTGTTATGATATGTAGCATTGTTACTGTGTTTTGTGGCTACCGCTATGATCTCCATTAATATTCTAAATTTAAATGCAATTTTAACTTCTGCGTATCCTTTTAACTTGCTCTCCATCTGAAAGGAAGATGACTGCTGTAGTATATCTCTCTTTTAATTTGATGGTGTTCTACTTTTCATGATATGTTCATTGGTTCCCTTCTTTTAATATTGTAGCTCTGATTGAATTTTATGACTTTCCTGTTTATTCTGGATGTTGTGTCCTGTATTGCCTCCTTAAATATGCACTTTATGGTTTTGTTTTTCTAAGCAATGAGCTTCTTTCAGTAGTGCTAGTAGTTTGGGTTTGATTTTTGCAAAGTCCCTAGGCTTCTGTTTATCTGTGAATGTTTTAATTTCATCTTCATATTTGAAAGACAATTTGGCAGGATACACAACCCCTGGTTGAAAGTTTTTCTCCTTCAAGGCTTTGAGTGTGTCATCCCACTGTCTCCTTGCCCATATCATTTCTGCTGAGAAGTCAGACGAAAGTCTACAGGGTTTCCATCTAAATGTTAGTTCTGCTTTCAGTCTCACTGCCTAAAGGCTTGTTTACATTTCATTTTATTAAGTTTTATTATAATATGCTTTGGTGTCTTTCTTTTGGGGTCTGGTTTTTGTGGTGTTCGATACATATCTTGGAAATCTACATTCTCTTCTTTCATAATTTCAGGAGGTTTTCTGGCAGCAACTCAACAACAATACTCTTTGTGTTTTCAGCTATCCCTCCCTGTTCATGAACTCCAGTTAATTGTATATTATTCCCCTTAATGGCGTCCCACATGTTTCTTAATGCTTCTTAATTTTTCTTATTTATTTTCTCTGATTTCTCTCATAAATGCTGGTGTCAGTTGTTCCATCCTCAAACACACTAAGTCTGACTTCTGTCTCCTCAATTCTGCTCTTTTGGCTTTGGATTGCCAAGCCAAAGCCAAGTGCTGTTGAGTCAAATCTGACTCATGGCGGCCCTAGGGGCCAGAATAGAACTGACCCCAAGAGTATTCAAGGAGCACCTGGTGGATTTGAACTGCTGACCTTGTGGTTAGCAGTGGTAACACTTAATACACTGTACCACTAAGGCTTTGAATTAAGTTGTCTAATTCTGTCATTTTGTCATTGATCTGCTGGATTTCTGATTGTTAATGTTCCATCAATTCAAATAGCTTGCTTAATTTGTCATTTTGTTCTGCTGCATTTTGTTTAATCTCTAGCAGGTCTCTATACATAATTATTTTGTACCTGACCTCTGATAGTTTCATAAAAACTTCTTCATCTGGGGAGTTTTTCAATTCTTTATTTTGGGAGGTTTCTGGAGTCATTGTGGACTGCTTCTTTTAATGGTTAGCTATCAATTGTTGCCTTCATGCTATCTAGAAGCTTCAGTTTGTCTGGTGTTACCTCAACAGCAACTGAAGCATAGTTCTCAGAGAGGAATTGGTCACCAGCCACCTCTGTATACTCAAGTGACTGGCCCAGGTGGACTATCTGGGGTGGTATGCTCTGCCTCCTTGTTGGCAAAGACGGTGCCCTACTCATGGAGTCCCTGGGGGGCCATCAGCTGATACTATGGTGTGAATCAGTGAAGGAAGGATTACTGCCTGGCCACTCAGCAGTCCGTTCGCCAGGTGATCCTATTTTAAAATGTTCTTTACTGCTCAGCACAGAGCTGTTCAACAGCTGCCGAAATCAGTCTGGCCCTCACATGTGGCAAGCCATGCCTTCCAGCTGACTATGAAAGCATCTCACAGGCCTTCCCCAGGTGCTACAATTTCATTCAAAGTAGGGAGGGGTTATGGCATTGCTGCTAGCTACTGCCAGGCCCTAGCCATGCCTTTAGGCTTCACCATCCTAAACACAGCTTTTCTGCTGGAGAAGCACTTTCCAGACACGCATTGCTTCTAAGTCTGAGAATTAACACCCCATGATTGTGTTCCATCCAAGCTGCCCTTCCTGTCATGAAACAGCAGAATTTGTGGTGCAGCTCAGAAATGAGAGGCTAGAGGCCCAGTGGTGCCCTTTGTCAGCAGCTGGGTTCTCAAAAAGTGGCTACCCCAAGCACAGTCTCTCTGCTGCACTATATGATGTTTACTTAAGCACTGCAGTGCCGAGTATTTGCCAGCTCATGCCCAGTCCCCTGTCCCTGATACATGTCAGTACCTGCAATCATCCCAGATGGTGAGTCAGCAGAGACAGGACTCAGTGTAGACTGTCTGGTGTTAGAGAGAAGTAGTTTTCCCTTTAGATGCTCGCAATTCAATCTGACAACTCTATGCCAGATCCTAGGATTTCCTGGACATCCACAGTGCTCTGTTCAGTTACCACTCCAGACCTTAGATGTCAGAGGGAGTTGAGGAGATGTGTGCCAATTCTGCCATCTTGGGTACACTTCCCCTCACCCTGCTGCTCTTTTTTTTGGTAATTGTTTGTGTGATATATTTTTTCCATCTTTTATTTTTAATATATTTATCTCTTTCTAAGATGTGTCTGTTGTAGACAGCATACTGATGATTCCTGATTTTTTAATTGCTTCTGCCACTCTGTCTCTTTCTGGGTACATTTAAGCCATTTACATTCAGTAATACAGCTGTAAGTTTATTGGATGTCATTTTGGAATTTTTTATTTTTTCTGGTGCTGACTATTTTTACTCTTCTGTGCTGAATTCCTTTTGTCTACAGATTTTTTCATTTATTCCTCCATTTTACATTTTGTGTTTATAGAGACTATGCTTTTCTTTTTTATTTTGGTGAATAATTTTGTTAACTTTCTTTGTGGTTACCTTGAAATTTATTCCATCTTCCTAAGTTTAAACCAGTCTTTATTACTTGATATCACTTTGACCTCCTCTCCATTAGAAAGTTCTATATCTACACCATTTATTCCATTTCTTGATGTTCTGATGTTGTCATTTACAGATCGATCTCTCTGGTTCCCTGTTGTAAATCTTTTAGGTTTTTTGTTGCTGTTGTTATTCTTCAGAGTTCATTACCTAGGTGGGTGTCTGGCTGAGGCTCTCCTGTGTCACTGTATCAGGTTGTTATCTGATGTTGGTTCTCCACTCACAGGGCTCCCTTTAATAATTCTTGTAAATCTGTTTTGGTTTTTACATATTCCCTTAATTTCTGAGTATATGAAATGTCCTAATTTCATCATTGTATATGAGTGAGAGTTTTGTAAGATACATTATTCTTGGTTGGCAATTTTTTTTCCTTTCAATGTTTTACACATGTCATTCCACTGCCTTCTTACCCTCTGTCGTTTCTGTCAAAGTATTCAGAGCTTAGTCTTATTGTTTCCCATTTCTGCAGAATGTTCTCCAACTTCTCTCAGGATTCTTTCGTTGGCTTTGGTTTTAGTGAATGTGATTATGTCATAGTGACTTTCTTTTGGAGTCAGTGCTATATGGGGTTAGTTGAGTTTTTTGGATAGTCACCTTTTCATCTTTTACGATATTAGGGATGCATTCTGTCAGCAAATCTTCAATGGTTCTCTCTTTGTTTCCCATTTTCTCCCCTTCTGGAACTACTGTCACATGCAATTTTTTGCTTTTGATTGTATTTCATATCACTTTCAGGGTGTCTTCATTTTTTTTCTTCATTCTTTTCTGTTATTTTTTCTTTAAAGTAATGTACAAACATTTGATTTGTTTCCAATTTTACTGATTCTGTCTTCCATTGTTTCACATTTGTTCCTAAAATCCTAAAAGTTTTCATTGCACTGTCCATTTCTACAATCCTGTTTTTCTTTTCTTCTTTTTTTTTTTTTGATTTCTAATTATTGGTTTTGAATGATTTCTAGTTGTTTATTCTGCCATTTTTCCTGTATTTTTTTTCTAAATTCTTCTCTTGTTATTTCTGTGTTTTCCCTGAATCTTTTCCATATTTTCCACGATTTTGTCTATTTTTTTCTTATGCTTGTCTGCATTTTCCTTCATCTCTTGGGGACCCCTGAATATTAGAGTTTTGAATTCCCTAGCAGGTAGTCCCAATGTCTTTTCTTCTGCCAGGAAGTTAACTAGTATTTTCTTCTGGTCATGTTCTGAAACCATTGTGTCATGATTTTTTTTTTTTTTTAATATATCAATATTATCAACTGTGTTCAGGACCTGCAGGATTAATTTTCTTTATTTGTGACTGTAGATTTGTTTCATGTTGTTTTTTGTTTTACTTGATTATGTCTGGCTGATTATGTCTAGGCAAGAAGACTAGGTATGCTTTGTTGTTTGTCTGTGGGCATGATACTTTTCATCACCTTGTCTAGTTAGACAGGGCTGACTGTTCAGCTATGGCACAGCAGGGCAGGTCTAATGGGGAGGGGGTAGGGTAAGGGATCAGTCATTTGTTGGATGTACAGGATTAATCAGGGCATGTCAGGAGGCAGTACAGAGTAGTGTCTGGTAGTCTGTACCCGTGTCATTCAGGAGTGTGACACTTGGTGTGAAGTACAGATAGGCAGGAGGGAAAGGAAAAGATACGATGTATAATGATAAATGGGTGAGGAAAAGAAAAGAGAGAAACAGAATTTAAAAAAGAATGAAGGAAAAATGAAAAAGTAAATAAAATGGCAGGATGTGGCAGACAGGGCAGGACAGACCTGGCAAGGTCATGTGCCAGTGAATATCTAGCCTACTGATGGGGCTTGGCCAGTCAAGATGGGTCATGGGAGGCTCCCAGGACAAGGAGGGCAAGAAGGAAGAGAAGACAAAGAAAAAACAAAAATACAACTGGTGGGGAGATAGCCGTTAAGGTGGAGCAGAATTGAGGTAGCTAGTGGCAAAGTGATGTCTCTGTCACCAAGCAGTGTGGCATGGCGCTTTGGAAGGCAATCTTTGACCAAGCTACCATGGCCTGGGCGAAGTGGCTTATGCCTTACACAGGAAAGATGGGTACGGAGTAGAAAATCATGTATCCTTTGTTGTCAGGTGCTATGATTCCTGTTGGAAGCTCTTTGAAGCTGCCATCCCATACTACCTGCCTATATTCTTTATTGACTGAACTCCAAGATGATAAATCCATGCTGCATTAGTTAGCGGGGACCTCCACTCTCTAGCACTCCCAGTATTTCTACATTTCTTCTTCCATTTGGTGCTTCATTATGTTATTTCCCCCCCTCATTTGATTTTCAGGCTCCCAAAACCGATGTTTGTATCTGTTTTACTTAGTTTTGGGGGGTCTTTACTGGGTTTTTTACTGTACAAGGATGGCATGGTGCTTCTATCTATATATCCATGTTGGCTTCAACTTCCATTATTAAATATTCTTGTTGTTGGCTGTCTTCAACTTGTTTGAACTTATAAGGACCCAATGTGACAGAATAGAACTACCCATAGAGTTTTCTTGGCTGCTATGCATATGAAAGTATGCATATCCTCCAGATTGCCTAGTGGATCCAAATTGCTGACTTGTTGACCAGCAGATGAATTTTAACCTTTTTTGCCATGAGGGATTCTTATTAACATATATAGTATTTTATATTATTATAAAGATTATTTGAACTTCAACTGCTAGTAATAATGCATTTAGTCATTTGGACCAAATTTCCAATAAGGACAGCTAGAAAATCCAGACAAAACCTAGCACATACCCATTTGAAGTAGCTGGAACACTCATAGTCCCAGAATCTCTACAACACTGAGCCCCGAGAAATACTTCCTTGCTCAGAACAATTTTTTTTTTCTAGGAATACTTGTTGAACACTCAGCAGATCACCTGAGAGGCTGAAATTTGATCAGCATTGCTTAATCCCTCATAGATCTAAGTATAGTGAATGAAGTACGGAACCCTCAAAAGGAAGGGAAGGTACTGTCAACCCCTGTCACTTTTATTTGTGACTTTGAGCAGCTAGACTTTAAAATAGGCGTAAAAGGAATATAGACAAATTTTCACAGAGACTATAAATTAGCCTCAAAATAACCTAAACCCTGAGACTGAATAGAGAAATTTTACCTCTGTGTCCCGGGCATCTTACGAACGTTAATTTCATCTGGAGAAAGATAGTATCATCCTAGTCTTTGAATTATTTCCAGTTTTCTTGTAATGCAATGTCCATACTTATTTTTAAAAGACACATAAATTTACAAAATAATATGAACAAAACAACACAAATAACAATCAACATTAAAATCCAACACAAAACAACAGAAAATTAAAACAGACTCAGAGTCTAGATATTGAAATAATGGGATACAGATTTTAAAATAACCGTAACTGCTATGTTTAAAGGAAATGAAATATTAATGATTATAGAAGAAAATTGATAATTATAACAGAGAATTGAGAACTCAAAAATATAATTACTGAAATTTGAAACTTAATAGCTAGGTATCAGCAAATTAGATACAGATTAAGAGAGATTTAGTGAACTGAAAGATAAGGAGAAATTGTCCAAAATGAGCCAAGAGAGAAAAAATGTAGAAAACACAAGACAGCATAAACATACAGAAGGTGCAATGGAAAACATTTTCTCAAATTACTCAATTCATTATAGAGTAGTTCATATTATCAGGGCTCTTTTGATTATTTTATTTTTGAACAACAGGATAATTTAGTCAATAAGTACTTTGTTCATTCAACAAAGAGAACCTGAGTGCTTTAAATTTCAGACAGTATTTTAGACACTGTTTCAGGTATAGGCGCAACAGACAAAGATCTATGCTTTCACGGAATTTAGAATCTCATAGAAGAATTAAATAATAAGCCTAACTAAATAAGAAAAGAAGTGCTAAGATGAAAAATAAAGTAGAAACAAGATCCAGGAACTATCAAGTAGAGATTAAAATTTTACACATGGTTATCAGGAAAGACCTCCATGACCTAAAGTGACAATTCAGTAAATAAGGAACCCACATGGATGTCTGAGGCAACAGCATTTCAATCAGAGAAAACAGCAAGTGAGAAAAGTAATGGGAAAACACATTATCCAAAGATGACCTGAATAAATCAACCTTTGTATTCTTATCCAAATCATCTGATAGAACCAGAAAAAAAAGAGTAAAGAAATTTAACACAGTATTAGTAATTATTCCTGTGTTCTTACTTTACACACATATTAGATAGTTTTGTGAACAAACTTTGAAAATTTCCTTCACCAGCAATAGAGCAAATGATTCCATTTTGGCCATCAGGTACATAACCTTTCTACATAAATGGGAAAACAAGCAAATAAACCAAGTGTTCAAATATTGCTTGAAATAACTCTTGTCAATTCAGATATAATTACTAGTGAGAACACCATTGAGGAGTTCAAAATTCTGTATCTCAAAGAAACTGAAGACAAAAGGATGTGTGCCGGAACTGTCAAAAAGTGGCTTTATTGCTGACAGGTTGATTTTGAAGATGCCTGTAAAGATTTTCTAGACAATTGTTTTGGGAAATGTGGAAGTACAAATAACCTAAATGAGTACTTTAAAAATATCTAAACTTGAATATGTCGAAAATGTCGAAGAGTTTTAATTTATTCTGTTTACGGATTTTCAGCATTGGTCTTTATGACCAGTTTTGCATTTCCATCCCTACCTGCTTGTCAGTCACTATCTGCTTTTCCTAGAGGCCAAGTTTGAATGTTGGAGGATGGAGGCAGGACAGAAAAAGACCTTTAGTATTTCTAATCAAGGTATGATTGTGTTGCCAGCAGCTACACGTAATTCAAAATAAGAAAAAACTAAATCTAAACAAAACTTGGTGTAGGTGTGCATTAAAATAGCTTTTCAGCTTTTCTGACTGTAGAATTCTACATAAGTTCCTCAAAACTACCCTCTCCCATCACTTTCCTTTTGCTGATATGGGATACTTGCCATAACACTAGCACTCTAGGTAATATTTCATCTGCTTCTTAGGTAACAAGCATTAAACTTGGGACAAGACAGATGTTAAGCAGAAGGACATATCTTACGTGAGCTGAGAGCAGGAAGAAGGTAGTATGTCTATAAATGCAAGATTGTAAATATGTTGTGATTTTAGTATTTACATGGAAGTTGCTTTCTTTCTTTCCTTTTAGAAATTAATTTACTTCTGCTGTAAACCTGGTTTAATCTCCCTGCCCGTGACAGTGTTAAAGACATTTTAAGTCATCATGAGGGAATGGGCCAATAAGTTTGACTTGATGTGGGTAAAAAGTAGCAGGGATTTCTTGGTTTTCCTGTACAATTCCATAAAAATGAAAGAGGTTAATAGGAAAACACAAAGAGCATACACATGCCAGCATAAACCATGCCTGTCTGTGTTCTTTTAATGATGGAATCACCAGTGGTGAATTGGTGTCTCCCACACTGCCTTGGGCATAACACTCAAAATGTGACTACTACACCCATCAAGAGTTTGACAGTTTTCACCCTAATCAAAATCCTGAGAAAAGCTTACTATTTTAGAAAGTAACTACCATCACAAAATTGAATCTAATGTAATTTATAAATATATCTACAGTAACTTATTAAACAACCTATCTATATTCAGAATTTTGCTAGGTCTTGGTATAAGGACTCCTATTTGGTTATAGTCATTCTCTTCTTTTTTCCACACAGTGTACTAAGGAACCCTCTCTCCACAACTTAAATTGAAAAGAAAAATTGAAAATATGAAAATGCTAGTAGCATGCTTACTATTCACTAAAAATGGTGAAACGTTAAAAGTATACTGTGTCTTAACTATAACATCCCCCAAAAACTAGACAATTGTGGAAAAAAATACATTGAGGAATTTCTGTTAGTTTCATCTAGACATTTAATATCATGGAAATTCTGTCTTGTTTTTATAATTCTAGAATCTTTTCAGTATTCTTTTTTCAGTTACTAACTTGTATTTACACAGAATATCAATCAGCTGCATATTTGTAGTGCATAACACACTCTCTAATTAAGCTTTATTTAATTTGTTTTAACTTGGAGTGCAAAGGAGATGACACAATGTGAATTACTCATTATAGTAACCTCTCCTCAAAACTACAAATGGGTACGAAGTGATGTCTGTGTGTGTGTGTTTATACCGCCACATCCCTCCTAGAAACAGTTCCTCAGAAAGATGATAATGATAATAATGATACTTAGCATTTATGTAGCATTTTCTATCTGTACAACACTTTACAAAGCTTAACTAAATAATGGTACTTGCAGGAATGAGGTTACAGCACCAATGAATCAGCATGTCCCTTGCTGTAATGTTAGTCCTCTGAAATGTCACCTAGAGTGTCAGTTCTTATGGGAATGGAATGATTGTCCCTCATGATTGATTAAAACCAGATACAATTGATTGGCTGATCCTGGCTTGCTCCCTGAAGAAACCCCCATAGCCTTTGGTTGTTTATACTGATTAACTCAAGCAGAGGCATCTTTATTTGTGGTCTCTGACCAACCCTCCATTGACATAACCAAGTGGAGACTTGAAAGTAATTATTTCGACAATTCAGACTCAAATATCCACTTATTGTAAGTCTTCAAGGTGACTGCCTCAATACTTTATACCAAGGTTTCTCAAACTCAGTCGTATTGACCTTTGAGGTTGGAAAATTATTTCCCGTGGAGGGCTGTCCTACATATGTTTAGAAGCAATCCTTGATCTCTACCTAGTAGATGCCAGTGGCACACCTCACCCTTAATCCACCACTACAAAAAGAAAAAGAAAAAAAAAAAAAAAAAAAAAAAAAACAAGCCCACTGCCACTGAGTCACGTTGGACTCATAGCGATCCGAGAGGTCAGAGTACAATTGCCCTGTAAAGTTTCCAAGGAGCGCCTGGAGGATTTCAACTACCGACTTTTTGTTTAGCAGACATGGCACTTAACTCACTACACCGCCAGAGTTTCCTCATCCTCAGCTATGAAAATCAAAAATTTCTTCAGACATTGGAAAACATCCCCTGAGGAAGACCGTTGCCCCAACTGAGGACTGCTGCTCTGTGATTTGCTAGTGGCTGTTTTGTTGTTATTGGAAACCCTGGTAGGGTAGTGGTTAAGTGCTATGGTTGCTAACCAAAAAGCTGACAGTTCGAATCCACCCGATGCTCCTTGGAATCTGTATGGAGTAGTTCTAGTCTGTCCTATAGGGTCACTATAAGTGAGAATCAACTTGACGGTGGTGCGATTTTTTTGTTTGTTTGTTTGTTTTATTTTGTTGTTGTTTAAGAAGCCCTGGTGACACAGTGGTTAAGAGCTCAGCTGCTAACCAAAAAGTCAGCACTTTGAATTCACAAGGTGCTCCTCAGAAACCCGATGGGGCAGTTCTACTGTGTCCTGTAGGGTCACTATGAGTTGGAATTTACTGGATGACAACGGGATTTTGCTTATTATACCCCTTTGAAGCTCACAGGCTAGGACTCCTCACCAACCTGGTTTTAGGACACTTCCATTTAGGTCCATCTATGTAGTACATTGCCATACTGCCTTCCTCAGTAACTAAAGTAAGGAATTTTTCCACACTGAGCTTGTACCAGCAGAATAAGCATACCCTGAAAATCAGTTTAACATTACAGGTTATGAAAAACTTATTTCACAGGGTTTTGAGATAAGTTGACAGAGGCTAGTTTGAAAGCATGGACTTATACATTTTGCTTCTCAGCTTGGCTTAGAAAATTGTTGCCACTATAGTTGTAAGGAAAGTACTACCTCAAGGCCTGATCATGAAAGCTTTTATCAGGCAGATGTCTGCAGTTATTTTGGGTTCTGTATTCAGTAAGTTTTATATGGACCTAATTTCAAGAAAAACACTCCAGTCTGTTCACACATCCAGGATAAACTGGCCATGTTTTCTCTGTATTCTTATTGTGAGCTAGCAGCCATCCATCGACTATTGGGATATTTCATGCAACCACTGGACATAATAGACATCATGTGTACCCTTAATCTCCTTAGGATTCTCTAGCAACAAAATTATTTGATATGAAAACCTTTGATATTACAAGTTGTGTTTAACATTTCAAGCC
This sequence comes from Heterohyrax brucei, assembly GCA_028571685.1. Taxonomy (NCBI): domain Eukaryota; kingdom Metazoa; phylum Chordata; class Mammalia; order Hyracoidea; family Procaviidae; genus Heterohyrax; species Heterohyrax brucei. The sequence goes on from CM053141.1 coordinate 188,182,636, forward strand.
TCATTTACACTGCTTCAGTTCAGTAAACTGCTAAGCACACAGAACAACGTATCAGGAAAAGAAGAAAACTTATAGATACATTCAACAGCCTGAAGGTATATTACACAAAATAATAAAAGCAAACTGCTGAAAAACTATCTAAAATTTATTAGCACAGTGTGAAGTCACTGAGTGTGTTGAATAATATCCCCAGATATTTTTCCAAATTAATAAGTAATGAGAAGATGGGTGAGTGAATGGTGAACGTGATTAAGAATTTCTTGATACGTAGATTACATACACTATGCAGATTGCATATTTTGTTGTGAACTAATTACCCAAATATGAGTGCATCAAATTATCTATTGATCTAATAATACACTATATTTATATTTTTTTTCTGCAAATCACAAAAAGCTTGGATACCTCCCACATGAGTTAGAACTAGCAAAGCAGTCAGACAGTTACTGTACACCAAGGAGGTGCCAACGGCTGGAGCCGAGCCACCTGCTAGCTTGCTATTGTAAGCATTCATCCAGCGTTTACCTGTGGTGGAGATACATGAATAAACAAACTTTCACCCAGTCATATTACATGCTTTAATGCATTATAGCATTATATAAAGTAGCAAGGCACATTCTTCCGTTTTTTTTTTTTTTAATCATTATTTGTGGCAGATTAGAACATATGTGCTGAGTTCTCTGCTCAGTTTTCCTCACTCATCTTTCTGTCAAAGCCTTCATAACTACAAGGCTAGCTGGCCTTTGCTCTTGAAGAATACCTTTGAGACAAACAGCCTTCCTAATCCTCAAAGAGTTTTAAAATGGCATTACAAAGTGGATGGATATATTAAATGTCTCAGCTGTCAATGAGTGAAATCAATAACTGTGGGTACATAGCTTACATTATATCTGCTTACACAGGGCTTGCACATATTTGGAGAGGAGAGCTTTTCTTTGACAAGTTGCCACCAGCTGTTTCAAGATATAACACAGCTGTATAACCCTAACATACTTGCCTCCCCTTCTGTAATGTTAGGGAAAAATGATCTAAAACAATGACCAGAAAGGCAGACCACTCTAGAAGCTTAATATGCAGCAATGTTTTCATTTGAATATTTAACAATTGTTGAGGCTAAATTAGCGTTCAACGTTGAAAACAGACAAGTAGAATTAGTTGTTCTAATTTTTTAAAGCAATAATGGTACAATACTTTCTTTACTCAATAGAACACATAAGGTACATCGCTGGGGCAACACTATCATTAAACATAGCTATTATAATGAATAACCTTATAAAATGTAATATACATAACAAATGCACTATACCTCAAAATATGATGGTCATAGATTCATCTTGATACATACTTTTGTCTTAGTTATCTAGTGCTGCTATAACATAAATACTACAAGTGGATGGCTTTAATAAAGAGAAATTTATTCTCTCAGAGTCTAGATGGATAGAAGTATGAATTCGAGGTGCCAATTACAGGGGAAGGCTTTTTCTCTCTGCCGGCTCTAGAGGTAGGTCCTTGTCATTTGTCTTACTTGGTAAAGGAGATTCTCTGATCATCAGCCCTGGGTCCAAATGACTTCATCTGCTCCCAGTACTGCTTTCCTGGTTGTATGAGGTCCCCATGTTTCCCTGCTCATGTCTCTCTTTTGTATCTCAAAAGATACTGGATTAAATATAACATAATCTTGTAGATAGACTCCTGTCTCACCAGCATAATTGCCACTAATCCCATCTCATTAGCATCATAGCAAAAAATTGGCTGCCCTCAAGTCCATTCCAACTCATAATGACCGTACAGGACAGACTAGAGATGTCCTATAGAGTTCCCAAGGAGCAGCTGTTGGTTAGCAGTTGAATGCTTCATCACTTTGCCACCACGGCTCCATTAACATCATACAGATAGTACTTACAACACATACAAAAATTATACGGCAAAATGATAGACAATCACAAAATACTGAGAATCATGGCCTAAGTAAGCTGACATTTTGTGGGAGGGAGAAGTACAATTCAATCCAGAATAATTCTTAAGGTTATAAATTTATGAATTATTTTTATGTTGTCTATAACTTCTACTCCAATTTTTTAAAATCTATTTCTCAAATTCAGAAGTTATGAGAAAAGCTACGTGCTTTAGAACCTGATTTGAGAGCAAGCTTCCAAAAATAGGTGGATTGCCTTTAAATATTGATATTTTGCTAGGAGATTATTCCTAATTTAACTTGCTTAGTTGATGTTGCATATTTTAATACAATGCAATAGGAGTACAATGGTAGAAGTTAAAAGTGAATAACATCATAACCTTTACACATATTTGCACAAAATTTGAACAAGACAACTGTCTAACTCATTTACGTTAATCGACTAAAATTTAGTTGTATCTCTGAAAATGAAACAAAGCAAAGGACTCCATTTACAATAGCATCAAAAAGAATAAAATATTTAGATCTCAATTTAAGAAAACTAGTATAAAACATGAATGCTGAAAATTGTGAAACATTGAAAAAAATTCAATAAGTAGAAAGACAACCCATGTTCATGGATTGAAAACCTTAATATTGGTAAGAGGGCAATATTTCTCAGATTGATGCTGACATTTTTGCAGAAATTAACAAACTGATCCAAATTTTACATGGAAATGCAACAGACCTTGGATAGATAAAATAATCTTGAAAAATAACAAAGCTGGAGGATTTGTAGTTCCCAATTTCAACACTTATCTACAAAGCTATGATAATCAAAACAGTGTGGTGCTAGGATACGGACAGATATAGATATCAATGTGATAGAATTGAGATTTCAGAAATACCCATTTATGTGTCTTTTTTTTAATCTATAATGGTCCCAAGGGAATTCAATGGTGAAAGAATAGGGTTGTGTGTGTGTGTGTGTGTGTGTTTAAATGTGCTAGAGCAATTATTTGTCCAAATACAAAAGACCTTCCTCATATTGTACACACACACACACGCACACACACACACACACACACACACACACACAAAACAACAACAAAACAAAACAAAAAAAACCTCCAGACACAAATAAAGGAGTAAATCTTTATGACTTTGGTTTAGGCAATAATTTATTAGGAAAATAAAAGCACAAAGCAGAAAACAATGAACTAGACATCATCATAATTAAAAATTTCTGTGCTTTAAAAGCCACTATCAATTAAGTTAAAAGACAATTCACAAAACGGGAGAAACATGTGCACCTCATTCATCAGGATTTGTGTTAAAGATAAAGAACTCTAATAACTCAAGAAAAGAAAAAAATAGTAGTAATCCAATTAAAGAATGGACAAATGATTGGAGAGGATATTTCTCCAAAGTGGATAAACAATTGGCCAATAAGCACACGAAAAAATGCTCACAGTCCTCAGTTATAAAGGAAATGCAAATCAAAATTACAACAAACTACTGGTTAGTACCTACTAAGGATGGCTCAAAGAAACAAACAAAAAAGACAAACAAGTACTGGAGATGTGGGAAAACTGGAGCCCTTGTACACTGCACACTGCACACAGAATATGAGATGATACAACCACTTTAGGAAACAGTTTGCTAGTTTCTTAAAAATTAAACATACCATTACATGTCCCAACGTTCACTTCTAAGCATTTATTCAAGATAAATATATGAACACAAAAACTCGTAGTCCTAGTAGCATTGTTTATAGTAGTCACAAACTGGAAACAACCCAAATCAATCTGCCAGCCAAGCCAAGTGCCATCGTTTCGGATCCGACTCATGGCGACTCTAGGGGCCAGGGTAGAACTACCAAATCAATCTGCTGACTGATAAATGAATAAATAAAATGTGGTATATCCATAAACCAAATATGCAACAGTAAAAAGAAATGAAAAGCTCAGATATACTACAACATGGATTAATCTTGACAATACCATGCTAAGTGAAATAATGCAATCACGAAAGACCATGTGTTGTATGAGTTCACTTATATGAAATGTTTATAATAGACAAATTATAGTGACAGAAAATATATTAGTGGCTGCTTAGAATTCACAAGGTGGTGGGTTCAGGTACTGGGGAAGAGATGAAGATTTAAGCATCGACAGGAATGCTCTAAAAGTTGATTGTGGTGATGACTGTGTGTGTGTGTTTTTCTATAAAACAATATTAGAATATGCATTTTGACTAGAATTATGTAAATTTTATCTCAATAAAAGTTTTTAATTTTTGAATACATTATAATGTATGCTAATAAAGTATGTCCAGGCATGATGTTCATTTATTTTCTTCAAATTTGTGTCAGTAACTAAGTCTTAGTATTTTTCTTTTTCTTTCGTTTTTTTTTAAATGCAGTAAGATTAAATACACAATATTTAAAATAGAGACACCAAAGGGAAAATTATTCAAATTTCAGTACAGAAATTGTTTTCTTTTTTTTGATTGAAGGGGAGAGAGCTGTGCTTTGTTGCAAAACACTGACATTGCTGTGTATCATGTACAAAAAATGATTTGTATAAAGTTGAACAGGTTGCTAAATTCATTTGTTTATTTGAAAGAAAGTTGAATGGAGACCCTACTAATATGTCAAGGATTTCTTGACAAAAGTCTTTAAATGGCAAACAAGACTTTGCAGAAACAAACACTAAACAAGTAAACAAATTAGTAAGGTGCTTGCTGATAGTTAAGAGTTCTGCTGCCAATCTAAATGTCAGGAGTTCAAATCCACCAGCAGCTTCTTGGAAACCCTATGGGGCAGTTCTACTCTGTTCTATAGGGTTTCTATGAGTCTGAATAGATTTGGTGACAGTTAGTTTACCTTGGTTTGAGTGCAAATGGTAATAATTTTATAGCTAGTACAAAGAAAAAAAAGAGAAATGAGGTGGTGAACATCTAAGAAAGGATAGAATGAGGAAGGTTTGCAAAATTCAAAGAAAGAACAACTACAGGTAAGCACAAAAGAGGAAATTTCAAGCAGTAAAGCCTTGAAGAAAGACAGAGCTTGAGCTTGCTGGAAGCAGTAGAGAGCCTATGTGGCTGCACTGTGGTTATCCAGGCAGAATGGAAAGACATGGGGTCAGAGGAGGAGACAAGGCCACATCATGTAATATCTAGTAAGCTCGTGAAGTAGGAATTTTGGTGGTGCAATGGTTAAACACTCAGCTGCTGATCAAAAGATCTGCAGTTCAAAGCCATGAGTGGCTTTGAGAGAGCAAAAGACCTAGAGATCTGCTTCTGTAAACCTTGCAACCTAGAAAAGCCTATAGGGTAAGTTCTATTCTGTCATCTAGGGTTGCTGCTTTGAGTTGCAATCAACTCAACAGCACACAACAACAAGCCCACCAAAGACTCTGGGTTTTATTCTAAGGATAATGAGAAATCTTTGCAGAGTTTTCAGTGGGAAAGTGGCATGATCAGATGGTACAGTCACTAAAACAATTAGATTGACTCTGTGGGAAGAAAGTGGAGTCAATGGGTTCATGGCAGCTCTTCGGACAATAACCAATGGCCACGTGGAGAACGGGGCAGCCATCAAGACAGTGAGACGTGCTCAGTTACAATTTACTCAAGGCATTTCTTTTTCGGCTTGATTTTATTCTTTCAGGATATAAGAATATTGAACATTTTGTGAATTTCTAACAGATGATCTGCCCTTTCCAAAATGAAAAGGCACACACGGCATTGGACTATTTTTTCTGGGTAGCTGTCACCACTCCTACCTCAATACTTAGGTTGTAATAAGTAAACATAACAGAAGCTATTCATTCCACCAGGAGGGATCTAACAAAAGGGATCTATTCACACTGGCAACAGGCAAACTTCAACTTGTTCCATCACATTATGTATTATGTCTCGAAGTCTTCAGTCACCCACCTAGTTTACTTCTCAGTGGCGATGAAACGCTCTATTGGTATAATAAACCTGGGCTGTTTACACTTCTGGTGTCCAAGACAACGTCCCTCCAGTGGAGGGAGAGACACTGTTTATTGCTGAAGAACAGACACTTCCTTCATTTTCAAGATTATAAAATGCAGCCCTTCCTGGACTTTGGGTTTGGTTTTAAATGTGTCCTCCAGAAAAGAATAGCTGAATGCAAACTTTCAAATTTATGATAACATGTTTAGAGAATTTTAGTGGGCCAATGCTCCTGAGAGCGTTGGAAAAGATTTATTTATTTATTTATTTGAGATATGCTCATTATTATCTTTTGTCAGATCTCTTCCTTCATGAGAAGACCATATAACTTTCTTAGATTAGAATTTACTAAGTCAGAGGCCATTCAAACATCTACCAAAACCCAACCTAGCACCACCGAACGAAATGCAACTCATAACAACTCTATAGGTCAGAGTAGAACTGCCCCACAGAGTTTCCAAGGAGCTCCTGGTGGATTTGAACTGCCATCCTTTTAGGTAGCTGACATAACACTTAATCACTGTGTCACAAGGGTTTCCAAACAGACACCTACATGTACTTATAAATAGTTAAAATTCATTAATTTGAGCTCTGGGTTTATTTTAGAGCACTTAAATATGATTTATTCTCCATCATCTATTGACTTACTCATCCAGCAAATGATTATTGACTGCTTACTGCTATGCTATACAACGTGAAACACAGAGTAGGTTAATTAATAATAATAATGGCAAGCATTTATTGAGTAGATACTGAGAGTCAGCATTCATTGATTCTTATTTTTTTTCTCAGTGTCTCATTAAAAAAACCTTATAATGTAGCTGCTATTATTATCTCCAAGTTATAGGGTAGAAAACCGAGGTGTAGAGTGCTTAACTAATGAGCCCAAGGTCACACATTGTTGTAGACCTGAGAACTTTAACTCAACAAATTTGCTTAAGTGCTAAGATATTAAGCTCAATAAGACACAGTGGACATCCTGTCCTCAAAAAGTTTGCAAGTTAGTTGGGGAAAAAATGACATTTGTGCAGATAGGAATAGTTTACATTAAATTTAAATGTGAAAGCAGATTTTAAAAAAACAAGTGCTATAGGTACTAGAAGTCACTGGGTGGAGTAAACAGTCTGCACTTGACTTTTAACCTAATGGTTGGTGATGGGTACCCACATAGTAGTACCACAGAAGAAAGGCCTGGTAACTTTCTTACATAAAAATTACAGCCAAGAAAATGCTATGGAGCAATTCTACTCTTTAAAACAAGGGGTCTCGATGAGGCAAAGTTGACTCACCAGAGGGAAATGCTTCAAGATGGTGAAATATTCAGACACTTTGTGTCACCCTTCTTACAACAAAGACTGTAGAACACAAGTGACTCTGATATAGATGATGATTTAGAAACCTAACCATCAAAGACAAGGCTAAAGAATTGGACTGAGTGACAGTTAGAAGGAGAGACAATTCAGAAACAACAGAAATTAAGAATTATGGACTGCTGGCTTCCTGTTGGGCAAATGTGCACAGTGCAGACATACTGAGACAAAGCAAGCAACATTCCCAGCCAAAACCCATTCCAACTGGTGCAGCTAAGCAGCAGTGATTCTGTACCCACGTCCAGAGCCATTCAGAAGTGCTTTTAGCCCCGTGAAAGCTACATGCAGATTCCTCACATAAAAGGTAAACCTAGCCTTTGATGCCAGAGGGGCAGAGGTCTATAGGCCCCAAAGGCACCCCCAGCCTTGTCCCCTATCCCCTATTTCGGATAGTAGCTGCAGTCCTGTGGCATTTGACATCATCTGCCTGCTAAGCTGAAAGCTCACTGTCCAGTCCAGAGATGCTTGTCCCTTTACCCAGCCACTGGTTCAGAGAGTGGAACAGTCTTGCAATACCTTCTGCTCCTTCTGGTTACCTGTGTCAGCATCTTGCTGGTCTAGCTTGCACAGTACAGCCCCACTGAAACAAAGCAAGCCACATTCCTAGCTGAAATCTTGCTCTACTGGTGCAGCCAAGTAGGAGTAACTCTGTATCCATAGAGTCAGGCAGGAGTCCATCCCACCCCGTGAAAGTTAACTGCACACACCATACCCATCCCAGCTTCCTGTAGTGGAGTACTATAGGCCTGTGGGACACCCCTACCCACCTCACCCTTCCTACCACCGACTCATGACGGTAGTCAAAAGGCTTTCACCAGCATAGCACAGCTAAGCCAGAGGCTCAGCCACCCATGCTAGAAACCTAAGGGCTGCTGTTGCCATCCACTTCATCCAGCAGTCCACACGTACATGACTGAGGGCCTGCGGCACCCCAGGTTCCCTCTAGCCAATGGTATCAGCTGTCTGAGCAGTGCCTGAACAATCTCTCTTACAAAGATGCCCTAATGGTCAAGGGGCACACCTTCCATCCAGGCAACAGTGGGCAAGTGACATCTTCCCTGTCTTATCTCTGCATTGCCCCCCACCACTGCAACCAGAGGCTTGTGCCCACTCTGAACACCCCCTCACAGCCCTGCCTACTCACCCCTGCCTGCCCCCTACACCACCCACCCAGTGACTGACAACGTGGGCACTTTCATCCCACCCGATCACCAAACTGAACACACACACAACACCCAACCCAATGACCAAGAAGAATACCCCCTACACCCATGATTTGGGGACCAGCAGGATACGTGCTTTACCTTACCATGCAGCAGCCCTGAAAAATCAATGAACAGGGGCCTGTGCCCGGATACTCAGGTACCACCCCATCTACCCAGAGACAGGAGTTGAGGGCTTCAACAAGGCCAGATCAGTGACTAGAGTAGCACATGTCCAACATACTCAGATATTTCAAAACAAAACAAAAAATGCAGCAAATATGCAATGAGTAAATAAATACAATAACTTCTTGATGTCTCAGAGACAAAAAAAAAAAAAAAAAAAAAACCATTGCCATCAAGTCAATTCTGACCCTATAGGACAGATCAGAACTGCCTCACAGAGTTCCTGAGGAGCACTTGGTAGATTTGAACTGCTGATCTTTTGGTTAACAGCCATATATCTCCCCACCCCAACTTCTTTTTTATTGTGCTTTAAAAGTGAAAGTTTACAATCCCAATTTATCTTATAAAAACGTATACACAGGTTACTATATAACTCTAGCTGCTCTCTCCACACTGTGACAGCATACTCCTGCTTTTTACTACAGACTGTTCATCTCCATCCAACTAGATCGTGTCCTCCTCTGCCCTCTCATCTCACTTCTGGACAAGAGCTGCCCAGTTAGTCTCATGTATCTATTTAAGCCAAAAAACACACTCTCTGTCAGTAGAACTTTATGTTTTATAGACCAGTGCAGCCTTTTTCAGAAGAGTTGGCTTTTGGAGTGGTTTCAGTACTGGGCTAACAGGGAGTCTGCAGCCTATGTCTTTTGGGGATCTTCTACTTTATCAGATCATCAAGTCTGTTAAACAGAGTTCAAGTTCTGTACACTCATTTTTCTCTCACTATATAAGGGACTCTTTGTTGAGTTTCCTGTCAGGGCAGTAATTAGTGGTGGCCAGGTACTACTTAGGTTTTCTGGTCTCATGCTACTAACGTAGTCTCTGGATTAGCAGCTATAGCTCTTAACTACTATGCCACTGAAATTTCCAACAGACAATACTATATGATACAACGAAGCAGGACAAGAGGGTTTCTGCAAAGAACCAAAATAAATAACCATAAAACCTTCCAGAGGAAGGGGCAATGGAAAGAGCTGATAATATATAGAGTTCAAATGACTAATACACAGAGTTCTGCAAGAACTCAAGAAAGATACTAGGGAGAGTACAGACAAAACTAAGATACGGCAATAGAAGAATTCAGGAAAACTTACAAGGAAAAAAGAAAGACAAAATAAATAGACAATGAGAAACCATATAAAAACAACCAGAAATCTAAAAGATTAACAACAAAATTTCAGGAAAAGACAGTTCAAAAGAAGGACATGAGAGCAGAATTAACACAATCGAAGAAAGAATTAGTGAAATTGAATACAAATCCCTTAACATTGATTTGTTAGAGGAAAAAGTCAGAAAAAAGTATAAAGAAAGCCTAAAAATTATGTTGAACATTATTAAGAGGAAAAATTTACCTGTGATCGGAGTTCGAGAACAAACAGAAAACACAGAAACAATCATTGAGGATGTGGTGGCAATATAAAATTTCCTAATACTGTGAAAGATGAGAAGATATCTATCAAAAAAGCTCAAGAAACCCTGTACAGGATAGATGCCAAAAGAGAGTAATCAAGACGTATCATAAACTTGCCAAAACTAAAGACACAGAAAGAATCCTGAGAGCTTCTCAGGTAAAAATAAAAAGACATACTTTAAAAAGAAGAACCTATAAGACTAAGCTCTAATTACTCCGCAGAAACCATGCAGGCAAAAAAGCAATGGACTGACACATATAAAACCTTGAAGAAAAAAAATATGCCAACTAAGAAGTACATTTTCACAAAACTCAAGTACAATGTCAAAATTAGAATATTTCTAAATAAACCCAAATTAAGGGAATTTGTAAAAAACAAAACACACTTGTAAAAATAAATAAAATAAAATGTAAGGGAGCCTTCTGGTTAGAGACCCAACAATATCAGACAATAAGCCAAGACTGGGACACAAGCCAGATCAAACAGACACCAACTCAGACAGGGAATTCTCATAAATTAAATCTTAAAGACAAAATAGGGAACCAGAGACATTAGTATGTAAACAATGACAACATCAAAACAGAGAATAATAGGTGTAGTTTATAGAACTTACACACAGAGAATTCAAGGCAATATCAAGAATTGAAAGACTGAGCTAAACTTAGGAAAATAAAGTTAAATTTCAATGTAACCACAAAGGAATCTAACAAGCTTTCCAATCAGACTTGACTCAGTAGTTGTAGGCATGGCCAAGCATTGTAGGCATTATTATTATTATTATTATTTATTTAATAGGTATTAGAAGAAAAAAAAGTCACTTCTATCTAAAAACACTGGTTCCAAATCTTGGCTGCACACTGAAATCACCTGAGGAGTTTAAAAAGATACTGATGCCTAGGTCCAAAACACAGAAATTTTGACTTAATTAGTCTGGTACATGCTTGGGCAGCTGGACTTTTAAAAGTTTTCTGGGTCATTTTGAGATGCCGTTGAGGCTGAAAGCCACTCAGCAAGAAGAACTAGAGAAAATGTTTGGAAGAGATGTTTAGAGAAGATTTTTTTTAGAATAACTAACGATTTCAATGTAACTATTGGCATACCATAAATCCCAAAAGACCAAATCCACAGCCACTGAGTCAATTCTGACTCACAGGGACTCTAGAGAACACAGTAGAACTTCCCCACAGAGTTTCCAAGAAGCATCTGCTGGATTTAAACTACCAGCCTTTCGTTTAGAAGCCATAGCACTTAACCACTATGCCACCAGGATTTCCACTGGCATACCGTAATGTGGAATAAATCATTGCTAGTCAAAGTATGGAAACTCTGGTGGTGTAATGGTTAAGTGCTGTGGCTGCTAACCAAAAGGACATCGGTTCAAACCTGCCAGTTGTTCCTTGGAAACTCTATGGGGCTATCTTCCTCTACAGGGTCACTGTGAGTCAAAATTGACTCAGTGGCAGTGGGTTTGGTTTGTTTGGATATTCAAATTATGGTCCTGGAGCCAGCAGCATTGGCATCACCTTGGAGTACATTAGTAACGTGGAATTCCAGCTCCCTAAGTTGGAACGCACATTAGAAAGCCTAGCATAGATTCTTCTTGTCAGAAAGTACAGTAGAACCAAATAAATAGGTAAAAATCAAGAAACCACAAAGCAACTTCGGTGCAACACCAAATGGTTCAAACGACCATTAGGTGGAATAAAGAGCAGAGCTTGCGTGTTGGGTAAAACCAAAAAAACAAATCCTTTTAGAGCTGAATTGATTCCAATTCACCATGACCCTATAGGGTTGCAGGAACAGATTGCTACTTCTTTCTTGAATTCTAAAATAAGCAATTAGAATTTTGTTGCTTAAGTGGTTGAGTGATGTATGCAGCTATGACTTAGTATGACAACCAGGTAGCCATTTGTCGAGCAGATCAGGGAGGCCTCCATGTGAATTCTCAATTCAGAAACACGCTCAGAGTGAAATTCAGACCTGGGTGCAGCTCAGTAGGCAAGTTCTTGTCCAGAAGACACATTGTTTTACTTTCAAGAATTCTTATCTCTTCCAGCAGCCTAACTCTGGAACTACATTAAATATCTGAATAGATAAAAGTTACAACTTATTCTGAATGGCAGCCACTGTATATGAAATAATTTTGTTATCTCATCCACCATATACTTTCCCTTACAATATTAGAAGACTACATAGAAGAATGAGTACAGAATTCTAACAGTTCAAGAAAGGCATTTATACACAATTGATATCGCAATTTGTGTATATATTGCCATCAGATGGTACGATCTTTACTGTTACCATTATACGATACAAACTTAGTGATGTGAGCTGATATTCAACCTAGGAATATCTATTCATTTCTATTGCAGGATGAGGACAATATATCTATGTTAAGTTGATTCTGACTCATAGAGACCCTATAGGACACAGAAGAACTGCCCAAGAGGGTTTCCAAAGAGCAGCTGGTGGATTTGAACTGCTGACCTTTTGGTTAACAGCTGTAGCTCTTAACTACAATGCCACCAACAGCTTTACAGGACAAAAGACCTTACAATCTGCTCCGATGAAGACTGTAGCCCTGGAAACCCTATGGAATAGTCCAGCTCTGTCCTACAGTGTCTCAGTGAATGGTAATCCACTCAACAGTACATAGTAACAACCACAACAAATACGCACACACACACTTACGTGTATGTATATATATATATGTATACATACAGACACACTTGTGTATATATGCTTGTGTGTGTGTGTGTGTGTGTGTGTGTGTGTGTGTGTAGAAAACAGAGTGAACCATCATGTAAACTATGGACTTTAGTTAATAATAATGTATCAACATTGATTCATCTAACGTAACAAAATATACCACTCTGTACTATTCTGAGCAACTTTTCTGTAAACCTAAACCTGTGTGAAAAACATATTAATTTTTCAAAAAAAAGGAAGTGAATTTTATGCTAATTGAAACGTGGAGTCCATGGCTAGAAAGTGAAGTAAGATGGTAGATGCCTGAGGCCAGGTTTAAAATAGGCAAAGAGAAGGTATATCCTACAAGGGAGTTTGAGCCTCATTTTAAAGGTAATGCCAAGCCAAGCCAAGTGCCGTAGCCAAAGAAGGTGTTTAAGGAAGAGATGGCATGATAAGAATCTACAAGATAAAGACATTTTAAGAAAGAAAACACATAGATAGTATTTTCTCTTATCAGATAGAAACAAGGCTCATAAACAATCTTTGGTGAGGAAGTATTTCCAACAAAAATATTTCAATAGTCTTGTGTTTCCTTTGTTGTCTCCCCTACTATGTTATCCAATCAATTTCTGCTGCAATCTCTTGCCATTTATTAATATTCAAGGAATGGAATGAAAACAAATGGCGTATGATCTCTTCGTTAGAGCAACTGCCCTGCCTCCTCACTACTTGTTCTCCAGCTGACACATAGATCCCTCTTCTGGCTTCTGATATGTTATTGTCCCTTTTTCCCCTCTATTCTTTTCTCCTTCCAGTGACCATCATTCTAGTCTTATCTGTCCAAGTTCTCTACAAGGGTTTGGAATTTATTTAGCATGAGGTTGAGGGTAAAAATGGGATAATTGCCTGCCTGCATATAAATCTTTAAATAGTTACTGTGTTTACTGCTTGCCTTTACCTTGTATGTTTGGTCTTTTACATAGAACAGAAGTGAGGGTAATGTGCACCTATGTGGTCTGTGTCTAAGAATAGATGGTCTGCTCATTGGGGGCGCTAAATGCTGCCTAAATCTGGGTACCCTGGGATACGGGCTACTTCTCTGTTTGCCATAGAAACTGCTTTTTGGAGCTGGCTCCACAGTCCCCTTGACTTGCCAAAAGACCGAAGGCTCACAGTTTGGTCACTGATAATGCTAATCTTCTTTGACAATTAGTTGGCAGACTTTCCCATTAGAATATCTTTGAAGTGTTCCTGGTTTGGAGTGGAGAGTGTAGTCAGCGCTGGCAGGAAAGGATGCAGACATACATTCTAATCTCTAAACCAAAAATAACCCCAAGTCCTTATTTCTCAAACTTCACTGTGGAAGGGATTCTGCTCTGCCAAGTCACCATCACATAATCAAGGGGTACATCTAGGTGTGTATAGAAGCTGAACAATGGAAGTTGTCCCCTTTCCCAGAGGAATAAGGTCAGGAAGGCAGTGATTGCCATGTTTTTATAACTTGCCTCCTCATAGGTTTCTGGGCAGAGCACTAGCCTACCCTTAACCTGTTTCTTCTCTGAGGATGTTTGCTGATGGCTGTGAACTGCTCAAAGAAGAAAAAAAAAAAGGAAGTTGAATTCCAATGCATTCAATATCTCCTGTTTGAGTTAGCACACGGTGCACGGTGCTTTCCAGAGCGTGGAGTGTGTGAGGAGATTACAACGGCGAAGGTTCCGGAAAACTCTCGAAAACAAGTACAAATGATAGCAGCTTCTGGACCTTTTTGATGGTCCTTAACAGAAATGCACCCTTTAAGCAAAGATTTCTCTTGGTGTTGTCATTCCTCTGCCCTTCTCCCCTTACCCTCTGTGAACAGCTTGCATTAAGTGCTCTTTTTTCTCTTGGGGAGGGCTGACTCACCCTTTCATCATCTCTGCTGAGCCCATTCTGTGGCTCAGTTCATTTATTCCTCACAAAAACCTGATTCAGGGTTAGTAACCATTTTATAAGAGTCCCTGGGTGGTGCAAACTCAGCTACTAACTGAAAGGTTGGAGGTTTGAAGCTACCCAAATGTGCTTTGGAAGAAAGATCTGGTGATCTAATTCTGAAAGGATACTGCCATGAAAACCCTGAGGAATATGGTTCTACTCTGATACATAAGGGTTCACTGTGAGTCAGATCCAGTCAATGGCAAATGACAAATATATACCTGTATATTCCCAGATGAAAAGAATTACGGCTTAAAGGGGTCCATAACGTGCGATCATCTGGTGATGCTGAGACTGGAATGTGTCCTGTTGCATTCTTCCCTTATCTCTATGGTGTTGCCATCTTTATCACTCAGATCCAGCAAAAGCTTTGTTAATTACTCCAACTTCAGTGAGAAACCTGTAGTCAGGAAGCCCAAAGTGTCAGTATCACATGTATCTGTCTTACTTGATTCTACCTGGGCTAGCCTTTTCACTTTGTCCTTGTATCAGATACAAGTTCTCAGAACAAGGACCCTCGTTTCGTAGTCTATATGTTTCTTTCATCTCATTGCTATTGCGATTTCCTTGGGATACAGCTGAGTCCGACGGTAATTTTCACTCGTGTGTTACCATGCATTGTTTTGCTCCATCCACCAGTTTTTGCACTGTGGTACCAGGTGCTGGGGAATTTTTTTGACATGTCTTTCAACAGACCAGGTCACAGCAATTGAGAGGGAGAAAGAATGAGTGGAAGAGAAAGAGGGAAGGGGAATCATGAAACTCCTATTTTCTCTTGGAAACCCTAGTGGTGGAGTGGTGAAGTGCTGCCTCTGCTTACCATAAAGGTCAGCAGTACAAATCCAGCAGGCACCCCTTGGAAACTCCACGGGGCAGTTCTACTCTGACCTACAGGGTCACTACAAGTCACAAATGACTTGATGGCAGCGGCTGGTTTTACGGGAAAAACAAAACAAAATCAGTTGCCTTTGGCAATGAGGACAGACTCCAAAAATCTGTCAAAGAAACCTCAATCAAAAGAAGAGAAAATAGATAAATGGAAAATATTAAGAATCAAACACTTTTGCTCATCCAAAGACTTTATTAATAGAATTAAAAGAACATCCACAGAAAGGGAAAAAATGTTTGGCAACTCTATGTCAGACCGACGCCTGGTCTCCATAATCTATAAGATACTACAAAATATCAAGAAGAAGACAAACCATCCATTTGAGCGATGGGCAAAGGAGATGGACAGACACTTCACTAAAGAGGAGATCCAGGCAGCCAAAAAACACATGCGGACATGTTCACAATCTTTAGCTATTAAAGAAATTCAAATCAAGACAACAATGAGATACCATCTCACCCCAACAAGATTGGCCATGATCCAGAAAACACAAAACAACAAATGCTGGAGAGGCTGTGGAGAAAGTGGAACCCTCCTACACTGTTGGTGGGGTTGCAAAATGGTCCAGCCTCTTTGGAAGGCAATCTGGCACTTCCTTAAAAAATTGGATATCAATATACCATTTGACCCAGTAATTCCACTACTTGGAATATATCCTACAGAATCAAGGCCTTTCACACCAACGGACACATGCACCAGAATGTTTACCGCAGCACAGTCCATGATAGCAAAAAATGGAATCAACCCAGATGCCCAACAATAGAAGAATGGATAGGTAAACTATGGTACATATACTCAACGGAGCACGACGCAATGATAAAGAATAACGATGATTCCAGGAAACATCTCCTAACCTGGTTTCAACTGGAAGACATTATGTTGAGTGAAAGTAGTCAGCGACAAAAGGACAATTACTGTATGAGACCTCTATGATAAGATCTCAAAAACAGACTTGTGTATATAAGAAAAGACTCTTTGACAGCTGTAAGGGAGGGGAGGGAGGGGGAGGGGGGAGGGCTTAGTTTAGATAGTTACTAGAAATCTAGTTGGGAGAAAGCGGTGATAGCACACATTAGAAACAAGAACAACATTAAGTGGACTTCAGCATAACTTGAATACTCCTTCCATCTTAACTCATTACTGCAAGGATAGAGTAGCTGGGGCAGGGGGCGGGGGACCATGCTCTTAGGCAAATTCCAGGCCAATTGGCACAACTAGCGTTTTGCTAAGAGAGCTCTCTGCACCCCACATTGGTGAGTGGCGTCTGGGGTCTTAAAAGTTGCCAAGCTGCCACCCGAGGACACAGCAAATGGTCCCAACTCAGCAGGAATGGATGCTCACCGAAGACCAAAATGACATGCGGTAAAGACAACCGAGAAGACAGAGAGATCCACAAGAGTGGGTGCCTACATCGACTTGGGACCAGAAGAACCGGATGGTGCCAGGCCACCACCAGTGATAGCCACGATGGAGCTCACAGAGGAGTCTCACTGTCAACACAAGAATAAAAAGGGGTGCATCATGAGATCTCCACTAAAAGACCTCAATCGATGGTCCAGCGGTTTTGGGGTTCCTCTGAGAGCATGGCCCCTGGCCCTGATGCTGCCCTTTCCCATAAATTATAACAAAGTTCCACTCTTTGGACAGGAATGGATTGGACTTGGCAATGCAGAATGACCATATATTGGAAGCACTTTATGGTTCTATACATCTATAGGATATCATCTTGCTGACCTCTGGCTGGAGGAAGGGGAGTAGACGGAGAGGAGGGGAAAGGAGGCTATTGGGAGGATGAGACATGTACGGAGCAGAGAGGAATAGTGTGTAGTCACCGGACAGGGAGAGCAGTGGAAGCTGCATATAGGGGGGCATGTAAATTTATACGTGAATGTACATTTTCACTCAGTTATGTTAAATAAAAATAAAAAAATAAAAAATATATAAAAAAAAGAGAAAAAAAATACCAGTTGCCTTGGAGCTAACAACAACTCATGATGACCTGCTGGCTATCAGAGTAGAACTGCACTCACTACGGTTGTCAGTGGCTGATTCTTTTTAAAAGCAGATCAGAAGGCCATTCTTCAAAAGTGTCTCTTCATGGAATTGAACTTCCAACCTCCACCATTGCTAGGGGCTTTCCACATGTGGTCATGAATAATGTTCTCAACAAGCCTAGGAGAAATGCTTTCATTAGTCCCATTTTATAAATAAGATGGTTGAGGTTTGCCTGAGGTCCCACAGCTCATAACGGGCTGAGATGATCACAAGCTATTATTTGAAAACACTTCCTTTCTCCACTTTGTCATAAAGCTCTTGAAAAACATAATAAGGAATTTGATTTTAAACAAAGGGAAACCGGAGGCCCATGCCCCAAAACTTTGCTTTCATTTTGGTTCTGTGATTGGATGATAGTATTTTAGGGGCATTGGTCTGTAAACAGAATGTCAGGAGATGCTGTATTAAACACAGATTTTCACTTTGGAAATTAAGCTAAACCACCTTGGCCATGTAAATTGGTTTCACCGACAGAACATCTTGGCTTTATTTATTTTCTATTTGTTAATCTATTAGTGTGTCATCAGACCTTGTAGGGGGTCAAAATTAGCTGAGCTTTCCAATATTCTGTAGTAGTGAATGGAAACCTTGATGGCACGGTGGTTAAGCGTTATGGCCGCTAACCAGAAGGCTGGCAGTTTGAATTTACACGTTGCCCCTTGGAAACGCCAGGAGGCAGTTTCAGTCTGCTCTATAGGGCCACTATGAGTTAGAATCGACTCAGCAGTAGTGAGTTTGGCACTTATGGTTTGGGCAGCAGTGAAAATCTCTGGCTTGTCTCCATTCTCCCCTCTCCTCTGTGTTCTGTTACTCCGTCTCTGTTCTTGCGCTCTCTCCACTTTCTTCTTCTGCTCCCTTCTAGAATCATGGCTAACTGCTATGGCGCAGTGGTTAAGTGCCACATCTGCTAACCAAAAGTTTGGCAGTTCAAATCTGCCAGGCACTCCTTGGAAACTCTACGGAGCAGTTCTACGCTGACCCATAGGGTTGCTATGAGTCAGAATTGACTCAAAGGCAGTGGATTTTGCTTTTGGGGGGCTGGGTAGTTATATGGTCTTGAATGAGGCACTTAACTTCTCTAGTCCTCAATTTCTTCACCTGCAAAATGTTCATAATACAAATATCAGAAGGGTCATTTTGAGGAGCAAATGAAAGAGCAATCAAAATACTAGAACAGTATCTAGAATGTAGTGAACACTTAGTCAATGTTAGTTACATTATTTCTTAAACAAAATAGATACTTATGTGGACAGAGTACAATGTGTTGGAATTCTTTGCCAGGGAGCAAAGGGAATTTTCTCTGGGAGAGGGTATCACCAGTTCTCGGCACAGGGTTCTTTTCCTTTCTCTTGTGTGGTTATTTCTCAAATATACTTTTATAATATATTCTCAAGGGAACTTTTTTTTTTTTTTTTTTTTGCTTATTTGCTGCTCACTGACAACCTCCCTGTTTCTTTTCTCTGAGAGAAGTATCCCCCACCACATCTCTATGAGAACACGTGGCTGGTGGACAACT
This sequence comes from Heterohyrax brucei, assembly GCA_028571685.1. NCBI lineage: Eukaryota > Metazoa > Chordata > Mammalia > Hyracoidea > Procaviidae > Heterohyrax > Heterohyrax brucei. Next base: position 188,201,806 of record CM053141.1, read on the forward strand.
TGGAAGAAAAACAAAACCTAGTAATGTGGAAAACCAAGGTACAAAGAAAAAATAACAATTACATAGCCCTCACCAAATGCTTTTCATCCTGAAAGTGCTTTGTAAACATTAGCTAATTAATTAATCAAAAAGAATTTCTACCAATCAGTGAAAATGCTCTTTACAGTGTATTAAGCCTCCTGAAAGGTATTATTTATTCAGCAAGCTTCTTGTTTTTTGTTTGTTTGTTTTTGTTTTTGTCTTAAGGGAATCATGAGTTTCTTTTTTTGGAGACATTTTGAGATATTGTGGAGTCTCTGCACACCTCTCTCCCTCTGTGCATTCCGGCAAGTGTGAGCACGTACGCAGGGACACATGCTTGTGCATCTACACAATAAAAAACACAAAATGCTCTTTTAGGATTATGCCCTTTGACTGTAAATGCACTTATTATTGTATAAAATCAAACACCATTGCTATTGAGTTGATCCTGATTCACAGGACAGAGTAGAGTTGTCCCATATGACTTCTAAGGAGCACCTGGTGGATCTGAACTGCCAGCCTCTTCGTGAGCAGTCATAGGCCTTAACCTCTACCACCAGGGTTTCCAAACACAGTTTAGGAGTCTGTAGTCCACTATGCTTACAAGTTTTCTATTGATTTGCCTGCAAAATCAAGGAAAAGCAGCGGAGTCTCCAGTTATCAATGTCACTTGTTAATGTCCATTTACTTACCTGTCTCCTCTCCTGGCCGGTGAGTGCCTGAAGAGCTGCGAATGCATCCTTTATTATCATATCCACAGCACTTAGCTATTCACTGAGACTTCTAAACATTAGTGCTATTCTCTAGCCTACAGAATGTAACTTCATCTCTTTGTGACACAGCAGAAGCATAGTAATAATAATCTTACGTTCATTAATTCTGCAAATATTGAGTAGCAGCCATTGATTTATATATATATCCTTATAGCATACCCTGCATTCAGAGCAAAGCTTTTTGTTAATCACAGTGATGGATTCAAAGATGATCCAGATAGGGTTATTGTATTTGAACAGTTTGTTGCCCAGCAGGAAAAGGAAGACAAGAACATAAATAACTTTAATATAAGGATGACACAATGAACACTTAAAATGAAGCTCTTTCTAAAGAGGGGGAGATGGTTTCGGACTGGAGACTTCTGGGAGGGAATTTTGAAGTAGATGACACCTGAGTAGGGGTTTGAAATACAAATTGGTTTGTAAAAAGGGCAAGCAAGGTATGTGTTGTCCCACATCGAGGGAGTATAAGGGGAAATACAATGAATAAAAGGACACACAGATGTGCATACACATCCAGGTGGGAGAAGAAGGTTAGAGGGACCTAACCCAGGAAAAGTAGGTTGGCTCGATGTTTGGAACCTGTAAAGCATACGTAGCACCACACAGTCTCCACCAGCAAAGCCATGACTCATCAATTTCAGCATTCAGAACAACAGTGATTATGTTGGTAAAAAACAAAACCCAATGCTGATGAGTCGATTCCAACCCATACTGACCTTAAAGAGTGCCTGGTGGACACGAACTGCTGACCTTTGGATTAGCAGTCATCACACTTAACCACTATGCCACCAGTGTTTCCAACTGTATTAACAGGGCTTCTAAATTCCTCTAAACACACCCCTTCAGATAGTCATAAAATGCAAAGATGTCACTTTGACGACTAAGATGCACCTGACCCAAGCCACAACCATCTCACATGCATGTGAAACTTGGACAATAAAAAACAGAGAGCAAAAAATTGCTACATTGAAATTGTGGTGTTGACAAAAAATACTGACTATAGTATGGGCTTCCAGAAAAACAAATAAATGTGTCTTAGAAGAAGTATAATCAGAATTCTCTTTAGAAGTAAGAATAGCAATTTTGTCTTAACTTATTTTAGACATGTCATCAGAAGGGGACAATTGCTGGAGAAGGACATACATTTAGTAAAGTAGAGGGTAAGTGAAAAAGAGAGAGATCCTCAATAAGACAGATTAACCATTAATAGGATATAAACCCTAATTAACAACACATAAACTCCAGAAGATAAGCTAGGTAACTGAGATCTTCAAAAAATTTGATGCTTATGCTCATCAAAAATCTTTACCAAAGAATAAACAAGAACCTACAGACTAGCAAAAGCTTTTGGCTGCTGCAAATATGACAAAAGTTTAACCTTTAAAATTTCTGAGAAATTTCAACACCTGTACAGCAAAAAGACAAATAATCCAATTTAAAAATGAGTAAGGAAAATAAACAGATTCTTCACCAAAGAAGACGTTTAAGCAACTAAGAGACATATGAAGAAATGCTCTTGCTCGCTAGCCGTTGTTGTTAGATACCGTTGAGTTGGTTCTGATTCATAGCAACCCTATGAACAACAGCACAAAACACTGCCTGGTCTTGCACCACATCCACAATCACTTTTATGTTTAAGCCCATTGTTATAGCCACTGTGTCAATCCTTCCCATCGAGGGTTTTCCTCTTTTTCACTGACCCTCCAGTTTACGAAGCATGATGTCTTTCTCCAGGGACTGATCCTTCCTGACAACCTGTCCAAAGTATGTAAGAAGCAATCTTGCCATCCTTGTTTCCATGGAGCACTCTGGTTGCACTTTTTCCGGAACAGATCTGTTTGTTCTTTTGGCACTCCATGGTACATTCAACATTCTTCTCCAAGACCACAATTCAAAGGCTTCAATTTTTCTTGTCTTCTTTGTTCATTGTCCAGTTTTGGCATGCACATGATGAGATAAAAAATACTATGGTTTGGGTCAGGTGCACGTAAGCCTTCAAGGTGACATCTTTTCTTCTGAATACTTTAAAGAGGTCCTCTAATGAATAAAAAGACATAGGGATGTGTTCCACCGCCACCCACTACTGTCAAGTCGGGTCCAACTCATAGTGACCCTAGAGGTCAGTGTAGAACTGCCCCATAGAATTTGCAAGGAGCACCCTCCGGATTTGAACTGCTAACCTTTTGGTTAGCAGAAGTAGCACTATGGATGTGTTAGACAAATGTAAATCAAAATCACAATGAGGTACCTTCTCACCTTGGCATAACTGGCACTACTTAAAAAACCAGAAAGTAACAAACACTGGAGAGACTGCTAGGAGATCAGACCTCTTAGGTGCTGCTGGTAAGAATGCAAAATGAGACAACCATTTTGGAAAATGGTATGATATTCCTTAGAAAGCTAGAAAGAGAAATAAACATCATCCAGTAATCCTACTCTAAGGAATATATCCTATGGAAATAGATACCATCACAGAAATAGATATAGGCCCACCGATGCTCACTGCAGCATTGTTCACAACAGCAAAGAGATGGAAACAACCTGGTTGCCCATCAACAGATGAACTGATAAACAAACTGATGTATATGCACAATGGAGTACCATGCAATGACAAAGAGCAATGATGAATCATAACATGGATGCGTCTGGAGGGCATTACTCGGAGTGAAGTAACTCATTCCCAAAAGGGAAAAGGTTATATGAGACCACTGCTACAAAGACTCATGAGAAGGTTTACACACAAAAATAAACTATCTTTGATGGTTATCAGGGACAGAAGGGATGAGGATGGAAAAACAGTAACTAGATAGTAGATAAATTAACTCTGATGAAGTGTAAACAGTCCACAGCACCGAGAAAGGCAGCACAGCTTTACAAGGCAAGGTCACAGAAGCTCCACAGACACATCCAAACCCCGTAAGGCACCAAATTCCTAGGCTGAGGGCTATGGGGACCAACAACTCGATGGCACCTAACAACAATAGCAACCGCACAGTCACTACTAATCAAATGCATCAGAACACATTGATTCATGCCTATGGAAAGCCTTAAATTGTAGGCTGATGAATCTAGACTTCATTTTTCTGGCACTAGGAAACAATGGAAGCACGAATTTAGTCAGCGTCATGAACTGATCTACATTATTGTGATACAAATACGCACATTGAAATTTGTCTATCTGGGGGCTCACCTACCCATTTAATTAAGCCTTTCAAATAGTTTACACAAAATATAAATTTTGTTTCCTTTCTCATTGTCTTCTCTGGTTATCAGCTCCTATTTCTTGCTATTATTAATTTTCTAACAAGAGAAATTTACCTCTTTTTTTCTAATTCCCTATGGTCTTGTAAATTCATACCCATTAGAATATTGCACAAAATTAAAGTATGCAGGCTTTGAGAAACTATATGAGGAGTTTTAGGAATTAAATTCAGATGCCTTTGTACTTACATGAGCTGCTCAGATATCACTTTTTTCTGCCTTATTTCAGGAAAAATAAGCAATTATTGTAGGAGGCACAGCTCTACCCTTACATTAAAGAACCAAGAACATCCTCATCTATGTTTTTACATACAATACACCCTATGAAGAAAATACGGGTGTGCGTTATGCTGAAAAGAGTAAGTCAAACACAAAAGAACAAATACGTTATGAGACATTATAAAAGCTCATGAGAAGGTTTACACACAGAAAGAAACAATGCATGTTTGATGGTGATGAGGGAAGAGGAGGGGGAGGATTAACTAAGCAGAAAATGAATAGCTGAGAACCCTGGTGACGAGTAAGACAGTCTACAGTACTGAGGGAGTAAAGACAAGTTGATCAAGACGAAAGTCAAAGAAGCTTCACAGACCATCCGAACTTCTTGAAGGACTGAATTACTGGGTTGAGGGCTGAGCACCAGGGTTTCAAGGTATGTCTAGCTCAACTGGTATAACATAGTTTATATAGAAAATGTTCTGCATCCTATTTCGGTGAGTAACATCTGGGGCCATAAAAGCTTGTGAGCAGACATCGAAGATAGACATGGTCTTTCCCTATCTGGAGCATGAGAAGATGAAGAAAACCCAAGACACAGGGGAAAGGACAGTACAGGACTAAGGAACCACGACTACCACAGCCTCCATCAAACCGAGTCCAGCACAACTGGACAGCAACTGGCTACTACCACCAACTGCTCTGATGTGAATCACAAGACGGTCCTGGATAGAGCTGCAGAAAAATGAAAAATTCAAAGTCTCAAAAAATGACCAGAATTATTGGTCTGGCAGACTGGAGAAAACCTGACAGTATGGCACCCTCAATACTCTATTAAGTCAGTACTGAAGTCATTCCTAAGGTTCACCCTTCAGCCAGAGATTAGACAGGCCCCCAAAACTAACAATAACACACACAGTGTGCACACTTATGAGAGACTACATGAGCACATCAGCCCTGGGGCAGAGACCAGAAATCAGGAAGTGAACAGGAAAGCTGGACAAATGGAAACGCAGAACCACAGGACAAGAAGGAGAGATTGTTGACATGTCTCAGGGTTAGCAACCAATGTCACAAAAGAATATGTAGATTAATTGTTTAATGAGAAATTTTATCCTAAATCACAAAAAAAGAAAGAGAGAGATAGAAAGAAACAGAGAGAGAAAGAGATAGCAAGAGAGAGAGAGAGAGAGAGAAAGAAAGAAAATGTGAGTACCTGGGTAAACTACATGCCACCTGATTAAACTAAGTGTTTGAGATCTAATACTAAGAGTCTTCCCTGACCTGTCTCAAAGCAGAAAATCATATCTTCTGCTGCAACTTCTAAAGGATATTTATGTACACTGACAACAAGTATGGAAAGCTGAGGTGATTTTCAAAAGTTCACTTTGCCCCTTTTAAATTTCCCACCTTAACAAACAAACAAACAAAAAATGCCATTGGGTCAATTCAGACTCTTACTGGTAGATTAGAACTGCGGACTTTTTGGTTAACAGCTTAACCACTATACTACCAGGGTTTCCTTTCTACTCTTAGGAAAGCAAAAATCTTTCAGCATTTATGCTGTAAAGGATTCTAAGCAACTCAGAAGAATGACTATCCAGAGTGAATGACCTGTGAAACGTTGAGAACTGCACTGCTACGCTATTTCAAAGCAAGGAGAATAAAGTCTTGGCAAGGCAGAATCAGAGACCTGGGCACCAATGACCCTTGTTTCAGTTGACACAGCCCACCAAGCTCCTTGTGCATCAACTTTCCAATTTGTCAAACCAAATGAATATGGCTCCACTAGGGAGGCAATCCAAACCGAATTTATTCTTTTTCCTGGAAGAACAGCAGCATTTCTATACCAGAAGTATTGTGCAGAAATAAGACACCACCATTCCACCATCCCTGTCACGGCTGCCTCCCAGTGGAAAGGGATGCTGAGAAGTCAGAGGCGGCAAAATGCAGGACTCTATTGATGGCAGGCAGACCTGGGTTTGCATCCAGCTTGGTCACTTCCTAGTGGCATTACCTTGCCATAAATGGCTTGATGTTTTTGAGACTCTGTTCTTGAATCTATAAAATGGGAATCATGGCTTCTGTACCTCAAAAAGGTTATGTGAAAGATGCATGTGGCAATCTATATTATAGTGTGAAGCGTAAAGTACTTGGTGTTAAAAATTATTAGTGACTTTTCAAAAAGCTTAAAAGTTCATGTACTGTATCCTAGAGTAACAACATCGACTAACATTTCAAGTTGTCCAGAAATGTTTTCCTTGAAGATTTTCCTTCAGGGTTTTCATAATAGGTTATTGCCATTATGAGTTAAAGATTCTGCTTCTCTCTTGACCAAAAAAAAAATCAACCGAACATATACACAACAAAGGGGTTACTGGGATTCCCAGGGAACTTTCTGCCTTTTGAAATGTTCTCTAGGGAATAAATTTATTCTGAAGGGGAAGGAAAAAGGGGTTAATATTTATTTTTTTCTGAGCTCCCCTTTCTTTTATTCATAATATTTCAGTGTCAAGCCAGATCATAGCCTAACAATTGCAGAAGACAAATCCTCAGTCAAGAGTCTGTGTGTATGTATCACTGGATGCATATGCCTATAGCTATAACGTATGTAAACAAAACAGATAAAATACGTGGATGCTCTTTTCATGAGCACCAGCAGAAAGGACAGAACAGAGAGATCAATACCAGAGACAGGGTTGGGAATGTAAAGAATTGAGATGTTTTTCCACATATAAACATCTCATTCTTACAGACCATCTATCTGATTGGTATAGGCTAGGGATTTCTGCAAAGGGTTACACATCAATCCTGTTACAAGGTAATATTCCAAAATGAAAAGGTATTTAACAACAGCTTCCCATTTGTAATCAAAGCCTCCCCTTTCAACTGAATATGCCCAGTGTGTCTGCTAGAACCAGAGCTATACAAAATGAAAATTTTACTTTCCTGTGGTTTGCAGCCACTGCTGAAAATGAGCATGGATGTAGGGATGCACTGAGTGAAAGTGAAGCCTGAGAAGGCAAGGAAAAGAGGGCTGAGCAAAAGTGCATCCTACAAGAGCCTTAACAGCTGAGGAGGGTGTTACGGAAGGCATACTTCAGCCCTTGCAGCATTTCCATTCAGGGAAAAGTCTTCAAAGACATTCCTGATGCTCCCACTGCCACTTGTGACATCCTGTACCACAGAACTGCAGTCGGAGGGGCCTGGATTCCAAACCTGGCTCTTTCTGGTGACACTAGCTGCAATCTTGCTAAGTGCTCTAAGCCTTCGATGCCTTTGAAGATTTAATGAGAAAGCAAAAGCCCCAGGAATGGCTTGCTCCTCTCTGTGTAGACAAACATACCTTTAGGCACTAGGGTGTGGGTAAGCTGCAAACCAGTGCCCACTTTCCACTCCCAGTCTCCTGTGAAACTATGAAGTCAAACAAATAAACAACAAAAAAAGAACAAAAAAACCTCACTGCTGTCAAGTTACTTCCGACTCATGGTGACTCTACAGGATAGAGTAGGACGGATCCACAGAGTTTCCAAGGAGTGCCCAGCAGATGTGAACCGCCGACCATATGGTTAGCAGAGGTATGTAGTACTTAACCACTATGCTACAGGGTCTCCATATAGGTTCAACTGTCAGCTTTGCCACTAACTAGCCACAAGACCCTGGGTAAGTTAAGTGTTTACAAGTGTATATAATGAGAACCCTCATAGCCCAGTAGTTAAAGCACTCAGCTGCTAACCCAAAAGTCAGTAGTTCAAACTCACCAGCAGCTCCTCAGGAGAAAGATGTAGCAGTCTGTTTACATAAAGATGTACTGCCTTAGAAACCCTACAGGTCAGTTATACTCTGTCTTATAGTGTCACTATGTGTTGGCATCTACTTGACAGCAGTGGGTTGGTGTGTGTGTGAGAGAGAGACAGAGACATGCACATTAAGACAGACTTAGAGGATCAGCTGAATGTCTGCTGGGTGCTATGGAATAAACTGAAAAGTGGATGCACCCCTGTACCTCTATAGAGCTTATACAGTAGTGAGTTTGTACTTCTTAGGAAGCCTCAGTTTCCTCATTTGTTAATGAGACTAACAGCACTTACCAGAAGAATTATCATTAGGTTAAAATGAGAAAAGCTCTGAGCAAGATGCCTAACATATGGGGAGTGTTCAATAGTAGACTATTAATATCCTATTGTATGTCTTTTTAATTCCTACTACATGAAGCGTTTATCTTCCTCATCACACCACTCCTAGAAATCTATTTTATTTCCCATGTGCTCATTCATGCAATCTGGTTTGACTACTGAGTAACATGAGAAAGGTAATACAGCCTCACGTTTAGTCATATGGACCGCAGCAAACCTGAGTCGGAGTCCTTCTCTGCCATGTATCCAGATGTGTGATCTTAAACAGATTCCTTAACCTGTCAGCCTCATTTTCCTCATCTGTAAAATGGGAATCAAAGCAGTTTCTACCTCAAAGATTGTTCTTCTTCCTCCAGAGCAGTCTGCATGTGTGTGTATGAATGTGTATGTGTGTGTATGAATGTGTAGGTGAAAGAGAGAGAGACAGAGAGACAGAGAAAGCGTGCTTAATATCTGCCAGGTACTGTGGGATAAACTAAAAATAAACATAGGCCTACCCCTGTTCTTCTGGAACTTACGGTCTACTGGGTTTGTACGTGTTTGGGAGGCATATGCTAGCTACACTGTAGCACAAATGAAGAATTCCAACTATAACATGATTTAAAGGAAGAGCTACACAATATCATGAAAAGCACAGCTGAAGTAATCATGAATGGCTTTCCTGAAGAAAACATACTGGATCAGAGAGCTGAAGGATAAACAGGAATTTGCTAGATAAATAGAGAAGGCAAAGCATTCCAGGAAAGCTGTCAGTAAATTTTCCCCATTGGTCTCATAAGCATCTGATTGCTGTCTTCTTCCTTGAGTTCAAGCTTAAGGAAGATAGGGATGGTGTCTTTGAACATCTTCTGTTAATAAATATCTGTAAGATAAGTGGGTATCAGTAGAGAATGTTGGTAGAAAATCCATACATGTTTGTCGAGTGAAAAAGGTAACTGTTTGGGCCCTAAATGGCACAAGTGGCTTGTTAACAACTGCTACCCTAAAGATTGCAGTTCAAATCCACCCAGCAGGGCCTTGGAAGAAAGAACTGGCCCTCTGCTATTGTAAATATTACAGCCAAGATAACCCTATGGAGCAGTTCTGTTCTGTAACACAAGGGGTCTCCATGAGGAGAAACTGACTCAATGACAATACACTTGGTTCTTGGTTTGGGGGCTTTTTTTTTTTGGCTATGCTCTCATCTCACAGTTTAATTCAGGATGCAGCTATGGAGGACAGAAATTAGTGAAAAGCAGTAAAATGGAATTAAACAGCCTAATTTAGGCATTGTGCCCTTGGGAAAGGAATGTTCAAGTCTTGTTCTTAGTCTCCTTATGTGTAAACTGTAAGGGTAGCTTCTTTACAGGACTATTTTAAAATTATAAACAGTAAATGTACACATGGCACAGAGCATGCATTGAACAGATGACTGCTATTAATATCATGAGTATTAGGGCACTGAGCAAAATTCAGGGATTCAGTTTTGAAAAAAGACCAGGTACAGCTTGAAGACCAAAGACTGTTAATTACCCCCAAACTGACCAGAGGTTTGCAGTGTTCTGGTTAGGAGTGGTCGAGTTGGTTCCAACTCACATATCCTGTGCACAGCAGAACTAAACATTGTCCAGTCCTGTGCCATCCTCACAATCATTGCTGTTTACCAGACTTTTACCTTGCTGTAAATGCTTAGAATTCATCAATGAACTGTATTCTATCTCCAGTGGCTAAGAGTCAGGCATATGCCACTGCCGGTTTAGACTGCCAGATGCATTGGCTACTGGAGGCACTAAGAATTAATTAGCTGGCAAGTTGCTAAATATTCTGGGACCTCAGTTTCCTTTTAGCGTTAGATAATAGAGTTTGGGCAGAGTAAAATCAGATAATTCATGGGCAACACGTAACACAAAGTCTGTACATGTCTAGCAAGCAATGCATGTTAACTGTTACTATTACAACCTCCAGGCCTTGCTGGATTTTCTGTCAATTACCGAGTGACTGAATCAACCTTTTCAGGGCCCGGAATCGCTATCTTTTTGAAATTCCCTTTATGAAAGGAAGAAACGCAGCACCTCTCTGAGGTCTGGAAGCCTGGCTTACCCAGCACCGCACCCTCAGGGCAGGCTTCGGGCCAGCAGGTAGTCTAGGTGAGGCAGGTCAACAGAAGCTGAAGACTGGAACCTCCGCTTCCCTTCTGGAAGCCACTGAGTCAGCTCTGCCCTCCTCAGCGATCCTAACTCTGGAAGTCGCGGTCTAGGGTTCCAGCCGCAGCACTGGGCATGCTCGCGAGCGAGGGCAGGCTCGGGTCGTCCTGAGGACGCGTCTGCTAGCTGCACTCCCTTGCTTGCAGAGACCTGGGTGCAGCTGCGGTGCATCGGGTTTCGCAGAGCTAAACCCTCGGTGCGTGTAACTAGGCATCCGAGTCTCCTCCCGCCAACCGCAGAGCGAAACTGAACTCTGCAGCGCTTGGGGTTTGCAGGCTCAGTATCTGGTCTTGGGAAAGCTCGGTTGGGGTTCTTTCTGCAGACAAAGGGGTGCACGTGTCTCTAGCACCCCTCTTTCGCAACCGTGAGCTCCTCCTGTGCCCCGTACACCGCAGCCCCAGCAGCTGCAGCCCCAGCGCCGCCAACCAGCCCGGGCAACGGGGGTCTCTGCGCGTGCTTGGGGATCGGGATTGGTTCTCTCTCCCCATTCAGGAACGGCGCCGGCGGGCGGGCGGGCGGCGCGTGGGGCTTGGAGGGTGTGTGTACGTATGTGAGTGTGTGTGTCTGTGTATGTACGCGCGCGCGCGAGCGTGTGCATGTGTGTGTGTGCGTGTGTCTGTGCGGCGCGCGGGCGGGCGCGTGTGTGCGCGCAAGGGCTCGCGTGCAGGAGGCACTGGGTGTACGTGCGTGTGTTATGGGTTTGATTCCAGAGCAGGTTGCACATTGGTCCTGGGTGGCTCGCAGGCTCAAGTCGTGCTTGGGCGTCCTCCTCTTAATCGTTTCCGAAGTAGCAGCAGCAGCAGCAGCGGCGGCGGCGGCAGCAGCAGCAGCAGCCGCGGCAACGTTGGCAGCGGCGGCAGCAGCTCAGCGGCACAGCCGGCCGAACTGTGCAGAAGCGAGCACCGTTTGGGGAGTCCGGGGGGCGGGTAAGAGGGAGGAAGGAGAAAGCCTGTCTGGTCTTCGGGATTATTATTATCCCCCCCCTCCCCGTTCTTTCCCTCTCTCTCTTTCATGAGGGTGTGTTACACCCTCGAAGTGAAGGAATTTTGCTCCAAAGCGAGCTGGGGCCGAAGACTCTAGGCTAAGTTATCTCTCTATGTAGATGGTGTCAGGGAGCGAAGCTACTGACCGAGCCGCTGGTAAATGTTTTTCACTTCTTACTCTTTAATGCTTAAGGCTTTCCCCTCCTTTTCTTTCTTCCTTGTTGCCTTTCTGTTGCTCCTCATTCTGCAATCGCTCCTGAATCAGCTGCAGCTCTCTTTCTGTCTCTCCTTGCGTGTGTGCAGTTTGCAACTTGTTTCGTGGTTTTCTGTGTTTTTTTTTTTTTTTCCTCTTTCATCCTCAGATGAATGCTGGAACATTTAAATTCGGCACTTCGGGAGGTCATCATTAGTTGCATGAGTTTCAAGGGGGAGGGGAAAGGTTGGTAGAACAGCCTGTTATTTCTCTGCAGAAGGACTGCTGGTTTCTCTCTAATGTTCATCGCAATTATAGGGATTTTTTTTGTTTTGTTTTTTAGGATGCATTTTAATGTTGCCTTGATGTTTAAGGTTATTCTTCTGCAGGATTACAATGCATTTGGACTCAGTTTTGACAGCATGACAGATGCAGTGATTCCAGAGCTACTGTATGGTACATGCTGGCTAAAATATTCAAAATTGGAGGAAGAATCATTTGCATTCCAAAGGAGAATTTCTTTAAAATGCTGTTTTGTATCATGTTGCTGCAGATTTGCAGAAGGCACTAGTAGATACCACAACTGTTTTGCTTGCAAAGATTATAAACATATAAGTGGTTTAGTGGATCACATACTGTCCAATTCGCCAGTGATTGAACTATAACTAAATTTACTTAGTAATGAATTTAGCGCTGTGGAGAAAGAGGTGGATTGCTGGTATTGTCTTGGGACATATACAGCAATTTTCTAACACCAAACCAATCCTTTCTTAGATCTTTACCTGAAGTGGTGTCTTCTCAGTTGGGGGGTGGGGTGGATGGCGGTGAGGGCAGTTTCTGCCATAGACATGATATGAAATTATTTAAAACAGCTAGCATAATGCATGCAAATTTAACTCTTTCCTTAAAAATAGAAATCCCTCTGTAACTCTTGCTGGCATTATTTATTTTAAATATTTAAAAATTAATAGACAACAATTCTTCAATGCACTCATATCATTTAAATTCTTTGGGGGGATGGCTAGGAGTTACTATGCTTCATTTATTTTGCACTTTGCTCCCTTTGCCCCCCCCCCACTGCTCCACCCCTCAAGTTTTCAGTTTCTAGTCCAGTAGAAAAATTGAAGGGTTAGCAAGTAATGGCAAATCAGCAGTTCGTAAAGAAATCAGTTTATGTTGTAAAATTCCTGCTAAGACATGGGAAATGCAATAATATAATGACAGCGTCAGTGTAGAGAGAGTGGAGCTCTGTGGTACAGCAGGTTGCAGCTTCAATACATGTGTTAGCATCTTGTGGTGCTCTGAACTCTAGACTCCGATGAGGATACTCAGTTTTTGGCAATGGTGAGACATATATTTTGAACAGAGGAAATTCTTGTTAGTTAAGCAAGTCTTCTGCCATGAGGTTGCTACAGCACTGATCAGCGAGTTGCCTATGTGCAAATAGTAGTAGGTTTGCAAAAATACTGTTAAACTTTGTTTGAATGTAAACTTACCTGATGTTGGAAGAACAGCATAAAACAGTGCAGCCTGTTCAGCACTGAAGAACAGAACAAAGTGTAAATTAACTCAGCTAGTCCGAGCCCCTTTATGCTGAAAAAAGCCTACTCCAAGACACTATGCAAATTCACCTATTCAGAGTTGCCTATATTGACAAAAGCTTTTCTTGAAACTGTGGACAGGACTCCTGAGACCTAAAGCTTATTTTTTTCTTTTGTAGTCTACTGATGGTTATGAGGCATTTGAGTTAGAATGAAAGTTCAGCTTACTCATGGGTCCCTTCAGAGGGCAATCTTGCTACTTTAAAATATTTTCAGGGACCCTTGAAGATGTTATTTGATCAAGAAGAGGGGAACACCCAACTTCATGAGAATCACTGTTGTCTTTGAGTGAAAGGTCAGCTTGTCTGGGTACCAAGTGAAAAATGTATATATGTAGTCAACTTTGATACTAAGAACCAAATGTCCTGGTTCTCTAGTTCCAGGACCCAAATGAAGTGATGCACCCCATGCTGAGCATCTTCATTACTTATCTAGTAGGGTCAGCCACACAATGAGCCTAAGTAGGTAGCTGACCAAGTGAAAGACTCTTTTGCTTGGCCTGTGGGACAAGATTTCTAATTACTGTATAATAGCTTTCAGAGCATGAATTTATAAGACACCAAAATTAACTTTGGTTTCAGTATCTCAGGTCATATGTGAAGATCAAAAGTCCAATAATTTAAAGAGTATATTCTTTCCTGTTGAGATTTTTTTTTTTATTTTCTTTTCTTTTACCCACTCACCTCTCTTTCTACTTCTTAGTTTCCTAACAACTTCTGGGAAGCTTTGAGAATTTGTGTTAAAATTTTAGAGATATCTGTTTGAGGTGTAATGCCAGATTAGATTACTGCTCAACTAGCTGAGTTTGTATTACTCTTACATAATTCTGTGATATGGTGTTTATAATTGTTGCTGGGTTTATTATTTAAGTTTTTGTTGTTGTTAACGCTTAGCTGAGCTCTGTAACTTTCTGTGCCTGGTGTTGATTTCAGGTTAATGCATAAAATAATATCATTGCCTTTCTAGGCTGGTTGGTAAATGATGTAGTTAACTCTTTATTGGTCTTTTTTTGTTGAATTTCAGAATTTCCCAAGGCATTGGGCATAATGGGGAGATTGTATCTTTTTTGAGGGAGGGAGAAGGTGGTATGGAAAGACAGGTATCTGAGACTGTTGATTTATGGAATTGGACAATCACATTCCTTTCCTTTGTCAGAGTTCTCGTTTTCATTTTAGTAAGAACGGAGGTTTCTCTGCACATGTGAGTGTTTATTAAGCTGAAGCTACTGGATGTTTCTTAAAAGTAATTGCTACCTTTCTTTACGTAATTGAACAGAACTTTGATTAATTGAACAGAACTTTGAACTGCTCTCGTGTTTGTAAAGGAAAGCCTGTATTGAAAAGCTTGTTCATTGTTTTCTATTCTGTGTAGAATAATTCTGGAAATGATTTCTGGTGAAATATGGTCAAGGTCATTGCCAAGGGCCTTTTTTTCCCCTCCCCATTTGAGAGCTCAAACTTAAACTGAAATGCAGATTTACATGGACACGGAGTCAACCGCTTTGCCTCAAATGCGGGGCTATGCAATAAGTACGTTTTGTTTGTTTTTGTCTTTCATTACTTCGTGTGAAGCAACAATTTTTTTCTTTGAACTGCTGATTCCAAGTAGTGCTGATAGACCCATAAAGAGATGCTTTCTGTTCTGCACTCACAGTACTCACATACAAAGGATTCACAACCTTCAGGGAATAGCAAAACCTGTTTGTTTTGTTGGAGTGGGGAAAGGGATATCTTCTGGTATGTTTTCAGTGGAAGGGCACGTGGCAATACTTCATAAAGTTGATGTATTTTCTTAAGTTACTCCACTTAAAATTTTAGGTGGAAGCCTACAGTAATGGTGTAAAGTCCCTGTAAGGTGAGAGCAAGTAGTAGCTTTGTCAAAGTATTCTTTGTACTCTTGGTTGCTATTTTAATTTATAGAAGGAACATTCACACTGTTCAGAGACATCTATGAACTATCAGGGACTTACCATTTATTATTATAATTTTAGATTATTTTCTCTACCTAACAAAGGATAAATCGTTTCTTGATGCAATTATTTTAGCCATGCTAGGAGTGTGTAACAAAGAATGGTGTATCTGGCACTGCTCATATTTCATAAAGTTTAAGAGCATAAAATGTTACTCTACAATTTATGCTACTCTCTACTCCAGTCTACTTAATAAGTTTTGTACTACAATGTGATTCATAACCTGAAATATTGCAGCCTTTTTATGAATTCTTAATGGCGAAGCACAGAGCACCTTCAGAAATACTTTTCTTATAAAGTTCCTTCATTTTTTTGTTGAGAGACTTTAATTGGTCCACCTCTGCTAAGTGTGCAATTACGAGCCTTTTAAGCACAAAGAATTATCTAGAAAAAATTCAATTATTGGGCTTTTCTGCAGTACTGTAGGTGAAAAGAGAGCAGGTGTTTTAACTCTTTTCATGTAAGTTTAGTAAAGAGAAATTCAGACAGAATAATACAGCCAGCAGATTAAAGCAAAACCTTTTTTTCTCCCAGTGAAGACTGTTTTTTCCTCTTGGCCAATATAGATGTATCTTTGATAGAACAATTCAGACTAGCCCCTCAGCTCATTACTGCTGTGTGGTTACTCCCAGAATGCTGGGTATGGGTGCTAAAGATAGCATGTCTGTCTTGTGAAAATATGAGTACATTGTCTGGAAGGAGAGAGGTGGTTTCTTCAAAAGTTCAGACTTCTCAGAACTTGGCTGAAATTCTTTACGAGGAGGCTTGGCTTCCCTCCCTATGTGTTGGATCACCTATGGAGACTGCCCAGTGCCACTTTGGTCTTTAATTTAGTCCTGACACAAGTAATTATAATTTAAATATGAACAGCAGGTTTTCCCACTCAGCTGTTCTTATTGCTGTAGTAGTTTACGGTTTCTGTAATGTGAAACAACTTTACAAAAGTTTGGAAAGCAGAGATTCCAAAGACAGTATATTTTATGGCTTTGATAACTAAATGATTCCTCTATATAAACTCAAGCCTATTTTAAAAATACTAGAAATCTGTATGACCCATTTCCTTTAATATCACTTTTGAACTTACTTTTAACTTATGTAAAAAGAAATTATGAAAACTGTAAAGCAAATCCTTTATTTCTGAATTTGCTGGAAAGAATAAGTCTTGCTTTGTTTGTTTGCTTTTGTGGTTCCTCAGTCTTTAGTTTACGTACTAGGAGACAAGGGTTAAGCTGGAGAAAGCAATTCATATATGAAAAGACAAAGTTAATAATAATAATATACACTGATTTTAAATTTGATGAGAGAAGGGTTCTCCAGAGTATTCTTCTGGGCAAGGCTTCTGTTTAAATCTGTTTTCTTAATAGTTGCTTAAGACTTAGCTGGTATCGGTGCTTTGCCATCTCTCATATTCCAGTTACAGGAACAAGGATATTTCCAGAGAAAAGACATACATCATTTAATAGAAATAAATTGGACAGTTTTTTTTTAATTCTGTAACATAACAATAACCATTTCAGAAAGTAGTATAAAGTACTTGATATATTTGTAACATGTTTTTTTTAAAGCCACCTCAAATTTTCATTTCAAATGTTAGAAAGAATCACAACAGGTTCTTAGTGTATGTCCAAGAATGAAACTTAGCTCTTAAAAAGAATGCCTGTGTTCCTGCACCTGGCTAATCAAACAGCAAATATCTTCATAACTCAAACTTAATCATGATACAGAGCTTATTCCAATAAGACTTTCTGTCTTAATTATGGTAAATTTTCTAAACCATTCTGAATGTAAATGTATGGCTATATCTTACCTATTTGAGTAGCTATTAATTATTAGAAGGGACACAGGCAGATTAAAGCCTCAGGAAAATAGTGTTGGTCTTTTAATTTGTTCAATCAACAGTTTTTGAATTTCCTCCACAGACCAAGTACTATTTCTCTGATAGTTGCTAAAGCTTATGATGAGATGAGCTGGGCATATGATGGAGTCTATGAATGCAAACGATGTTAAGAGCAGGTGTTTTTTCCTAAATACACAAAATTCTTTGTGTTGTCCTAGAGTATGTTAGTAAGGTAATTTAATTTTATTAACTTCAGGAATTATTCAGGTGGCAATTTTATACACGTATCTGCTTATCCGCTGTCTTCAGGTATGTCCAACTCATTTCTATTTATGTGGCCTGTTGTGATATGATACCTGTAACTGGGGTACTGTGTCCAGATTTGACATTGCAAGCATAGATTTAAAGCTGGCACTGGGAAAGGGCAGTCAGATTTTGTGGGAAGGGAATGCAGACAAAAGACAAATTAGTTCTACAGTTGGCTATCATTTCCTTACAACAATAATATCACCATCAATTTTATTTTTAACTTTACTGAAGCTTCTTGGGAAGGCACAAGTTACTTTTTTATGTTTTAACCCTAAGAATAATGATTATTCTAAAAAACGTTTCACAATGGTTAGAGCTTTGCAATTTGTGTGACCCAGCATCTGATTTTTCTCTTCTCTAATCCTGTTTATATATCCCCACACATAATCAGACTCAGTCAGATGAAACTAATTACTAAGGGAAAAAAATCAAATTTATTTATTATATTTATTGGATGTGTCTGTTGCTTAATTATCCATTGGCAAATTTACATGTGGCCACAGAGAGGGCCGTGAATGAGTGTGGAAAAATGATCAATCATCACTTCTCACAGTCCAGAGGAGGCTGCTGAAAAACACAAGGAAGAAAAATTAACTTATCCTTCTTCATTGCTATCGATGTAGGGATCTAAAAGCAGAAAACAGCAAACACAAACAAACAAACGAAGAAATGCAATATGTTTGACTAGATATGGGAAATTCCAGAAAACGAGGGGAGTTATTGGACTTCTTCCTAACCATCTGATGTAATGTTAGGAAGAAATGAAGTGTTTCATTCTCTGAAACAAATGACACAGGTTCAAAGGGATGTGTTGGAAAACCATCTACAGTTGTTTACCCCAGCAAAAAACCAAAGCACATTTCTTCACTTTCTGTTTGTGTGTATAGTAGGCATCTTGAAGGGAAGGACTGTTAATGTTTTGAAAGTTTTATTTGTGGTTATGTATAATTCCAGTGAGCAGATGCTAAGACAGCACTGCTAATATAGAATCAAGTAAGTTTTGTGTTTGGCCTTTGATTGTTAAAAAAAAAAAAAAAGAGCCAACCAAACAAATCTTTGTTTCTGTTGAGGGGGTTCTGACTCTACTGGACACAGGAGAAGGCACAGTGACCTTACTATAGGCAGAGTAGGACTTCCCCATAAAGTTTCCGAGGAGTGGTTGGTGAGTTTGAACTGCTGAATTTTTAGTTAGCAGCCATAGCACTTAACCACTACACCTCCAGAGTTTCCTTTGCTGGTAGAGACGTTTGTTGGTGTTAGTTGCTACTGAGTCAATTCCAAGTCAATGGCGACCCTGTGTGTGCAGAGTAGATCTGCTCCATAGGATTTTCAAGGTATACGCAGACTTGTTTTTTGTACTATCTTTTATGGTTGTGTTTTTATTTAAAAAATTCCTCACCACACACATAAAGAATTGTTTTCTCATTTTTAACCCTCTCTTGCTATAATGGGATTAGTCTTCAGGATAGGCTAGTTCATATTTTTTTTCTGTTTATCTCATCATGCATATTTGAAAATGTATCAGCACACAAATCAGTCTTCAAAATAGATAGTAATTGAAATAGCTGCCATTTTAAAGAAATCTGGGAAGACTACATTTTTAACAGAAATGTCATTTTATTTAAGTAATTCCTCAAGTCCGGAGATGACTAAATGTTTATGTTAGTCCGATCAGCACCCCAAGATAGAAAGTGTGTGTGAATTTCAGAGGAGTAAACAAACCACTTTTGAACTGGAAGCATTTGAATGCTCTTTGTAAGAGAAAATGAATTAAATGTGTTTTGAGAATTGCAGCGCACCACTGTGTTACTCAGAGAGGACACTTGATCATGCATGTTTCGTTGCTGAGGGCCATGCATTTGGGAATATTACTGTTCAAGAAACTAAACATTATAGATTATACTTTTATTAGATTTGGCTGTGTAGAGATTAAAATGGCAACAGGAATACTGGGAATTGAAAGGGAAAGGTGGTTCTATACTAGCCAGCTTAGCGAGAAAATAAGAGAGGAGCTAATTTCGTCCTTTATTATAATTTTTATGTAAAACAACTGTTTTGTAATAACTCACGTTTTAAAGGAAAAGTTGCTGTCAGCTGGATTCGCTGCTGAAGCCAAGCAATAAATAGAGAGACTGAATTCCTCTTCTTACAACGGTGATTTTTCACTCAGCTATTCCCTAAGGCCACTCTGAGGTATATGAGGGGCACCGGTTCCCTTTATGTGATTTGTGTATGTTCCCACAGATTGTGAAGTCTATTCCTGGGCAATTTTCAAGTTAAAATTGTGTTACGGCTACCCTGAAGGTTGTCATTTCTTGGTTTTTCTCTTGTCAGTCAATTCATAAGTGTTTATTAAGCCCCCATGGGGTGTACACAGAATCACACTAGAAGTTTGGGTATGTGCGTAGGGATGATTGGTCTCTGGTCTGGAAGCTTACAGTCTCTTCATAAAAATATTGCTGCACGTGTGTGTGTGTAAAATAATATCTTAATCACAGAAGTTGAGCAATAGTTCATTGTTACATAGCATTTTTCTGGAGCTCCCAATGTATTTACTCTGAGAAAGGCATAGTTTCAAGACAAGTCAGGGATGTAACTTCTCAGCTTTATTTCATTTATTTTTTTTAAAATTCAGGTATCTAATGATGGACATGTTTTAAATAAAGGGCAAAGCCAGAGGGCCGGTTTTAAATGATGGATCCTTGCCAGGCAGAATCAGATCATGGCTCACATTTGGGTTGCAGAGTAAGGACATATTCTGATGCTGGTCATTTCTAGGATGTGCCTGTTGCCTGGGCAAATTCATTCCATGAACTGGGTAAATGGCTCCGTGCCCCAAGGCTGTCAGATTGCATTTTTCATGAGCAATGACTCCATTTATACCTTACTTTTTGTTTTTTTTCTTATAAATAGAAGGATTTGGGAAAATGACAGAAATTGGGAGGGAGAGAAATTTTTCAAAGGTTCCCAAAATGCTGTTGATGAAAAATGTTCTCTAAAGGAAATTTTCCTCTGGTGAACTAGAAAGCAGTTAAGAATATGTAGGTTCACAGTTTACTTTTCAAAACTTCTTCTCTCTCTTAAGTTCATCTTTTATCAATAACTTGCAGGAAGGGTAATGCTCTTGAAAAGTAGCACCTGAGTAGTTCTGGAAGCAGATGGCAAAGGAGGAGTTGTGCAGAGGTGGTGACCGCTTTAATAGTACAGGTAGTAGCTTCCTTGACTTGGAGCAGTCAGCTTGACTTCTGTCACTACTGGCCTGGCTCTTGAGTAATGTTCACTTTGACTGTGATTTTCAAGATACACATATCTCATTTCTGGCAAATTGTGGATAAAACACCAACATTTCTTTTCCATCTTCTGTCCCTTGTTAATCAGAATCAGTGAAAAACAAGGAGGGGAGGGGAGGAAAGGTTTTTCTTGATTTAGGTTTCATTTTAAACTTTAACTCTTGATTTTTTTTCCTGTTGAATTCATGATTTTCTGAGTTTACCCCAGAGAGGGCCTTGCTAAAGGTGCTTTTGGACGGATCGTTTCCTGGTCTTTTAGGATAAGATAATTTCTTCACATTTCCCCATAGCCCAGAATCCCTAGTTTTCAACAGTTTATAGAATAAATCAACACAGTGTGCAAGTACAATTTGGATTATTATTGATTTCGGATCAGGTTATGTTTTTATTTGTATGCTAAAGAGATGAATTGTGGCTACTGTAAATGGAAAAGGAATTTGTTAGAAGAATACTGGAAATCAGGATGTGGAACGAGGCACTTCTGCCACTGGGTGCCTAGCTAGAGCCTTTCTCTAACAGTAGACACTAGCCTCTTCTGAGCCCTGTCATTGCCGTTAACGTTACCACCACTACTGCTTTGGAAGGCAGCTGTTTGTGCACTCCTGGAATGAACTCGACCTCCCTCTTGCTTCTGAAAGTCACTGGCTCTCAAGTTAAAGTCAGGAGTCAGTGCCTCAGATAGACTGTGTTTAGGAGAAATCTGGGAGATTGAGAATCTACTGCTTTCATATTCTTGAATAGGAAGCGAAGACTTCCAGCAAGATGCAAAGGGTAGAATTCCCTCAAGACAGAAAGAGGGTCAGTTGAAAAAGACAGAAACAGCAAGTTCCTAGCAAATATGTACCATTATTACTAAAACAGAAAGTCACCTGTAGGATGATAGGGAATGGATATACCAAGTGCCTCCCAGTATGAACTTGAAAGCCTCTTAGCAGTGAGAAATTCCTTCTAGTTTAAAATATATTGGGGGACATTTCTGATTATAAAAGTATTAAGCCAATGTTTTCAGTTTTAGCACACACCAATCTCAAATGTTTGTCATATAGAATTATTTTTGTCATCATCAAGACCCATGTTAAATTGCTATCCATCTGAACTCTGCTCATTTTAAAGTCATACATAATTTACCCCAAATGGGCTAAACTTTGCCTATGTGTAAATATGAACTACATAAAGTTGACGAATGGTCTGGGAGGATAGGGAGAAAGGTACAGGATTTCTTTAAAAAAAAAAAGGTACAAAGGATTTCTTTAAATTAAATCTAGATATTCCAGTAATTATCTGCAAACAAATTAAGAAAAATCTTCAATAATATGTCAACCAACTTTCTATATGTAAATTGGTAATGAGAGTAGTTGTGGCCTTTGAAAGAAATAAAACTGCATTTTTTGTTTGTTTTGATTTTTTGATAGTTTATACTGTGAGGTCCAAACAGGTGTCCTTCTGTAAGTTGTTAATAAACCCACTGAGGCATTAGACCAATTCAAGCAATCCACATGTCTTGTAAAACTTTTACCTCTAAAGGCTCAGCCTTTTATTCTTCAGTTCTAAATTAATATATTTATCCTTCCATCACAATCTCCTAAGGATTTTGAGAATTAATTAGAAACAAAATCACTTTCAGTTCTTGGATGTTACATTCCGTGCAGGAAAAATATGAGATACTGAAGCGTTATTAATAATAACAAAGTTTCATCCAGTAAAATAATCCAACTGGCTGAATTCTCTCATGGTTGGTATTTTCTAATATAAATTACTGTAGGATTAGATAGTTAAATATTGAATATTGTCTCATTTAATGCAGTGCCATGAAATATTAATAATAATGATAGTACTCCAGTTTGGAGAATATGAAGATGATTTTTTACTAATAGCTTTGGCCAGTAACATAATACATTTTCTAAAGTGATAATGAAGATTTTTAAATGAAGGTGAAACTGGAAATAAATGGCCATTGAACTACAAAATTTCAAACAGGTCAAATGTCACAACATTTTTTTTGTCTTATATTAAATCATTTTTCTTTCTCTCCTAATGACACCCCTGTGATCATTGTGGATGGCTTTGAGGATTTGTGAAAAGAAACAGATCTACTCTGTTAGGCTGCTGAAGAGAAGCCGTGGATGGTGTTTAGTTGGCACGAGGTATAAAAGTCTGAAAATTGGATTGGGCTTTGAAAGAAGGCTGGCAGTGTTGAGTGTGACGGTTGAAATGGGGTTGTGCGTGAAGTTAAAAAAAAAAAGGAGAGCAAGAGGGAGGTAAAAAGAGAGAGAGATAGAGAGCATGAAAGAGAAATGTTGGCAGAACAGCCCAGTGGGAAAGCCTCAGGCCTGGTAGAAACTGACCGCTTAATACAGAGAGTAGAAACTTTTTTAATTAAGACTTTTTTAATTCTAATGTGTGTTTTTTTTTTTTTAAAAAAAAAAAAAAGATACACCCTGTTTTGACTTTGCTTCACATTCTTGATTATGGGAGCATATACTTCAGATTAGAGCGCTGAAATCTGATGATAAATAGGATGAGTGGCTATGGTTGAAATATTTTGTGAGGCCTGCAGAGTAAGAACCTATACCAATGCATCAAATTGGTTTAAAACGGCTGGGTTTTTCCTCCCCCTGTGGGGGAAACTTTCATGTTTTGTGAGATGATTTTGTTTAAAATTGCAGTTATCCTTGTTTCAGACCTAGTAATTTAACAGTTGAAAAAGCTCTCTTTTTTGTTCTGTGTAGCTAATGTACTTGGAGTGAATGAATGTATTTTATTTTATAAAAATGTTTTGGGGTGATATTCTTTTAGCACCAACTTATTCCTTGATACAGAAGCTGTCTGTAATTTGCAAAAATGACTGTTTCTTTTTCTTTAGTTGTTGGATAATTGCTTTTTGTATACACTGGGAAAATGTTCATATAGATCAGTGACAAAGCCTAGCAGATGCACTTGCAATTATCTGGAATTTAAGTAAATTTTGCATCTGATACACACAAAGCAAATGCTTTGTCCAAGCAGGTTGGCATACTGGCATGTGGACTGCTATGAATACAAGGGAAAACAAATGGGACTATTAGTAAGTCTTGTCTCTTACTTGAAAAGACAACTGCTTTAGGCATGGCCTACAACTTATTCATATTCAGGGTTGGTTCAGTTCTAATCATGACCTTTGAAAGTGAAAAAAAATGTGTAAAACAAAATCTGTGGCTCTGTTTTTACTGGAGTCACATTCCTAGCTTTCTGTAAAAAAAAAAAAAATAGTGGAATAAATATTTGTTTCATATCGCAATGTTTTGTGGATTTTGTTTTTTTGTTTTTTTTTCCTTCAACTGTTAAGGAGAACCTTCATTTGTTGCTACTTTCAAAATGTAAAAGAGGATTTCATAATATAAATGAATCATGCTATAGATAAAAGATGATTACGATGTTACCTTAACAACCTCGTTTCACAAGAGGCAACATAAGTAGGAATACATAACGGGTCCAAATTCTACTTCTTATTGTTAAACAAAGGAGATTGAGCCAGAGGAATAGTTTCTGCAAAAGTCTCTTTTCTGAGTTTTGTCTGAGATTAATCCTTTCCACTGTGTTTTTTGTTGTTGTCAGACTTACATAAGTGAGATCTTTGAAGCCTTAATCTTTTCCTCTTTATTTCTTCTTAGAACATATTAAATGTATAGAGCTACTTCAATTCACTGAAAAGCCTTTAGGTCTTTTGGGTGGGGTGGGGAGGTTGTTAAATTATTTTTACTTTCAATGAGAGAGTTACAAATAATTGGACCAATAGATTTTTCATTTCATAGTTTGAAGGTGCTCTGTGCTCTTCCAGCCTTTGAATGAGGCAAATTTCAGAAGTGTCTCAGACAACATAAAGGCGTGTCTATCTTGCCCACTTTCTGCTTTCTTCTCCATCTAGAATGGAATCTAATAATAACTGAAAATTCTTTCTAATTCTTTTAAGAATCAGAAGCCTTCCGGGGGTCCTAAGGGCTGAGCAATTGCTTGAAAATGGTGAATTGGGGAAGAAAGTTTTAGAAAGGAAAGAGAGAGCTTGACAGAGGTATTTTAGGCTCCAAATTAGAGCAACACAGATGTGCTGTTGCTGGAATATTGTTCTACAGAATATATTCCACCTCAACCACTTTTCCAAAATTGTAATGCGTCTTCTGCGAAGCATTTTTGATAGAATTTCCAAAATTAGGGAACTTGCTCAGATGTGCATGTCAGATTATTCTGCATGGTCCACATGTCCCCAGGGCAGTTTTTTTTTTTTTTTTTCCTGGTGTGTTCTCCCCTCTTCTCCCTTTCCCCACACACGTTTCCTGCAGGCTATCTTTAGTCCTGGAGAGAAACCAGGTGCTTTCCTTGGTATTTAAGCAACTTTCTATTTTGAAATTCCCTTAGAGAGCTGTGGGCATTTTTATTTCTGTGTCTTGGAGCATCTCTTTCCTTTTCTGAAGGAGAAGCTGCTTACATAATACCCAAAGCCGACCTCTGGGAACCACCAAGCTGTTTTACGGGTTTTTGGGAGGCAGAGGACTCTGAGAGCCACTGTGTCAGTCATGGCCTCCCATGAGGGTCTCAATTTGAGATGTTTGCACAATAAAGGATTCTCAGAAGAATAAATGTATACAAATCCACTTTTCAAATTGAGAGGAGTCAGGAGGAAGCAGCACCTAGGAGGAAGAGAGCCCACTAATGCCCAGGCTGAAAGACATTCTTGAATAGTTCCAGAGCCAGGACCCAACTGGCTTTCGAGCTTGCCAGGGAGACAGATGCTGCAGTTGGAAGACTGTTTTCCACAGTTAGATATTTTGTTCTTGTGGATAGCCAACCATTACTCATCGGGAAACAGGAGAGAGGAGGAAAGAAGAGTAAATTAATCATTTTATTAATCCCTATTTAGAATTCAGTCAGGTAGGCAAATGTCAACCTGGTGAGCCTTCCATGAAACCAGAAGTGTTGTAAAGACAGTGGCGATGTTTTAAAGTTATGCCAAGTGATAAAGGTGTCTAATTTAACCTGTAGATTAAATAACTGACGTGATTTCAGAAGGATACTTGTGGAAAATAGTAATGTAAGAATGACTGAATAATCCAGGCTCAGAGAAGGCACACTTTTGAAGGACTGGAAGGACATGATTTATTTTTTTTTTCACCTCCTGTAACAGATGATAGGTTTGTTCTCTGTTCTCTCTGTGTCTATGGGCTACGTGTATGTGTGTAATATGTGTATATGTGAAAAATAGTGCCTCCCTCCCCCATTGTTTTTCTTCTACTATGTCTCCCTCTCTCCATTTGAGTGTGGCTGTGTGTGAGTATGATGTTTACACATCTCACACCTACACAGATGTGTTACGTTAAACTGAGACTCCTTGTGTACCCTGAAGGATCAGCTTTTGTCTCCATGTTTATCATTCACTTCCAGATCTCCTAACTCTGCAGCGACATGCAGTTGATTACATAAGACAGAAATACCTGGTATCTGAAAGACAGGTGAAAGTCAGTTTGTAACTCATGTCTTTTGTCATATTGTGGGTTCCCTTCCCATACACAGACAAGATTTAATATTGTGGGCAATAGTCTTAGCTTCCTCTGTTTTTCCTTTTTTTTTTTTTTTTGAAAATAAACAAAAGAAGAGTTTGGCACCATTTCACTGATTCTTTCTAGTTGGAGGCTGAGTACTTCAGGCCCACTTGGAGCCAAGTTTATTTCATAGATCTGCTCGGTAGGTCTCCAAAACTGGAGTAAGTTATGCATTTGAGTGCCTGACAGCAGCCCGATGCCAAACTTTTGATCTACCATTTTTTTTGATAGAGTCCCAGAAGTGTCCTTTTTTTAGATCTGCATGTCATTAGTGAGTTGGGTTGGCAGATTGCCAAAAGGTGTATGTTTGTGGAAAAGCAGACTTCTGTTTTTTCACCATCAGCAGCTATTTGGAGGGTACTCTAGGAACTGAAAATCGTAGCTGTGGAGCCAATTTAGAGAGAGTAATTTGCAATTGACTTGTGGAAGATGTAGCTTGCCTTCTTGAGCTATTGTGCTTGTCTGGCCAATACGGAACCGTCTGAGATGAGGCTCTTCACTTCGAGGTTTACGTGTCTTTCACTGTATCTCATATCAAATCAAGCACTAAGAGACTGTCCTGTCAATTTGCAAGCATTCCCTGGAGAACCTTGGGGTCTTAAAAACCCTGGGTCATATTGATCTTTGAAAGAAGGTAGTAGCATTTCTTTTGAGGTTTGTCAATGATGACTTTTTTCACTTAACTCTTTCAGTCTCTATTTGTGAATGCACAACAAAGATGAATGTTTTTTGTATCAACAGGAGAGAGGTTGCTGTGTTTCACATTGCTTTGTGTGTAACATATGCTTGTATAGCACATGCTAAATATGTGTAGATTGGAAACAACATGGATTTCTTTTCCTTTGGGAACATGAGAAGACTATCACGTGAGGGTTTTG
The DNA here is from genome assembly GCA_028571685.1 of Heterohyrax brucei. NCBI lineage: Eukaryota > Metazoa > Chordata > Mammalia > Hyracoidea > Procaviidae > Heterohyrax > Heterohyrax brucei. Next base: position 188,229,032 of record CM053141.1, read on the forward strand.
TTTGTTTGCTTTTAAGCTAAGATTGAATGAATGATGTTAGTTTCCCAGATATGTATCAGGATTTCATCATTATGTATTGGAATTAAATCATTATCTTTTCTATTAGAAAAGAGGAAAAGGTCTCAAGTAAGACTGAAGGACAGATTCAGATGTTGTGCAATAAGTATGTGGAGGAATTAGGAATAGTAGACTCCTTAAGTCAGTTGTTGATCAAATAACTATTTTAATTTTTTATGTTTTACGTTGCTCAAAAGATTGATTGTATTATTTACTCGATAGCTGTTATAAAAGGAATAATCTTTTTGGCATAAGAAAATCTGTCATTACCACTTTGTATTTAGGAAGGGAAATCAGGAGTATCATGTTTTCCTAGGAGTTAGAAAAGAAGCTAATAAAATTCATCTCAAAAAGGAGTCAGCAAACTGTGGCTCATGGGCCACATCTGAAAAGTGAAAGAATGGAAGAGTTCAAAGGCAAATTCTGACTCCAAGTCCCATTCTTGTGAGCACAACTCCTTTCTAATTTTTATATGGCCAGACTTATTTCTTTCAATTTCCTAATTCCACAGCTGGGAACCATTCCTGATATATCACAGTATTCAATATATATTCTTGAATGAATATGAGTAAATTTGCTTTCCCTGGGCCAGAAGTACCTTGGAGGTCTGTGGAGTGTACATTAAAGCTAGTGAAGTGTGCTCTTGATAATGTACTGATTAAAAAAAAATCTGTCAGGATTTATTGCTGTGTATGTACTGTAGGATTGTGCTGCATAGGGGTTGCAATGGTTGTACATCACCAGGATTTTCTTTCAAGGAAACTCTGAATGGATTCTAAATGCCATTATATGGCCCCAAACTAAGGATAGCTCTTTGTATTTTCAGATGGTGGGCTAAAGCCAAAAGAGACTGATATTTTGTGATGCATAAAAATTACATAAAATTAAAATGTCTGTGTCTATAAGCACAGTTTTATTGAGACAGAAGCATGCCCATTCAATTCCATTGCCTTTTCTTTTCTTTTTTTTTTTTTTTTTTGCAGCTGCTCTTGCAGTCCAACAATGGTGTTGACTGGTAGGACACACAAGTCTAAAATATGTTTTATCTGGCCTTTTCTAGAAAAGGTTAGCTGAAAGATATCTAATGTGCATCTTGCAGTGGTTAAAAAAAATGTGATGAATATTGTACTCAGTTTTAGGGGTTCATATATATTATTGGGCTTGGCCTGCCTTGGGATCTTTGAGATTATAAGTTTCCGAATATGTGAACCAAAGGAAGACTCTACACCTGGATGAAGTGGTGCTGATCCTAATGTTAGGTTTTGGTTTTCAGTAGGACGGATTGAATCCTTTATGAATTAGGAAGGAGTTGTGCTCACAAGAATGGGACTTGGAGTCAGAATTTGCCTTTGAACTCTTCCATTCTTTCACTTTTCTGATCTTGGAGGCAAGTTTGCTTAACTACCATCCGACCCCTTGTCCTCCTACAGTACATACACAGCAGTAAATCCTGACAGATATTTTTAATCAGTACATTATCAAGAGCACACTTCGCTAGCTTTAATGTACACTCCGCTGACCTCCAGGGTACTTCTGGCCCAGGGAAAGCAAATTTACTCATATTCATTGAAGAATATATATTGAATACTGTGATATATCAGGAATGGTTCCCAGCTGTGGAATTAGGAAATTGAACGAAAGAAATAAGTCTGGCCTGTCATCAAAGCCCCTCCAGTGGTAAGAAGCAGGTACAGACAGATAGTTTTAGTAAAAGGTATTAAGTACAAAATAGTTAATAAGAATAAAATTTTTTTAAATGTTGCCATTAAGTTGATTTTGACTCATGAAAATCTCTTGTGTGTCAAAGTAGGATTGTGTTGCACAGGGGTAGCAATGGTTGTACATCACCAGGATTTTCTTTCAAGGAAACTCTGAGTGGATTCTAAATGCCAGGCTTCAAGTTGGTAGCCAAACACCTTAACTGTCTGCACCATACAGGAACTCCAGAGAATAATAGACGATAGCAATTGTATGTTCTCGGTAGTTTACATGTGTCATATCATTTAGTCCTCAAAATAATCTAATGAGATTATTATTATATTAGTCTCCTTTTTTATTTGTAGATGAAGAAACTCAGGAAACAAGCATAATTTGGCCAAATTATTAAATTGTGGAGCAGGAATTTGAGTACAGGCTATGTGGCTCCAGAATCTTACTGTTGACGACTGTGCTGTGTGATCCTTGAAGCACCCTTCACATCTGCAACATGTGGCAGATGCAGCTTAGAGGGATGGCTCTTTAGGATTAGCTAAAATATGAGCGTGACTCTAAATGAACAAGTGTGCAGATGCAAGCAGAAAAGAAGAAAGGAAAAGCAGGTGTCACATGTTAAAGTGCAGAGATCAGCTATGAGTTTGGAATCAGATCATTCACTGAGTCATTGACTCCTTCAGCAAACATTTGTTAAGCCTGTGTTAAGAACTACGCACTAATTTCAGCACTGGAGTATTAAATAGAAATGTGGTTTATTGTCTAGTGTGATGAGATAGAAAATAAACAGATTAATGATCAAAGTAATCTAATACAATGATGTAAACTTGAGATAAGAGCGAGTGATATATATGTGTGTGCTTGTACATCTTTGTGTATATCTGTGCCAGTTAACTTTCGATGCACAGAGAATTCCTCTCTGAAGGCATGATGTTTGAATTTTGAATGCCAAGAAGGAGTCAGACATTTGAAGATGTGCAAAATCCTTTCAGGAAGAAGGAACAGTAAACGCAAAGGTCCTGGGGTGGAAAACAGGTGGCATGTTAGAGAAATGAAGAGAAGACAAGATGTGGTTACAACATCAGGGAGGAAGATGGTGTCTATGATGACATGAAGAATCAGTCTAGAATGACCAGACAGGCTGTCAGTGACTTGCTCACAGCGGACCGTGTGGGCCACGGTGAAGATTTTCGATTTCGTTCTCCATGCAGTAAGAATTTATTTCTGCCGTGTTCACATTGAAGATAGGTAATGTGGTGTGGTAGTTCATTATGGTATCATACTATATCGTATGCTATTATTATGATGTAGTATGTTGTATTTTTTCTGTATGTGTTTGGAGTTTTCCGTAATACATTTTTTTAAGTCAAAAAATAGCCAGCTTGTCTAATTTGTGGAGAATGAAATACAAGCTGTTAAGAGTGAAAGAAGAAAGCAATTATTAGATCCAGGCTCAAAAGACGATTAACTCAAAGGAAAGCAGTAAAGGTGGGAGATGGAGACGAACAAGGAATACCTATCTGAGATAGAGTTAGCAGTCATCATTGATACAGAAGATGCTAGAAATGAAGGTAAGCAAGAAACCAAAGACGACTTCTATAATTCAGGTACCGTTGACTGAGAAATAATACTTTTTAAGGGACATATGCCAGAAATACGCATAGAGTGATGAGGACACATTGAAGATATACTGTGGCAGGGTCAAATAGACATGGAATCAAGGAATCTGAGGGAAAGACCATCGTGGTAATCTCATGAAAGATGCTGACATTAACTCAAATGATGAAAGTCAGATGGAAGGAAAGGCAAGAACAAATCTATAATATTTTGGAAAAGGCATCACCACCACTTAACTGTAGGTGGAAAAGAAGGGAGAGAGTAGAGTCCAGGGTTCTTCAGGCTTATGGTTAGTGTGTAGTATATGGCAAGCGGCCAGCCAAGCCAAGTGCATCTGGGCAAAAACATCTTGAGGATAAGATTAAAAGTCCAATTTTGACCACCTAATTTTGAGGTGCTTCCAAAAGAGGTGTCCTGTATATTTAGATGTGAGTCTATGGAGAGATGTGGAAAAGAGACCATTGGTGGTGTAAATGTAAGTAAAATTCTCCAGGGGACTTACAAAAAGAAGAAGAGAAAGAAAAGAAGGCTAGAGATGAGTGCGGGGAGATAAGCTGAGTGTCTTCATCCTTTAGTGATGCTGTAACAGAAATGTCACAGGTAGATGGCTTTAAAAAGAGAAATTTTATTCTGTCATAGTCCAGTAAGCTGCAAGTCCAAATTCAGGGCATCAGCTCCAGAAGTTTTTCTCTGTTGGCTCTGGAGGGAAACACTCTTCCTGAACTGGGAGCTTCTGAGGTGTGGAGACCCATTGTCCTTTATAAGATATGCACTCTGCTCTTGGCACAGTTTGTTGGTGGTATAAGGTCCCCAACTCTCTCTGCTACCTTCTTTCTTTTATATCCCAAGAGACTGGCACTATACAAAGAACAATACAATCTCACACATTGAGTCCTGCCCCACCAACACAACTGTTGCCTTCCTCCCTCATTAACATCATAGAGGCAAGATTTATAGTGTATAGGAATATCACACAATACCGGGAATCACGGCCTAGCCAAATTGCTACGTGCATTCTTGGGGGAATACAATTCAATCCATGACACTGAAGAAGACGGAACTTGGGAGAAGACTGGGGGGAGAAAAAAAAAGAAAGAAAGAAAGAAAACACAAGAGAAGAGAACCCTCTGAAAGTGATTTTGTAGAAGTGAGGCAGAGAAGAGTATCAGGCTGGCATTATCGCTTGTGCTATATACTGCAGACATGCTTTTAAGATTATGACTGGAAAGTATCCATTAGTTTTGACATTTAAGAAGTAATTTAATTTTTAGGAACATCACAGTCAGTGGAAGACAAGACTAAGGGTTAAGCAGGTAATGAGAGCTCACAAAATGGGAACAAAGATACTTCATTTGGCAAAAGTAAGGTGAAAACCAAACAGAAATTAGGAAGATGTAAAAGAAAAGAAAAAACTCTATCAAGTATCAAGTGGTAGACAGCAAAGCCCAGTTAAATTGTTTGAGGCTTTCCTCTGCTGCTGTTGATAATTAGACATTTTACTTTAATTTGCTTTGTGGAATTATACTCTTCATGTAAAAGTTTAATCTTCATAATCAAATTTAAGAGTTTATAACTGGGAAGACATTTGAAAGAAATCTGTAGCCAAACCTTTGACAGCGAAGTCAGTAACTTCTAACTACTAAATTCATTTTGTGTTTTTGTTTCTTTGGAAAACACCCCCTAGAATGTACTGGATAAAGAATTCTATGTGCAGAAAATAGTGCATGTTTGGGTCAAATACAGACTTGTGCTTGAATATATCACGTATTTCTTATGGCCTAATTGTTTGTTTGGAAACCCTGGTGGAGTAGTAGTTTAGCACTATGTCAGCTAACCAAAAGGTTGACGGTTCGAATCCACCACCACTCCTTGGAAACTCTATGCAGCACTTCTATTTAGTCCTGTAGGGTCACTGTGACTCAGAATCACCTTCATGACAGTGGGTTTTTCGTTTAATTGTTTAATTTGGGATTTCTTAACAAAGCATAGAGAATAGATTATGAAATCTAAAACAGTATTTTCACACACGGAGATATCCTTATTCATTGTGGAAAGCTTGTTTGGGAAATGAGTAAATTAATGATTACCTTTGTGAGAGAATAAATGAGATAAGCTTATTCAATCCTGTAGTTTTGTTTATAGAAATTCATTCTTTCTAAAACAAGGCAATTTGTCTAAAACGTTTTATAATTTAGTTGCGTAAAAGCTATTACTCCAGTTAGTTTTCTTGAGGGCCAGCAAGTTACTTTTATGGGTTTTCTTCTTTTTTTTAATTTTTTACTTTTGTTGATGTTTCTAACATCCAAGATTTCTTTTGCTTGATACAAAGTAACAATCTGTTAGCTAATGCATTGTTTGATTGATTCATATCATTGTTTGATTGGTTGATTAACTGATTGATTATCTTATTACAGTGGTGATATTCTGAGTGCAGAATGCAAGCCAGTGCAAAAGCTACCTCAAAATGGTACTGAAACCCAGAAATGGCACCTTTGTAGTTGAAGGCACTCATTTGGTTAATGAGAGGCCCTAACGTGTTCAAACATTTGATGTGCATTTCTGGTAGAAAACAGTTTGGCCCTAGGGTCCGTAAGTAAGGCTTGGTTGAAAGTAATGAAGCTGGGTAACAGACAGAGAATTGTCTCTTAAAACTAAAAGCATCACAAGTTACTTCTCTTTTTTTTTTTTTTTTTTTGCGTTTATGTAGAAATCATTCTCGAGGCATTCCTGTTTCACATTTCTTTTTCTAAAGTGTGTAGGCAGCAGTATTGGCTTTGGAATTCTGATTTCCTCACTCTGAAAAGCAGTGCTAGCCTGACCGACAGGGTGGGTGGAGGAGCGACCGTGACTTGCGTTGTCGCCGCTTGCTGTCCTGCCTCACTGTATGACAACACCTGTGCCCAAGTCCTACCCCACGGGAGACTAAGACAAAACAATACGAACAGTAACAATAACAGGTTAAATGTTCATTATCTTCATACAGCTGTTGACCTTTCGATTTCATCAAATTTAGGTTTCTAAAGCAAACTGCAAAATCCCTACTGTCATATTTGATTGGAAATATTGCTTTCCATGATAACTGTGAGAACAGCCGTTGGGAATCAAAAGAAACAATGTTACATCAGTGGCAATGATTGTTTTGTACAGCAGAGCAGTGCTTGTTTCGGTACAAGCCTGCTGATAGCTGAAATTTGAGGATCCTTTTAGCACTTGTTTTTTTTTTTTTTCCCTAACAGATAGCTGTCTTTGGAGTCTCCATAGAGCTTGTTTTACATTTCTTTCTGCTGTTCCTGTCTTTACTTATTCACTGAGTCACTTATTGAAGGAGTTACTTGCTTCAGTTAATTTAATTCATATCATTAAAAAAGGGGAGAAAAAATCTTTTTGCACTTATATCCAATTGATTCTATTATTCACAATAATATTTCACCCTTCCTATAATAGTAAAATGACAAGGGATACATTTGGACAGATATGTAGTTTAGATGAAGAAGAACTGGGATAAAATGGCCTTTTTCAGAAAAATATCGTTGGAGAAGCGTAACTGTTGCATTGCCGTAAGTCACTGAGGAGAGCTTACAGTTTAACCCTCTAAAGGGAGATCTAGGGGACTAAAGAAGCGACATAAACAGCTGGAGTAAATATCTGTAAAACCTGTTACAGTTGACTAAATGAAACTAATCATAAGATTAAATTTTATGTTAGCTTTTTACCTTTAGAATGGAAAATCTACACTATACTTGAAAAACTCATTTTGAGAAAAAGAATTACAATTGCAATGGATGAAAGCACTCTAGACTCAGATAAACTGTAAGCATACATAAATTTGTTACTGATCAGTGGATAATGGTAATAATGTCTTTTTAGTGCCCCAGGTAGAACTTATCCTCTTGAAGCATACTCCAAACTCAAGAGGTCATTTACAATGTTACTGATTTTTCTCCTTTGTTGAGTTTTTACACATAAATAATAATTAAATACAGTTAATATAGTTATTATTATTAGTAGTATTGCTTGATGACAGTTTTTCTAAAAACTGTCTAAGACTCATTAACAAAGCTATTTTGAAATTAATTTCATGCGGATCTTCCTGATTCTTACTTGTGAGGAATTACAGTTAGGCTTAAAAGAAAAACGTCTGAAAAATCCAAATCTACAGAACTTACCATTTATTTCATCTTTTGTTTAAATTGGTTAACTTTAAACTGTAAAAGTGATACTAAGTACTTCAAGTCTCTAATAAATTAAACAGACGTGATAAAATCTTGCAGTGAATTAATATAGGATATGGCAGAATTGCTACTTAATAATCCAGGTCTCTTCACCCAAGAATACTTATTAAGATACTTATCACCTCATTAAAACATCCCTGCAAATAGCAAGCTTGTGAGGATGGCTCCGCACTGGGCAGTTTTTTATTCTGTTGTAAGTAGGGTCCCTGTAAGACCCAACTTGACAGTAACTAACAACAACACAAATAAACACTCCTTGAGTGCTCTTTTCCTTTTAAATTGTAGTTTGGATAGTTGGAGGAGCAGTGTTTTAATTACGCAAAAGATTTCTCGTGCTTAGAGTTGCTTAATTGTTAGTGAACAGGTCAGTTTATATTTCCTCATTAATATTTGAAGTTTTAGTTGAAACTGCTTTGTGGCACAAATGACAAGCTTCTGTCTTGTAACATAATTTAATTTATTGTGACCACAATGTCAGGTTTACTTTAAACTTGCTGTGGCATGTATTTGTGATTGACAATCACCATCTTTTGCCTGACTGGTAAGGTACAAGTTTCTTTTATGTTTTAAAAATTATTAGGGCATTTTAAAGATATGCATAATTTCAGAGTAAGACAGTTGACAACCATGTAAGTGTCTCATTTTTAGAAATACAATAAAAATCCGGTGAATAAATGCTTAGACTGATAATGCTTGGAAAAGAGACTCACGTTGTACAATAGAATGTAAAACTCTTTACATAACGTGTGTATTCTTTTCAGGTGGTTCATTGTTAACATGGAGTGTGCCTAATTAGCGTTTTAGCTCGTTACTTAGAAAAGATACTCAATTGTCTGCTATGAGCTTTTGGAGTCTCTAGTTTATGGATTATCTGTAACAAAAATGTTAATTCCAGCCATGATTCTGAGTCAATTCCTTTGCTCAGGAATTGGAGTTCATTTTTAATATTAGCCTTAGGGGTAGGAGCATGATTAGAAATGCATAATAATGCTTTCATTCAAAACCAATTAAAATAAGTTCTGGATTCTCCAACATAATGGGTAATTCACAGTTCTGTACTTCTGCATTAGGATGGATTGAGTTTGATGTATTGAAAAATAACGTAGAATTTAGTCACTCAAATAAATTTCAGAAAACATGATTTTACTGTTCACTGATGAGAAGACCACTTATCTTTGTGTCTCACTGGAAAAAATACGAATTTGCCTTAAATCTTGGCAAAATAAAAATTTAATTCCAGTTTTGTGATCTGTTACAAAAATTATGTTTTGTATAATAACCCAAATCATATTTGCTTGAAGCTGGCCACTTCTCTCCCTTCAATAAGATGTCCTTATACAGCATATAAAGAAACTATCACTTATCAAATATATTTATAGCAATCCCACGTGATCTGGTACTGTTTTACTTCAGGCAGAAAAAAAAAAAAAACAGTTGAAAGGAATAAAAAGTATGTTATAAATTTATATTGTAAGTATTTTCTAGATTCATTGCTCTTTTTAAAAACACTTTTGTATTTAAAACTGAAGGTAAGAAATTACATTACACGTTGAATGATTAAGTGGCCCTGCACAAATTATTTTGGTGTGAGGAGGTTCGTTAGTGGGAAAATGAAACTCGATATATAAAAGGATTTTTAATAGTTTTTTCAGGTTACAGGGTATGTGTGTCTTGCTCTCCTTCACTGGGTTAAAAAGGCCTTGTGTTGTTAAATGTCAGAGTGAAACTTTTTTCCCACCTGTGGGCATGCTTGTGAGAAAATGTGGAAAGGAAGCTGTCAGAATAGTTTTCACCCAGGCCTTGTTTTAGAACTGATCGTGCTTGCTAGTTGTTTGCTTCAGATGGTTGGAATACTGAGTCTGCATGTATTAAAAATACGTATATCAATGAACTAAATAAATACATAAACAAAATTTTGAAAGGTCAGTAAAACCTGTGATGAAAATCATTAAAAAAATAAAACTTTTGAACGCATTTTTAAAAGTTTTACTTGTTTTGTTGTTGTTTGAGAATATACACAGCAAAACATACCAATTCGAGTTTCTACATGCACAAGTTACGTGACACTGATTCTGTTCTTCAAGTCGTGTAACCATTCTCAACGTTTTCCTGAGTTCCTCTGTCCTTAATGCAAATTGGCCGCCTCCTCAGGTCACTAGCTAAAGCTTTGAGTTGCCTTTATCAGATTGATCCCATACAGATCTGAAAAGCGCATAATGTTGAAGGTAGACGGTTTTTACTGCTGAAGCTAAACTGTTGTTTGGTTTTAGGAAGATTTCAGGAGATGTTTTTGGTTTAAGGTTTAAAGATTATTTTCGGGTAGTAATTTCACAGGTTCATCCAGTCTCCACAGCCAGGAAGTCTGGAGTCCACGAAAATTTTAAATTCTGTTCTGTATTTTCCCTCTGCTAATCAGGATTCTTTTATGAAATCTTTGATCAAAATGTTCCCTAACGATAGCTGGGCACCATCACATTCTACCAGTCTCATGGCAAAGGCGGCAGTTGTTAATGCAGACAGCTAGCCACGTATTCCGTATCTTTCTTCTATTCCTGACTTCTTATTTTTCTGTTGCTCCAGGGAAATATCTGGAAATGCTGGTGACATGGTGGTTAAGTGCTATGTCTGCCAACCAAAACGCCAGCAGTTCAAATTCGGCAGGTGCTCCTTGGAAGCCCTATGGGGCGGTTCTCCTCTGACCTGCAGGATCACTGTGAGTCAGGATTGACTCGTAGGAAGTGGCTTTGGCTTTTTTGGTCAGGTAAATAAAGACTAATCGTGGCTTTGATGGTAGCTTGCAAGCTTTTAAGACCCCGGGCATTACATTAACAACTAAGTGTAGGACAGAAGCACTGAGATGCCCACTGAAGCCATGACCTCAGCTTTTCTTTTATCGGGCCAGTTAAATGAGCTGGCCGCTAAAGCACATCCTCAGCATTTTTTGTTGTTGTTGTGTATATGTGTCTGTCACATGACTTTTGTCCCTTTAACCTTTTACAAGCGTATCGCTTATTAACAGCAATTACAAATACTGGCTGTACTACCCTGCCCTTAATCAGTAGAATATTTCCGTCACCTTAACACTTCTTTTGCTTCCCTCCTGCCCTAGTAACCACTAATAAATTTTATACTTTATACATTGCTGTTTCTTGTCATTTTATGTAAGCGAAGACCTATATTTGTCCTCTAGTGATTGATTTCTCTCACTCCTCCTAATGACTTCCGGCTCCGTCCACATCCTAACCATCAAGTCTTCCTGTCTTCTGCAGGCTGAGTAGTATTTCACTGTATGCCTGTATCACATATGGTCTATCCCTTCATCTGCTGAGGACCATTTAGGTTGTTTCCACCTTTTGGCTATCGTGTACAGTGCTCTAACAAATAATAATGTACAGAATTTTAAGCAAAATTATTTTTAGCGAAAAACCTAGAAACGGAGTTTGCTTCATTTTTCTGCTGAAACTGTGAATCTTTTTTGCCTCACTTACTCTATTTTCAAGGCAATACAGTATGAATTTATTTTTTTTATTCCCTACAGAGTTGTTTTACTGTTTCTGCAGGCATTGGGCACACACATTCATAGAAAGATCTCTTGCATGTTGGAAAGTGTTTGGTGAGTGTGAGCAATGTCTAAACGCCATAAAGAAAATTCTCTGTCCTATCCTGATTACCACGTATCCACGTTTCATTAGTCTGTCAACTGTCTTCTGACTGAAATCCTACAAGACATGATTTAGGGGCTCTGCTGTTGCTCATTAACAGCAATAGGATTCTGCTTTGTTCTCACCATTTTGAACTTTTTGCAACGTGACTTCCGAGGTGGCAGAAGATACCACAGTTGCTGTGAATAGCACCTGCTCTACTGACCTCTTAACTCAGTGTGATGACCTGAAGTGCTGCACTTTTTAAAAAAATGTTTTTAATGACTCCTCGTAGACTTTGGAAGTCCTGCTGGCATAATGGGTAAGAGCTATGGCTGCTGACCAAAAGGTTGGCAGTTTGAATCTACCAAGTGCCCCTCACAGTCGTACTTTGTCCTATAAGATCACTAGGAGTCGGAATTGACTTAACGGCAGCAGGTTGGGTTTTTTACTTTTGGTTTATACATTTTGTTCTGTATGGATGTGTTCTATGACAATGAATGTTCATGCTTATTCTAAACGCTGAAGTATTTAAACTAACTGCAGGAGGACAGAGTAAAAAAAGATGCAGATAAGGTCCTTTGAGCCCGAGCTAGCCTTCCCATATCATAGGGTGTGCAGTTTCTGGAGTCCTCCCGACTCGGTTATTGCTGGAGCCAGACTACAAGCCTTTGAGATTGTGCACTCAGATCCCAGAGATAATCTGTGGCCAGACAGGGCAGATGAATATTCTCACTGTGATTTTGCTAAAATATGAGACTAACCAGATGCAAGGTACTTTTCCGGGATTTGTGTGTGTGTGTGTGTATCTTCCCAACAATAGAAGAGGCTATGTGTAACATTTTCTACTATTAATCCATCAAAATTGTGAAGTAGATAGGAGCCAGTTTCTTCAGAACTATTTCTTTTTCTTAGAAGTAATTTATTTTATTATTTGATTGCTTTTACTTGATGAAGACACAAAAGCATGACATTGTCTAAAAATAAAATAGTGCAGAAAGGAAGAAGAAAGTTTTTTTAAAAAATGGTCATACCCCTACAACCTAGTTCTAACCACAGTTAATCTTTTGGTGACATTCTTTCTTCCAGAGAAATGTATTTTTATTTATGTGTGTAGATGTGTACATATAGCATTCTTAAATAAAAGAAAAAACTAAACCTACTGCCATCTAGTTGATTCTAACGCATCGTCACCATGTAAACAGAGTAGAACTATCCCGTAGAGTTTCCAAAGAGTGACTGGTGGATTTGAACTGCCAGCCTTCCAGTTAGCAAAGTTAACCACTGGGCCATCAGCACTTCCTACAGCTTTATAGATAAATATAATTCATAGTTTCCAATTTTATAAATAACAGGGGTGCGTGTATTCTGAATTTCATTATCACAGTGCTTTAACATACACATTTCTAACTTTTTGCTTTATTCCTCTATTACCCAGAGTGACTGTGTCTGGTTGTCTGTTAGTTTCAGGATGTACATGTAAGTCCCAAGGGCATGTCTCAGTTCTTAACCAAAAAGACAAGCTTGTTAACTCTGAGAAAATATTTTAAGCTGAACATTCACAATTTAAGGAAAGGAGCCCATGAAAATGAATTTTGTCATCTTTTACCTTTTTGATTGTTACTTATGGATGCCGCCACACATATTACACTTTCAGACAAACTGTAGAAAAGTAAATAAAGGAGTTACCAGTTCTCTCTACTTACCATTCCTGCAGCTTTTCCCTCAAGCCCATCACCTTTTTGTCAACATTTTGGTGCATATTATCCCAGATTTTCCTCTGAGTTTGTACAAATAAATTATTAAGCAAGCCTCTACCACCTGCCCCAGTCTAGTGCCTTCCCACTCATCTTGCTCTGGAATATTCTTTCCCCTACTTAAATACTTGAAAATATAGCATCAAGTTCTGCTCCATAGGAGGGAAAACACGGCTATCTGCTTCAGTAAAGACTGCAGGCTGGGAAACCCGTAGGGCAGTTCTGCTCTGTCACAGGGAATCGCTGTCAGTTGGAACTGATTGGACAACATAAAACAACAACAAATATCTTATTCATTCTTTATAATAGCTGTATAATAAACCAAAAACGCTGATGATTAAGTGCTACATCTGCTAACCACAAGGTCAGCAGTTGAAATCCACCAGGTACAGCTTGGAAACTTTATGGGGCAGTTCTACCCTGTCCTACAGTCACTATGACTGTCACTATGAGTCAGAATCGACTCGTCAGCAGTGGGTTTGATTTTTGTGGTGTAATAAACCATTGTGAGGCAGGTGCTGTGGCTCTTATCCCGCTGGTTCTGAGATACTCTCACTCCTACCATCCAGCACCTGCTTCTCTCGGAAGGGTTGCCAGAGCTGACTTTACCTCCTCTCAAGCAAGCTTTAACCAGCGACCGCTGGGTGTACGGCATGTCTGGGTTGATGCTAAGTTATGACTGACTATGCGTGCTGCGTTGGTTCCCCGCACAAATGAGCCAAAGCTGCCTGCTGTGAGCACAGTGACCTCCCTTCCTCTTCTATCCCTTACCTGTTTTTCCTGGGGAAACTTCCTGATAAATCATCTACACAGATCGCATCTCCAGGTCTGTTTCTGTGACATTTACTGTAGGACTTACAATTTGAATAGAATTTCCCTTCCTGTTAATGATATTTAAGTAATATATATATATTTGGCTTTTGAGAGTGCTTTAGCATTGGATCTCATGCATATATCTTTACGTATAGTCATTTTGTTGTAGAATAGATCTTCTGAAACACTCAGATTACTGAGTAAGCAAGTTGATGTAGTTTTCATATTCATAGACAGAGCCAGAGGACTATTCAAAGGGGAGAAACCATTCATTTTCCTTTGAGCAATGGAAGAGTTGTGTCTATCTACTTTCTTATGCCCTTAAGAACATTGGATATTATCATTTTTTTAATTTTTTTAAATAGATGAGTCAAATAGATTTTGTTATAGTTTTTATTTTCCTGATTGTTAGAAAATTTGAGCATCCTTTCACGGCAGGGTTTTGATTGTTCGGTTTTGCCCTGTGTCTTATGTTTCTGTATTGAAGGTTTATTTTATTTGCCCACTTTTCTGTTGTATAGGTTGCGTTTTCTTGTCAATTTGTCGAGTATGTTTGGATTGATGATATCTTAACTCTCGCTCTGCATACATGTTGAAAATATTTTCTTCCAGTTGTCATTTGTTTGGACTTTGTCTCAAAAATCATTTTGAAGGAAAGGCATATAAAAACACAGAGGATGTTTCTAAGGAAACATCCACAGTTTGGGAACTGTGCCTGCCCATTTGGTTCACAGCTTATTGATGTACACATTTGTGAATCATATGCATCATTCCTATTTGGGTCAGTGTGCGCAACTTGAGCGAATGCAGAAGATCCTATTTATAGGAAGGTGCTTGAGGGATTCCCACAACAAAGCTTTCAGCGTTGTTCCTGCAGCCTGAGGCTGCCCCACTTACAGCTTCTTGAACCCTTTGTGCTCCATAGCAAGCCAGGAGAAGAAAAATTGGATCAGAGGTCTGACTGTTTAAGTGTGTGTGGTTATCAAGCACTTGTAAGAAAATGAGCTTCTACCAGGAAACGTGATGGGATCAGCTCCATTGTGGCTTTCAGATCGCCTCATTTACACCCTTCAACAGAGACGTGAGCTCCAAAGTTAAGTTTTTCGGCTTCAATTATCCATTGTGATAGTTTATATTGATTAAATTATCGGGTACGCACAGGCGCCCATAGATGTGCACCCTGTCTCTCAGACTCCACTCTCTTCCTTGGTTACTCTGAGCAGAGAAGTAGAAGCTATCTTTCCTGCACTTACTGTTGTTCCTTTGTACTGGTTGTTTTTTAATTCTTTTCGGACCCACTAATGTTTTTTAATAATTAGAAGTCGAAAAATATTTACTCATAAAGAAGAAAATAAATTACTACATACATAACTGACTTACCTATTTGGAACAAAGCAGTAAAAATATTGAATTAGCAATATCTAAGCAAATGTTTCTTGTATCTAGTTTTGTAGCACCAATGACAGAAAAATTCAGTGGCATGATTCCAAGTTCATGAAGATCATCTTTATAATCTCCAAATTCCTCAAAGCTTCTTTGGACTTGGGGTTGTCAAATTTGCTTTCTATCTGTCTCTGTATTTCAACTCATGCACATTAAAAAAAAGAGTTCTTCCCATCACAAGAAAGAAGCACTCCTCTGATATATACGTTTCCTAATTAAAGCTTAAATCTAGTTCCCTGTGATTGCGCTTCTGAGATGTTGGAACCACAGAGTGAAATATTTTTAACTTTTTCCATCTATCACATCGTTTTTTTGGGTTGCTAGTAATGTCAGCCAGAAAAGTATCTGAATTAAGAGCATTTTTCATAGGAAACTCTACTATGCCTGCTAAATGTGTAGGCTAGTATTAAAGATATCACTGGAATTTATCCCAAAATGTAATTGAATTTTTTTATTGGTTTTAGAATATAGTTCTTGGTTGTCGAGTTTAGACATGAACTGTAGCAAGCAAAGAATGTGGCGGAAGTTGGTGTCAGAATAGCAATAAAATGTTACAAAGGAACGAGTTCTTTTAGGAAGTCAAACCCTTTGCCCAGAGATGCTGTCCATTTGGCATTTTAATAGATGGTCTCTTGGGGATGTGAAAGAAGACTGCAGTGCTAGAAGAGAGCATATGGAGTGTTGCATTTGGCAAATAATTTATAATTTCAAAAGATGAATAAAGGTCTCCTACTTGAATACTTAATAGAGTTGGCTACTCTGCCACTTTATGGCTATTTGGGCAAACCCACTGTTTTATTATAGCTAATGATTCCTTTTTTACAAAAAAATAATCTCACCATGGTAGTTTACATTCCTTACACAAGAAGTAAAATATTTGTTTTAAATAGGAGCAAAGATGGTGGCTCTATTTCTTCTGACTTTTTTATATCTGTATGGCATCAGTTCTTTGAATCTGAGATTGTTGTTTCATATGACAACAATGGAGGCCATAGCTTTTTGACTGAAGGATATTAAGGTACTAGAACAGTGAATGATTAGCAAATGTTAGGTGTTAATGTGTGCCGAGAGCTTTGCATAATGAGCACTTTAGAAATATCACTCCATTCATTCCTCATAACACCCGTATTTACTGTTGCTGTTAGTCACCGTCAAGTCCATTCTGACTCATGGCAACTCCGTGTGTGCGGAGTAGAAATGAGATAGTATAATTATTTTCATTTTATAGATGCAAAGCAAGAAAACACGAAACAAGGTTGCATAATCTGGTCAGGCTAATAACATATATTAGCTAATAAAGTGAAAGTCTAAAACTCCTTATTTGGAGTTTAAGGCTTCCTGAACTAAAAACTCTTGAGAAAAGTGAAGTTTAATGCTTTTTGGTTCTTGCACTAATGCAAAGCCAAAACCTATTGTCTCCAAGTCAATTCCAACATACAAGCCAAGTGCTGTCGACAGTGACCTTACAGGACAGAGTACAACTCCCCCATGTTATATTCAGGGAGTGGTTGGTGGATTCCAACTGCTGACCTTTTGATTAGCAGCTGTACCTTTTACTCACTGCTCGCCAGGGATCTGTACACAAAGCAATGGCTAATTGTTTTTTGTTCTCTGCTCTTCTTGTACGAGCAAAGTGCTAACACCATTCATAATGAGCAAGAACCATCTGTAACTTAAAAATATATATATATATGCTAAAATCCATAAACTGCCAAGTAAATGAATTATAGTCTCACTAATTCTTTGTGCTAATATCTTGCTTAATCAGCCCAAGCCCTGTCTTCATCAAAGATAAATTTGAACCACATTATGGGTAATAATGTCTAGAATGCCCAGTGTGAATGCCTAAATGCCTGGAATTTATTCATAGGAACATGGACAAGTGAGGAGTTTCAGCCACACTGAAGTAGTTTGGATATGATGTCTTGCATGTAATAAATAGACAGTAAAGCCAGCCAAGCCAGTAAGTGACGGCATTTATTGATTCACTTGATTAGGGAAGTTGAAGACCTTGTTCACAGCCAATAACTTCAGGGAGAGCTGGTAAGCTCAAACAGGGCTCGAGGAAGAGGTATCCATATTTGTTTGTTACATGTACTTGTCTTGGCAGTGAAAGTTTATGGGTTCCCATCCATCCTGTTAGAAGAATTTGAGACCAGAAAGGGAGTTAGAGGCTTTGTCTTCTGTATTAGAAATTGAGAGTTATGCTAATTTCTTTGGTGAACTCACTTGGCAGGTGACATATATTATGATTTCATTTCCTATCCAAGAAACTAATGTCAGTATAGATTTGTGTCACAGGGTATGATTTGCTATTAGATTACTTCTATCTTTGTTGTGGAGATCAAGGTTATTGACTTGTAAAAGTGAGCTGTTCTATTGGTGGTGAATTAGTTGAGGCATGTTGTTGCATAGTTTGATGGCCAAAAAATCCTTGGAGCTTAATCTCCTCTTCTGAGTGATCTCTCTGTTGTTACCAGAATTCTTCTCCTGATGAAGTTGTTGAAGCTTCTCAGTAAATACAAAATCACAGTACAGAAGACAAAAGCAATTTGGCTGATGGAAACATAAGAGAGTTTATAAGACTTTTACCATTCCTTGCTCTATAGAAGTCTTGTAATGTCTCAGATCAAACACATTCAGAACAGAAAGTTCTGAATATCTCTGTTGGCTTCATTCTCCTTTGCTATGAAATTCTAAAAGTTGTATTCACCTGTCATTTCAGTATATATTTGCTGTACACCTACAAAGGGCTAGGCACGTTTGGTTTGGAGACACGAGAGTGACCAAGACTGACATGATCTCCTCACTAATGGAGCTCATCTTCCAGTGAGGGAAAAGCAGATAATGAACATTAAAAAATAAACATGCTGAAAAAAATCATTTGAGATGTCAATAAAACCCAATCAAAACAAACCTGTTGACGTCAACTCAATTCTGACTCGTGGTAACCATATTGGACAGAGCAGAACTTCCCCATAGGGTTTCCAAGTAGTGGCTAGTGAATTCAAACTGCTGACAATTTTATTAGTAGCTCTTAACCACCACACCACCGGGGCTCCAGGGTATTAATACTGCAGAGATAATAAAAAGATAGCATGCTAGAGAGTGATGAGAAGAGAGGAGTTTATTGTAGTCATAGGAAATTTCTAAGAGAAGATGACATCTTTTCTGAGAGCTAGTGATGAAAGGAAACCAGATGTGGGGATTCTGGAGTAAAAGGTATCATGGGTTGATTTGTGTACCCCCCCAAAATGCATGTAACCGTGTAGCAAGGTCATGATTTCTGGTACTGTATGATGTTCCTATATGCTGCAAACCTTGCCTTTGTGATGTTCATGATGGAGAAGGGGCAACAGTGGTGTTGGCGGGGCAGGACTCAAGGTGCAAGATTGTCCTGTGCCTTGAGGTGATCTCTTGAAATATAAAGGAAAGGGAAGCAAGCAGAGACGTGGGAACCTCATACCACCATGAAGCAGTGCTGGGAGCAGAGTACGTCCTTTAGAAAGGACCCAGAGTTCTTGTGCCTCAGAAGCTCCCAGTCCAGGGGGAGATTGATGACAAGCACCTTCCTCCATTGACAATGTAGAAAGACTTCCCCTGGAGCTGATGCCCTAAATTTGAAATTTTAGCCTGCTTTTCTGTGAGAAAATAAAGTTATTCTTTCGAAAGCTGTTGATTTACAGTATTTCTATTATAGCAGTGGCAATCTTGATGGTGTAGTGGCTAAGTGCTGCATCTGTTAACCAAAAGGTAGGCAGTTCATATCTATCAGGTGATCCTTGGAAACTCTATGCGGCAGTTCTACTCTGTCCTGTAGGGTCGCTATGAGTTGGGATTGATTCAACAGCAGTGGGTTTGGTTTTTGGTTATAGCAGCACTAGGTAACTAACACACTAGGTAAAGAAATTCTAGGGTTGTCATGAAAAGTTGTACAGTATGTGCACTTTACAAAGGTACCTACTACTGGAAGAAGTAGGAGACTAAAATTCTATACTCTTCTTACAAAATTGGGATATCAGGTACAGGACTCCATCTTTATAGAGAATGGAGGAGATTTTTCCACAAAGTCTTTGGCTTTCCCAAGCAAAGTACCTGAGGGGACTGTGTCCACAAGAGTAGTAGCTTTCTCTTTAAAAAAAAAAAAAAAAAAAAAAAATTCTGAGTAAAGAGAGCTTTATAGGCTAGCAATGGCCTTGAGTGAATTAGATATATAAAATTGCTCTGTTAGTGGAACAGAAAGGGTGATGTGCTACAGTGTAGGAAGTAAGGTAGTACAGTGGTACTAGATGAGGTTGGAAACCCTGGTAGAGTAGTGGTTAAGTGCTACATCTGCTAACCAAAAGGTTGGCAGTTTGAATCTGCCAGGTGCTTCTTGGAAACTCATGGGGCAGTGCTACTCTGGCCTATAGAGTCGCTATTGACTTTATGGCAGTGGGTAGATTTTTTGATGATGTTAGGCAAAGCTCTGGTAGCACAGAAGTTAAGAGCTATGGCTGCTAACCAGAAGGACAGCAGTTCAAATCTTCAGCTGCTCCTTGGAAACTCCATGAGCAGTTCTATTCTGTCCTACCAGGTCAGAACCACAGGTCAGAACCTTATGGATCAGAACCACGTTGATGACAAGAAGTGTGGTTCTTTTGTTTGTCTAGGTGAAGTTAGAAAGGTAGACAGGGAACTGAACTTACAGGACTTTAGAAGGAATTCGGATTATATTTTATATACAAAGGGAACATTGGAGGGCTTATGTAGAAGGAAATTCTTATCTACCTAGCGCTACCATAATCAAAACTTCCTAAATGGGTAGTTTTAAATAATAGAAACTTATTTTTTCATAGTTCTGCAGACTAAAAGACCAAATCAAAGTTTTGGCCATGTTAGTTCCTTCTGTGAGCCTCTCTTTGGAGTCTGACAGCGATCCTTGGTGGTCCTTTGTGGTTCTCAACGTCTGTCTTTCCCCTGTGTGTGTGTGTGTGTGCGTGCACGCACGCATCTCTATGTTTGTTCTGATTTTTTTTAAAACTCAGAAGTGATTGGGTTTAAATTCCAGGCTACTATTTAATTTTCTTGTAATTAACACACACAAAAGTAAAACTATTTTTAAACAGGAATCCATCCACAGGTATGGAGCCAGGATTTAAATACATATTTTGAGGAATACAATTCCTTTTATAACAGATATCATTGTAACTGAAACTGGTGTGTAGTGGTTCAGAGTATTTCTTGTATTACAAATATTTGTGATAATCTTTTTGTATATTTGTACAAAAATTACATTTTGTATATATGTATTGTATGTGTATTCAAAACATAATTTTATTAAAAATTATGTTTTTAGTTACATTTGTTAAAAAACTAGGGTAACATGGAAGGTAGGAGAGATAGCTATGTGAGGAAAAGGCATAAAAACTCAACCCATTGCTGTCAAGTCAATTTTGACTAAATGCAGTCTTACAAGACAGAGCAGAGTGGCACCATAGGGTTTTCAAGGCACAGATGGTAGATTTGGAGTATAGAAAAGTCAGCAGTATTCAACCTCCTCACCCATTCCCCAACCCCAGCCAAAACCTGAAAGATTTCTGCTTCTGGCTTTCAGTCTTTTCCTTTGATAATCAAAATAGGCCATGGACTAGAGGTCTAGAGTGACTTACGTCAAAGAACAAAAAGAAAGTGGCTATAGGCAAGAACTATGTGTTTTCCACCTTTCCCATCTGCATCCTTGTGTACATGGCTTGTCTGTTCAACAGAAATGTTCTGATTCCATGAGGATGAAACGAATGAGTGCCGTTCTTCAGCAAAACCAACCCATGCTAAGTAGTTCAAGCAAGACTGAAGGAAAGCAGACTTGAACATACCATGGCAAGTTTGTTTGGGTTTTAGAGAAAGGGGAAATTCGGTATAGATTAGATTGTAAGACTAGTAATAGATTTGTAGTATTGTTAAATGACTAATATGAGGCAATCTTGTAGCCAGTGTGTATTCAAGTTTTCCACATGATTACATTCATAAAGGAATGTTAAAAATCATCTTGCAAAATAAAGTAGACTTACAGACTAGTGAACCTGGTATTGTGGAACCCTGACTACCACCTATGAAATCTGAACTAGGAGAACATTTTCATCTCCTAAAGAAATCAAGATTAAAATGCACTATCAAGGCTTGTTTTGAGAAAAAGAAGTAATGGATCGAAGAATTTTGTTTGTGTTTGATGCCATCTAAGAAAACTAAGCCCTATCCCCAAAATGATCATGAACTTTCCAAGAGTAAGACCCTGACAGGTAATTTTAGACTTAAGTTTTCAGAGAGTGTCACAGAATTTGACTTTGAGGATGCTTTTTGAGAAAGGTAAAATGAGGCCTGGCATCATAGATTCTACAGTGCAGTTAGCAGTTTTTTATCTGTTCTTAGCTCTATGTCAAAGGAACAAACAGTAATGTCTGTGGATCTTAATTCTCTCTTCCACTTTCTCTTTCTCCTTCCCTTAATCATACCATACCGTCAAGTCGATTCGGACTCATAGTGAAGGTATAGGAAAGAGTAGAACTACTCCATGGAGTTTCTAAGGAGCTCCTGGCTGATTCAAACTGCTAACCTTTTGGTTAGCTGCTGTAGCACTTAACCCTTGCACCATATGTGTTGTAAACGATCCGGCCCAGTGAAGAAGCCTGGTAGAGGAGATATGTGCCTATTCATACAGGAGGATGGTAACACAGGCCAGGCAGTGT
Source organism: Heterohyrax brucei (assembly GCA_028571685.1). Taxonomy (NCBI): domain Eukaryota; kingdom Metazoa; phylum Chordata; class Mammalia; order Hyracoidea; family Procaviidae; genus Heterohyrax; species Heterohyrax brucei. Next base: position 188,251,027 of record CM053141.1, read on the forward strand.
TTTATATTTTAATGCATTCTGTATCTTCTCCCCACTCCCTGGGGCCAGGAGAGACAGGGGACAAACAGACCAAACAGACTAAACAATGTACTAGCTCTAAAGAACTCTATTACATAAAGAGAAAGAGCCCAGACAGGGTGCTCCAAAGTGAACAGATGTGCCTGGTTAATTCAGTTGCCCTAACCAAGCGATTAAGGGAATTAAACCTGGGCTGTTTCATTACACTGAGTATCCTTAAGCCACTCTTCTCTCCAGAGACAGTGCTGCTTAGCATCTCAGAGTTACCACGGAAGACCAGGATGAAGCCAAACATCAATCCTAGATGTGACATTTCACCTTTTCCTATAAATAAATGCTTTTATGAACATAGGAAGTTTCTGCTGTGCCTGCCTAAATTAATCCCTTTTTAAGACCCTATGTAAGAACTGTTGTAGTTCTGTTTCATAATTTGACTGCCTAGTAAAAGGACCTAAAAAAATCATATAAGTCACAGTTACGCACAACTGCCCTCTAGTTTTAAACTAGAACTTATTGGGTATAGTTTACTGTTAAAAGTGCATAGATAATTTAAATATTTTTCTGGTTTGGACAAGATTCTCAATATTTTCCATTTGGGAATAAATGCAAAAATGAATGATTGATTTATCTAGTTTTGCTGGTAATGACTGGAAAATCTAAGTCACTTCTTTGTTACTACATTGGATTTTTTAATTTTTTCCTTCAGTATGCCGTAGTCTGGAAACCTTGGTGGCTTGAATGGTTAAGTGCTACCTCTGCTAACCAAAATGTTCAAATCGTCCAGGCGGTCCTTGGAAACTCTAGGGGCAGTTCTACTCTGGCCTCTAGGGTCACCATGATTCAGATCCGACTCAATGTGATGGAAGGGTAGGGGCCACAGTAATTTTATTTTGTAGCTAGATCTACATAAAGGAGAACATTTATGATGATTTTTAGATTTAAGTAGGGGTAATGAAAACACTTCGCACAGTGGTATTTCAGCATGTGGGTGTTTGGGCTGAGGTTGCAACCTAGAAATCACCTTTTAAATACAGGTCTTTCTTCACCCAACATGTAGAACCTCACCATGGTGGCATAAGAATGTATTTTGTGTAATGTCTGCCTTTTATGTGCTTCTCAGAATTATGAGATGGTCTTCTCATTAGTCAATTGTGTCACCCTTGTCCTCAGAGCACTTTTCCTCATGGCCAGAAAATGGTTGCCAGTATTCGTTGGAGGAAAACACTTTCTTCTTTCCGTCAAGTACTAGAGAGAAAAACTGACTCCGTATAATTCTTTGTGAAAAAAAAACAAACAGAAACCCATGATGGTCAAGTCAGTTCTGACTCACAGCTACCCTACAGGACAAAGTAGAACTGCCCCATAGGATTTCCAAGGAGAAGCTGGTGGATTCAAACTGTTAGCAGCCGTAATGTGCCATAGCTTGTAACCACTGAACCATCAACCAAAACCAAACCAAACCCACTGCTGTCAAGTCGATTCCAACTCATAGCGACCCTGTAGGACAGAGTAGAACTGCTCCAGAGAGTTTTCAAGGAGCACCTGATGGATTTGAACTGCAAATCTTTTGATTAGCAGCCATAGTACTTTCTCACTACACCACCAGGTAGTTGCATTATTTTCTGTAGAAAGGAAGAATTCTCCAAGAAAGCATTAATCAAATTGCATTGGTCATTCCTGATCTCATGCCTATTCCTAAACCAATTACTAGGCAACAGCAAAGGAGATTACCATAATCAGTTTATATACATCAGAACTCATTCCTAATGGTGGAAATGGAGTCAGCTTTCCCCTCCTCTTTTTTTGGCTATGATAGGGAAGAGGAGATAATTAAAAACAGCTGAGATTCCACAAAGGAGGAGGAACGATATGGATTCCGGGTAAAAATCATTGTTCACTATAGAGTGGTTAGATAATCTATTTAAATTATTTTAATTAATTAATGATTGGCCTTTAACTCAAAACCAGGTCTTTTTTATTCCAGAACTACAGGGTTCTATACTGTCTCTTATAATAAATATCACAGCATATTTATGAGAGAATGTATTTTTAATAAAGCCTTGTAAATAATCTGTGCAACTTTGCACTAGTCCTTGTTCCTGGGACAGTTTCCCTATGTATACAAAGAAAGCATGAACTAAAATATTTTAGACTACACAAGCCATAAGATTTCTGTCACAATTAGTGACACAAAATTACTATCATAGCATGAAAACATCATGGACAGTATATTAACAATTGTCCTATAACTGGCTGGCAATAAAATTTTATTTGCAATAGCAGGCAGTGGCCACGGGCAGTAGTTTGCTTCCCCTGAATCATATGGATGATCTCTCATGTCTTTCCCTACTACAAAATTATAGGCTTTTGATTCAACTTCTTAGTAGCAATTTTGATATAAAATTTCAACCAGAGACTTATATACTGGCTGATTTTTTCATTTAATGTATCATACATTGAAGAGATGTTAAAATTCCTAATTAGTCAAACTTTAGCTTGTATATTTGATTGTATCAAATTGTAAAGCGTGCTCCCCATAGTCTGCATAAGCCTAGGAATCCTGTCTCATTTTATGATGCTGTTGTGCTCTAGGAAGCTTTTCTTCTTCAGGTCATGTTGACATTCACTTGTTAAAGTAACATTCTTGTCTTAACTGGCATGCTAACCTGTTGGGGATGACAAATGAGTCACCAGCAATGAAAGCAGAAGAGAGGGTCGAGGAAAAGAGAAAACGAGGAACACTTCCTTAAGCACTTATCAACATACGATTATTAGGTGTTCATCTTTTACTAAAAATAAATAAATAAAATCACTGGCAGGAAATAACATTTAATAGTCCTTTAAGGTTCTTAGGCTTCTTGTAATATATTCTTTCCTTAATTATAAAACGAGCAAGTAGATGAAAAGTATATAAAGCCACTCAATCACCTTCATTAACATTAAATGAGCTACATTGCTTATGACGAGACTTGTTCGTTCAATTTCCCCTGGAATATATCACAATTCTTGTTACTTCAAGAGAAATAAATCAGTTTTAGTATTTCAGTGCAGTGGGTTAGTATTACATCTGTAGCAGAAAGGCAGGCAGTAAGCCTTGTGTCTGACTGGTTTCTTTAAGAAAAAAAAGGAAGAAAGAAGAAAGAAATCCACTTAGAAAATAAAAACACAACGTAGGCACCGTCTTCAAATCACAGATGAGGAAGTAAATGAGAGTCGTTTGGATACTCTGTACTCCCTTTTGTTCTGCTAATACTATTTGTTATTAACCGCAGTTGAGTTGGATGCTGCTTACAGTAGCACTTTGTAAAACGGAACAAAACATTGGCCGGTTTTGCGCCGTCTTCATCGGTGTGTTTGAGTCCATCGTCACAGCCGTTGTCAGTCTGTCTCGGTGAGGGTTTCCCTTGCCTTCGTTAACTCTCCACATTACCAGGTATGATGTCCTTTGGCAGTGACTGGTCCCTCCCAATGATGTGTCCAGAGTAAGTGAGTCACTCTCAGACAACATCCTGTGACCCATAGCATTGTCACTCGCTAATTTTCAGAAGGAGATGACCAGGACTTTCTTTCTAGTCTCTCCCAGTCCAGAGGTTCTGCTGAAACCTGTCTACCATGGGTGACCCTGCTGGTATTTGAACCACCAGTGGCATAGCTTGTTGCATCACAGCAACGCACAAGCCACCAGGGTCCAATAAACTGACAAGCAGGTGGAGGACTAAGAGCAAAAAGTGCTAAGAAACAGCGCAATTGTAGGGATGTGTGTAAATAAACACTCATTCAAGTGCACACATGTGCTCAGTTGCAAATAACATATGAGGACAAGAGACTTCTGCCTAAATCTACTCTCTTTATCTCCATCCACCCTCATTACCATGGCAATATTTTGGTAAAAAAAAAATACACAGAACCTCCAAAATTGACAAAAGTGAAAGAAAACCAGTAGATGACTTGGAAGAGGCAACTTCTGAAGCCTAATGACAGAGATCCAGCAGAGACTGTACCCCTGTCTACCCGATCTTAGAAAAGGCAGTTTCATACTTACAACTTCCAATCCTACGTTTGTAAAATAAAACTAACAGTAATTTTCGTAGCTGCCTCAGAGGCTTTTCAAGATCAAATGAGATAATAGATGGGAAAACGCTTTGTAATATAATGCGGTTGAATGGAAATGAAAGGTTTAAAAATCTCACCCAAAGTAGATCTCCTCTGAGGTCTGGCCAGTACACTTAATAACAGGCTGCGCTATACTGACAATTCTTCTGTTCACTTTGCTGTACCTTCCCTAAACCCTAAAACGTAGAGATCTGATCTGAGTATTCATTTTTATTTATTCGTCTCTCCACCAACCCGTCCATTTATTCACTCAGCATTCATTGCTTGTCATCCTGAGGGATTTGAATGTGTCACCGAAACAGCAGCAGCCATTGATCAACATCTTGATGGGCGTTTCCAAATGAGGAAGGGTCTTCCCACCAGAGACTATAGTACAGCTGTGGTCAAAAAAGAACTTGACCGGCAAGCTGTATGGTGGGGTTAGATCACTGAGTGCAACATCAAATTGGGCCGGTAAGACTTGTTGAAGGGAGATTGTGAAACATCATGCTGTGAGGGGTGGATTTTTTTCATGTACAATGCAAGATCGCGGTCCTGGCTCTAAAGGGGGGGGGCAACTTCTGTGAAAATGGGGGAGCTCTGAAGCCCTAAAAATAAGGACAACTAAATTCAGTAAGCTTACTCTTCTTTTGCATAAAGGAAGAAGAATCCTGTGGATAATCCACCAAATTCTAGTGCTTTGGGAATGGGAGATGCTGTCGGTTGGGAAAAAACAAAAGTGAATGATGGGAAACAGGCATAAATGATAAAATATGAGAGAATGTCAGGATGGTTGTCATTTTTCCTAAACTTTACATAGAACCAGCCCTGCACTCTGATAGGAGAAACATTGTGTAATTTTAAAGTTCTTTATTTTCTGGACTTTGCTTGTCATCCGTATGTGTGTGTGTGTGTGTGTGTGTGTGTGTGTGCATCCCAAACTCACTGCTGTCGAGTTTATATATACATATAAAATGTAGTTTATATGGAAAATTAGTCTGAGTAGATTTTTATTCACAAGCATCTATGAAGCATGGTGTATTTGAGAGTAGAAAGTCAGCACTAAGGACCCTGAGAGTTGTGTTCTGTGTACAGAAACACCTGGAAGTCAACATTGCACATGCTTGATGACTCAAGCTACCATTTAGAATTTATAGAATATTAATAATACTAGGAAAAAAGTTGGTAATACATTTTTCTATTCTTTCACTTTATGGATGAAGAAAGGAGGTTTGCAGATGTGAAACCATAAGCTATGCTTGATTAGCACAGATGTGCTCTGTCTTGTGCTCTGCACAAACTACACTCTTTTGGGTAGGGCAAGGAAATCATTAAGTACCACTCCAAAACAGAGTGAACAATCAAAGTAGTTATTTCACCCCCCAGACTGTATTTTCTTATTTGGGAGATAAAAAGTGTGGGCCAGGTAGATTATGCAAGTCCTCTCTGTGACACTGCTCAAGTCTTCCTTTTGGAGATGCGTCTTTATGGGTTTGAGTAGGAGGCCAACTGAATTATCTTCCCATGTCTGTTTGTTGCTACCACATCTTGCCCATTTTGATTTCCTAGGTAAACATTCCGGAAGGGCATGAGATCTGGTACACATCTGTGTTTGCAGTATGCCTGATTCATTGTATAAATCGCTCTTTTCTGAAAAGTGTTGAAGGAATAGAGAACACTCATGGGAGAGGTCTTAGAATTCCACTATAAAAGTGCAAGGGTGTTCCATAATCATAACCTTTCACATAAAATAAGGCAAACAAGTAGGTTGTCAAGAATTAACTTTGGAAAAACTATTTCTTTGGGTTGGGGGAATTATATGTCTCAGTTAAATTTGCTCAAATGATTGCTGCAGCACCAAAATACAGTAGAACAGGAAATTAATTGTGGTAAAAATTTAAAATGCCATCAAGAGCTATGTTAATTTAATTTCCCATTACTTTGCGGAATGCACAGAACATAAAATCCTCAGAATGACTCATAAAGCCCGTGCTATACTTTACACTTCTGATTGCGAAGCTGAGTCTCACCTTCGTGTTGTTGTGCATTACGAAAAGAGAAAGATGATTTTGAAGGAGCATTTTTTTCCCCTGCACACAAAAAGGGTAGCACAAATTACACCATATGTTGCTTTTTTATAGCTAGTATATCTTTGTTCATGAACATAAACCTGAATTAAATTCCTTTATTTCAACTTTCTGTTAAACTGATGGATATTTTGCCTCAAGTCATCTATCTTTGATATGGCTTTATTCATTGGCTTTAGTTTTCTTTTTGAAAGGTAGTAGGGTGAGTTGTTAGGCTTTGGAGCCAGCATGACTGAGTTGGAATCCTAGTTCTGACATGTACTAGCTGGGCCACCCTGGGCAGGATACTTAACTTTTCTGTAACTTAGTACTTCAGTTGGAAAATGAGAGTAACAATAATACTGACAATTCGTAGAAAGAATAGTGGTTGAATGCATAAAAAGTTTTAGAACAAGATTTGACACATTTTGTGCTTGAGGTATGCTAATTAGTTATTGTTATTGTTATTATTTTTCCTTGATTCAACTATCACATTCATCTTATACTATGGTAAATAATACAAGTTTATATTCTGTAGCTTTTATATAGAGGGATCTTCCTGTTATAATATGTCTGTTCCACAACTTTCCTCTGTGGGTCTGTTATCAAGGAAAACATAGGAGATGTTTGAATTCAAGGGAGTTGAACATCTGCTTCATGAATAAGATTGAAGAATATAAGAAACATAGTAACCGAATTACAGATTCTAATATGAGGGTTGAATTGAGATGAAAAATTCATTGGAAATCATTGGCACAAGTGAGGAATCTAACTTGAAAATGTGGTTCACCGTTCACCTGTACAATTGCCTGATAAAACACAAGGTATCCAGTCAAATTTGAATTTCAGATAAACAATAGTTTTTAATATAGGTATGACCCATGTGATATTTGAGACATGCTTATACCTACATGTTAAACCCGAACAAACCCATTGCTGCTGAATTGATTCTGACTCACAACGACCCTTTGAGTCAGGGTAGAACTGCCCCATGGCATTTCCAAGGAGCTGTTGGTGGATTTGAACTGCTGGTCTTTGGGATATCAGCCAAACTCTTAACTACTGCAACATCAGAGCTCTATACTAATATATACTAAAATATTGCTTGTTGTTTATTAAAAATTCAGCTTTACCTGGATGAAATGTATTTTTATTTGCTAAGTCTGGCAACCTGATTCACATAGCGTCTTTTAAAAAGTATGTGTTAGTTTGGAAAATTTTACCTAGAGATCTAAGTGCTTACCTTGGGTTTCTATGTAAAAATTAAAAGATCTCACTAAAGAGTTGCCACTCCTTTTAGATGGAACATGAATGCACTCTCCAGTGCCCAAGGTCCATTCCACTCTAATTATCTTTCTCTTTGCCTTCTCCACCAATTTACATCACTTCTTTCTGGAGAACTTTGGCTTTGGGATCTTGACTATAATGGCTATATAGCAATTTGAAATTCACTGTGTTTTGGCCATTTCAGGATGACAATCTTTAATAAAGGTTCAAATACACACTAAATTAGTGAAGGCTTAAAGCAGAATCTGTTTACCCTGAGATCTGTGGAGACTTCACCAACTGGAAGCATACCCCTCAGAGTTGTGATGCACTAATATGGCCCCTGGGACTTACTATCTACTCACCCTCTTAAGGAAACTCTGGTGGTATAGTCATTGGACGTGCTACAGCTGTTAACCAAAAGGTTGGCACTTCAAATCCAGCAGGTATTTTTTCAGAAGCCATATGGGTCATAGGGTTGCTATGAATCAGAACTGACTTGACAGCAGCAAATTCAGGTTGAGTTTTTGACCCTCTTAAATGCTCTCTTCCTCTTATGAGAATTCTAGCTTCTAAGATGCTGGAGACTGACAGAAGATGACCAATAATTTTAGCTTCTTCACTACTGGGTCAAAACCGAGGACAATAACAGGAATTCTTTCACCTCTTGCAACTAGACTTCTAGCAACTTCTGGCTTACTATTTTAATGCATGGCATTTAGAATGGTTTAAAATGAAATGGAGGTATTAACTTACAATAGTAATTTCTGAATTATGCTTGGCTTAGTACGTGAATAGTGTTCTTCACATTATACCTGTCACAGATGAAAAAGTCATATACCAGGATGAATATAATCCTTTTATTGTATTTTGTGACACAAACCATGAGAGAGTTATTTGAAAATCTTTTGAAATGCAGAGAAATTACATGTGATACTTGGTGACATGAATGCACAGTGTGAGTATAAAAGTAGAAATATTTTCAAAAGGCAAAATATATCCAATCCAATCCAAAATATTGTCCTTTTGCTTTTGTATCCCTGAAGGACGGTTGTCATATTTACACTTTTAATCAAAATGGCAGTAGAATCAGATAGTCAAGGAATTACAATATCCTCTTTTCAAAATCATCCTGTTATCTTTTTGGGAATCTTGGTGGTATAGTAGTTAACAGCTACAGCTACTAACTAGAAGTTTAGCAGTTTGAGTCAACTAGTTATTTTTCTTGGAAATTCTATGGGACAGTTCTGTTGTATCCAACCAGGTTGCAATGAGTCAGAATGATGGTAATGAGTTAGGTTTGGGGTTTGGTTACCTGTCATATCTCAAGTACGTGTGTTCACAGAGAATGCATCTACACATCCAAAATAGAAGTCATAACTTGAAAATGGCAGTATTACTAGTAGAGAATATATAAGTCACCTATTAATCTAAGTCTACAAGTTTAGACTCAACTACATTTTCTGTTCTACTACTGAATCAGAAGAAACAGAATTCCCTTAGTAGGTTGTCTTCTAGTCAACACTTTAATTGTAAAACCAAATTATTCAAGAAGGCCTGTTCATGGAAATTGCCATTAGCAAACAAGTACATATTTGTATTTTGGAATTTTTAAAATACATGAGTGTGGCATTTCACTCAAGGAAACCACATTTGATTTATGTTTTAATACATTCGCATTTCAAGCTAAAGTAATAGACTATTCAAACAAACTACCAAGCAATCAAATTATCATTCCGGATGGAGTTTTACAAGAAGTAAACATTAATCAATGCTCTAATTATTTTTTCTGGCCTTAGTCTTTAGCTATAAGCCTTTGGAAAAACATCTCACCATTTTGTTTAATCATTTTAAATTAATGTATCATGGCTATATGTTGTTGGTGTATATTACATGTGTGTTCCTTTGTCCGTGAAAAAATTACTGAAGTCACTGTGTAGGCATGGGAAACCGTGGTGATGTGGTGGTTAAATGCTGCATCTGCTAACCAAGAAGGTCAGCAGTTCAAATCCACCAGATGCTCTTTGAAAACTCTATGGAGCAGTTCTACTCTGTCCTATAAGGTCATTCAGAGACAGAATGGACTTGACAGCAGGGGGCATGTGGGAACTGAGACAGAACAGTGGGTAATACAGACAAATTCTCTCTTCTCCTGGAGCTCACATTCTAGCAGGAGAGACAGGGTTAAGCAGCAAACAAGATGTCCTCCAGTAGCATCAGGTGCCATGGAGATCATAAAAGGAAGACAGGAGTGATAGGAACTGAAGGTCAGGGCTGGTGAAACTGTGCTAGAGAGTCAGGTTGGGACAGAGAGCCTTGGATAATGGAAAGGAGCCTTCTTTGTAAGACTCTTTGAGAAACTTTTAAGCAGAATGAACAGCAAGTACAAAAGCCCTGAAAGTGTACTTGCTTGGCTAGTACGAGGAACTGAAACATATTATGACTGGATGTTAGTGAGCCAGACGAAGAAGGGTCAGGGTGAGGCTGAGAGGTGAGCCGGCTGGTTTATGTACAAGCATCAGTATCTATCTTCCTTTCCACACTGGGACTCACAGATCCAACCATCTGCAAACACCTGACAGAATTCAGTCACTTCTCCTTTGAAAACTCTTCATTATCTTCTAACTGCCTGCAGAATGAAGTCTAATCTCCTAACAGAGAGCGTCACCCCTGCCTGCACAGCAGAACCCCTAAGAGAACTTTTACAAATAGGAATGCTCAGGCTCTGATCCAAAACATTTAAATCAGGATCTTTGCAGGTAGAGGCTTGGCACTGATATTTGTATAAAGCTTCCAGTAGGTTCAAATGTCGAGAAACATTGGTCTATACCTGCACCATAGAATAGAAATAAAGTGCAAGCTGAAAATATTCTAGTGTTCACATTAAAAAAAAAAAAGTAAAATTAATGGGTATCATTAATTTAGTAATACGTTTCATCTACCCAAATATGTCTATTACTAGCCTTTCAAGATGAAATCAACATAAAAACCATTATAAAATATTTTATGTTATTTTTCTTATACTGAATGTAAATCTTGTTTTCATAAAGGATCTAGTATGTATTTACATTTGTAGAGTGTATCTTGATTCTGATGTTAAATTTTTGTTGGGAGGACTTACATACTTAAAAGTCCTCCAACTACTGAAATAGGCATTATTTTTTTTAAAGTTAAAGCTCAGTGCATTTGTTACACTAGCCACAGTTCAAGTATGTAACAGCCATATGTGGCAAACCCCTTGCCATCATGTTGATTCTGATTCACAGCAATGCTATGGGATGGGAGAGAACTTTCTACAGCATTTCCAAGGAGCACCTGGTGGATCTGAACTGCTTACCTTCCTGTTAGCCATCACAGCATTTAACCACCCTGCCACCAGGGATTTTATACATGGCTACACAGGAAAAGAAAAAAAATTCGATGCCATCAAGTCAATTCTGACTCATAGTGAACGTATAGGGCAGATAACACTGCCCTGTAGAGTTTCTAAGGAGCCCCTGGCAGATTTGAACCACTAACTTTTGGTTAACAGATGCGACACTTAACCACTATGCCACATATGGCTAACAGCTGCTGTAGAGGACTATGAACTTCTAGACTGTAAACTCACCGATTTTCCAGCAAATTGTGACCTAGGTAAAGAAATTAGATCTCATAGTCAGACATAAATGTCCTTGGGTCTCAGCTCATCTGCTTGTGTCCTGTAATATTGTGATATGTTCAACATCTGCCAGCCTTAATTTTCACAGCTGTAAAGTGAGACTAACAATACCACCATGCTATCTTTAGAAGTAAATAAATGAACACATAGGTCAAGCATCTAGTGTAATGCCTAGGAAACCATAGACTTTCCATTAAAATTAGATTTTTCTTTTAGTTCACACCATTCCACCTACCCGATGCCAATCCTTCAACTCAGTTGAGTGTATTACAAAAATAAAAAGGACAAAGACTTTCATAACTGTATGCCTTTGGTCATGATCATCTTTGTAAAATTTCCTTGATTTCTGTTCTTTCTCTGCTTCAATGTTATCTTGCCCAAGAAATTCCTCTATCAAAGAAGATGATACAAATACGTTAATGGCTTAACATACTTTACTTTGAGTACATATTTGTATGTTTTAAACTACTAGGATTCATATTCTTGACTGAGTCAGTAGCTATCCTTACTGGTCCAAAATTTGGGCCACAATCTTGTTTCACTTGGCCCTTTAAACTATCAGCTCATGTAAAGTTAGACTTTTTTGATCTTCTTAGCATTAAGGTGTCAGATATATTCGCAGAGAATCTGAATTTGCATCTTCTCAGGGGGAAAAAAAAGAAAAGAAAAAAGTGTTCACAAGACAAACTCCTTATTTCCACACTGATAACCTGTAGAGTGAAACTGAAGCTACCTTTTTTTTAGCCAGCATGTGTTTCTGAGGAAGCATAGTCCATCTTGTCTTTATGACTCTGAAACTGGATGTCAGATACTATTTATCATCACACTTACATTAGCAATTTTAGTTTACCTGCCACCTTTATCTCTGTAACTAAAGGAGACCCTTGAATGTATCAATCCTGGTCTTATTCAGTACTACATCTGCCCTCTAAATTTCACACTATCCCTCCAAAAGGAGTTAGTGTCTCTAGCACAGAGTCTTGAGTGTACACAGACATCAGATCATGTTTTTCTAATTCCCAGTGCTACCCACAAACTTTTAAAGATGGAGTTTCAGTGGTTTATTTGATGCAAGATATGTATGTGTATTGAAATATGTGGTTTTTGGTCTACAATGTGTGTTAGGTGTAAAGCTTCCACTTTTGCTAAAACCCCACACAAGATGACCTTCAGACTCACAGTGCAGCTTGTTTTCATTAACTCTAAACAAGCCTTTTCGGAGACTGGAAATAATGCAGTGAGTAAGTGACTTGAAGTAGAGCCCACTGGTCATCCTTCGGATTAGTCAATATTTAGCCCTCAGGGATTTTTTGGGTGCTTCTGGAAGAATACATCGTCTGAATTTCTATAACTCTATTGAGCAGCTCTAAAATGTGATAACATCCTTTGTAACTTGGAGTGATATTTGCACAGTAAGTTCAGAGATGTTTGGGGGTCTGGAATGTAAATCACTAGTGAATAATTTCACATTGCATTTTCAAGTTTTTGGAGTTTCTCTTTTTTTGCCCCCTTTTTTTGGAGGTAAAGATAACTTCCGAGTGCTCAGAATTCTCATTTAATATTTGAAGACACAAGGCCTACAGACTGCTCGGCAGCTGAGCCCAGGTCATGCAGCTAGATAGTGATGAGTTCTGTATTTGAATTCAAGTCTCTGCTTACCCAGTAAAGCTCTGGAGACTTTTATCTATTAGACACAAATTTACATTTGGTTATAATGGTACTCCTATTTGATTGTTTTATGATAAATATTAAAAATTATTTGGAAAACAAATTATGTTATTGGTATTATTATCTGATTATCTTGTATCTAAAATGATACATACATTTAAGCAGTCTCAGAAATAGCATTTTTTAATTACTGTGAAAAAAACTGGAAAATATAGTTTTTCCTAATGATAATGGAAATCATTTCTGACTGATAAAATGATCCAAGATTCAGGAATGAAAAATATAATTATCCATGATTTTATATCCAAAGATAATAGCTTTTAATCCTTCGGTACAGATTCTCATATGCGTTTCTGGTGCAGACATCTCTTTATTCATACCATATATAATTTAACATAAGTAGGTTTAGGTATTTATATTTTAAAACACTTTTTTTTTTGCCCTCTCACTTATATATTTTAGGAGCTCACTGACATACCCATGATTGCAGAGCAATGTAATTTTTTTTAATGTGGCATAAGAATATCAGAGAATAAACATGCTATAATTTACTGGTATGATTTTTGAGTTCTTTTTAATTTTTCACTGTACTGATTAAAATGAACATCTTTATTCATGCATATTTGAAAAGTTCTTTAATTGTTTTCCTAAAAGGAATCTCTAGTATTGGGATTAATGAATCTAAGGATATACGTACACATTATATGTATTGATACATATTATGAAACTTCTCTCCACGGAGATATCAGCAACCTGTCCAATATAGATTTATCTATATCTCTATCAATGGTTTTTTTTTCTTGTTTTTGTTTTTTAAAAAAGTGAAAATAACATATATTCTTAATTTTCATGTCTTTAGTTAACACTGTTTCCTAAATTAATTTTGACAGATTTTGTGGCGAGAGATATTTGTCTTTTACTTATATATGGTCATCCTTCAGTAGCCTTGGGGGACTGGTTCCAGGAAACCACCTCCTATACCAAAATCTAAGGCTATTCAAGTGCCTTATATAAAACAGTTGTAGTGTTTGCATATAACCTGTAAGCATCCTCTCATGTACTTTAAATCATCTCAGGATTACATATAGTACCTAATACAATATAGAAAAAGAGAGAGAAAAACCAAACCCATTGTCATTCAGTCGATTTCAACTCATAGTGACCCTACAGGGTCACTGCCCCATAGGGTTTCTGAAGAAAGGTTGGTGGATTCCAACTGCTGACATTTTTGTTAGCAGCCAAGTATGCAACCATTGTGCCATGGGTAGTTTCATCACAGTTGACAACTTGCTCTGGAAGGTGGCCTTTCTCTTCTATAAGTTTCCTGAGCTAGTCTGGGAATGCTTGATGCTGCCTGGTACTAGTCAATGCCATTCAGCCTGTGATCTTGAAGTTCTTCAGGTTGTCATGCTTTCCAGAAGGAGCTAGCCGTCCCTACTGGGCTTAAACTCTTTCCTCTCACTCTGCTCAAACAGACACACTTAGCCTTTGAAAGCATTACTTGGACCACTTAACTGCATCTTAGCAGGCGTTCTTCACAGGAACCAACTGTTCACACGACACCACTAGCAAACAAACTAGACACGAGGTAAACAGTACTCAAATCAGGAATACTGGAGAGACTGAGGATCTGTACAACACCGGGAGGTTGCACCAGGGGATGCCTCCACATCACTTGATTTGGGCGGATTCAGCATGGTGCTCAGCACATGGCACGCTGAAGCTTTGCTTTTGAAATATCCTTTTTAACCTTCTGCGCCACAACACTACATGTGTAAGGACTGTGTGTGTAAGAGCTCTTAACTTACCAGATCTAGCAGATATTTATCTATGTTGCAAATATTTTCATGGCCACTGTTTTGTTTTTTCCCCCCTGTGGTATGGTATTGATGTACTAAATTTCTGAGTAGTAATATCTATCATCCTTTTATTTCATGAATTACCTTAGAAAATAAAGTCGAATTCAGTGGATCCACTTGTTCGAGTAATGAAAGGGTCCAAGCTTGATTCATGTATGGGATGGTCAATAGAGAATGTCTCAAGCTGTGTAAGCTCTGCCCCTACTGAAGCAATTTAATTTGGGGCTCGGAAATCTTTTTTGATAGATCTAAATTTACTAATTTATTGAATGAGCAAGTTGAGTGAAATTGTTTTTAAGATCCCTTCTAGATCTAAAATTCTTTGAATCACTGTTTGCATTTTATTGATATTTTCTGAGTTATCACTTAAGCTTTTAAAACATAACTTAAAATTCTTAATAGTGGCCTTGACAAATTGTAACTCAGCAGTATAATTTGATCAGTTAAGCAGAATTCTAGTCTTTTTCCAAGTCAAACAGCTTTAATTGTATGTCTTATGTTCAAGGGATATTTGAGATCTAGAATGAGTCCTCCATTAAAAGAGCTCTTTGTTATATTGTAACTTTCAGTTTAGGAAGTTGAGCTGAAAGACTTTCTTTTTCCCTGGTGCCTCCTATCATAGCGCCGACCCTTCCTCTTTGCCAGTTTTCAAGGTCATGAATACAGCAAGCATACCATTTTCTTCATAAAGTATAACCATGGGCTACTGAAATTTTTAAATGATTCACTTTGGTCTCCACTGAATCAATAAATGCAGTATAAATGATACATCAGTTTACCTGAAACATTTTGGAAAGGTGGAGGAGACTAGCTCAACATTTTTGCTGTACATGGCCCTAGAAATACACAGATGGATGAGCAGAAGTTGTTAAAGTAGGCTTCATTGCTTCCTAGCTAAGCAGGTTAGTTATTTACCAAGCTCTCTCTAAATCTCAGTTTCCTCATCTCTGCAATGGTGATAATATTAATCCGTGTGTCACAAAGTTGTTGCCAGGGTGAACTGAGATGTTAAAAATCACTGACATCTATTCACTGTTGTGTGCTAGGCTGTATAGTCAGATTTTTCAGCATTCCCACAGCTCTTGTATAGTCACTACTTGCTGTTTATTATTTTCAAAACCATCTTTCACAAATGAAAATACATTTTCTCTGTTTGCATAACTGTTTTTATTAAGAAGAAATAGTAGAGAACTATAAAATGTGTGGAGTTCCTGAGTAGTACAAATGGTTAAGATGATTGGCTACTAACCTCAAGGTTGGAGGTTTGAGTCCCCCCTGAGGCACCTCAGAAGAAAGGCCTGGTGATTTACTTTAGAAAAAATCAGCCACTGCAAAACCTATGGAATACTGTTCTACTCTGACACACGTGGGGTCACCAAGAGTTGGAGTCAACTGAAGTGTAGCTAACTTTAGTAATGCGGGTGCTGGTTTAGGTTTACTACTGGACGTGACTCACTCCTGTGGAGCAGCCTTACCTGTTGGAATATTTTTCAGACCCTTTCCAAGGCAGAATTATAGCTGCGTGGATGTACCTCAGATGTTGACCAATCTTTCAGTGATTTCTCAGAACCATCCTACCTAGACCTGAGGTTGTCAGGACCCAGCTAAATTTCCTAGCTAGTCTTGAACAATATGCTAATCCTCTATTCAACAGTAAGTACAAGCCAAGTCTTTTTCAGCTGTTCTATATCATGTTTTTCTTTCTGGGCTTTTTCTTTCTTGCTTGCTGCCTGCTCCCAGCTCAGGCATCAATTAAGGCAGTAGATGCAAGCTGGAGACCTGCTTGGTTGGTGGAGTTAAAATATATACATATTTTTAAATTAGTTACGAGTATTTAAATGTTGGGAGTTTCAAATGAAATCCAAACTTCTCCCTTTTCTTTGAAAAAGTAGAAAGGTATGGCGACCCTGGCCTCTAATTGTCACTCAGCAACAATCTTATTTTCATTAATAGATGGGTCACATTCTCCTCATGTCTCATCACTCCCAGTATTCTCTGTCCTTTCCATTCACCCAGCTGGATTTTGTCCTACATGCCTAGCCCACATATGCCTATGGGCTGTGAACTCTGTCCTGTGTAGATTTGCCTTTTTCTGTTAATTTCCATGTTCTTGCCTCTTTCTTTTGACCTTTTCTTTCCTTACTTCTCATTTTCAGGAGCCAGCCCTGGGTCTGCATCCCTGCTTCTTCTCCTGGCTTCTGTCTCTGTAGTAAAAGAAACATAGCAAGGAGGCGAAAACTGCTGGGTGGCACCAGCAGGGAGGGAGAGAGTCCTGAGCGAAAAGGAGGAGAGACTGGGTCGTGCCCCTCTGTGCGAAGAGGTGGCAACTCTTCCTGCATTTAAAAACTCCTGAAACCTCCCGCTTGCTAGCTGCTGTCAAGTTGGTTCTGAGTCGTGGTGACCTCACATGTGTCCGAGCATAACTATGGTCTAGGAATTTTCGGTGGCTGATTTTTAAGCAGTAGATCATTAGACGCTTCTTCTGAGATGCCTCTGGGTGGACTTGAACCACCAACCTTCCAGCATCCAAGCACCTTAACTGTTTGTACCACTAAGAGACTGGAAAACCTAAATACCAGTCCTGTTGCCTTCAGGTCAGTTCTAAGTCACAGTAACTCTATAGGACAGAGAAGAACTGTCCCACTGAGTTTCCAAGGGGTGCACTGTGGAAATGAACTGTTGACTTTTTGGTTAGTAGCCGTAGCTATTAACTACTTCGCTGACAGGGTTTTCGGGGATTCTAAAGTCTCCTGTTAATCAAAAACCAAACCTCTTTCTGTCAAGTAGATCTGTGCTCATAGCAACCCGATAGAACAGAACTGGGCTACCCCATAGGGTTTCCAAGGATTGGCTGGTGGATTTGTGGTTAGCAGCTTAGCTTTTAACCACTGTGCAACTAGAGCATCTAAAGCCTCGCGCATCCTTTTTATCTACCACAGTCCAGTCGGTTACAAGTCCAAATTCAGGGCTTCAGCTCTGGGGGAGAGCTTTCTGTGTCTGTCAGCCCTCGTGGAAGATCCTTGTGTGGCGTCAGTCTTCCTTTGGTCTGGAAGCATCTCAGAGGAGGGACCTCACTTCCAAAGGATATGCTCTGTTCTTCAAGCCATCCCTTCCTTCAAGATTCACTGGAAAGTTATACGATTTTAAAGCCACAGAGCTTCGGTCTACTCTCAATCTCTGCACTACCTAACAGTTTCCGGGCTTTGCGTCAGAATCACCTCGGTTTGTGGGCCATGCAATCTCCTGCACCTTACCTCCAGCTGCTTTGATTCAGAGAGCAGGGACAAGGAGTGCTGGTGGCACAGAGGTTGAAGGGCTTGGATGCTAACAGAAAGAGCAATAGTTCAAACCCAATAGTCCCCCTGTAGGAGAAAAGACCTGGTAGTTTGTTCCAGAAAGATGACAGCCTTGGGAACCCTATGGGACAGTTCTATTCTGTCTTCCAGGGTCTCTCTCTATGAGTCAATCGACTTGATGGCATATACAGAAAACAGAACTTGAATGGAACTTGGGAATAAGAGAAGTTTTAAGAAGTGATCTGGGTCTTCTTAGGATCTCCTCCACAGATAAGTGTTAGAAAACTGTCTTAGTCATCCAGTGCTACTATAACAGAAATGCCACAGGTAGATGCCTTTAACAAAGAGAAACTTATTCTCTCACAATCCAGTAGGCTATAAATCCAAACTCAGGCCGTCGGCTCTGGGGGAAGGCTTTCAGTCTCTGTCAGCCCTGGTCGAAGATCCTTGTGTTGCATCAGCCTTCCTTTAGTCTGGGAGCATCTCTGGGACCATCTCAGAGCAGGAACCTCAGTCCTAAAGGATGCACTCTTCTCCTGCTTCTTGATGGTGTGGGGTCCCTAACTGTCTGCCTGCCTCCCTTTCTTTTTATCTCTTATAAGATAAAAGGGGTACAAAGCACATCCCAGTGAAATTTCCTTTACATTGGACAGGGAGATGATCTTAGTAAGGGTGTTCTAGTCTCACCCTAATCTTCTTTAATATAAACCAATTTTGCTTTACTAACTACAGGCAAAGATTAGAATTTATAAGATACGGAAATCACAAAATGGTAGACAACTACACAGTACTGGGAATCATGACACAGACAAATTGCTGTACACATTTTTGGGAACACAACTGAGCCCATGACTTGAACGACTGACAGCTATTTTTCTTTTCATCATTCATCATCAGCATCCTAGTCATCTTCTTTGTCTTTTTCTTTTTGGTGCAAACACTGCATTATTTATATCTAAAATGTTTTTTAGCCATTCCAAACTGAAATTTCGTATCCATAAGCAGTAAGTACCCGTTCTTTCATAGTTAGTCCCAGGTAACAACCAGTCTAATTTTTGCCTCTACATATTCACCTATTCTAGATACTTGACATTTGAAATGTGAGAAAGCAAATGCAGACAAAGGAGATTTGTTTCTAAAGGCGTCATCCTAACAGTTAGTGCTTGTATCTAGGATCTAGATGTCTACTCCATAAAGACATTCACTAGAACTACCAGAGCATTGGTTTTTAATTTTAATATCCAGTTTAGACTACTTTCATTTGAACCAAAGATACAGAGAATTTTAATGTTGTAAGTTTCATGCTAAAAAAATTCCAAATTTTCATTCTTTCCTTATAAAAGGGCCACCCTGGGCCCACATTTCTACAGAAAATGGCTGTCTAAGTTCCACAGTCAGTAGACGATTCTGAAATAGGACTACTTTCCAGGTACATGTAATTAAACTTATAACAAGAACGAAATGAATGGTCTGTTAGGATTGGAAAGGTTTCTTCTGTGTGTACCTTCTTTTATGCTGTTGCCTATGCTGAATTCTTTAAAAGCTTTGTAAATTGCTCAGTTCTTCCTGCTGACACGACCTCCGTGCGGATCTGTTTCATGGGTTCAGGCTGTGATCGGCGGGACACTTCCTAATCTTGCTTCACTGTAGTTAGTAGACACATGGGCATGACTGCTGGATTAAAACACCTAGGTATGTGAACATTGCATTCAATGTTTTATCAGAATTCCACAGAGAACCAAGAAAAAGGTATTAATTTTAACTTAACAAGTATAATTTTACTCATATGCTAGAGAATGTTGGTAGAACTAATTTCGAGAACTTTATGAGCTTTTGTAGAATACATACTCAAGGGTAAAAACACCAAAAAATTGCATGTG